>CM034465.1:22965969-23701275 GCA_019925255.1 Litchi chinensis | reverse complement strand
GTCTAGTTGCCAAAGGTTTCACTCAGAAAAAAGGCATTGATTACAAAGAGATTTTCTCTCTGATTTCAATGAATGACTCTTTCAGGATTATAATGACACTTGTGGCTCATTTTGATTTAAAGCTACATCAGATGGATGTAAAAACTACGTTTCTCAATGGTGACATTGACAAAACAATATATATGATGCAACCAAAAAATTTTGTATCTGGTGACCCAAAGAAAATGATTTGCAAATTAAAAAAATCCATTTATGGTCTCAAACAGACTTCCCATCAATGGTATCACAAATTTCATCAAATCATTATCTCATATGGATTTGAGGTAAATAAGGTTGAAGATTTTATATATCATAAGTTCAGTGGGAGTAAATACATATTTCTGGTATTATATGTCGATGACATACTACTTGCTAGTAACAATATAAGCTTATTGCACGAAACCAAGAGATTTCTGACAAAGAATTTTGAGATGAAAGATCTTGGGGATGCCTCTTTTGTATTAGGCATACAGATACATCAAGATTGAACTCGAGGTATCCTTGGGTTATCACAAAAGAGCTATATCGAAAAAGTTATTGATAGATTCAACATGAAAAGTTGTGCACCAGGAGATACCCCTGTAGCTAAATGAGACAAGTTTAGTCTCAGTCAGTGCCCTAAAAATGAGTTGGAACGAAAAGAAATGTAAAAGATTCCTTATGCATCAGCTGTAGGAAGTCTAATGTATGCTCAAGTATGCACACGTCCGGATATTGCGTTCATAGTGGGAATGTTGGGCAGATATTTAAGTAATCCAGGAATGGATCATTGGAAATCAGTCAAACGAGTTATGTGTTATTTATATAGAACAAAAGATCACATGCTCACATATCGGAGATCAGATAATTTAGAGATCGTTGGCTATTTTGATTCCGATTTTGCTGGATGCCAAGACAATAAAAGATTCATGTCGGACTATATTTACCTGCTAGCTGGAGGAACTATTTTCTGGAAGAGTGCTAAGCAAACACTCATAGTTTCTTCCACCATGGTAGTTAAATTCATAACTTGTTATGAGGCATCTAATCATGGGATATGGCTTCAAAATTTTGTCATGAGGCTGCGAGTTGTGGATTGTATTGAAAAACCATTAAAGATATATTGTGACAATAATTCGGCTGTGTTATATTCCAACAACAACAGAAGCTCTATGAAGTCAAAGCACATAGATATCTAGTTTCTTGTTGTTAAAGAAAGAGTTCAGAGTCGTCAGGTGGTTATAAAACATATTGGGACAAACTCCATGATTGCGGATCCGCTTACTAAGGGATTACCACCCAAGGTCTTTCATGAGCACACTGCTCATATGGGTGTTGTTTTGCTTGATGTTGTGTATGTTTAATGGGAGTTTAGTATTTTGATGTTCTTTGTTACAGACATATTTTATATTTATTTTCTGTAGAATAAAATATGAAGTTTAGTTATAAACTCTTAATACTATTTGTGTTTGATCTTACTAAAGATTAAGGTAGAACCAGTTGGAAATAGACATGTTTGAGATTACATTGCATGTAATTTTCATGCTACGCATCTATACTCGATCTATGTCATTAGATATATTAGTGTGGTGACCATTGATGGGTCTAGTTACGAATATATGTAACAAAGGTCGCTTTAATCCCATACTAATATAGTTGATGGACCAGATTATAATTAAGGGGATATTTCAGGACAAATAGCTTTTCAGTGCACACTCAAGACTATAGATAATATAATTATTTCAAGAAACATATGTAGCCCAAATGAGAGATTGTTGGGATTTTTTATATTTCTTAATGTAGGCTTACATATTAAATAACAATTATATTATGGGCTATCTATTTTAATAGGGCCAAATAAGTGATTTATTAATTGGGCTCTAGAAATATCTATTGGGTATGAGCTTTAATATATAGAAACCTAATACTAATTAAATTAAGGTTAATGAGAACCTAATTAGGTTAGTATATAAAGAACATAATTATGGTTATGATCCCCAAGTCAAATCAACGTAATTTTGTTCTCTTTTCTCTTCCCCCATTCAAGAAGAAAAATATAGAGTAATCTAAGGAGATTAGGAGATTTAACTGTGGAAGATTCAATTCTACTCAAGTTTAATAATATAGATTCAGGTATATTTTCTCTACAATAATTCTTATTGATTTAATATGAATTTCTAGATTTTGATATAGGTTTTAACCTATTAAAGTTATTTCCAACAAGAACATGTTGAGAAACTAGATAAACAAGTTGCTTCGTTACCAAGTAAATTAATGCTTATGTGGAAGTAGCAAATTTACCAGCGAAGTTCAAATATTGTTCACCATAAAAGTAGTAAGGTCCTAATTCAGATGGAGGCTTGAAAGCTGGCCGGGTGAAAACAAATGCGATCCTAGCAACTCCTGTTCGGTTGAAACTATCTTGGCCTGAAGGAAATACTGCTAACTTTATTTCTAAGTATTGAGACGGATTCCTGCACGGATTACTCAGAGAAATTGAATCAACAGGAAGTTGAAAAGACCGATAGGTTTCCAAGAGTGACTGCTCGAGAATTCCATAATAAGTTTTGTTTCCTACGCCTGAAAAAGGAGGAGCTATAAATTTTATAGTTCCTCTATATGGGTGTGCACACTTGCAGGTTGGGCTAAAAATCTGATTTGAACTGCAGGAAGTGGGTACACAGTTCTTTGCTGGTGTTGTATAAAAGGAGCTCTGATCAGAAACTGTGCAATAACTTTTGGTTTCTGCTGACACCTGAGAAATCGGGTTATCAGCAAGTCTGCAGAATTTAGTAGGAAAAAATCAGTGTGTTAAAAAGAACATATTGTTAATAAGTTTGAATATGCTCTATTGCTAGGCACTTAGAACTTCAACAAAGTAGTGAAAGAATTAAGTTTTACGTTATTGCAATATCTTTGCTCGCTTCTGGTCTGTCTACGAAAACAGTAAGAAAATTGCTCTGCAAATTGATGGATCGAAGCAGGTTGCTAGAGCTGGGGCCAATATTCAAGGTGCCACTAAGGTTGTTCTGATTCAGAACCCCGTACCATGTGTCAGGAAAACCAGGGTACCGTTATGGATGTTTAGCATATAGGGTAATCATAGAGTATGTTTCATTTGGAATTTTAAATAAATTTTGCATTCATTTTGATGCTATTTGAAACTTAAGTTGATACTCACACAGTGTGTAAATTTGGAAGATTGAATATTTCTCTAGGCACTTCACCTTTGAGTGCAAATAAAAAATGGTCGATTATTTTTCCGTCTTGTTTATATATTTATTGTGCACAAGCATAATCATGCAAGTATGAACAATGTGCACATGCAAATGCAACCGTATACAAGAAAAACAGGCATTACATCAGGACTCATAATATGATATACAGCATGGAAAGGTCACCCCATCCTTAATATGATCATGAAATTTTTTACTTGTACGGCTGAATTGAATATACTTAACTACAAATATCAGTTCATTTGGAAATTGGAAGTAGCTGCAACTGAGATGTGAGTTAGTCTAGAATTATGCAAGAAAGATCGACGATTGAACCTTAAGGTGTAACATGATGGAAATTGTGGAAACATTAGAGTAATATTGTCAGTCATGATAGACATGATTCAAAAGAACTTAAGGCATTAGTTTTACTTTGATATAATATTTGAATTCAGTTTATTTTCAGATATGATTGCGTATGAATAATTAAGAATTATTTATTATTATTAGAAATATGTTATGTTTTATTTAGAAATATTTTCGAAAATATTAAATATTCACTGCACGTTAGCGCTCATTTTTTTTTTTTTTATAAATTTAATTTTTCCAAGTGTTTGCCACAGGTCGATGCAGATTATTGCATATTATGAGAAGGACCATATAATGATAACAAAATGCATTAATACTATTTTTAAGTTGAAAAAATTTTTGAATCAGTCTGTATTATTTCTAATTAACCAGATTTCTTAAATGTATTTCAAGAGTATTTTTATAAATGAAACATATTCCCCATATATTTTGTAAATATTTTACATATACACTAAAAGGGGTCCAGTACAAGAATCGTAAAGATTTTTTATTTGTTTAGATTAAATTTAGTTTTATCAAAATGTTTTTATTAAATATAGATTTCAATTAAAAAGACCTCATTTGTCATGGGATTATACTAGACTCAAAAGAGGGGTCAGGATGGGCTCTGTCAAAAAGTCTCAATTGCCCTTCACTTCAGTTGAACCTAAAATGACTGTTTTATCTCTAACGAAATCAAAATATTACAATGTTATTTGACCAATAATAAATTGACATGTGCTAAATAATTTGATTTTTTTTAAGTCTGATTATTTAAAAAAAATAAATTAAATAATAATAGTAATAAATTAAATTAGACATTAATAGAAAAGAAATTAAACAAATTTGTAAAATAGAAGACAAAAACCTTATAGTCCAAATCATCGCCGACTTTAGTCCTAAAACACTCAAGTCCTCCATGTAAGGAAAAAAACAACAATTGTTCTGATGATAATAAGAATTTGCAGAACTATGAGCTTCAAAATTTTTATGAAACTAAAGAACCCTGGATCCATAAAATAGTATAATAAAATAATAAAACTGAATAAAAGATTAAATCTTTTACCTTTTGTATCAATCTTTGTGAATTGTTCGCCACATTGCCTTATTTGATATGTCTTTACACAAAGAAAGAAGTGAATAAACAATTTGTATAGAACTATACTCACTAACTTTTGATTTTTTTTTCCCCGAAAAGAAAAATCAAAACAGTGTGTATAAAAAGTGAGTGTTTAATTTTGGTTATATAAAGAATAGAGAAATAGATTCTTCTTCTCTATATTTGCTGTAGAATAAGAAAAACTTTTTTGTCTTCTTTTTGTTTTATAAACATACGTACAACAAAACCAAAACCCTCATCAAACAAAAACTAATTCTTTTCTTTTTATAAGCAACGACTAGGGTTTTCATTAATTCAAAATTAATGTTGGATCCCATGTTTATTATAAATTAAACTTTTGTCCCATATAACATAATTAATTCAAAATTAATTTATGCTATATTTTGAAATCGAACTCGTGATCTCTAATAAATTAATTCATAATTAATTTAAACTAGAGTCACTACTAAGAATCGAATTCAAGACCTTTTATAAAATTAATTAAATAATGATTAATTCATAATTAAGAATTAACTAATTAATTATTAAATAATTTGAATAATCACTATTATTCAAATACTAAGTGAATACAAATTTTGCTACTTACATAACACTTATAATTGGATGGTCCAATAACAATCAATTGAATTAATGATTTATCTTTCATATAACTTGCAGCTATATAAAATAATTTATCTTCTACCAATTAGAACTTAGATAATGTTTAACATATAATCATATCCTAGACAATAAATATAATCATACCCCTAAAATTATAACTTATTTTTATACTCAGAATATAATATTTATTAGGGATATTTATATTTTCCCCGCCCAAACTTTGATTGCAATATGAAACAGATCCTCTTAGTTTCAAAATTAGTAGTTAACCTCCCTAAAGTTTAATTAAATAAAGAATCGACTTCCTACCGTTATGAATTCTATCCATTACTGTTTGGGTGGAAGGGTAAAATGATAAATAAAGTTGATAAATAAATATCAATTAATAAAAAATAATAAAAAAATCCAAAATATAAAAATATAAATTTTCTTTATTCTTTGAAAAACAAAAAGAATGTTGATATCAAATTAAAAATTAATTTAATTTCTTTTTATTATTTTTTCTTTATTTTTTATTTAAAAAAAAAAATAATATATTTATATGAAAAATAAATAAATCTTTCTCCATTTCATCTTCCATCATCCAAAAGCTTTCTCTCTCTCTCTCTCTCTCTAATCTCTGACGCTGATCTCTGCTCCCTCCTCCACTTTTCGTCTGTCGCTACCCCCTATAAGTTTGATTCGAACCAAACCCGAGTTAAGCATCATCATCTCTTCTCCTTCGATGTCAATTCCCTTCCCTCTTCCTTTCATCCCCAATTGCTACCACCTCTAGGTTTAATTTGAACCTATGGTTTAATGACGAACCATCATTATCTCGTCTTCCCCCCATCTCTCTCTCTCTCTCTCTCTCCTCTTTCTTCTCCCTCGACTCAACCGGATATCTTGGTTTCCAAGTAAGTGGGTTCCTAGAAACCCACTGAAAACCTCTCTCCGCCGGCCTCACACCTCATCTTTGCTGGTACTCACTCATTGTCTGGGTTGGTTGGGTGATGAACTAGGTTTGGTTTTCATGTGAGTGGATTTGGGATGATTTGATTTGAGTTGATTTTGTGGATTTTATTATAATTATATCATATTACCACAAAATGACGTTTTACTTAGATACAACTATTGGAGATGGAAGATAGATAACTATAGGAGAAGTACTCCTAATCCCAAAGCAATAAGCAACTAAAATCTAGATTCTATGTAGTTGGAAGAAACCAACTTTGTAATGGCAAGTCAATTTAGATATTATATTATAGCCCCACCCTTCTCAATTATCTACTAAATGTACCATTACCATAACTTATTGATTTGTGTATACATGATATTGTAATGACTGCAATATTACCACAATAAAAAAAACAAAACATGTTAGGAATAAGATCATACAAAGACAAAAAAACAACACACTCGATGAATGCACAAAGGAATTCGAAAAAATGCAACTCTAAAACAAAAGCTATAATTGATTGGACATTCTTTTCAAGCCTTGAGTTTATGCTTATATAAGAAACAAAGCTTGAGCATGGAAAATGGAATAATGCAGCTCTTCTAAAATACTATTGAGTATTACTCGAAGGTACATAGCTTGATCGTTCTTCTTTTTCCCGGTTCTAATGAGGTTATAAGTTGAGAAATTGATGGTTGGTTGGTTGGTTAATTAAACTGGTATCGAGGATGTCGGTTCCATCGAGTACAGTTTTTAGGAGAAGAGGGCTGTTGTACCTGGTGATAGAATAAGCAGAACTAACACTGAGAGACTCAATGCAAGAATAGGTGTGCTTGCTGGAGTGGCTGATAGAATTCTACATGCAAGCTCTTGCATTAAACAAGCCGGGAATGGAAACTAATGCTCAGGACATGCTAAATGATGGAGCCACCTTTAAAGCAAAGAAGCAGAATAGCCAGCGCATTTAGATTTAAATTTATATATATTATATGCATTTTTCGGACTCATTAAATAGGTTGGTAAAAGCCCAACTTAGGCCCAATAAAGTCAACCCAATCAAGGCCTATCAGACAAGGCTCAGATATCAACTCCAAGTCCAACGAGTTCCACAGCTCGCCCAGCAATCTTTTCAGCTCGTAGCAACGAGCTCGTATCACAGCCAGGTTGTAGTTCGTTCCATAGTTCTTGTACATAGCTCGCTGTTCAGCGAGTCCAGCTTGAGGTCGCTCAAGACAATAGACAGTATACAGCTCGTTCAGAGCGCAATTAATGTGGTATCTTCCAGAATAGGCAGTTACCTAATCTGATCATGATTCTCTCACCAGATATGGAAGTTAATTCAAATTCAAATTCTATCAACCTTATCTCGAGATATTTGGGGCAATTTGCTGATTTTATTCCAACTGATTAGGAAGTGTATTTATGATGAAATTATTTTCCTATTTTAATGCTTCCTAATCTGTAGCAACTCTTCCCCTATAAATAGGGGTTAAAATCATTGTAACAGGAGACATTGAATAATATACTATCGTTATGTAGAATTTTAGAGAGACAGCCGTGGACGTAGGCGCACTCGCTGAACCACGTTAAAAACCCTCTGTTCTTTCATTTGTTCTTGGTTCTTTATTGTCTTTTTTCTCAATTTCTGTGTTTTCTCACATTGATTGTAGATATTGGGCATTGAATACTCGTTGACTGAATTTCAACGTCGACATTTTGGCGCTAGAAGGAGTGCCCAAACTGCAATCTTTTACATCTTAATTCTGACAACATGACAAGAACCAGACAAACCAAATATGTGGGCTCACAGACTGACCAGGCAGAGAGCCAGCCCAGTCACCATCAACATGATGCACAGCAGGTGGAAGGCGTACCCATGCATATAGCAGGAACGTCGTATGGTCAGGTAGTCGGTGCTGCAGCAAACATACCGCCTTTGCCTCCACGTCAGCCAGTTCCAATCGCCCTAGTAGTGGATGGGCAACAGGTGTGGTATCAGAGGCAAGAGCTACTGGAGAATACGATTAGACAGCTCACAGAGGCCGTCAATATGTTGGTGCAGGCTCAGGTATAGAACATACCTAGGGTTAAGGTTCAAGCGCCAAGGCACGTGCCCTAGAAGCATGAAGCGATGCAGGTGCCCGAAAGGCCAGCAAGGGAAGTCCCGCGACCTGCAGATTCAGCTCGTTCCTCCAATGCGCGTTCTAGATCTGGACACCCTGTCCGCGAAGAAAGGGAGGTCGCTCGCCCAGCTAGCCTTGTTGTAAGGTTGAGCCAGGGTGAAGGACGTCAACGAGCAAAGGTTGGGCACGATAGAGTCAGAGCTACAGCTCGGAATGTTAATGAGGTGAATGGGCGACATGTAAGGTCCCATCAGCTTGGGGGTTAGCTTGAAGAGCATGAGAGGTATGACCCAGAGAATCCTTCCCCAAGTCACGACCACAGGAGAAGATACGAGCTCCGAGATCCATAAGTAGAGGAACTCCTCTAGAAAGTCCAACAGTTGGAAGCGCGACCTGGAGTCCCAGAGCAGCGTGGGCGCTATGGGGAAAGGACCTCATTTACAAGGAAGATTGAGACACAGCCTCTCCCTCTGAGGTTCAAGATGCCAAATATTCAGCAATACAACGGGGACAGTGACCCCTACAACCATCTCGACGCCTTTAACGTTCAGATGGACCTATAAACAGATAATCCCATGGTGAAGTGCTGTGTATTCCCAGCTACTTTAGGGGACATTCCAAGGACATGGTTCAAGAATCTCCCAGTTCGCAGCATAGGTAGTTGGGAAGAATGCCAGCAGAAGTTTATTGGTTAGTACAGGGCATTGAGAAGGCAGCTCGCTCCATCCTGCCACCTAGCTACCATATTCCAGCGTCAAGGTGAGTCTCTGAATGAGTATATCACCAGGTTTAGACGAGAGGTCGCGAATGTTGAGCATCCATCAAACAAAAGTATACTAACAGCGATCTCAACTGGGTTGCGTAAGGCTGAAAAACTGTATAAGAGTATTTATAAGTCCCCAGTCAAGGATCTAGGAGAGTTCTACAAGCGAGCTGCGAAGGAGATTAGGTGGGAAGAGACCTTTGGCCCGAAGAAGTCCAATCATGAGAATGAAATGGTCAGTTCCAACCAGCCAAAGAGGAGAAATAATGGCAGGAACGAAGAAGGTAAAAACAATGGCTCAAGCAATCAGATTGCCAAAAGGGCGAGGAGAGAGCCAAGGAACGAGCGACCTCAGCGTCTAGGTCGTCATGAAGGATACAGCGTCCTGACGGTTTCACCAGACAAGATTTTCACAGCAGAGAGGAACAGGGAAGATTTTGGAAGGCCCATTCCTATAAGGGCTCCGGTTCAGCACAGAGATCGGAGTAAGTTTTATGCCTATCATAATGAGGTCGGGCACAATACTTCGAATTGTTGGGCATTGAAAGACGCCATTGAAAAATTAATCAGAAGGGGTCGCTTGAGAGATTATGTAGCAAGACCTACAGACTTGCGACCTCCGCAAGAACGACCTCAGCAGTCAGCACAGTCACAGCCCCTGCGAGCTCCCGAGCCAGAGCTTGAGCTTGCGGTAAGAACTATTTTTACAATCTTTGGTGGCCCCCATATCGCAGGTGCTTCGAACAGGTCGCACGAGAAATACATCCGAGAAGCCAATCATACTTTTCAGGTCAGTGGGTCGGAGGGACCTGCCAAGAAGCCCAAGATGACCTCGGATGAGATTGTGTTCACTGATGAGGATGCTAAAGAAGTGATTTGGCCTCATAATGATGCCCTGGTCATCTGAGCTAAGATCAACAATATGGAAGTGCGACGCATCATGATTGATACTGGGAGCTCGGTAAATGTAATGTATAGAAGTTGTTTTGAGCAAATGGGGCTAGGAGCAGAACAGCTGAGACCGTCCCTAGAGCCTCTTTATGGTTTCACTGGAGATGTTGTTGTATTAGTGGCCAGATCAAGTTGCCACTCTCTCTGGGAGAAACAGGTCGTCAAGCTATAGTGTTGGCAGATTTTCTAATAATTAACTGCTCATCAGCATACAACGTGGTTCTGTGAAGACTTGTTATGAACGGGCTAGATGTGGTCACTTCAACCAGGACCCTCACATTTAAATTTCCAACTCCTAATGGCATTGGATGTGTTCGGGGAGAGCAACACTTGGTCAGATGCTGCTATGAAGATGTTGTTGAGATGGGTGTGAGAGGAAAAAAGGTGAACGTGATCTCAGGGGGCGAGCCACGAGCTATAACTGAGAAAAGGGTCAGTCACGACCTGGACCCTCGCGAGGTAGATGTAGACCGAGCTACTGGGCCAGTCGAAGAATTGGAAGATGTACAAGTTAGCGAGGTAGATCCAGAGAGGTGTATGACGTTGGGAAGAGGTTTAGCACCAGAATTGAGAGCCCAGCTCGCTAACTTCCTAAGGGCGAACTTGGATGTGTTTGCGTGGAACCATGAGGACATAGTGGGGATAGATCCAAAGATGATGTCTCACAGGTTAAATATTGATCCTCACTTCAAGCCAGTTTGTCAGAAGAAAAGGGCAATGATAGGGGAACGCTACTTAGCACTGAAAGAGGAGGTAAACAAGCTACTGGCTAACAAGTTTATCAAAGAAGCTTACTACCCGTCCTGGGTCACCAATCATGTACTAGTGAAGAAAAAGAATGGGAAGTGGAGAACTTGCATCGACTTCACTAATCTGAACAAGGCGTGTCCTAAAGACAGTTTTCCCCTACTAAGGATAGACCAGCTCGTGGATGCTACTGTTGGCCACGAGCTCGTAAGCTACATGAATGCGTACTCGGGCTATAATCAAATTCTCATGAATCCCGAGGACAAAGAGCACACCTCGTTCATGACTGATCGCAGCCTATATTGCTACAAGCTGATGCCATTCGGTTTGAAGAACGCTGGAGCGACCTACCAACACTTGGTGAACATGATGTTTGAAGAGCATATCGAAAAGACCATGGAGGTCTATGTCGACGATATGTTAGTAAAGTCTAAGCAGGTAGGTGACCATGTACGAGACCTGGGGAAGATGTTTCAAATTCTGAGGAGCTATTAGATGAAATTGAATCCACACAAGTATGCATTTGGAGTAGCTTCTGGGAAGTTTCTAGGCTTCATGATCAACGGTAAGGATATTGAAGCAAATCCTGAGAAGATCAAAGCATTGATCGATATGAGATCGCTAACCAGGGTAAAGGATATGCAAAGCCTCAATGGCCAGGTCGCAGCTTTAAGTAGGTTCATCTCGAAAGCTACAGATAAGTGTATCCCCTTCTTTGATGTCTTAAAGAAGGCAAAAAGCTTCGAGTGGACCGAGCAGGGTAAAGTAGTTTTCCAGCAGCTAAAAGAATATATGGGGCGAGCTCCACTCCTTTCTAAACCCAAAGAGGGAGAAAAGCTGATTTTGTACTTGGGAGTGTCTTAACAAGCTTTGAGTGCTATATTGGTGAGGGAAGAAGAAAAGACGTAGCTTCCAGTATATTATGTAAGTAAAAGGTTGCAAGATACTGAAACCAGGTACTCGCAGATGGAGAAGCTCGCTTATTGCCTGGTGATCGCATCAAGGAAGTTACGATCTTACTTTCAAGCTCATACAATCGAAGTCCTCACCCAATATCCGCTCAAACAAATTCTATAGAAAGCGAACACCTCGGGTCGTTTTTTGAAATGGGCGGTAAAGCTCGCGCAGTTCGATATCCGATTTAAGCCAAGAATGGCTATTAAAGCTCAAGCTCTGGCAGACTTCATTGCAGAGTTTACAGGACCTATGGATGATGAGGCTGAATCTTCTAAAGGTCCAACTTAGGAGCTTTATGCTGATGGATCATCCAGCGAGCAGAGGGCCGGAGCTGGAATATTGTTGATAAGCCCTGAAGGTCAAAAGATACTTTGTGCTTTAAGGTTTGGTTTCTAGGCTACAAATAATGAAGCTGAATATGAAGCAGTGCTCGCAGGTTTGCATTTGGCTAAGGAAATGCGAGCTAAACGGTTGAAAGTCTTCAACGATTCGCAGCTCATTATATGTCACATATTGGGGGAGTATCAGACCAAGGGACTAAAGATGGCCTTTTACCTCTAGAAAGTTCATGAGTTGCTAGGTGCGTTTCAAAGGTACGAGGTGAAACAGATCCCACGAGCTCAGAACTCGCATGCAGATGCATTAGCTCGCCTCGCGACCACACGGGATACAGACCTTTTAGGGGCAATCCCAGTAGAGTTCCTACCGGCCCCAAGTATAGAAGAGAAGAGTGTAATGATGGCAATAACTGTGCAGCCCGATTCCTAGATGGGTCCGATTTTGAGCTATTTACAAGACGAGAAGCTACCAAATAACAAGTTCGAAGCACGGCATCTACGAGCTAAAGCAACCAGATATTGCATCTATGATGATGTGTTGTACAAGAAGGGGTTCTCAACTCCACTTTTACGATGCATTAATAGCCCAGAGTATGAAATAGTGATGAAGCAGATACACGAAGGCCATTATGGAAATCACACTGAGGAGCTTTCCTTAGCTTAAAAGACACTTCGTCAGGGTTTTTATTGGTCCACCATGAGGTAGGACGCTATCGACTTAGTAAAAAGGTGTGATAAGTGTCAGAGGTTTGCCCAAGTTCCACGAGCTCCACCAGCTTATCTTCAACAAATGGTGAGCCCGTGGCCCTTTGCAATCTGGGAAATGGATTTGATCGGGCCTCTGCCAATGGCTCTTGGAAGGTGCAAACACGCTGTGCTCACAATTGACTATTTCACTAAGTAGGCAGAAGCAAAGGAGTTGGTAGAAATCTCCACAATGAAGATTGAGAAGTCCGTGTGGAGTAATATCATTTACAGGTTTAAGGTCCCATAGCAGATCGTGACAGATAATGGGACTCAGTTCAGCAGCAACCAGTTTCTTAGGTTCTACAACGACCTCAAAATCGTTAAAAGCTTCTCAGCAGTAGACCATCCACAAGCCAATGGCCAAGTTGAAGCTGTGAACAAGATTATCAAGCAGACCCTAAAGATGAAATTGGAAGCCAAGAAATGAGCATGGGTAGACGAGCTTCAGAAGGTATTGTGGGCTTACAGAACTATAGCTCGCAGCACTACAGGCGAGACACCTTTCTCAATGGTATATGAGTCTGAGGCTATGATCCCAGCTGAGTTAGAAGACACCTCGCAACGAAGAGCGACCTTCAATCCAAATGATAATGATCAGCTACTCACTGCAAACCTAGATTTGCTTGAAGAAGTCAGGGAAACAGCCAGGTTAAGAGTAGTTGTCTATCAGCAAAGAATCGCGAGGTATTATAATAAGAATGCTCGGATTTGCAGATTCAATGTGGGAGACCTAATACTGCGTATCATTCTGCTTGGAGCCCGCAAACCCAATGATGGGTCCTTAGGCCCAAATTGGGAAGGACCCTATATCATCAAAGCAAATTTGGGAAATGGAGCTTATCATTTGACCAACATGAATGGAACTGAGGTCCCTCGAGCTTGGAATGCCGAGCATCTTCGATCATATTATCAGTAACTTTATTTGTTACTCACAATTCTATGTTTATAAATGAAAGCTCCATTTTCCCTCACAATGTGCGTTATTTCTCCAAGTTAACAGGCTCCGTGCTGATTAGCTCGCTCGCTGCTCACCTAAAAAGAAAAAAGAGCCTAAAAAGCAGGCGAGGTGACGATCCCCTGCATAGCTCGCTATATTATAAAGAGCCTAAAAAGCAGGTGACTAAGAATCCCTACATAGCTCGTTAAAAATAAAAGAGCCAAAAAAACAGTTGTGACTAAGTGTCCCTACATAGCTCGCTAAAAAAAGCCTAAAAAACAAATATGACTAAGTGTCCCTGCATAGCTCGCTAAAAATAAAAGAGCCTAAAAAGCAGGTATGACTAAGTGTCCCTGAATAGCTCGCTAAAAGTAAAATAGCCTAAAAAGCAGGTATGGCTAAGTGCCTCTGCATAGCTCGCTAAAAAGAGCCTAAAAAGCAGGTGTGACTAAGTGTCCATGCATAGCTCGCTAAAATTAAAAGAGCCAAAAAAACAGTTGTGGCTAAGTATCCCTGCATAGCTCGCTAAAAGAAAAAGGGGCCTAAGCAAGTATGGTTATGTACCCATGCATAGCTCGTCAACATTTCAATATGGCAGAAAAGGTTCTGATCAATTACAAGATTTTATTAACTGATTGAATTAAGCGATTGCTTTAATTATTATCAGATTTTGAGCTCGTTAACGATTAGCTCGCATGAAGATATAAAATGAAGATCATAAAATATGTGACTACAGATGCAATAATTCAAGCACATTCAATGCAGAAGAAATAATAAAAGAAATTTCATTAAGTCTAAAAATTCTTTACAAATCGATGATTGAAAAATACAAGTATAAAAGGTAAGCTGCTAGCTCTATGCTGGAGGATCTGAGCCTAATAAAGGGTTTTCATGAGTAGGAGACACGCCAGAAGATTCGAGGTCGCTAGCGGCTCAGTTTGAAAGGTCGCACCAGGCACCTCCGTTGCTGAAGGGATTGCTTCAGCTAAAGATGAGGTAGCCCTTGCCTTGAACTTTTCCACAGCTTCGAGTCCCACATCCCCAAAGATCGAAAAATCTATCTCATGATGGGACACCCACAGCGTGTAAAGAAAGTTGATGCCTGTTTTTTCCTCAGCCTCATCCTTGGCTTCAGCGACCTGTATCTCTAGTTCCTGAGCAGATCTTTCTTTGAAAGTCATCAGTTCTTCGAAGGCGTGTCTGCATGACGATTGATGACCTCAGCTTCTTGCTTCATAGCTTCTATCTGATGCTCTGCAGCCTTGGCTCGCTGAATTATCTCACCTACTTGCTGCCTGAGCATCTTAGCTTGGTGCTCAGTCTCTTCAGCCCGTTTAGCAGCAGCTTCTGCTTCTTCAGCCCGTTTCTCTACAGCCTCAACCCGTTGCATTACAGCATTGACTTGTTGACTGAGCACCTCGATTCGTCCTTCTATAATTACAGCGCGTTGCTCAGCCTCTTCGGTTCGCTGTGCCGCGGCCTGTGTCCACTCGACTTGTTTTTCAACCAGCTCGGCCCGCTGCTCAGACTACCTCAGCTCTTCCCTCATTTTATGTAGCTCATTCCTGAACGTGTCGCGTTCATTTCCCATTCTTCGTAGAGCTTCTTCGGTGTTCTGTCTAGCATTATTCGCTGCAGCTAACTGTGCCTCGTGGTCCTCTGTGGTTTTCTTAGTCAAGTGTGCTATCTCCTCATTAGCAGCCTCCAGCTCGTTTTCCAGCTTCATTATTCGATCCTCAGTGGCCTTTGTCTCCCTCTTTTGCTTCATTGCAGTAAAGGTGTCCTGAAAATTCTACAAGTTAATATACGATAAAGTAAAGAGACCAGAAGATAAAGAAAAATGACTTACCAGCATGGAATGACGAGCTGCGAACTCGTCTAAGTCCGTGCCCCTAAGGGACCTATTCTCTAAGACCATTGCATGAGTGAACATAATTGATGTCCAGTTGTCGAGGAAGGAAGTTAAATATCTTCCCCCAGGTCCAACCTCGATGTTTGGTCTTATTGGCGAATGAGTCCTCTCAACCTCCGGGACATCAGACTCCTCAGTCCGATAAACATTACGTCGTGTAAGAAAGGTACATCTAGTTATTCTCTTACTGGTACCAGCTTGGGTTGCCTGGGGAGCAACCTTAGGAGGAGCATCCCTTTTTCCAAGTTACGAGCTGGAAGCTGGAACCAGCTAAAGATATGCTGTTGTTTTTGGAGGCGGTACCTCACTTGGGGCAGCGACCGATGAAGTTTCTGCTTCAACAGGTCGTTTGGAACGCTTTGAAGGTGCAATTGGAGAGGTCGAGGCTTTAGCTGGTCGCTTCGCTGGAACTGCTGAAGAGGCTGAAGTCTTGATAAGATTCTTGAGAGAGAACTCCAGAATAGCCATTTTCTTCCTTTTAGCTGGAGCTCGCCCAGTGGAAAGAACAAGAGCTGAAGAAGCAGCTTTTTGAGATGCACCCACTGTTGGTGTGCGAGCTGGAGCTGGTGTTGCTTCAGCAGATGTTGGAACTGTTAAAGCATGCGCTAAGTCTGCTGAAACAGGCAGTGGAGCCTCCGAAATAGTTGTGTGATTTGGGGAGGAGGATGAATCTATTTGTACAAGACGGGCTGCGCGGGCTGGAGCCTTTTTTGCCCGAACTGGAGCAGGAGCTGATGTTGTCTCTGCTCGTGAGGGGGAGTGCGAGCTGGAGCCGTTTCTGCCTGTGCTAGAACTGGAAAAGTTTCTACCTATGAGGTAGGGACAGGAGCTTTAAAAACGGAAGGAAGCTCACGCTGCCCAATACTCGATATATCATTCTTGATATCGATTAATGGAGAATCATCAAAAGGAGCGAGGCCATGAGCCTGAAGAAGAGAATTATTAAACTTGCTGTTAATGCTGGTTTCACCTGAGCTCGCGAGCATATCGAGAGCCCTTTTCTCCTCGCTGTTGAGATGAGACTTGTCCATTTTTAGTTCTGGAAGGCAAATCGTTTAAAATAAATAAATAAAATAATAATAAATAATAAATAAATAAAATAATAATAAATAAATAAATTTTCGATGTTTAGCCCGCTAAAGCTTCTCCTCTGCATACTTGGTTCCAGGACGAAACTGAAGTTTTTGAGACGTGCAAAAAAAGGGCAGGAGACATAGAACTAGCTCGTCTTATATTTCCCAACGTTAGATTTGCCTTTTGCTTCTCCTTGGGGCAAGAGTTCTTTATATTCCGACGAACGAGCTACTAGATAGTAGTTGCCATCTGGTTTCTCTCTTTTCTTTGTGCTCAAAGCTTTAATACTATAGAAATTTTGGATTATTTTTGGACTTGGAGGACGAAGACTATTCTTGAGGAAGGCCAGAGCCAACGAGGTCAGCTAAGCGTATGAGTTCGGTGTTAACTGGAACAGAGCGAGCTTGATAGCATTCAAGAATCTGATCAAATAAGAAGGAACTGGGAATCTTAACCCGTGTTCCAGGTGCTGAGTGCTGACAGCAATATACCCCCGTGGAGGATAAACTGCATGTTTTCTTGAAGTGGGTGACATCGCACGACAGCCTCTGGGGATATGGAATTGAAGAGTGATCCCCTCCAATTTGGAAACTTCTATGGAAGATGGTTAATGAGCAAATGTTTTGCGAGCTTCCCTCTCCTTTTCAGCTCGCTGCTTTTCTATGGCTTGACAATTTGCTTTAGAAGCGACTCGAGCTTCAGCTGATCCTTCTCTTTGAGTGGCTCCACTAACCTTGCGAGTTCCACTTGAAAACATCTGTGTAAGAGAAGCATGTTCAGGTCGCAGCAGGTAGATTATCAAAATACTAAAAATCTGTCTAAGTTTCCTATTTTTCAAATAGTTCCCACAATGGGTGGCTCGACCTATGAAGAAAACGACCTACGAGCTAACAGTCTACAAGTGCCTAATCCAACAGTTAGCATGCATAATAGGCCTCAAACAGTAATCAGATTGCAGATAAATATGGTACAAAATCAAATCAACAGAAGTTGAAAAGTCTTGTTCGACAAGAAACCCAGGACAGCAACAGTTTAATATCAAGAACATAGTATATTCAGACCATCACATACACAAGAATGACCAGATACAAGCACAATGCAATAATAACTCGGCAAAATAAAACCAAAAAAGTGAAAGTTTGAAGTAAGAAACCAGAAGCTTACCGTGAATCACTAATGAGAATGTAACAACGGCGACTGGAAGTGTTGATTTCGTGAAAAACCAATGAGTTTTCTGAACTTGGTTACTTGGTTGCTTCGAGAGAAAATGACAAATGAAAAAGAAAAAATGAAAAGGCTCTACTAGTTATATAGGTGAACGAGCTCGAACCCTAGCTGTCGGATCTCTGTGTTATGTAACCGTCATTAATCCAACGGTGCAGCACGTGGTACGACTTTGTAATCATGTAGCCGTCAGTTGAAAGACGTGCGCATTTAATACGCGTGTAAAGAACGTGGCAGCGTCGTTTCAGTTACCTCTTGCATGATTGCTATGTGTCAAAGCTGATAAGACAGAATTTGGAAGGGCGGGAAAACGATAATTCAAGATTGGCTTATCAGAGAAGCAAGCTTTTACCAGCGAGCTCGAGCTCCCAATTCGTAGAACGAACTGAAAGTTGGGGGGCTGATATTATATGCATTTTCCGGACTCACTAAATGGGCTGGTAAAAGCCCAACTTAGGCCCAATAGAAGGCCTAATAAAGTCAACCCAATCAAGGCCCATCAAACAAGGCCCAGATATCAACTCCAAGTCCGGCGAGCTCCACAGCTCGCTCAACAATCTTTTCAGCTCGTAGCAACAAGCTCGTATCACAGCCAGATTATAGCTTGTTCCGCAATTCTTGTACATAGCTCGCTGTTCAGCGAGTCCAGCTTGAGGTCGCTCAGACAATAAACAGTATACAGCTCGTTCAGAGCGCAATTAATGTGGTATCTTCCAGAACAGGCAGTTACCTAATCTGATCGTGATTCTCTCACCAGATATGAAAGTTAATTCAAATTCAAATTCAGTCAACCTTATCTCGAGATATTTGAGGCAGTTTCCTGATTTTATTCCAATTGATTAGGAAGTGTATTTATGATGAAATTCTTTTCCTATTTTAATGCTTCCAAATCTGTAGCAACTCTTCCCCTATAAATAGGGGTTAAAATCATTGTAACAGGAAACATTGAATAATATACTGTCGCTCTGCAGAATTTTAGGGAGACAGCCATAGACGTAGGCACACTCGTTGAATCATGTTAAAAACCCTCTGTTCTTTCGTTTGTTCTTGGTTCTTTATTGTCTTTTTTCTCGATTTCTGTGTTTTCTCACATTGATTGCAGGTATTTGGCATTGAATACTCGTCAACTGAATTTCAACGTCGATAATATATATATATATATATATAAAGATAACTTATATTCGGTGGATTGGCTGTCTGTCATGTCATGTTATGTTGGTTGAATAGTATAAAAAAACACGTTAAAGAAAAATGCATAAAAAGGTTATTGTTACCAAGAAACAAGAAATAAGAAAATAAACAAACCCTAAATTATTGTGACTTGTATTTTTATTAAAGAGAAGAAGTCAAAACTTCACTGGCCACACTAATAAACTTAGTGAAATTGAATATAATTAAGATGGCCAGGGATATTCAATATCATGATGGCTTGGACTTTGATCCAACAAATATGCTCCTTCAGGTCTTATACTCCAGTTACAAACTTTACAATCGTCCCTCTTCTGTGAGTATATAGCAAACGAATGAGATTCACTTCTCCATGCAAAACTGCAGTGAAATAATGTAAGTGAAAATGAGAAAAAATTCGGTCGAAATTGGAACGAGTAGGTAAGTTGATAAGGGAACGACATGCTGCCCAAGATCATCATCTTTGGATTTACAATGAGCGGTGAGATCTACCCCAGCACCAAGATCATTTTTTATATTGGCATGCACTTTTGGATTTTGGATAATTGATGCTTGACATGAAATATTTACACAATAAATATAATCATACCCCTAAAATTTTAATTTATCTTTATACTCATAATATAATATTTATAATAATTATATCATATTACCACAAAATGATATTTTACTAGATATAACTCTTGGATATGGACGATAGATAACTATAGGAGAAGTACTCCCAAAGCAATAAGCAATTAAAATCCAGATTTTGTGTAGATGGAAGAAACCAACTTTGTAATGGCAAGTCAATTTAGATATTATATTATAGACCCACCCATCTCAATTATCAACTAAATGTACCATTGGTCCATTACCATAACAGAATGACCTGTGCACACATAAAGGAAAAAACCAACACCTTGAATTTATGCTTATATAAGAAATGAAGCTTGAGCATGAAAAGTGTAATAACGCAGCTTAGCAACTCTAAATTATTGTGACTTGTATTTTTATTAAAGAGAAGAAGTCGAAACTTCTTAGGCCACACTAATAAACTTAGTGAAATTGTATACAATTAAGATGGCCAAGGATATTGAATTGGGTGGCCTTTTGGATCTGTATAATATGCTCCGTCACGTCTTATACTCCAGTCACAAACTCCACAATCATCCCTACTCTCTGAGTATATAGCAAATGAATGAGATTCACTTCCCCATGCAAAACTGCAATGAAATAATGTACCGCCTGGTAATGGGAAAATTCTTGGTCGAAATTGGAACGAGTAGATTTGAAAATGAGGGATGACATGCTGCCCAAGATCATCATCTTTGGATTTACAATGAACGCTGAGATTTACCCCTGCACCAATGTCATTTCTGATATAGACATGCACAATTGGATTTTTAATAATTGATGCTTGGCATGCAATATTTAGAACCAAGAGAAGCAAAAACAATTGAAAAAGATATTTGTTGAGAGGACTCATGATTGTTTGCTCCTAGTTAACACAGCAATGAAGTGGCACTTATAAAAAGATATCTCCATGTGCAGATCTTATATAGTGTGGAGTCTCATTCATAATAATATTAATAATGTGATTAATACTTTGTAACTGATGAAATGAATATCAATAAATTGAATATTTGTAATTCCTAATGGATATTTAATAAAAACAATGGTAACTCACAAAGATTTGAAAACCACTTTTTAGTGGGCCTGGTAACCGTTTTATTAGACATAATCATCAATATTCAATTCAACAAATTAAATATCATAATGATATATAATATATCTTTGATATTTTCCTTATTTTGAGATGATTAATAACCAAATGTTTCATATTTTCCATACTTTCACCAATAGCGCAAATATTTTCATCCATATTGATATTTGAAGTGACATGTATGCCTTCACAATATAAGATCATGATATGTGGATATGAATTATTAATTATATGAGAAACTCATACAATACATGAGACACTTATGTCATATGTCATGATCTTAAATGGTAAAGGCATATATGTCAAATGCATTAAAACTTTTCTCATATTTGAAACCTTCATTCCATCTGTAAGAGCCAATCTTAAATGTTTGTTTATTAACATTTTAAACTAAATTACTTTATTTATTTCTTAATTTGTTCTAATTTAGTTCATAACAAATCAATAATCATCACTAAGTTCTCACATTTACACGACAGGTAATGTTGATCTAATGCCTTGCCCTTCACACTCAAGAGGAAGTGAATCTTGTGCGACTGGCATGTATCTAATTTTGAAATTAAAATAACGTACCTATTGTAGTATTTTTGGAATATATATATATATATACGTGTATATTATTTTTTATTTGTTCTTATTATCTATTACCATTTATAAGTTTTTTTTTAATTCATTACAATCAATATGTATTTAAAATTTTATCATTAATTGACGTTACATATTGAGATTTCTAATTTATTTTGGAGAAATATTTAAAAAGAAATAAAAGTAAAATAATTTGTTTTTGAAATTATAATATTAATTTATTACTACTTATTAGAAATCTAATTGACGTTACATGTAAGTTGCTGATATTCAAGTATACTTCCTCCTTTTAACAGATTATATTACAAAGAAATAGTGTTAATTAAGCTTTTTAGAGTATCTTTAATATTCTTATAGATTGTAAAAAATTACACACCACATAGAATATAAAATAAACTTTTTTAATGCAATTATTACTTATTAATGTCAAGTTTAGATGACAAAGAAAAATAAATAAATATTATTAACATGACCATTTATTTTCAGAGAGTTTCATTTCAATAAGTCAATAACTATTCAATTTTAACTTTCAAATTTAATTAAAAATTAAATCAGAAAACATAGAAGCATTAAATAAAAAAACATGAAGTATTGAATGGAAATACATGGAAGTATTAAATGAAAATACATGGAAGCATCAGAGAATAATTTTTTATTTAATTATCTATCAAATGATATTTATATTATGTCGAAAGTAAGTCCTTTGATATTGATGATATAACACATTTCTTTAAAAAAAAAAAACACAATATATAAAAGCATTGAAGATGTTCTTACATTATCAGAAATTCTATGGTATTACTGTTAAACCCATGATTTGATTCTTGAACAAGAGAACATTTTAAGAGAAGATTCATGTTTATAAAAGCACGCGTTGTGAGAGAACTCACCTATCAAATTATTTTTGTAAAATAAAAAAATTGACTAAGAAATGTTGATAATAAGTGAAGGAACATATGAAGCTTAGGGCCAATTTCTTTGGGTGAGTTGTTAAATGATAAGGTGTAAAAATTGTAGCTGCTTGGACTGTGATATAAAATTTGGTATTCTCCGATCCCTGAAACGAGCTTTCAGATAAATCAAGTGACATCAAATTAGGTCCACCACCAAATAAATTGACAATTGATGAGACATGGTCGTGTTTTGCTAGATAGCAAGGCAAGGAATGAAAGATTTCCTCGTTGAGTTAGGATGGTTCCTAGAAGACCAAGACAAGAAATATTTAAGACTTATGTATGCTTCACGATTTTATGAATCAAAATATAAATAAACTTATATATACATAAAATAAAATTGATTTTTTTTAATTAAAAAGGAAAAGAATTCAAAGAAAACTAAAAGGTAATATATATATATCCGTCATTGGCCATAGAGTAGTAACAAATCAAGGTTATCTAGTTTGAAGCTAGATCAATGGATGATTTGGTTTCAATCCAAATCATGTCGATTAGGTTTCCATCTAGTTACCTAAAACACTGTGATCTAAAAACCCAAATCGTGTTGAAGTTCAATCATACCAAGACAATTTGGTTTCAAATTAGATTAATGGATGTGATTTAGTTTGAACTAGACCGTCAATATGGTTTAAATGATTTGGTTCCAACTTTAAACCAAATTAACATTTTGTTTTTGTTTTTATTTTTTTTAAAAAAAAACTTTGGTTAATTAGTTTTTATCTCCATTATTTATCTATGAGATGGACAATTGAGATCTATCTTCTTTTTATCTTTATAATTTCATTTATATTTGCTTTTTAATTTAGTTTTAGATATTTTTAGCTTTACCTTCCATCTTTATTTTAATTAAAATTAAAATAATCTACTGAAATGATGATAATAATCCTCCCTCCTTTAAGTTTGACCAATGTTAATTTGAATGTCAATAAGGGATTAATTTGATGACTTTATGAAACTTTAGGGATCATATGAATCAAAACGGAAAAATGTTATAAATGATGACTTTATGAACCTTTAGGAATCACAATAAATGATGACTTTATGAAACTTTAGGAATAACAAGAGTCAAAATGGAAATATATATATATTTATGTTTTTAAAAAAACTATAAACCATACAAATATAGGGGAAGTTTGCCTTTAATTTGTGTTTTATTATATTTTTCAAATTATATATATATAAAATGCTTTTATAATCTGGTATACCAAATTTTAAAAGGTAAAAACTAACTAATCAAATTCATCTATTACATGTGAATTAAATAAGAGAGATAATTTATTTTATGAGAGAGAATACAATGAATGAATTTGATTGATTCGTCCTAACCTTTTAAAATTATAAGATACTAACTATAGAAGTTCTCTCCCTCTATATATACAGTGATTCTACCATCAACATTTTTTAACTTTAAAAAGTTAAGACAAACTAATCAAATTCATCTATTGTATTTAAATTAAATAGAAGAAAGAATACAATAGATTAATTTGATTAGTTTATTCTAACTTTGTAAAGTTAGAAAGTACTAATGAAAAAATTATTATATATATATATATATATATATATGTCTCACAAGATTATCCCTTCTAATGTGTGTATGTATTATGGCAGTTGCCATTAGCCTAAGATATTAAGGTATGTGAGTAAAAAAAATGTTTGGATTAACATATTTAAATTTATGGTGGGACACAATTGAATGTTGATTCCGGTCCAATAAAGATTGGATTTCTTTTTCTGCTAGCTTCAAGGGAGGAAGCTGCCCATTGGTATGCTTTGTTTTGTGATTTTATTTTTTTTAATCTCATTATTTATTTCATATTTGTCCAGATTTATATGATGTGAAGGGGACATAAATATGCTGAATTACTTCATTTCGTTTATTTGGAAGGATGGTTTATAATATAAATGATGTTGCACGACCCCTTAAAGCATCATTAAAAGGCTGTTAATATGTATTTCATAAAGTTCTACAGATGAAGCTACTTGTACAGCAATTATCAATGAAAGATGCGCAACGTCATATGTGGTAATTCGTTGTTGGATAACAACGCTGAGCAAGAAATAATGATAAATGAGAGCGGTTTGTTTCCATAGGAGATGATAGTTGTGGTCACACAAACTATTACTAACAAGTAGTGATGATAAGAATAAATAATAATTGCTAATTAACCGGTGACTCCTTTTCTCATTTCACATTTGAAATGAGTGATATATAGATTCCCTAAAGAAAGTGGCATGCATAGAACATGTTGACACTACACAATCATTAAAGACTTGTTGAATTCCAAATTCATGCAAGCAATACACACCGCATAGCTTTAAGTTGTGACCTGTTGTGACTGTGGACCCACTGTTGGGCCAGGGGGGACATGTGCCCCCTCAAAAATTTCTAGAAAATTAATTAAGTTTATTGTATTTAAATATATAAATATAATATGGTATTGCTTCACCAAAACCCGATGGCTTTGATGGTTGTAGCTTGCCATTTGTTGTAGATGCCACCAGCGTTCGAACACTTGCCCCATTATAGAGATTCTGCTTTTTATCTTTTTTCTTAGTAATTTAATATAGATTATATAAATAGAACGTTAAATGAAAACACAAGTTTCGAAAAGTTTTGCTGGTTGTGGTTCCTTTGCAACCATGGTTCAACTCCCCTATATCTCATATATATATACTTTTATTCCCTCACAAACATTGATTTTTTTTTTTTGAATTTTTTTTAATTCACTCATAAATGTTGGTTTGTCTCATATATACATATATATATATATATATATTTTTTATATCATGGATCTTGTTTTTCTTTCTTTCATTCATTATGGTTCAATCAATTTCTCTATCAAAATATGTTACTTTCCTCTTTTTTTTCTTTTTTTTTTCCATTACAGTTTAATTTGTTCTCTTATCAAAACATGTTGCTTTTTCTTTTTTCCTTTTTCTATTATTACAAACTGATCTTCTAATTTAAAACATTTTAACTTCATAGATTATCAAGTCATAATTGGTATGGTTTTGATTTTATATTTGTATTAAGAATGTTATTTTAAGAATTTTGTTTATAATCTTTTAAGGGGTAAAATTATATATCTCCTATTAGTTATGTATTTTTGCTATTTTCATTTTATATAATGTCATTCTAGTAATCGAAAAAAATATTATAAAGAACATTTTATATAACTTAGTTTTTTGATGTTATAATTATTATATAAAAGCGTCTCTTCTCATATAAATTTTTGGGTTCGCCACTGGTTGTGAGCATGAAATAGGATGCGAATTTTGGTTTTCTTGTAAGAAAAAAGTCATACAAGTGATTATAAGTTGTAAACTGAGTATCTTAAACAGGAGGAATGTACGCAAACATTACATGTAATTACAGGAAAATGGTTCTGATACCAAAAGCAAAAGCTGTACCCGAAAAAAAAAAAACAGGTGAAAGGCAGCATAAGCAAATATATTAACAGAAGGTTATATAGTGAAACACATTCATTTTCATATTGTTGGCTGTAATAGGTTTGTAATCGGTTGAAGCCATTTAGCTTAGCCTCCCGAACCTCTGCTCAATGAAGTGCCAGAGTTTTAACCTGATCAAGAGAAAGAACATGTTGAGAAACTAGATAAACAAGTTGCTTCGTTACCAAGTAAAGCAATGCTTCTGTGGAAGTAGCAGATTTACCAGCGAAGTTCAAATATTGTTCACCATAAAAGTAGTAAGGTCCGAATTCAGATGGAGGCTTGAAAGCTGGCCGGGTGAAAATAAATGCGATCTTAGCAACTCCTGTTCTGTTGAAACTATCTTGGCCTGAAGGAAATACTGCTAACTTTATTTCTAAGTATTGAGACGGATTCCTGCGCGGATTACTCAGAGAAATTGAATCAACAGGAAGTTGAAAAGACTGATAGGTTTCCAAAAGTGACTGCTCGAGAATTCCATAATAAGTTTTGTTTCCTACGCCTGAAAAAGAAGGAGCTATGAATTTTATAGTTCCTCTATATGGGTGTGCACACTTGCAGGTTGGGCTAGAAATCTGATTTGAACTGCAGGAAGTGAGTACACAGTTCTTTGCTTGTGTTGTATAAAAGGAACTCTGCTCAGAAACTGTGCAATAACTTTTGGTTTCTCCTGATTCCTGACAAATCGGGTTATCAGCAAGTCTGCAGAATTTAGTAGGAAAAAATCAGTATGTTAAAAAGAACATATTGTTTATAAGTTTGAATATGCTCTAATGCTAGGCACTTAGAACTTCAACAAAGTAGTGAAAGAATTAAGTTTTACGTTATTGCAATATCTTTGCTCGCTTCTGGTCTGTCTATGAAAGCAGTAAGAAAATTGCTCTGCAAATTGATGGATCGAAGCAGGTTGCCAGAGCTGGGGCCAATATTCAAGGTGCCACTAAGGTTGTTATGATTCAGAACCCTGTACCATGTGTGAGGAAAATCAGGGTACCGTTATGGATGTTTAGCATATAGGGTAATCATAGAGTATGTTTCATTTGGAATTTTAAATAAATTTTGCATTCATTTTGATGCTATTTGAAACTTAAGTTGATACTCACACAGTGTGTAAATTTGGAAGATTGAATATTTCTCTAGTCACTTCACCTTTAAGTGCAGTGCGGTCCATCACTCTGAAATAAAAAATGGTCGATTATTTTTCCATCTTGTTTATATATTTATTGTACACAAGCATAATCATGCAAGTATGAAAAATGTGCACATGCAAATGCAAACGCATACAAGAAAAATAGACATTACATCAGGACTCATAATATGATATACAACATGGAAAGATCACCCCATCCTTAATATGATCATGAAATTTTTTACTTGTACAGCTGAATTGAATAAACTAAACTACGTATATCAGTTCATTTGGAAATTGGAAGTAACAGTAACTGAGATGTGAGTTAGTCTAGAATTATGCAAGAAAGACAGATGATTGAACCTTAAGGTGTGACATGATGGAAATTGAGGAAACATTAGAGTAATATTGTCAGTCAATGATAGACATGATTCAAAAGAACTTAAGGCCTTAGATGAATTGAATTGAATCCAAAGTAGTCAAAATCCATTGATGAATTGAATTTTATATGTTCATGTCGAAGGAACAGAGATACATACATTCTTTCTAGTGATTGTGACGTTGAAAACCATGAAGGAAGAGTTGATGCATCAAAACTGTTATTATTCATGGCCCTGCAGAGCATATTTATGATATACTGTGAAAACTGATATTGAAATAAAACATAAATGTAAATGGAAATAAAAGAATAAGAGGAAAGAGGAGATTCACATGGGTAGATCTTAGAAGTACTATTAGTACCCTCATTCTATTGATGACTGGAGATAGATAAAATAGTTAGTAAAACTTATCTACTTACAAGTAGCAGAGGGATATTACTGATGATTGAAGATATAATTATAAGTTCAGGTGCCTATAAATAAGCATTTCTATATAGTTGTCTTTTGGACTATGATTTGATGAAATAAAAATATATTCAATTCTTCCCTCTCAATGACTCGTGTTTCCCATCCCTCTCCTCTAATTTTAAACCATCCCTAACCATAATTTTTCTCAATGTATATGATGACTTCTGATAAACATAAAGAGATGTCTTGGAACTGCTACGCTGGAAATTTACTTGAGCATCTAGATGGTGATACTCACACAACTACCAAAGTTTTCACTAGTCCAAGGGAGGAAGGAAGGGTGCCAGTGAGCTGGTTGCTGTCAAATATCCTGGCAACAAAAGAGAACAACAAAAGAAATCAGATTTTATTAGAAATACTTTAGTTGAAAATCTTTTAAGAGATAAGAAGAAATTCATATGCAAAATATTTGACTGAATAAGAAACAGGACTTTCAATTTATATGCAGCTGACCAAGACAATTTGATATAAAAATTAAGTGAAGCTACAAGATCTAGTTCAGTAAACCTTAATGAAACTTACGTGTGTACCAGTTGCATGTTTGAGCTGAAAAGTTTTTCTGGGATGTGGCCTGATAATTGGTTCTTTCCAAGATGACTGTCAATGATGGCTAATGCTTCAGATTGGTGGGCAGAAAATAAGGCCAAGTAAAAGAGACCGAAAAATGCTCACAGATTTGACATACAAGTGTTGTGCATTAAGTAGCATATCAAGGCCAGGAGAAACTCCATCTGAGACTGGGATTGGCCCCTCAATTTGGTTTTCAGTAAGATCCAGCCATAAAAGCTTAGACAGCTTACCAACGGAAGGTGGAATCTGTCCACTGAAGCTATTAAAACTCAAAGATCTGCATGCAGGAGAAATGAGAAGTTTTGAATATGTTAACATGCTGGCACAAACATAGAATGCGCTGACATGATACCAAAACTTATTCCAGTCTACTCTGTATAATAATATTTTTGTTAGCAGAGAATTACAGAATCAAATTGCTTACAAGAATTCCAGCTGCTGTAGAGATCCAACTGAGTCGGGAATTGGCCCGGAGAAACTGCAACCTAGTAGGAGCCTGCCAACAAAATAAACAGAACACGGTTTTTATGAGGACCTAACCACAGAAGTTTGCATTCAGCTAGTACCTGCACTAAAATATATCTCACTTACAATTTTGTTAAGTTCTTTAAATTCCTGATCGTCGGTGGAAGAGATCCTTTGAGATCTTTGTTGTAGGATAAATCCCTGCATGAAGAGTTCATAATCAAAATCTGTAATTAGCTATAAAAACTTCCACTAAATACAACTATTAAAGGAGGTGCTGATTTAAACCAACTGATTAAATTAATGAATGTGTAACAAAGTCCCTCAACGTGGTTTATTTATAAATGAGACAAAACTTTCAAAGCATCAAAGCCTAAAAGAACAAGTTTTGCATCTGATATATATATATATATATATATTGCTATTATTATGCAGTTGAACGGTATGATAATTATAAGGAATGCTAGCCAAATTACGATGGAATCAAAAAGGCTAAAAGATGCGAGTGCCAGAGTATTTAAGACAGGCGATGGTTAAATGCTTGTTTAATTCAACCGCATCAGTGGCAAGACGAAGACATGCAAGTGCAAATGGAAGACTCACAGAGTCTGCAATTCCGATAAGGCTGTGATATATTCAGACAGTGTACCCTTCACTCCTGTACTTGCTAACATCCTGAAACAGAGAATCAATAGGTTGTAAAGACAGAAAAAGTAACCTTCCAGTAGCATTATAAATATGTTAAAAGGAAACAAAAATAAAAATTCCAAAAGCTTGCATAGAGGTCACGCGTGAGTTGGTGCAGTCAATTCCTTCCCATCGATCACCACATGGATCTGCACCCACCCAATTAGGTGGTAAGCCTTCCCAAACATCTTTGAGAGATTTTAAGGCAGCAGCTGCATTACAATTCATGTAAAATTAAAAATAAAGCTTGAGTCAATCGCCACAAATAAGTTATTCACTAATGCCCATGAATCCAAAACAGACTAAGAATTTACAAAACTATACTTTTAGCCCATATATTAACATTAATAACTCTAACGAGTTACCATATAACTAGAACCAACAGCAAGTAGAATCAAAACCAATATACTATTAACTGATTTTTTTTTTTTTTTCTTTTGCAAGAGACTGAATTTTCTTTAACATAAAGTGTATAGATTAAAAAGTAACCACTCATAAACATACACAGACACAAACACACAAGAGATGGCATCTTACAGTTAATGACACAACAGGCAGAGAAGGTCGACTGCCTGTTAATCTTCAATCTTGATTTGCACCTAAGCAAGTACTTAACTAGCTTATAAATACTAAAACTCTATAACATATATAGTAACAGGCATCTAATCTTAACTTTTAGCAACCATTCAAGGTTCAATCTTGACATACACCAAAGAAAACAGAGATACTAACTGAACTTACCATCTTCATAGTTAGTCACAGCTGCAGTGATAAAAAACTTGTAGCACAAAAACAGAAGAAAGACTTGAATTCTCAGGCCCATCTCTCAAGAAACAATTATGCTTCAAACAAGAAAGTTTTGTTAAAACATTAATCCATTGTTTGTTTGTTTGTTAAAAAGGAATGTTGATGGAGAAAAAATCAGTTTCCTTGCTCTGTATGTTACTTTTCCTTTTTGGGTAGTACAAAGAGAGGATAAGAGAAGAAGGAAGCTGATTGAGTGATAAAAGTTTAGTGGTGGTGGGTGGAGAAATCATAGTCATGGCTTGTCATATATACATCAATCAATTTGGAGTTATTACAACACAACACAACGGCAACCAATCAGCTAAACTTATACATACCATTGGTGGAAAATTACAAACATCACTAGATACCAGAGTCACAGATTGTAGTTATAAATATCAGATATAATATTACCATGCAGATATATATTATAGATGTATTTTAATGGAATCATATACTTAAATTAAAAACATAAACCAATTTTCCAGCAAACCAATGAAATTTTGGATATCCATTGGCCATTAGCCTAGCAAGGGACCGGTCACGTATTATTAAAAAACACATACAAAGCATCTTATTGAATTGTATTTCAATTTTAAAATATTTATAGAATATTATGGAAAATCATATTGCTATTGATGCCACATTGCCCCTATATTTAGTTCTTATAACCATTTAATTTGCAGTCATATGCACACAGTATGTGGGATTCAACGAATCCAATTAGTGTGATGAAGAGTATAAATCAATGTAGCAATTTGAAATTTTATCAGATGTTTGAGTTTATCAGTAATAAGGTTAAATTAGTGTTTATTACGACAAATGATTCAAAGAAGAAGACATTATTGTCAGCGCAAACGTTAATCCCAGTCTTCGGCAAAGCGGGTTTGAATGTAATAGACTTGAATAAAGAAATCATACCATTGCCAGCACACATAAAAAGACAAAAACATGAGCAAACATTATAGTCAAATAAATCCGGCAATTCTAGACAATTTTATAAACCCAAATGCTAATGTAACGTACATATATATACATTTTCAAATATATTTTATCTCAGGCTGCGTACTCTGTAAAACTGAACTTCCACAAAGTCAACTAAATGAAGAGCAAGGATGGAGATAAGTTTGTCGAGTTGTCAATAAAGTAAATATGGTTGCTGCCTAAGTTTGATGTGTTGCTGAGTGGTCATAACCGACCCTGTCCTTGTTTGTCATGCAAGGATGAGGTTCAACTCATTTGACCACAAAAGGTGGTAAATTTTCCCTCATTTTTTATGGGCTGCTCCTTCCTTTTGTGAGAGCCTTCCTTCAGCTGTGCCTTAGCTAGAAGCCTTAGTTCTGAGTTATGCCTCAAAATCCTGATCAAGAGAACCTAGTAATATTAAATATACTTATAATATGTATTTATAATATATATATATATATATATAGACTTTTTGAATTAGGTATACATGACTTTAAAAAAAAATAATCAATCAATCAAATTCATTTATTACATTCTCTCTCCTAAAATAAATTTTATTTTCTATTTAATTTAAATGTAATAGATGACTTTGATTAGTTAATCCTTACTTTTTAAAATCAGGTATATCTGATTTTAAAGGTTAGAACCAACCAATCAAATTCATTGCTTTTCTAAAACAAATTTTCTCTCGTATTTAATTTAAATGCAATTGATGAATTTAGTTAATTGATTCTTATTTTTTAAAATCAGATATACCTGATTATAAAATATATATATATATATATATATATGTTGTTGCCTGACCCAATAATATAATACAAATCAAAAGAGATGAGTCTTTTTCTCCATCATACCAACATATCATATGAGGTGGGGATGTCTCACTTTGTCTTCAAATACTTCAAAAATGATTGAAGTAATTGCACAACACCCCAAGGTTTTTGCCAAAAATAAGCGAAAACACATTTACTCTTTTATTATACCAAACTCTTATGTTGTTAGTTAACTTCCGTCAACTTTAACGGTTGATTAAGATTTTTGATTAAATGATCATTTTATTTATAAATAAGATAAAATTAAAATTAAAATTATTAAATATAAAATAAAAATAAAAATAAATTAAATATTAAATATTAAAATGTATTTCTATTGTCCATTTGAGAGATGGATGGTGGAGATCTTTTTCTAAATTTCTTTTAAAATTTAAAATTATTAAATATTAAAAATTAAATTAAATTAAATTAAAACACTCATTTATCCAACATCATTCATTCACCTACCCAAAAACAAATCCATTCCTTTTCAATAGTTTAGTTTCTCAATGCATCAAAACAAATTAAATCAATATAACACAAAAAGTTCATCAAAGTCAGCTGTAACTTTAGGTAGCATGAGACTTTCAGGTAGCCAACGAAGGTGATCTGGGTTTTGAAAAAAAAAAAAAAAATTGAAAGCCATTCATCAAATCAAAGCAATCGTTTTTCAATGAAATCAAAGCTAGCGAAGGGTTTTTTTTTTTTTTTCTTTTGGGTGATGGATTATGGTTTTTGTGTGGCTTGTTGGTCAGAATGAAGAAAATGAAGAATGAAGAAGAAAGCGCCTACGAAGGAGGTTTTTTTTTTTTTTTTTTTGATGGATTGTGGTTTTTTTGTATGGTTTTTGTGTGATTTCTTGATGGGAATGAAGAAGAAAGCTAAGACCCATATATTTTTTGTGATGGATTGTGGGTTTTTTGTGTGGTTTGTTGATGAGAATGAAGAAGAAGATGAAGAATTAATAAGAGAACAGTGTACTATTCTTCAATTTTTTTTTTATTTTCACTTATTTTTTAAAATTTTTTTGAAACCCAGATCTTCAACCTACCTTTAACTCCCAGATCTTGATTTCAAACCTAGATCCTCAGACTTTTTATTTTTAAAAACTTCAATCTCTTTCTTTTTTTTTTCCAAAAATTTATTTTTGTTTTATTTTTTCTTTTTAATCTTCACCAGCATAGGATCTCTCTCTCTCTCTCTCTTAATTATTTATTATTTTTAATTTTTGTATATTTTTATAATTTTAAAAAAAAAAAAATATGAAAAAAAAATTTTAATAAAATTTAACTAATGAAATGATGATTTGTGCAATAAAAGAGTAAATTGATCAATTTTAATAAAATTTAACTAATGAAATGATGATTTGTGCAATAAAAGAGTAAATGTTTCATTTTCACTTGTTTTTAGGCTGTGAAATTCATTCAAAATGATTATTCATTGACGCAATGAAACAATAATGCAAGAATAGTTAAGAAAAAAGAAGAAAAAAAACAATAATGCAAGAAGAATAGTAGGAAGAGGTCCTTTTCTTACTAGAATTGATAAGGACCGGCTGTCACTCCGTGATTAAATAAATGTGACGTGTAAAGATGGCAACATATTTTGAACTTTCTGGTAACTCATTGGCTACTGTGTTAAATCATCTGATGGTCATGATCTCTGTGGCCCCAAAATAATGTATTTCTAAATAATTTAACACATGGTCAGCATGACCGCAACTCAACTTTTACTGAAAAACGTGTACCCAGTAGTGAGCAGCCTGTATGTAAATTAACAGGGACCTCCTCACATACCTGAGTACATTACTGAGCATTTTAAGCAGTCATCTGAGTTTGACAATAAATCATAAAAGCCTGACAACAATTTTATGATAGACTCATTATGAATTAAGGATGTTTGTGTTAACTGTTGAAAATTACTGAATGGCTCAGCTACAAACTTATTGAAGCACTGAATTTCTGACAAGGTAAATTGGAAACGAAACTTTGATCCAAAAGATGAAAGTTTGATGATTACTAGATTTGATAGATAATTAATGAATATGTTATATCATATTACTTCAAACTGTCAACAGAAACATATCACAAGTGATATGCTCTCATGGTGATGAGTGATGATGACACACAAGACAGCTGGCACCTATGCATTTGCGTGCATAACGTTATAAGAAAATGAGTCTTTTTTTTGTTCCTCTCAAAAAAGGAAAACGAGTCCTTGATAATCAATTTTCAAAAGCAAACCTCCACTAATTTCTCAAAGCTTGATTATAAGAGAAGCACAACAATAAATAAGAGGACTTTGAAAGTTTACCAGACCTTTTTGCTCTAAACTTAAGAAATGACCATAGCCAAAAAGCTTTCATCAAGGTTTGCTAGCACTCCTGGGGTAGGAAAATTATCGATGTAAGAAAATATTTTGTCCATGAAACTTTTTACGGTTGAATCATAAGGAGAAGAGACTGGTGCAAGCAAATTTTAATGTTTCATATGATAATATGGACAACATGATCATGAACTTTGTTGTTGCAGATTGATCGAGAGAGTTATAGAATTTGATGTGACCGTAAGATGAGTAATTACGGGTGATCCTTGGACAAAGCGTCAAAAAGTGAAATTAACGAGCATTTCTTATGCATCAATTATGGTCGAATTTTAATCATATATAACAATAGGGTTGGTTGAATTTTAATCAAATATAACGATAGGGTCAATGTTGGGAGATTCAAGAAAATGTCATATTCAGTTATATAAGTATACGTTAGGACCAACTCAAAAGTAACCTTAAACTTAGGCAAAATTTTAAAATAAGATTTGTATTATTTAATGTATAAGGAGATATTTTATTTAAAATTTTATGTAATATGTGGTTATGCCCAAAATATCACCATCGACTAAGCAATGTCATAACATAGCTTTAACGTATCGATCTCACAGAAAAGTGAATAACAAGAAGTATTTGAAACAGTAAAATTTTACAAATAATAATAATAATAAATAGTAAATAATAGAGAGCAATTGAAGGGAGAATTATCTAAGAGTTTTTAATTAGAGAATGAATTAAAAAATATATATATTTATGACAACCAATAGAGAAAATAGCAAGACTTTGAGGATCACTTAATTGTTTACTTTTTTATTACAAAGTTTGATTTCAAATTACTACACAATTGCATGTTTCACATCCTAAACAAACAATTGGAAAATAAGGATTTAAAGATCAAATAAAAACACCAATAAAATTAGCAAAACTCTTTCAATCTAATAACAAACTTGGATATAATTTACAAGTTATCTAAGAACGACAATATATCAAATTGATAATATTAGAGTCGAAAATCAACTTATAAATTTATCAATCTAGAAACTATGATTTTAACATGAACCACATAAAAAAAGTTTGACTGAATTTATATGAAACTATAAAATATAATTTCTAAATTAAAACTTCAAAAAGAGTTTAACATAGACATTGAAAAGCTTGAAAATAAACAAACTTGAATAACAGTAATCTTACAATTAAAATCAGACCTCAGTCTCACTCTAATTTTAACCTAACTTGCTCATTATTTCACAATTCTATAGAGAAAATGTGAAAATAAAATAGCAAGATTTTTTTTTCTCAAAAACTTTGATTTTTTTTTCTTTGAATTGGTTCCCCTTTGCTGTCTGCTTGACACCCTATTTATAGAAGCAGAAAGCTTCCTCTCCAGAAAATCTTCTTCACAGGAATAGCTGACATTCAAAATTCAAATTTAATTTTGAAATTTAAATAAAACAATTATGGTCAAAACCTTTCCATCCATATCACAAGTTTGTTCACAATTCTGCCTTTTTCATCACCCTAAATTACTCTATCATTTTTTTTTTTAAAATTTTGAAAACCGAATCATATGTCAACTCATCCCAGAATCACTTCGCCACTTCTCAATATTTGGAAACCAAATCAAATTTCAACAATCACCACAAATCACTCTCATCCATAATTTGAGGATAAATCAAATTTCAACTCATCCTCGAATCACTCTGCCACTTCCCAAATTTGAGAGATAGGTCAAATGTCAATCTATCCCCACAAATCACTCCATCAACCCTCTCTCAACCAGCTTGTCAAATTTGAAAATCAAATAACCTCTCAATCTTCTGTCTAAATATGTGAAATCAATCAAACCACTTGCAAAATCGGCAGCCTTTGAAAATGAACAAGAAACCATAGTTTTGACAGCCATAAAAATGGAGAGTGCAGCGATGACTTCAAGTTTGGAAGAGATAATTACAGGTCCGTCAACCATGGAACTGGAGAAGAAGAACACTAGCAGCGGCAGGTCCACGGAGATGAAGAAAATGATTGCAGCGATGGGAGTTTGACAGGAGGTGCGACGTCGGCTGAAACTTAAAGAGAAGAGACTGGCTTAAGCAGCAGCTGCTGGTCGGAAAAGAAAGTGGCAGGTCTAGATAGCAGTTCGACAGTGGCAATGGCAAAAAGAAGAAGAATGAGAGCTGCCTGTGGAGGTTGCATCTGACAGGGCATGTTTTGTCTCTGAATTATGTTTGACTTAGGCTTAGCTTTGGGCCTTTTGAAATTGTTTTCTGAAAATCACTAAAAGCCCAACAAATATAAATACTCATCAAGTCAAAAACATCAACCTAATGTACATAAAAATGCACTAATCCAAATGATTAAACTAATTATATTTGCAAAAATAATTAAATAAAAATGGTTCATTAAACGATATTCTCCGACAAATGCAATCAATTTTCTATTATTAAAAGCGTATTTTTATGCATTAATCAATATGGAATACAAGTGTACACCTCCGGTCATTGGTTTCTCTATCAGAGCAGAAAAATACCATTTGGTTATCTAAATTTCGCGGTCAAGCTTCATATTAGCATTTTATCTTAGTTTCTTGAATCCAACATGGGAATATAAGTCTCATTTAGTTGTGACCAAGCATGAAAAACCTCCTTGGCCACTTTGAATGCATCACAGATTATGAATTCAAGCATTGTATTCGGGATCTAGTTGCTCAAAAACATGCATTATATGTACAATGTCCAATGTGTTTTGGGAAAGGTAAGCCTCTGGGAGAGACATGTATTGAATTTAATAAACCCAAAGAAGCGATAAAGTCATTGAAAGTACAATCAACATTCTTAGAGGCTATTACAATATTCACATTCCTCTACCTCAATCTACCAAAATTTATTTCCAATGTTTACGTAAGTTTCAAGGGTTAAAAATATCATTTGACCCTTTAAAAACTTTAAAGATGCTTAAGGGTACTTTAAAAGAAATATGTGAAATTGGTTCAATTTAAAGTTTATTAGAGTTTCATAAAATTCTTGTAATAATAGATTTTAGTAAAATTCATAAATTCTATAGACTGATTAAAGCTATAGTTCCCTCTAAGAAAGACATGCATTTTTTTCTTCTTGTCTGAAGTTATGATTAAAGTTGTTGAACAAATTCTTCAACGGTTGTAATTGAGAAAAATAACATGTTATGCTCTTAAATATTGTGTGAGATTGATAGAAGTGATAACTTTTGAGTGGACATTACATATGTAGCAGGAAAATAATTAATGATAGTTATTATTGAAGGTTGTAAGCAGGTCGTTACTTTTTGGTTGATGCAGTGCTTTCTGGATCATTATGTTTATCTCCACATTAGTGTGTAATTGTCTAATTTATGGAAACTAAAATATTAGATGGGGTTCATATATAATTATTGACCTTTTAGGTCGAAAGTATAACTTCAGATTAATACATGATTTGGTATCGGGTCACTCGATATCAAATCATGTGCTAACCTATTACATTTTCGACCCGAAGTGGATCTTTCCATAACTATTGACCTTTTAGGTAAGAATTATAACTTCGGTCACATAACCCAATATCAAATCAACTTAATATCGGGTCACGTGCTAACTCGAAGTCGTATGTTTTATCTAAATCCGGTCTTTCACTAACTACTGACCTTTTAGGTTATAACTTCGGGTTAGCAAATAACCCGATATTTATCAGGTTATGTGTTAATCCAAAGTTATAATTTTGACCTAAATATGGTCATTCCATAAGTATTTTTTGGGTAAAAAATATAATTTTGGGTTAGCACATGACCTGATATCTGATCATGTCCTAGCTTGAGAGCCTATTTTTCACCCAAATCAGGTTAAAAATAATTATTGACCTGATTGGGTAAAAAAAATAACTTTGGGTTAGCAAATGACCTGATATCGGGTCATGTCCTAACCCGAAAGCTTATTTTTTGACCCGAACTGGTTAATAATTATCGAGTCAATTTATAACTTCAGATTAACAACATGACCCAATCCAGCGTTCCAAAAATCAACCGATTTGGTTGATTTTTCGTCAATTAATTGGTGACCGACACCATACAAATCAAATAACCTCCGGATTAGGGGTTTTACGCTCTACAGGTGAGTATTCGACCGAGTAAGTGATTCAACTCGGCCCAAAATCAGCGAGCTAACCACCACATCTAGCCAGAAAATTTCCAACAAAAAAGAAAAAAGAAAAAAGAAAAACCTAAACACAATTAATTCTAACAAAAATACAATTTGAACAACTTTTTCAATCAAGAACATATATGTATACAATAATTAATTAAAAGTAAATAAATTCAAACAAAAAAAAAAAAGGAAAAAACTCATTGGGCATTTGTTCAAACAATTGATGTATATAAAATATACCCGATGTCGTTGTCGATGACTAAGAAACAAAAAGTAGGGTTCACAACAGATACAGAAGAGAAGAAGGAGATTGCTAGTTGTCTTAGTAGTGGTGCATCACTGGTGGTGGATGAGGTAAGGGCTGATACAGCATGGTCATATGGGTGGATGAGATCGGATCAGGTTTTGTATGGTAGGGATGGTGATAATTTGATCTAGTGGTGATAATGATGATGATTTGGAGCAACTGCATCGGTGATGATAATGGATCGACTGGCGTGAGATAAGGTGAGAGAAGAAAGGAGGCTAGAAACGTGAAGTAGGAGAGAAATGAAAAATGTGGTTAGGGTTTGTTTAAGAGCATATATATATACAAATATATAATGGGACAAATTACACAAACCTTCCCTAAGGTTTGATGATCTTACACTAATAACAAAGTTTTGATTAAATAACATTAACCTCCCTAGAGATTCCGAAAACTCAAAAGAAATACATGATGCACCATTGATCAATAGTACTTATCAATTGTTTACCGAGTAACCGATAAATCACTAATCATTGTCTCACTGGTCAATTAGCTAGTAGCGATTTTTGGAGCCATGATCATGTCCTAGCCTGAAAGCTTATTTTTGACCTGAAACGGATAAAAATTATTACTTACTTAATCAAGTCAATATTATAACTTTGAGTTAGCAACATGGCTCGATATCAAGTCATTTGCTAACTCGAAGTTATAATTTTGACTCGATCGACTCAAAATTATAACTTCAGGTTGCTACATAACCCAATATTGGTCAACCCGATATCGAGTCATGTGTTGATGCAAACATCAATTTTTCCACTTTTACTCATTCCCTTAAAAAAAAATAATCATCTAGTTTCTTAAAAGCTCATTATAAATACTAACCTTTATTAGCACCTAAATTTCTTTGACTTTCCTTCAAGTTTTCTTCCACTAAAAGTAAAATTTAAACAAAAATTTTATTAATGAGATAGTTTTAATTTATTAGGGGTATTTTGGATAACTTCGGGTAGCTTTACAATTGTTTTGAGTCAAAAGGTCATTATGTAAATAAGGTGCTAAAAAGGGTAATTTTGCTAAATCCTCTTCTAAGAAATTTGATGAAATCTTTATGAGAATAATAAGATTTATTACAAATTTCTTTCTTCATTAAAATCAATTTTAAATCCATCCAAATTTTATTTAAATTCATCACTTAAATAAAATTTATGAAGTCAATGACTTTTTAAATGCAAATCAATGATAAGATTTATTGCGAATTTCTTTCTTCATAAAAATCAATTTAAAATTTATCCAAATTTTATCCAAATCCATTATTTAAATAAAATATGTGAAGTCGATGACTTTTCTAATGCACTTAGATTTTATTAGATTTCATAAAAATATGAATTAAATACACTTAAATTTTATTGAATTTCATACAAATCTGAATTGAATACATTTAAATTTTAGAAGAATAATAAGATTTATTACAAATTTCTTTCTTTGGAAAAATCAATTTAAAATTCATCCAAATTTTATCCAAATTTATTACTTAAATAAAATTTGTGAAGTTAATGACTTTTCGAATGCAGTTAGATTTCCTTAAACTCTATATAAATCTGAATTGAATACACCTAAATTTTAATGAATTTCATACAAATCTAAATTAAATATATCTAAATTTTAGGAATATGGTAAAATTTATTACAAATTCCTTTCTTCATAAAAATCAATTTAAAATCCATCCAAAATTTATACAAATCCATGATTTAAATGAAATTTGTGAAGTCCATGACTTTTTTAATGCACCTAGAATTTATTGGATTTTAATATAAATCTGAATTTAATACACCTAACTTTTAATGAATTTCATTCAAATATGAATTGAATACATTTAAACTTCAAGAGAATGACAAGATTTATTACAAATTTCTTTCTTCATAAAAATCAATTTAAAATCCATCCAAATTTTATCCAAATTCATAACTTAAATGAAATCTGTGAAGTCAATGACTTTTCTAATGCACTTAGATTTTATAAGATTCCATACAAATCTGAATTGAATACACTTATATTTCAGTAGAATGACAAGATTTATTACAAATTTCTATCTTCATAAAAATCAATTTAAAATCTATCTAAATTTTATCCAAATTCATAACTTAAATGAAATCTATGAAGTTAATGACTTTTCAAATGCTCTTAGATTTGATTAGATTCCATACAAGTCTGAATTAAATACACCTAAATTTTAGTGAATTTCATACATATTTAAATTGAATGCACTTAAATTTTAGGAGAACGATAAGATTTATTACAAATTTCTTTCTTTGTAAAACTCAATTTAAAATCTATCCAAATTTTATCCAAATTTATTACTCAAATAAAATCTGTGAAGTCAATGACTTTTTAAATGCATCTAGATTTCATTGGACTTCATACAAATTTGAATTGAATATACCTAAATTTCAACTAATTTCATGTAAATCTAAATTGAATATTCAATATTTTCAAATAAGAAGTGGTATCAGAGCTTTTGTCTCCCAAGTGAATGGTATATATTAATGGAAACCAGTAATCCTGACTTACTCGCATTTGCTAGCGGTAGTTGGAACCTCTAGTCTAACAATGCACTGTACCATCACTATCTAGTTTTTATGCAAATCTATTATCATATTCCAAAAGTTGTTTATAGACAATTACTTAGACGAAAAATTTGGTTACTAAATGTCCTTAGACAAAGCTATCGTTTAGTAGAAGATTGGAATAGGATAGATCTTCAAAATGTTATCAATAGACTAGAAAGAGATATTAGGACTATTCAAACTTATCTTGAGGTAGAAAGTGAAAGAGGACGACTCTAAACTACGAATTAAAGCTTTATAAGCATTTATTCTAAAGCCTCTAGACTGAACATTAGGGTTAAACTGGTGGTTGAAACTTGTCGCATATTTTGGTCGTTTTAGCTAGGAAGGCATTTGAAGGCCTGTAAGTCATTGACTATTTTGACATTTCACGCGAAACCTGAAAGACGAAACTAGCAGCTTTAGAAAAGATGTTTTGAAGTTTTAGTTCAAGGTTTAGATCTCCAAATTGATCTTCTGTCCAAGATGAGGATCTTAGTACTTCTTCCTCCTCTGTATCCACCTCTTCCTTTTTCAAAAATAAAGAAGTTGTTTCTATGGCTAATATAGAAAGATATTTAAAAAATTGGACTATGCCAACAGTAGATCCATCTAATTTATACAAAACTAGTACTTTTAAGTTTTAGATTGATTATGTAATTAGGACTATAGAAGATACTATTTCTATTGAAGAAGAAATGTCTACAACATATATTTTACCCAAATCTCTTCTTGTACTCTTTTATACGTATAATTTTATCATTGTTAGCTTTATTTTCAATCATTTATATTCAGTATTTTCAAATAAGAAGTGGTATCAGAGCCTTTGTTTCCCAAGTGAGTGGTATATATAGCTAGAAACCAGTAATCCCCACTTACCCGTATTTGCTGGCAGTAGTTGGAACTTCTGGTCTAACAATGCACTGTACCATCACTATCTAGTTTTTATGCGAATCTATTATCATATTCCAAAAGCTATTTATAGGCAGTTACTTAGACAAAAAATTTGGTTACTAAATGTGACAAGACCAGACTCGGATTCCCTTTACTAAACCCAGCGGTCTTATCGGGCATCCCACGAGACCCTTCTAACATCTAACTAATATGGCTCAAAAGGATATCGTGGAGTGAACCTGTAACTATAAATAACTTTACTAAACATAAAATGTCATATACTTTAAAATCTCATTTCAAGATTATCCAGAAATATGTAATTAAAAGTATTATCATAAATATTCAAGTATCTGAGATATGCATGCATCATCTCAACATAAAAGTTCTACAAACCGTGTCCAAAAAAATCAAAATATGCACAAATACATGATTAATGTTTAAATCATAATATTTATAAGATATCTAAGTAGCATTGTTGGAAGTCTGGCCCATCTAATCTAAATACAGCGAGCTGGTACCTTCATCTTTCGCTCTTACACCTGGGAGGTTTTTGTAACATAAAACCAAAAAAATTGTAAGTTATAAAGCCTAGTGAGTGTGTAAGAGTTTTGTTTAAATTATATTTTATAAAATACCTCCTGAAAAATATTTTTGAAAATATTTTTCTTTAAAAACAATTTATTTCTAAATCTTGGATTTTATAAAATGTTCTTTAACATTTTTAAAAGCTTTTTCTAAAATAATTTCTAAAACGTTTTCTTTCTAAAACTTGCTTTTAAATGATATGTTTCTCTTTCTAAAAACTGTACTAATGGGGAACCTAAGGGAAGCTACAACCAAATGAGCGGGTAGACCAGCTTCGCTCAGTGTGGGGGGTCAAGGGTGTAAAGCTAGCATTGCACATTGTGACAAAACTATAAAGACATTCTGCTACTGCGTGGCGGAACTACCATCGCATACCGCGTAGCGAGATAATACCCTACAAGTGTAAAGGGCGACTTGACAGACATGATAGACTCGATCCCCCGATGTTAGCAGAACTAGCCCTCCCAACACTTGCCATACACTACAGGATATACCGACCGGGTTTAATGCTAGAAGATCTGTCTTTCTATAAACTTGAGCCATCCACTAGTCTTTAAAAAATCTTTTTGCTCTTTCTATATTTCAAATAAATTAATATTTCATTCTATAATCATATAAAGGTGTTAAATATTGCATACCATAAATTATATAAACTATTTATTTTCATGCTAAACATAAACTGTTGATGAACTAAAAATAATTTATGAGAATTTATATAATACTTGCAGAAAAATCTAGAAAATATTTAACATAAAGAACATCTTTTCTCACTCACTACTTGTTTCCCACTCTACTCGCATGCACTACTTCAGCGACCTCCTTTTAGCTCGTTATATTACTTACATTTGACACAGATCGACAATTTTCTTTTCAACTCATAGAATACTCTAATCCCAATTTAATTCTATCATCTGTAACTTATAATTTACATGAGCTATTACTGACTGCAATACTGACAGTCCAGCTCGAGCTACGAGCTCATGCCCTTAGCTCGCAAACTCATCCTATGCCAGCTCCTTCCTCGCTTGTTTAGTTAGAACTGTAGGTCTTAACTTATTCCAGCGAGCTCGCTCAGCTCACTCCTTTCAGTGAGCTATTACCTTCTTCTAGCTCATCTTGTTTCTCATGCATCTCCCATCTCGTCTTGCGAGCTATTGCCTTAGTCCAGCTCAGATAAGCATTATGGCAGGCTGAGGCAATGCTCAGCTCGCTCTTTTGGGAGCTCACGCTCCAGTCCAATTGGACCAGCACTGCAAGGCTGTGGGTATCATCCAGCTCGCACCTCACGACCTCCCATTTTAACTCACACTTGCTCAATTCTTAACACTTTTTTTTCCAGATTTTACATTCTTACAACTTGATCTCATTTCACAATCATATACTAATCAACCACATTTTATCAACTTCATCACTTAAAACCAAGTCACAATACCATGACAGGTGGTACGACGACACTTAAACATTCTAAACCACAATTAAATTACTTCAGATCAACATTGATTCTCAGCTACATTACGTACCAGATTCTTCCTCAGTCTCTTGTCTTGTTTTCCCACTCGATTACTGCCTCAAATCTCCAGATCTATGCACAAAATCTCATTAGAAACAGACATAACCTACTAGCAGTTCTTGATAGATTTTTCATTTAAAAGAACACTATGAACACTAGATCTTACCAGTTGATTCTTACCAAATTTGGTTCCTAAATCCGTCCTTCACCTTCCAGCGCCTGATTGCCCTTCAAAACGGTGGAAATCGGCTAGATATGGTTGTAAATTTGGCTCCTTTTCTATCGACAACTCTCTCTTCTTTTTTTTTTCTTCTAGATTTTTCTCTCTTCTGCCGACACACTCACCCCACTCATCTATCTATAGGCATAGGTCAAGCTCACTTTTTATCCTTAAACTTTCTTAAAATTATGATTTCACCAGATTTTAGAGAGTTCTTCACTTTTCCCCAATGCCCTTATCCTTTCTCTTTATTTACAATTTTACCATTCTTATAAAAATCTTTTATTTATACCAATTATCCCTTAACTTTTAAAATTTAAATTTACTCTTAATCCTTTCGAAAACTTTATAAAAATTAAATTTCTCCTTTGAATACTTTAAAAATCCTTTTTACTATTTTTTAAACAAAAATTATCTTATTCCATACATGGATACAAAATGTCCTTAAATAAAGCTACCGTTTAGCAGAAGGTTGGAATAGGATAGATCCTCAAAATGCTATCGATAAACTAGAAAGAAATATTAGGACTATTCAAACTTATCTTGAGGTAGAAAGTGAAAGAGGACAACTCTAAACTATGAATTAAAGCTTTATAAGCATTGATTCTAAAGCCTCTAGGCCGAACATCAGGATCAAACTGGTGGTTGAAACTTGTCGCGCATTTTCGTTGTTTTAGCCAGGAAGACGTTTAAAGGCTTGTAAGTCGCTGACTATTTTGACCATTTCATGCGAAACCTGAAAGATGAAACTAGCAGCTTTAGAAAAGATGTTTTGAAGTTTTAGTTCAAGGTTTAAATCTCGAAATTCATCTTCTGTCTGAGATGAGGATCTTAGTACTTCTTCCTCCTTCGTATCCACCTCTTCTTTTTTCAAAAATAAAGAAGTTGTTTCTATAGCTAATATGGAAAGGCATTTAAAAAATTGGGCTACTCCAAAAATAGATCCATCCAATGTATATAAAACTAGTACTTTTAAGTTTTAGACTGATTATATAATTAGGACTATAGAAGATACTATTTCTATTGCAGAAGAAATGTCCACAATACATCTTTTACCCAAATCTGTTTTTTCTAAATATAAAGATCTATATAAATTTGGCCATGTGGGATTAGTACAAGTAGCTATTAAAGCTCTAACTAGAGAAGGGCTTAATACATCTATTTTAGCCTGTTTAAGGGATGCTAGACATAATAAATTTAAAGATTCCCCTTTTTAGTTGTATTCAAAGTGCATTTACAGATGCATAGTTTATTTTGACTGTGCACCAAATATTTCTTTTAATCTTCATAATCATAATGCCTTTGATGCTCTTGTACTCAATATACAATCACATGGGTTTGATATGGCCCCAGGAACTAGTCATTTGTCAGTCATTTATAGAATATTTATGAAGACTACCAATACTCTTGCTTCTAAAATCAATATGCAAAGATTAATACATTTTAAAGCGGGAGTCACCAATCAGTTTAGTATCAATGATGTTAAATCTAAAATAATGGTTCCAAAACTAATAACGTGGGATCAAGTTCAGTTTCTAGAAAGCTAGACCATGCAAAACGTGATTCCTAAAAAACCAGTTCCTCCTACACAATTAGGAGAAATAATATAAATGGATAATGGCTTGGTTCAATTCAAATTCGAAACATTATGGCCAAAAATAGATTCCAGAAGGTCTACTTCTTCCATTCCCTCCAATTTAATATTTAAGGGTACAGTAAAGGAAGATATTGGTGTTGATAGATCCGTCTATGAAAGGGCTAGTTTTATTCATAACGAAAGACCTCAAAGCCTAACACCATCTGAAATGGGGTACCCAGGTTTTAATGTCTTGATGATCTTTGAAAATTCAGGGTCATTTGTCAAAGAAACTCTGAATAATAATTATAATCCCCCACAATATAATCAAATCAAGAAATGGTTTGAAGCCAGTTTCTCCCAAAAGCAGAAAGATTGGCTTCACATTAAATATAATAAATTCCTGATATATAAAAAGCAAATAATAGATTTCTTTCCCTTCTTAATAGAGTATTTTAAGATAAAGAGCTATCCTATTCCTGACTTTTCTGAAAAAAGGATACAAAAAATTGAGGATCATTATGAAACATTCAGAACAGTTGAAGGATCGATATTAGCCATTCATCCTCCAAAGAAATCTTTGGAAATAAGAAAGGATGTAAAGGCTGTCCCATATAAGGGTTTTGATAGACCCAATAAAGTAATAAATCATGTGGTCAGACAAACTAATTATACAAATTTGTTTCTGCAATCTTTGGGAAAATAGACTACTTGAATAGAGTCTCTTTTGTCAAGTCTACCTTCCCTAAAGGTTCCTACCTCTCAATATCGATATACATTAGAGGCTCCAATAATGAAACCTCCTCTAGAAATAAAATCCTATAAAATAAAGGGAAAAGATATCCCTCTCAGACAAGGATTTTATGGATGAGTTGGTCTCTAGGCTGACAAAACGTAATATATCTCCTTCCACTCCTAAAGTCAGCGTTTTAACAGACTTTGGCCCTAATATAGAGGAGTTTGAAAATATGCTTCAAGAAATTGAGATAAATAAGGTCACTGAGCAAAAAACACAACCAGTATATTCTAAAAGACCTTATTATCTTCAACCATCCCTAATTGATATAGAATTTGAGGAAGATGGATACAATAACTGTTCCTATTTCACTGGCAAAGAAATAGTAGAATGGAATGTTGATGGGATGTCAGATAGACAAATTCTAATAACCATTAAGTATATGACCATGTATGCTTAGGCCTGTAGAATTCATGGCAACAGTGAGCAACAAATTGCTAATGCAATAATATCTGGGTTCACAGGCCAGCTCCAAGGACGGTGGGATAATTGTGTAAATGAACCCACCAAATTGGCAATATTACAGGCCAAAAAATTAATCAAAGTACAAGGAACCTCTCAAGTTCAGCAAGATCTATATGCTAATGACTCTGTCAACACACTACTGACAGCAATACTCATTAATTTTATTGGTAGAACTTCAATAATTCAAGATAGGGGTCAAGACCTTTTAATTAACTTGAGATGTCCATCATTGGCTCACTTCAACTGGTACAAAGATACATTTTTCTCTTGGGTCTTCATATGAAGTGATGCAAATAGTAAAGCTTGGAAAGAAAATTTTATCTCCAGCCTTCTGCCTCTCTTTGCCTATCGTGTTCGACAAAGGCTCTGAGATAAATGCGGAGGAGTCCTCGGCTATGATAATTATGGCTATGGTGAACTTGCCTCCGAAATAATATCCAAAGGTCTCGCTCTTTGCAATGAACTTAAATTGCCAAAAAAATGGGCTAAGGAAAAGCTATATGGAAAGCAGACCTTAGGAAATTTCTGTGAGTAGTGTGGCTATAATACCATACCATGGAAAAGGGCCTCTCACAGAAAAAAGAAAATAGTAAAAGCGCCAAAACGATATAAACGCTCTTCTAATAAAGAAGCCCATCAATATTACAAACGAGCAAAAGGAAATAAATCTGCTCGTAAAGCCTCTTCTTCCCACAAGCATTGATGCTTTAAATGTGGAAAGAAAGGGCATTACGCTAATAAGTGCAGAAAAGAGAAAAAGGTTCAGGCTATCAGATACTTGAAATTATCATCTGAAACACAAGATAAAATAATTCAATTCTTATTTTCAGATTTTGAGTCCTCTGAAGAATGCTCAGATACAAAAGAAGAGATTAATCAAATTAATGATTTCTCTGATTCTGAATCTGATTCTTTGACAAAAAATCAGGATAGCACTCCTTGTGAATGCAAGGACAATAGTTATGAAGCTATCCTTGGAATAAATGGTTTTAGTATTAATATGCTTAGCATCATCCTTGGAATAAATGGTTTTAGTATTAATATGCTTACAGTAGAGCAAAGCTTAATGCTGGATATTATTGACAAAATAATAGATCCAAAAGAAAAGCGAAATGCTCTTGAAAAATATATTGCAATAGCTCGACCCGATAAAAAGCGTAGTAAAGGATTGTCTTCAACTCCTTTTGCTTATAAAAATGCTTACAATGAAATAATAAAAAGGGTTAGGAATTCAGTTCCTAATCGAGAACCTACAACGAAAGAGTTGAGACAAGAAATAAATACGCTTAAACGAGAAGTAAAAGACCTCACTAAGAGGATCCAAATTCTTGAATTAAGCAATTATACGCTCCCTTCAGAAAGAGATGAAGAAGATGAACTCTCTTTCAACAATATGTTTGAAGGAAGAAATATAGAGCAAGGAGAATCTTCATCAGCGGTCAAAATAGAGAAAGAAGATTCCAAGCTTAAGTCCAATAATACTCTGGACAAAGTTGTAACCCAAGAATGGCACACCTTTGTGACCATTGTGGTTAACAAACAATATACATTTAAAGGAGAAGCCTTAATAGATTCCGGAGCAGATCTGAATTGCATCTGTGAAGGAATTATTCCTTCTCAATACTTTGAAAAAACCATCTAAATATTAAGCACCGCTAATGGTTCAAGAATAGCTATTGAATATAAGCTCTCTGGTGCTATGGTTTATAACCGGGGAATATGTTTGAAACTCCTTTTATCCTGGTTAAAGATTTAAATACTATATTTATCTTGGGAACTCCATTTTTAACCATGTTGTATCCCTTCAAGGTAACCAGTGATGGACTTGAGTGTGAAAAGGATGGAAAATATATCCAATTCAAATTCACTCAAGCTCCTCTCTATGAGGAGACAAACAATCCCAAAACAAAGATTTGCCACAAAAAAAAAAAAAAATTTCTTTTTTCTTTGCAAAAAGAGGTGAAGCTTAAAGAGATAGAAGAAAAAAATAAAATCTCCTAAAATATAGGAAGAAATTCAAGCATTTCAAAGTAAGCTTGAATACAAAGTTTGTAGTATTTTGCCAAATACCTTTTGGGCCAGCAAGAAACTTATAGTTCATCTTCCTTATGAACCAGGCTTAATGAAAGGCGAATACCTACCAAGGCCAAACCTATTCAGATGAATGATAGGCACTTCTTATTTGAAAATGCTAAATATAAATAATTGAAAATAAAGCTAACAATGATAAAATTATATATATAAAAGATTACAAGAAGAGATTTAACTCACATGAAGAAACTTCGAAAATAATGGGAAGAAGCTAAAGAAACTTTGAAACTTCTTAAGAGATTTTGTTGATATCCGATATTTTACAAGGTTTTTTTTCTCAAATGTTTTCTTCGATGCCCCCATACAACTTAAGCTTTGCTTTTTTATAGAGATGGCAAGGTTTCTGAAACTTTACAGCTTAACTTTCTATTACAATAATTTATAGATATTATTAAAGTAACTAAATAGTAAAGATTCCTCATGTCTAGACACATGTGGAGTTCCTGTGTTTGTCGGATTGTGCCAACAAGTGGAGTCGTGCTGACTAAAAATCAAATGGGTCATGGCTGTCTTGATATAAATTGACAACTATGCCTTTTTCTATAGAACTGGACGAGGAATTTTCAGCTTTAATTATTGCTTCCTTTTCTTTTCCTTCAATTTTATCAGATGATGACTCAGCTTTCATTTCTCCGAGGCGATTTGTAATATCCATGATAGATTTCCCTTTTGCTTAGAGGGAAGAGATAAGGTTACTGATGTCTTTATCAATTTCTATTGCTTTGCCTTTATCTTGTTAAGAGCTAGATCTAGTTGTATTGTACTGAGTTGGGCCAGTGAGTTGGATAAGCATGAAATCATTAGAGAGAAGTTCTTTGGGTATTGTGAACTTCTACTACCATTTTGTGAAAGTTCGTCTCATCAATATTGGTAGTCACCTGGTTGGTGAACTGTATTATATTCCTATCTAAGTATCCATGGGATCTTATAACAAGCAAGATAGTATAAAAGCACATGGTCTTCAGCCTGTAAAGCTTCTGCATTTGTTTCAACAAATTTGTTGAAGCTTTCATCACATTGTTTGGGCAAAGCATCTCTGAGTAGCCCAAAATTGAAGAACTATTTGAGAAACCATGTTGGGAATATTTTAATGGTAATATTATTTTTCCATTGAATAAACTAGCTATCAGTGTTCGTAAATATGGTCGTATCAGGCCGTATATACGGCGATACGACCGTATCAAGCATGGGACGAATTGATATGAGCGTATCTCACTCATATATGATTTTCCCCCCTTTTTGCACACCTATGACCATACCATATGAATCCAATTGTATATTGCAATATATGGTCGTATATGATGTGAGGGGCAAAATGGTCAAGAAAAAATAGGTATATAAGGCTGTCTACCTTATTTTTGCTCCATTTTTGCCCGATCAACCGCCTCCCACCCACAATCGGTTCACCGGCATAAAAAACCTCCATTTTCAGCGACAGTCCCTCCCTTCCAAACTCTGTCCTCACTGGCACCAAAAAAGCTTCCATTTTCATCACTAAAATCGCCCATTTTCGACCACATCCCTCCCTCCCAACCTTTGTCATTACCAACGTTGAAACCTATCCCATTTTTGGCAACACATGCAACTATCTCCCTCTATTTTTCAGCAGTATTTTTTTTTTGTTTCTTAAACTGTTCTCTTTCTCTTTTCTTCAATAGTTCAGTTTGTTTTCTCTTTTAGTCTTCTCATGTGATCTTTCTCCCTCTCTTTTCTCTTGAATTGTTCTTTCTCAGGGTTGTTTGGAACACTATTGGCAGTCTCTCACTCTCAAACTCTCTCTTTGAAGCCTTGTGTTGTGATTTGTGAATTGGTTGTGATTTATGTACTAATTATGATTTGTGGTTATGATTTGTGAATTATAAATTTGTGATGGCTAGTAATAAAAAGGATCTGACGTGGAAGTATGAGGTTGAGATTGAGGTAGATGGAAAAAAATGTATGAAGTGCACTTTATGTGATAAAGTAATGAGAGGGGGAGTGTATAGGATGAAAGAACATCTTACGGGTATTAAAAGGAATGTTGCCCCATGTACAAGTGTTCCATCGGATGCTAGAGATGACATCAAAAGTCATATAGAGAATTTAGAGAAAGTGAAAAGATTTAATCAGTTAGTTAGGGAGGAAAAAATTGATAAATGTATGACATTGAATAGTCGATCTAAGTCTACAGAAGGGTCGGGTAGTGGTAGTGTGATTGGAAGTCAGAGAGGGATTAAGAGACCTATGGATAGGTTTCTAAATAGTGTGGAAGATGATTAGATTAAAGAATTAGGGGGAACTAGAAAGGGAGGAACTAATAAGGAGTTACGTGATCGAACATGCGATGAGATAGGCCGATTCTTTTTTGAGAATGGCATCGCATTTAATGTTACTGATAGTCCATCTTTTGTGTCGATGATTCAGGCAGTTAAGCGCTATGGGACAGGTTTGAAACTACTAAATAGCTATGAGTTGAGGACTTCTATATTGAGGAGGGAGGAACAAAACACTGAAGCTATTATAGCTGAAGTGAAGAAGACATGGGCGAAAACGAGAGTGTTGATATTGTCAAATGGGTGGAAAGATATAAGGGATAGACAACTGATCAATTTTCTTGTAAACAATTCATATGACATAGTTTTCCTGCATTTAGTTGATGTTAGTGATGTAGTGAAGGATGGGGCGTTGTTGTTCCGTTTACTTGATGATGTGGTTAAAGAAATTGGAGAGGATATTATTGTTCAGGTGGTGACAAATAATGCCTCCAATTACAAGAAGGCTGGGGAAATGTTTATGGAAAAGAGGAAATGATTGTGGTGGATGCCGTGTGCAGCTCACTGCATAGATTTAATGCTTGAAAAACTTGGAGAACTACCCCAACATAAAAATGCATTGAGAAAAGTGAAGAAGGTACTCTAATAGTTATAGTATTACTATTTCTTTCTATATTTTTTCAACTTAACTCATATTTTAATTAAAAAATTTATGTCCTATAACAGGTGACTAATTTCATTTACAATCATGGATAGGTGTTCGCATTGATGAGAAAGTTTACAAACAAATAATTGGTTCGACCTGCTCATACAAGGTTTGCTACTGCATATTTGACATTGCAAGGTATGTCTAAACTGTGGCAACCTTTTCAACATATGTTTACTTCAGTGGAGTGGGAAGGATGTTCATATGCAAATAAGCTAGAGGGGAAGGAAGTCAAGAAAATTATATTAATAGATTTGGCTTTCTGGGAAGATATCTTTTATGCATTGAAAACAACTAGATCTTTTATTCATGTGTTGAGGATAGCAGATTCAGAGAAAGTGCCTTAATGGGATTTATTTATGAAGTAATGGATATGACTAAGGAGGAGATAGCCAAAAACTTGAGGGGTGTTGTTGCAACTTATAGTGAGATTTGTAATATAATTGATGAGAAATGGGAATTTTAGATGCACCATCATTTGCATGTAGCTACCTACTTTTTGAATCCTCAATATCAATATTCACAAGAAATGATTGATCATGAGATTAAGTAGGGGTTGTAAAAGTGCATGGATAGGCTTATTGTAGATGATAGAGAGCAAGAGAAGGCATATTTGCAGTTTCAAGATTTTAAGCAAGCGAGAGGGATGTTTGGCATAACCTAGGCAAAAAATTCTATCACCAAACATACTCCTTGTATGTGGAATTTTCTTTAAGGCATAATTCAATCATTTGTGTTTTCTAACTGAAAGGATTTTTATTGGCATTGTATGATAAACCCCGATCCTAGTTTCCTCGGAGAATTCATTTTCGACGATCAGATAGAGAATAAAGAGTCCAAAAATAGTGCAAGGGGCTCGATTAGAATTCGATTATATTTATAAAGCCCTGAGTGTCGTGTTAGGAAGAAATGAGAATTTTCGGTGAATAATGTTCGGATCCAGAATAAATAGTGATTTTTCCGAAAAAGATCCGAAATTAGTGTTTAAGATCGAATTTGGACCCGATTATATTGTCCAGGATCATAAATTGAGATTCGGTGGGAAACAGAAGTTTTTGGTGAATAGTATTTTTAGGACGAAAATTTTCGGATGAATGGTAAAATTTTCAATAATTGACCTTAATGGTCGAAAAGGTCCGAAAATAGTAGGAGAGTATAGAGAAATATAAATGGATCAAAAAGAAGACCATTTGAGTTAGTTTTAAGCGATCCGAAGAAAATTACGATATTGCCTTTTTGATAGATTAATGAGTTTTAATGGGTTTAAACCCAATTGAATTTTTTTTTCGAAGTATGAGATTGATAGATAAGACACCCAATTAAAGTATTTCATGGTCAATTTGAAGATTAGATGACCATGGAATATTTTCATAATATTTTCCGGTCGAAGTGAAATTAGATTATAAAAAGGGCAAAATGGACATTTTAAGTTAAGTATGCATGGATCACGCGTGAGCATAATATGCAGAAGTTTCAAGGAGTGTAACCCAAGTGAATGAGAATGGATTAAAGAGAATGAACATAAAAATCGAGTATTTAAACTATAGATACGTATAAAAAGTTATCGGTTTATTCAACCGGATTTTAGTTAGAAACATTTTTTTTATCAAGTATATATGAGAGGTATTAGACCGAAATTGAAGCCTATAAAGTTAAATTGTCCATAAGATATGTGTAGAATATTTGTAGAATATTTTTCGAAAGGATTAGGAATGAATTATATGTTAATCAAGCGAGGTGAGCTCACGGGATAAAGTAAAAGATATTTTAAATCAACCAATGAGAAAAGAGATAAGCAGCTTGAAAAGTAGTGGCTATGGATGTGCCACATGTCATCTAGTGAATGGTTGAATAAATAAATTGATGAGAAATTGCCAAGTGGACCAATGGAATTAAAAAATATATATTTTTGCGCACTAGTGAGATTATTGAAAGTTTGAGGTAATTAAATGAAATTTTCTTGAGGGACTAATTTATAATTGAGCATTAATATATATAAAAGTGATTTTTGTCTCATTAGAAGACATTTGAGTCGTGAAACCAGAAGAGAAAGAAAGAAAAGAAAAAAAACAAAAGAAAGAGAGGCCGTGAGCGAGAGAGAGAGAGAGAAAGAAGAAGATCTGGTTCGATTTTCACCGAGGTTTCTTCACGAAAGTTGTTCCTCGTCATCTCCTCTAGCTAACCCAACAAATTTGAAGTGAAAAGATTGCCTATTTGGTGAGTTATTTCAGTTTAAAGTTTGAAAGTTTACGTTAAAACCCATTCTCTCTCTTGTTTCTTTTTCAAATTTTATTTTAAGGATGATAAGAGGGACTTGTAAGGATGATTTTGGTGTGATTTGTGAGTGATTTGATGGAAGAAAAATAGGTGAGAAAGAGAGAGAAAGTCACGGCCAAAAATGGGTGTTGTGAGATCCGAGTTTTTTTTTTCGATTCTAAGGCATTAGATAGATGTTTTAGAAGTTAAGAAACAATCTTATGAAGTTAGATTTCGAAAACGAAAAGTTTAGGATCGATTTTGGAGCTAAACGGACAAGTTGAAGGGTGTTTTCCAAAATCCTTTTAAACGCGTTCGTTTAACATTCGAAACCGTTTATTTAATCATAGTTGGGTGTTAGAACACTAGAAAATTGATTGTTGAAGTTGTCGGACGTTCGAAGCGAAAAATGATTTTTATTAGTAAGTGAAATCGAACAAATTTCCTTCTGAGCTTCCGACGATGAAATTGAGCATACTGAGGTATTTCTAGGAAAGAATAAGTAGGATTTATGTAGAGAAAACGGATTTCGAAAACCCCGATTGAATAGAAATTGAGATCCGAGAGTTTAGACGTTAAATGGTATTAATTTTTATTGATTTTGAATGTTATTTGAATGAGTTAAGTAACCCTAAATGGATATTTGATGTTTTAGGATAAAAGCGGAGAGTTCCAAAGGCTTGTTGAGGAGAATCGAATTCTATCCGAGGACGTGTTGTGAGTGGAAATACAAGTTTCTAAAGTTTATAGTTCCTTAAAGTTTATTTGAAGTTAAAAGAATTTATTATAAACAGTTATTCGTTTATTAATTGAAATTATATTATAATTCTAGCATAAAGATTTTAGTTTATTATTTATGTATATGAGAATATATTAGAATTAAAGATTTTAGGCTTACGGCCTTGAGATTTAGAATATTTTAGTATATCGAGAAAAAGAAATTTTAAGAGCCTATGGTTTACCCTAGCCCTAGTTTAGTACCCGGCCGAATGCCCTATGCGTGATACGGTAGATGAGAGGAAGTCAGTCAGTGAGATTTGAGTCTAGTCGACTCTTGTGTGAGCGAGGTATGAGTAATCCGTATACACGTATAGGGTAGTATAGTCGGTCCGCGGCATGGACCCGCTTTCAGCGACTACACATGGTAGATTCCCACTCCTAGTGGTTAGCTAGATTTTATATGCTACCACGCCAGGAGTAGATATTCCCTGGGTTACCATGTACGTGAGCATCAGAAAAGATTTTAAAAGATTTTAGAAAGTGTTTTAGAAAAGAATTTTAGAAAATATTTTCATTTTTTATAAACTGTTTTTGGGAGAATATTTTATTCAGAGACGAGTTTTAGTATATATAAATTAACCACTCACTGAGTTATACTCATAGTTTTTCTTTAAATGTTTTTCTTAAAAATTCTCCCACAGGAGTAGAGCTAGTCGTCCAGCTGACGAGGTTCAGTCAGACATGCAGGTGGACGGATAGAACGACACTTACTACATATATATATTTTGTTAGTTGATCACGTATATGTTCCTGTATATAGTTGTAACTATTTTAAAGAAATAGTGAATGCATTAGTTAAAAATGTTTTATTAAAGTTTTTTGAAATTCAGTTTTCAGATTTTATTTACTTTTTGTGGTTGTGTTGTGAGAAAAGAGCCGGAGGCTCTGGAAGTTGAGAAATTGATTTCATAGAAGTGTTTTTATAAATTGTATTTGAAACTTGCAGGATGGCATAGTTTAGAAAACAGATAGCATGCTGCCAAAATTTTTATTAAAAAGTGAAAATTTTTTATCACTGTCACCTTATAAAAGAAGTTAAAATATCTAGATAGATGAGTTTTCGGTGCCTGACGGGATTCCTCCGGACTGAGTTAGGGTTCGTGGGAATTCTTTCGGGGTACTACGGGGTCTTTCTCGGGTCCAAAAGAGGGATTCAGGAAGGGTCCCATCATTGTAGTTGAATGGTTGATGCAATTTAGAGATCACATCCTAGAGTTAAGATATTTTGCAGTAAAGATTTTAAATCTTACTTACTCATCCTCGACTTATGAGTGGAATTGGAGTGCGTTTAATATGATATGAGTTTAGTTAGAATATACTATAAAATTATTTTTTTATTGATACTAATTTTTTCATTATTAATTATTATAGATTCATACCAAGAGAAGAAATTGGTTGGCCATGGAGAAGTTGAACTCATTGGTGTATATAATGTACAATAGAAAATTGCGGCAGAAATTCGAGAAGCTCCAGTGTTTACCTCATGATATTGATCCCTTAGTTTCTGCTGACTTGCCTTCTGATAATGAGTGGGTCATAGAAGAAGATGTTGTGGAATCGAGTGGAAATAAGCCACAACAACGAAAGAGGATTAGAGATACACGTAAGTTTATCATTAAGTAAATGGAGTAACTTGAATATATATTGAAATTTTTAATTATATTACTTTACTTCTTTTGGCATAGGGAAAGGAAAGGGTGTTCAATCAGTAGATGATGAAATGGAGTGGGATAACATCCCTAGTGAGGAGGAGAATGATTGTGATGATGATGATGGAGAAGATGACAAGTATGACACATTCCGTTTCCATTTCAATACTCATTGTTTACTAGAGACTCTACTAGAATCAGATGATTAGATCATCTTTTGTTTTTATAACTTTTGTATTGTTTTTGGTTTGGTATTGTTAGTTTGTTACTACGTACTAGCAATACATTATAGTTCACCTTTAGTTTTTGTGACTTTTGTATTATTTTTGGTTTGATTTGATATTTAAATACATTGTTGTTTTAGTAATTCATGACATTTCCTTTTTTTTTTTTTTAACCATTTGCTGTATAATACGCCCATATAATGTGTACCGGCCATACCATATCACACCACTTTGGGGTGCCTGTACTGTACTGTATCACGTATTTACAAACCTTTCTAGCTATAAGTGAATTGAATATTCTGATAGGCTATCACTGAACTTTATGCTTTAATATAATCAAAATAATTATATCCATCTGGAAAATTCTTAAATAGCCTGTAGGTATAAAACCCTTTTCTTTTGTACAGATTAGAACCTCATGTTTCTTGAGTCATAACTTCAACAATAGTAAGCTTGCTATAAGCATGTTCACTATTGATGTCATTATGGTGGATATTGATGCTTCCTAATTCCAGAAGAACAATGATAAAATATTGAATATAACCACTTTTTATTCATATAAATCTGAATTGAATACACCTAAATTTTAAGAGAATAATAAGATTTATTACAAATTTCTTTCTTTGTAAAAATCAATTTAAAATCGATCTACATTTTATTCAAATTTATTAATTAAATGAAATCTGTGAAGTTAATAACTTTTTAAATACACCTAGATTTTATTGGATTTCATATAAATCTGAATTGAATACACCTAAATTTTAATTAATTCCTAACAAATCTAAATTGAATATACCTAGATTTTAGGATAATGATAAGATTTATTACAAATTTCTTTATTCATAAAAATCAATTTAAAATCCATCCAAAATTTATCCAAATCCATCACTTAAATGAAATCTGTGAAGTAAATAACTTTGCGAATGCACTCGGAATTCATTGGATTCCATACAAATATGAATTAATTGAATATACTTAAATTTTAATGAATTTCATACAAATCTGAATTAAATATACCTAGATTTTACGAAAATGATCAGATTTATTACAAATTTATTTCTTCATAAAAATTAATTTAAAATCCATCCAAATTTTATCCAAATGAATTTCTTAAAGGTAATATATGAAGTTAATGACTTTTCCATTGCACCTGGAATATATTGGATTTTATATAAATCTGGATTAAATATATCTAAATTTTAATGAATACCATAAAAATCTAAATTGAATTGACCTATATTTTAGGAGAATGATGAGATTTATTACAAATTTCTTTCGTCATAAAAATCAATTTAAAATCTATCCAAATTTTATCCAAATCCATAATTTAAATGAAATCTGTGAAGTCCATGAATTTTTGAATGCACCTAAATTTCATTGGATTCTACACAAGTTTAAATTAAATACACTTAAATTTTAATAAATTCCATACAAATCTGAATTGAATACACCTAGATTTCAATGAAATCCATTTGAATCTAGATTGGATACACCTAATATTTTAAAATATTTTTAATTATAATAAATTATAAATTGAATACACCTCCTTAAGATTTGCACAAGGAGGGAGCTCTGTTGCTTAGTTAACTAGGAGCAAATAATCATGAGTCCTCTCAACAAATATCTTTTTCAATTGTTTTTGCTTCTCTTGGTTCTAAATATTGCATGTCAAGCATCAATTATTAAAAATCCAATGGTGCATGTCTATATTAGAAATGACATTGGTGCAGGGCTAGATCTCAGAGTTCATTGTAAATCCAAAGATGATGATCTTGGGCTGCATGTCGTCCCTCGATTTCGAACTTACTCGTTCCAATTTCGACCAAGACTTTTCCCAATACCAGGCGGTACATTACTTCATTGCAGTTTTTCATGGGGAAGTCAATCTCATTCATTTGCTATATACTCAGAGAGTAGGGATGATTGTGGAGTTTGTAGCTGGAGTATAAGACCTGACGGAGCATATTATATAGATACAAAAGGCTACCCAATTCAATATCCTTGGCCATCTTAATTATATACAATTTCACTAAGTTTATTAGTGTGGCCTATGAAGTTTCGACTTCTTCTCTTTAATAAAAATATAAGTCACAATAATTTATAGTTGCTAAGCTGCATTATTCCACTTTTCATGCTCAAGCTTCATTTCTTATATAAGCATAAATTCTAGGTGTTAGTTTTTTCCTTTATGCGTACACAGGTCAATCTGTTATGGTAATGGACCAATGGTACATTTAGTAGATAACTGAGATGGGTGGGTCTAAAATATAATATCTAAATTGACTTGCCATTACAAAGTTGGTTTCTTCCATCTACACAAAATCTGGATTTTAATTGCTTATTGCTTTGGAGTACTTCTCCTATAGTTATCTATCGTCCATCTCCAAGAGTTATATCTAGTAAAATATCATTTTGTGGTAATGTGATATAGTTATTATAAATATTATATTATGAGTATAAAGATAAATTAAAATGTTGGGGGTATGATAATATTTATTGTCTAGGATATGATTATATGTTAAACATCATCTAAGTTCTAATTGGTAGAAGATAAATTATTTTATACATTGCTGCAAGTCATATGAAAGATAAATTATTATTTCAATTCATATACTTTTTCAAAGCAATATGCATATTCAATTTACATGAGCCGAAAATGAATCATACGATATGAAGACATGAACAAAGTAGAATCATGCGACACATTCTCCTATGAATACTATTATCGTGTTAGTTAGCTAGGATGGGATGGAATTGGATAAATTTTTTGTCCAATCCAATATTTTGTTAATGAGGTGGGATTGGCATTGGCTAAAATTGGATAAATTGCTACAAATTTCATGAAGGTCATAACAACACGGAATGATAAGAAATGAAACGGGTGTTTCTAATAATAGTTGGGACTCATAAAGAGGGCATACATTTATATTTTAGAATATTAGATTAGAAAGCTTTCTATCAATACGTTATTTGGGAAAAAATATAAACACCCTCGATGTTTGCTAATATTACAAAAATATGACAACTATGACCCATTTCACATTAATATCAAGTTTCATAAACTTAACAAAAACACTCCAATTATTAGTTAACGAATTGTTGACCAAACTTTAAAATAATCAAGGACAATTTGATCTTTTTATGTTATATTAAATAAATATAAAATAAGCCAATCAAAGTTTTCTATGTCATCATCCATTAAAGGCAAATTTGTCTTTTAACCCTAAAATATTAAAGTGTAAATAAATAAATAAAAGATTAAAGATATTAAATACAAAAAATGGTTTGTCTCCATCCCATATATAAGAGACCATGCGTCTTTGACAATGGAGACCCAAATGGGTCACTAACTTGGGTCCTATCATCAGAGACTCAAAATTGGGTCTCAAATGAATGAGACTCAATTCAGTCGAGTTTGGGTGTGGCCATAGTTGGATCTAGATCTTGTGGTGCTCAACCACCACTTTCGAGTTGGTGACACCGAACTCTCCACATTGTTCGTGATGACGGTCGGATTTGATGACGACAAATCCTCTGAAGTTGTTTATCTCTCTCAATTCAAGTAGCTCTGCTACAATGCCGAGAGCCTCATTGTCTTCTTTTTCTCTAAGCTAGTCATTAGTTAAAGAGAGAAATCGAAGAGCGTTGGTCCATGTTGGTTTCCGACCCCATATTGGGTCCAATTGGTTTTCAAAAATAAAAACCGATACATACCGGTTTTGGATTGGTTTTCTCCAAAACTTACCTGACCCATGCCCACTCCTAGTTATAGAATTTTATGTAATCATGGAAGAAGTAGTTACAAATGATCTTTGTACAAAATGTAGGAATGTGGAATTGATGAGTGTTTCTTGTGGACCAATTGTGGTTAGGTTTTTTTTTAATCAAATATAACGATAGGATCAATGTTGAGAGGTTCAAGAAAATCTCATGCTTAGTTATATAAGTCTCTTGGGTAGGAAAATTACTGATGTAGAAAAAACATTTTTTCCACGAGGCCCTTTTCTCGATTGAATCATAAGGAGAAAAGACTGGGGTAAGCAAATTTTAATGTTTCAATTGAAAATATGGATAGCATGGCCATGGATTCTATTGTTTTAGACTAATCAAGAGGAGTTATAGATTTTGATTTGATCGTGGAAGGAGTAGTTATGAGCGATCCTTAGACAAAACGTAGAAAAGTGAAATTGGTGAGTGTTTCTTCTTAACCAATTATGGTTGGATTTTTATCGAATATAACGATAGGGTCAATGTTGAGAGGTTCAAGAAAATGTTATACTTAGTTATATAAATCTTTGTAGGTAGGAAAATAACAATGCAAGAAAATATTTTGTCCACAGAGCCCTTTTTTCGGTTGAATCATAAGGACAAGAGATAGGTGCAAGTAAATTTTAATGTTTAATATGAAAATACGAACAGTATGGCCATAGACTTTATTATTGTAGACTGGTCAAAAGGAGTTATGGATTTTGATGTGATTATAGAAGTAGTTAAGGGCGATCCTTGGACAACATAGAAAAGTGAAATTGATGAGTGTTTTTTGTGGACCAATTATGGTTGGATTTTCATTAAATACAATGATAGGATCAATGTTGGGAGGTTTAAGAAAATGTCATGCTCAGTTATGTAAGTATAGGTTAGGACCAGCTTAATGGTATCCTTTACTTTAGGCTAAATTTTAAAATAAGATTTTTATTATTTAATGTATAAGGAGATACTTTATTTAAAATTTATTATTGTTACTTTTTTTTTTCCTTACTTTTCCAAATGCAAAAGTGTTGATTAATATGATATGTCATTCAAATAAGATAGCTATCTTCGTTAATGTTTTTGTTCATTATGAATTTTCTAGCATAGTGTGTCATTGAAAAATATGGGATACTTTTCATCTTTAGACAAATTATATGGTTCTCTCTAATAGGGCACTTTTTAGTTATTAATATTTTTCAAGACTATCTAACGACGTTGCGTTGACATGGAGAGCATGTCAACTGAGACATACGTTAAAGACTCCCATCGACTCCACTTCAAGAAGACCATCTTGTGTGCAAGTAAGCCAGCTTTGAACAAGCCTGAGTCTCGTAAAATGGGTTTAAGGCCCAATTGGCCCAAGCCCATATCACACATTTGGACATGCAAAGCATGAGATTGGACTATAAAGAAAATCGATGCTGCGTCTTACGTTTTTTTGATGTTCCTGCCATATTTTGAGACAGTCTGCGAGTTCGAACAAGGCAGCAAGCACTGCCATTGTCATTGCAAAGCAAATAATCACAACTCCTACTAATATGATATTAAATTAAAGGATTTAACTATCTTATTAGTTTGATAATTTTATCCAATAATTACATCTGTTGGATTAATTTCAATAATTACTCTTACAATTAATCGAATGGATGTAATTATTGGATAAGAATATCCAATTAGTAAAATAGTTAAACCCTTTATTAAAAGGTTATACCAAAATGACCGAATAAAGAGTAGAGATTATAAAGAAAAAATTTTCATTATTTATGGGGTAAAATATATTTTTGAACAAAATTACCTTTACAATAAATAACTTCATCTTCTTCAATAGTCAATTATCAGAATTTCTTTTTTTTCTGTTGACATCTTTTGCAACGGATATATATTCTACCTTTTTGTTTTCTTTTTCTTCTATCTCTCTTCTTTTTCTTCTTCTTCCTTTGTTCTTGACCATGTTTTGGACTTGGTTTTTCTCTCTAACACTATCATGAAACTCATTATATTAAAAAATTATGCACACAAGCCACCTTCTGCCTTGAATTTATAAACTGTGTGCATGACTCCTCAGCTTGAACATCTCTTGTTTTGAAAAGTTGGTTTTGAAGCATAACATCCCTGATATATTACAATTGATGGTTTGAGGTATTCAAGTATTTTCTCATTAATTAATTAACTATCCTATCTAACAAGTTATCATCTAAACAACATGCTCATATTCTCATACTTGGATCAAAGTAGCCTTTCTTTCTTACCTTGTTAGATATTTAGTTTTTTCTAAATTTAATCTGCTTCCTTCAGCATTGTAAAAAAAAAAAAAAAAAAGCCGTGCAATTTCAAAAGTTGACACAAACATCTATGATTCATTATACTTGTCATGCACTCAGGAATTTCAGAAGTAGATCCATATAAAGGAACTCATCCGTATATAGTTTGTATAGTCTTTATAAATGTGCCCAACAAGGATCTATGCAAGATAGACTACAATTCAAAACTGAGATTGAGCTTTTAGCATGAGTCCATCATCGTAAGAATGTTGTCAGGCTTTGTCCTTGAAATGCTCAGACATGTACTTAGTTATCTGAGGAGGGCCGTGATATGGTCCCTGTTGATTTACATGAGTAGACATTTAGGTGTTAGTTGAGTTGCTGATGTTTTAAATTTATTGAACAGTACATCATTGGGGCCACAGGAAACAAAACCATTAGATGATCATTCAACACAGCAGCCAATGAGACATGAGTTACAAGATTTCCAGATCCCATCTTTGCTAGACAGTAAATGAATACCGTTGCATGTCGCATTTCTCCATTCACAGAGTAGCTAGCACGACTCATTCTTATAAGAAAATGATCTCTTCGTACTTTTCTTCTTGTATTATTGATTTTTTTACATCAATTGCATGAATAGTGACTTGGGATGTAATTGAAGACTTGGTGGGACATCCCACCTTATCTCATGTCTTGAAATTTAAAGCAAAAGACTCGTCTCTTTTGGGGTGCCTATTTCCAATGGTAAAAGGGCCATATTGACTTGATTTGTATTATATTGGGTCAGCTAGCAACAAAAGTTACTGTAGTGATCTTGATATTCCAAGCAAAAGACTCGTCTCTTTTAGGTTTCCAATGCTAAAAGGGCCAAATTGACTTGATTTGTATTATGTTGGGTCAGCTAGCAACAAAAGTCACTGTAGTGATTTGATATTATTCCAAGCAAAAGACTCGTCTCTTTTGGGGTGCCTTTTTCCAATGCTAAAAGGGCCCAATTGACTTGATTTGTATTAAATTGGGTCAGCTAGCAATAAAAGTTACTGTAGTGATCTTGATGTTCCAAGCAAAAGACTCGTACCTTTTGGGGTGCCATTTTCCAATGGTAAAAGGGTCAAATTGACTTGACCTATATTATGTTGGGTTAGCTAGTAACAAAATTTACGGTGGCGACTAGTTTCACAGATTACACAGCCTGCAGAAGAGAGCATGATTGACGCAAAACGGAAGTTCTAGAGTTTACCAGCGTAATCCCTAACGTAACAAACTGGAATCCACCAGCAAATATAGAATGAACGTAAACTGAAACTTCAAAAATATTATTGAATAATGCGAAATTGATAACAAATGATCCTTAAATAGGCTCCTAGAAACCCTAAAAGAAAAAATACTAAAATATCCTTATACTAAGCAAAAACGGAAAACAAATAAAATGCACAAATAAAATGCAAATAAAAATGCCAAAATCTTCGGGTGCCCGACGACCTAACTTAAACAGCTCCGTTGAGGATGTAAATAACGTCAACCGGGGCACCCCGGTTGGTACGCTCTAGAACTCTGAAAACCCTTTCCGAAAACATATTATAATAGGAAATCTGACAACCGAGTCAAAAGTTATGCCCATTTCTTTGAAACACTTCTTTTGGACAATTTCCGGTCCATCTCTTCTTCAAACTCCAAAGCCAACTGTCCTACATCAATGATAAAAATATTGAAAGGCATGTGGAGATATGCACATTATAGAATCATGCCTAGAATTGCTTGATATATGTAACTAACAATCTATATGCTCATGTTTTTGTCTTTATATGTGTGCTGGCGATGGTATGTTTTATTTATTTAAGTCTAATACGAGCCTGCCAGTACCTCAATGCATGCAAGAACAAAACTGGGGGTCTGGTAGGATGAACATGGATCGCAGGGTTATCATCCCTATGATAAATCATTTGTCGTATAGAAAGTAAATGTTAATGCTTATCAAATTAGATGACAAAAGTTACTTTGATTTGAAATGAGAATTTAATTAGTCAAATTCAAAGGCAACATTTATTCTCAAATGGACTCTGGTGAGGTCCACATTAATTTGGTCACCTAAGTCACAACTTCTTACTATCAAGCAATAAATGATTATTACGCAAGTGGGTAGATAAACTTGGTGATAATGGAATTTAACTGGAGAGGGGTAGCCTCCAATAGGTTGCCAGTCAAATTTTTGAGAGTTAGTTAATGTTCCTTTAATAAGGATATGATCAAATATAACGATGCATAGAAGGACTTCTTGTTTTCTTGCAGCAACTTCAAGTTATCTATGACCACAAAAATCGATATCAATGATATCCTTAATATTTCCACAACATTAATGGTATTGATATCGAAATTAAGGGGAAACAAACATGTTCTAAAATATCCAGGATATGTCTATATATTTGGTAGTATAGTGTATATATCACGGACATATAGGCGTCAATGAAATATTGGCTATGCAATTTCCCACATATTTCATTGTGTACATTCCTGAGATGAGAGTAATGTCTAGTTGTTGTTATGGAGACAGGGGACAGTAGTTAATAGCAGTGTAGTTATTACAGCAGTGATGAATATGTATAGATGCTGTAGAGCTAATGTGGAAATAAATGATATTAGCTTAAACTAGAGAAGATTTTCCTAGAGTTCATACACAATCCCTCCTCAATCACTGGAAAAGTAATGAAGCTGTTGACTTAGCTGAGTTGTTGATGATTGAAGGCTTGATTGAAGACTAGCTGGCTTGAAAGGTCTGACTAATTGTTGTAGTATTGAACAAGTTAGATGCTTTGTATGTTTTGGTTGATGATGATATATAACAAATGAGCTTTCACTTCTATGCAAGATTTGATACTTAAAAAAGAACCACAGAGAAGCATATTTTTTTCTTGAGAGATGATGAGTCTAAGAGTTCAAGTCTTTCTTCTGTCCTTCTGCTTCCAGTTTTTTATCATAGCAGCTGAGACTAATGAGCGAGATGGTAAGTTTAGTTAACATCTCTATTTTCTTTCTTTGGTGTGAATGATTGAATTCCTGTTAACATGTAATTCAAAGAGTTTTAATATATATATGACATTTTCTGCCTGTTATGTGTATATTTATAATGTCATCTCTTGTATGTTCGTGTCTGCGTATGTTTATAGGCATATACTTTTTAATCTATGAACTTTATATGAGAGTTAATTCAGTCTCAAGCGATAAAAAACAATTTCTGTTAATAGTATAATGGTTTTGATTCTTCATGCTGTAAGTTGTACTTATTTGCAACACAGAACTATGAAATACTACTTGGTCAAACCTGCGATAAAATTCATCTCTTGAAAGATATCTTTCGTTTGTCATTTGGTAAGTGAGGTAACACTTGCATGGTGGCGTTCTAGAAATTGCTTTCATGATCAATATTCAAGGTTGTAGTTTCGTGAGTGAAGTAACACTTGGGTGGTGATGTTCTGGAAATTGGTTTCCATGAGCAATATTCGCAGTTGAGGGGCTAAAAATAGTTGTAGTCTCTTTAGTTTCCATAGATTCTCAGTCTATTTTGGATTCATGCACATTTACAGTAGTTAATTAATTTGTGGTGACTGACTCAAGCTTTAATTTTTAATCTTTCATGAATTGTGATGCAGCTACTGTCTTAAATTCTCTCAAAAAAAAATGGCGAGGCTTACCACCTAATTGGGTGGAACCAGATCCATGTGGTCACCCATGGGATGGAATTGACTGCAATGGATCACGCGTGACCGCAATGCAAGTTCCTTTTTTTTTTTTCGCGCTTTCTTGTAACAGATTTATTATACTTGAAAGTTGCTTTTTCTGGCTTTCCAACCTATATATTCTCTGCTTCAGAATGTTATCAAGTATGAGGTTGATTGGTGAACTGTCTGAAGACATCACAACCTTATCAGAATTGCAGACTCTGTAAGTCTTCAATCCGCACTTACACATCTTCACAGTTTCATGCCCATCTTGCAACTAATGTGGTTGAACCAGCATTCAACTATAATTTATCATAACTACTTTGACCCTCTTTTATCTTTTGGCGTTTTAGATTCCATCCTAATCCACACGCATTCCTTATATATGTCATGTGATTCACTGCTCAATATATGAGATATATTCGAGATGCAAACATGATCGTTTGTAGTCTTATATGCTTTAAAATTTGTGTCTCATAAACAAATTATTTTAGGAGACTATTTGTTACGTATTCAAAATCTAATACTTTGACAGTTCTATCTGGTGGTTTTTATATCTAGAATTCTCAGATTTTGATGTGAACTCATCTTGTAGGGATTTATCCTTCAACCAGGGTCTTGAAGGATTTATTCCACAAACGATCGGGAATTTAAAGAGCTTAGAAAACTTGTAAGTAGATACACTCTTGTCCAAATACTAGCTGGCGTCAAACTTCTTGGATTACTTAGTTCCTAACAAAATTTTGTATCATGTGTGTTTTGCATGTCAGGATCCTTGTTGGTTGCAATTTCTCTGGGCCAATTCCTGACTCAATTGGTTCTCTACAGCAGCTGGTCTTCCTGTAAGCATTTTGATTTTATAATCCTCTATATTGCAATTAACAAAACTATTAATATCCAAAGTAACATTAAATAAGTTTTGGTACCTTCATTCATTTCTGTCTTTTGACTTCTTATATGAGTGCAGTTCTATGTTTGTGCCAGCAGGCTAACATATTTGAGTGCTTGTGCATGCAGATCTTTGAATTCTAATAGATTCAGTGGACAGATTCCACCTTCCATTGGCAATCTGTCTAAACTTATATGGCTGGATCTTACTGACAACAAAATTGGGGGGCCAATCCCAGTCTCTGATGGAGTTTCACCTGGTCTTGATAAGCTTGTTCATACAGAACACTTGTATGTCAAATCTATGTTCTTTTGAGCTCTCTTTAACTATGGCATTATTTTCTGTATGCTAATCTAAAACATTAATAATCCATCATCTACAGTCATCTTGGAATGAACCAATTATCAGGCTCCATCCCAGAAAAACTTTTCAGCTCAAAGATGAAATTGATACATGTGTAAGTTCAATAAGAGGCCATTTGATTTTTCCACTTAACATTTCATATATCTGAATAGGAATCATTAAGTTGTTTATTATTATTATTATTATTATTATTATTTTAAAATAGTTAGACAACTTGAAATAAAAGTTTGATTTCTTCCTCTTAAAAGTACCATATATTTCCAATTGTGTTAACATATTATAAATTAAAAGATGATATAATAATTAATATGATATTGACACCTTATATGCTATGCCATTTGAACATATAATTAGACAAAAATTTTGAGAAGTTTAACATTATTTTATCATATAAGTTCAGTTTTCATATGCTACTATAGTAAATTCTTTATATTTGTACAGTAATTTTGACAATATACCTTTTAAACTTGGTACATAATTAGTAGCTACAAGGATACAAATGTAAATTTATTTGTCTTCGAATTTTTTTAAAAAAAAAAAGTCGATATTTATATTAAAATATTAGCAGAAGAAAATAAAGATGTCGTTTAAGATTATTTAAGATTGTTTTTGTTCAATCTTTAATAATATTTAAGATTATTTAATATTCTCTTGTCACCACTAAATGCCAGATGCCTGTTTAGTTTTATATTGAATTGTCTCGATCAGTTGCATCTTGAATTTATTTTTAGTTGAAAGTGTCTTTTTTCTCGTTCTTTATCTCCCCTTGGAGAAAGAACATCTGAAGTCAGTAAGAGAAAGCTAACAACCAACATGTAACTTTTGAATTAATCTGCTAAATAACATAAATATTATGCAGCCAAATAATTTGCAAATGAATTTCATCTTATCTCATAAGGGGCTTTAATTACAGCATTAATTTCTAATAATTCTTATTTCATTTATTTTCATTATTATTGCCAGGATACTGAACAACAACAAGCTCACTGGCCCCCTTCCATCTTCCCTTGGACTTGTGAAAACTTTGCTGGTTGTGTGAGTATTGCCATCTAGAAGAATGATAGAGGAGACTTTTTTTTTTTTTTTTTTTTTTTTCTGATCCCAGATGTTTTGCTTGAAATTCATTGTCCGGGACTATTTCTTTAAATCTCAACAATCTTACTGAAAATATAGCTGAATCCTTTATAGCATTGCAGATAAATCAAAGAACACCAAGATCTTTCTGTCGAAGTTGATAGACATCTCTATATCTTTATCAAAAGTCTATTGTGTTAAATAGCCGTATATCGATTAAAAATGTAGGTTTGTGTGGTATATAAGATGAGAAAAAACCTCCATTTTTTAGCTAATTGTTGTGGTGGAGTTAGTCTCATAGCTCTTTCTAGTAAAGTATAGAGCTAAGCTTGTTTAATGATGGGACAAAATCTATCTATTTAGGCTCACGGTTACAACTGCTAATAAGTAGTGGAAATGTTGTGCGTGAGGGAAAGTGTTTGATAGTTTCACATTAGTTGAAAATTTTCTAACATGGTATTAAAGTTAGGCCTTTTTAATGATGGGTCGAGATCTGTCTATCCAGGCTCACGAGTATAAGTGCTAATGAGTGGGAATCCTGTGCATGAGGGAGGGTTTTTTATAGTCTCATATTGGTTGAGAAATTGGGTTTTTGTGGTTTATAGGGTGAGGATAAACCTCTATCCTTGAATTAGCCTTTGTGTGGAGCTAGGTTTAAAACCTTTTCAAATAACTTTTCTAGATGTATTGTATACATTAATAAGGCTGTCACAATGTTAAATCATGGACACATTTTTAAAAACAAAAAATGTTTACAAATGTGTTTGACAATCATTTTTAAAAATATGTTTTTGAAAATGAAAAACAGGTTTTCAAAAATTATAACATGGGAGTGGAAAATGATTTTTTTTTTTCCATTTTTCATCATTTTAAAAAACAATGGCTTGTTGAAAAATTATTTTTAAAAAATGGAAAAAAAAAACACAAACACCCAAGACTTCGGCAATGAAGGTCGATTGGTTCAACCACAAAAAAATATCTAGTTGGAAAAAAAATAAAAAAAATAAAAAAACCGAGTCACAGACCAATCACCAACCATCTCGATCCGATTATCTCCAACACAACAGGAAGACGATGAAGAACAAGACCTAGAAGGAGAAGATAATGATGACGACAATGACGAAGAAGACTTGGACGGCGCATCACCAATGGTGCGAATCGAGTGGAAGGCGACAAAGGTGAGGATGGAAAGCTTGTTCCTACGGATGCAAGGGGGAAGGTGCCATTGTGTGAAGAAGTGGGGTGAGAGAGCGGTGAGGTGAGAGAGGGAGAGAGCAGTGAGGCGAGAGAGAGAAGGGTGCATGAAGAACAAAGATCGGTGAGAGAGAGAGAGGGTTGTGTGAGAGGGAGAGGGGTGAGGTGAGAGAAAAAGTATTTTATTATTTTTCTTTTTTCAAAATGGTACCAAATAACTTTCATCATTTTTGGTTTTTGAAATGAATTTTCAAAAATGTTACTAAACATATTATTGTTTTCAAAAACATTATTTTCAAAACATGTTTTTTGTTTTTAAAACTATTTTTCAAAAATATCACTTTAAAAATACATCCAAATGCATAACTTTCGCATTTGTGTAAGGAAAACCTACATTATCTTGTAAGAGTAATTTAGAATCACAAGTGTTCAATTATCCTATCTTTAGGTTTTTGTGATGTAGCACCAACCCAAGGCACATATAACAAAAGAAAATGGCTATTTATAGGCACCTAATCAAAAATTTGAAAATTAATTCACTTAAATAGGAAAGAAATAAAATTCTAAGAAAATCATAAATAAAAGAAAATTGCTTGCCATAAATCTCTAAAATATATTATTTCCACTTGTTCATTATTTGTCTAATACCAAACTGACTGATCCCATGCCTAACCTGACCAGCATGAACCTCCTTTATATCTTTTTATCTTTGTAAGTAGATTAAAAGTTATAGTAACTCTTTTATATCTTCAGTTATCAATAATATGAGGATACCATGTGAATCTCCTCTTTTTCCTCTTTATCCTTTTATATCCATTTACTCATCTATATATTATTTTGACATCAATTAAATATGATCTGCAGGGAGATGAGTAATAACAGTTTTGATGCATCAACCATTCCTTCATGGTTTTCAACCTTACCGTCATTAGAAAGAATGTATGTATATCTGTACCTTCAACATGCACACATAAAATTCATTTCATCAATGGATTATAGCTACTTTGGATTTCATCTAAGGCCATAAGTTCATTTAATGTCTGTTTTTCCTGTATATGCAATGTATCTGGGTGTGTATTTGCATGCATGCATCAGTTCATACTTGCTTGATTATGCTTGTGCGCAAGCAATTTACAAACAAGACGAAACATAACCAACCATTTTCTTAATTCAGAGTGATGGAGGACACTGCACTTGAAGGTGAAGTGCCAGCTGAAATATTCAGTCTTCCAATGCTGCAGACTGTGTGAGTATCAACTAAAGTTTGAAATGGCACCATATTCATTGCAACATTTATTCAAAATTCCACAAGAATAAGCATACTAAATGATTTTGCACCATCTCCTACCATAAACGTCCATAACGGCATTCTGATTTTCTTGACACATGATAACAGGATTCTAAAACGTAACAAACTTAATGGCACCTTGGACATTCGGAAAAGCTATAGCATCCATCTTAAATCCATCGATATGGAGCATAATTTTATCGATGACTTCAAAGGCTGGAAAGGAGAGAATGAAGTTACAATAATGTAAACCTTTGTTCTTTCAATTTTCCAGAACTTATCTTTTCAATACTATGCTAACAAGCTGGGTAACAATATGAATGCCTAGCGATGTTATATATTCAAACGCGTTAACAATATATTATTTTTGGTATTAAATTCTACAGACTTGCTGATAACCTAATTTGTCACGAGACAGAAAATACACCAAAACCAAAGTATTGCTCAGGTTCCGATCGCAATTCCTCTTATACAACACCAGCAAAGAACTGTGTACTCCCTTCCTGCAGTGAAATTCAGATGTCTAGTCCAACCTGCAAGTGTGCATATCCATACAGAGGAACTTTTAAGTTTGTAGCTCCTTCGTTTTCAGGCACAGGAAACGAAGACTATTATAAAATTCTTGAGCTGTCAATCATGGAACACATTCAAAAATCTCAACTTCCTGTAGATTCAGTTTCTTTGAGTAACCCGCGAAGGGATCCATCTCCATTCTTTGAAATAAGCCTTGCTGTATTTCCTGCACGCCAAGACAGTTTTAATCGAACAGGACTTGCTAGTGTTGCCCTTGTTTTTAGCCAGCCGGCTTACATGTCTGCAACTCAGTTTGGACCTTACTACTTTTCTGGTGAACCTTACTTTTACTTCACTGGTAAGTGAATCTACTACTTCCACAGAACTAAAACTAATTCTTGACAGTGTTCCTTTACTTGGTATTGATGCATCTGTGTTTTTGTGACATCTTTTAGGAGAATTTACTACAAGATCAGTGAAGTCGATAAGCATTGGCATTGTAATTGGAGCAGCAGCCGGTGGTTGTGTTCTTTTGATACTATTACTACTTGCAGGTGTTTATGCTTATCGTCAAAAGAGGAGAGCAGAAATAGCAAATAAACAAAACCCTTTTGGTACAACAACGAATTCATCTACTTATAGCATTGTATGGTTAGCAAACTCTTATATCTAATTTGTATAAATTGCAGCACATTGGGACCTGAGCAAGAGCAGTGGTAGCACTCCTCAACTGAAAGGAGCAAGGTGCTTCTCCTTTGAAGAGCTGAATAAATACACCAACCATTTTTCTGAAGCCAATGATGTTGGAGGTGGCGGCTATGGAAAGGTTTGATCCTCTCTGTCCATCTCTCTACATTGAAATTCAAAACTAAAATTTTGCAACCAAATGCATGGTCAATGTCGAGCCAACATTGGTTTACGGAGACTGGATGCAACATAGCTTGAACATATTATTCGTTTGTTGCTTAATCAATCTTATTAGTTTTTTCAACATCCCTGCAGGTTTATAGAGGAACTCTTCCCACAGGACAGTTGATTGCCATCAAAAGATCTCAACCAGGATCTAAGCAGGGTGGGGAAGAATTCAAAACTGAGATTGAACTTTTATCGAGAGTCCATCACAAAAACCTTGTCATGCTTTTGGGATTCTGCTTTGAACGAGGCGAACAAATGTTGATATATGAGTACGTTGTGAATGGTTCTCTGAGGGATAGTCTATCAGGTACCTCCTCCTGTTTTCTTCACCGTCTCCATTCTGTGGATGCATATAACGGCCAATATTGTAAGGCATTATGCAGAATGTAGTACATATCACTATGCTAACATTTCAAAAATAAAATTGAATATACTTGGCTAAGTAATAAGCGTCATGACATTTTCATGTTTTACACAAATGCACTTCCCTATTAATGGAAAAAACAAATTATTGGGAAAATGCGAATTCCTCAATCATGATATTGTTCATCTTCTCTGGAAAAATGCATACTATGTGCAGGGAAAAGTGGAATCAGACTTGATTGGATGAGAAGACTTAAATTAGCCCTTGGTGCATCTAGAGGCCTAGTCTATCTGCATGAGCATGCCAATCCTCCTATAATACACAGAGATATAAAATCAACAAATGTACTGTTGGATGAACGGTTAAATGCGAAAGTTGCTGATTTTGGTATCTCTAAACCAATGGGTGACGGTGAAAAGGATCATATCAGCACTCAAGTTAAGGGAACAATGGTGAGTAGTACCAAATATACACTTGCTCTAGTATAAATATGACTCGATTTTTATCTTTTCTCCTTGTAATTAAAAGGTAGACTATGAAAAAATCTAACAATGACCATGATCACAGGACTCTTTGATTAAGAATATATGCACAAATCATTATGTACCATATCAGAAAATTGGCAGAAGATCTTATATCAATGTTATATGCCCTGATATTGGTTTTTTTGGGTGTAGGGTTACTTGGATCCTGAATATTACATGACCCAAAGATTAACTGAAAAGAGTGATGTTTATAGTTTTGGAGTGCTAATGCTTGAGCTACTGACCGGAAGAAAGCCAATAGAGCGAGGAAAGTATGTTGTAAGAGAAGTAAAGATGGTAATGGATAAGCGAAAGGATCTATACAACCTTCGTGAAATTCTTGATCCAATCATCGATTTAGGTACAACACTAAAAGGTTTCGAGAAGTTTGTGGATCTAGCACTGAGATGTGTGGAAGAATCAAGAGCTGACAGGCCTACAATAAGTGAAGTAGTGAAGGAGATTGAATATATTTTGACCCTTGCTGGTTTAAATCCGAATGCAGATTCAACTTCCACTTCAGGAAGTTATGACACTGAGGCCTTTGATTATAGTGGTCCTTTTTCACCTTCAAAGATTGAGCCTAAGTGAGTATCACTTTCAGTCTTGAATGTTTTCACTTGTTATGGTATTGGGTAGAGGATGCTAGTTCTTTTGGAACTTTACAGTTGTTTGTGCAATATTTTATAAGTACTAGAACTGCAATTCAAATAAGTTTAGCTTGTAAATTATATGAAAGAAAAACTGTCTGTAAGGAGTGAGTTCATATCTTTTGCTTAAAGAGACACTGCAGAATATCAATACTATAGTGTACTTAAATTTTGTAAAATATGTCTCTTTGTTTCATTTCTTTCATTTTTTGCCTTTAACTCCTGGGAGGAAACAGAAATCTGGTTTGAATTAATATGTTAGTTGCATCAAAGCGGTGTAAAATACATAAACCAGTGAAGGCAAGTATGGATACCTCTTGCATGTAATCCTCAACTTTAGACAACTATTATAATATGATTCCATTAAAATAATTCAAATAAAGAACTTCTTTATTGAATATGATAATTTATGAATATAAGCGCATACCTCAGGTCAATGGTTTCTCTATCAAAGCAAAAAAGTACCATTTGGTTATCTAAATTTCGCGGTCAAGCTTCATATTAGCATTTTATCTCAGTTTCTTGAATCCAACATGGGAATATAAGTGTCATTTAGTTGTGACCAAGCATGAAAAGCCCCCTTGGCTACTTTGAATGTATCATAGATTATGAATTCAAGCATTGCATCCAGGATCCAGTTGCTCAAAAACATGCATTATATGTACAATGTCTGATGTGTTTTGAGAAAGGTAAGCCTTTGGGAGAGACATGCATTGAATTTAATAAACCCAAAGAAGCGATAAAGTTGTTAAAAGGACAATCAAGGTTCATAGAAGTTGTTGCAATATTTGCATTCCTCTACCTCAATCTACCAAATTTTATCTCCAATGTTTATGCAAGTTTCAAGGGTTAAAAATATCATTCGACCCTTTAAATTCTTTAAAAAATGCTTAAGGGTACTTCAAAAGAAATCTATGAAATTTGTTTAATTTAGAGTTTATTGGAGATTGATAGAACTTTTGTAATAATAGATTTTAATGAAATTCACAAATTCTATAGATTGATTAAAGCAATAATTCCCTCTGAGAGAGACATGCATTTTTTTCTTTGGATTCTTGTCTGAAGTTATGATTGAAGCTATTGAACAAGAACAAATTCTTTCACAATTGTGAGTAAGAAAATAACATGTTATGGTCATAAATATTGAGTGAGATTGATAGAAGTGATAGCTTTTGAGTGGATATGACATATGCAACAGGAAAATAATTAATGAATGGTTATTATTGAAGACGGTAAGCAAGGAATCTTAATTTTTTGGTTGACGTAATGCTTTCTTGATCATTATGTTTATCTCCACATTAGTGTGTAATTGTCTAATTTATGGAAACTAAAGTATTAGATGGGGTTCATATATAATTATTGATCTAGTATCGAGTCACCCAATATTAGGTCATGTGCTAACTCAAAGTTACATTTTCGACCCGAAATGAGTCATTCCATAACTACTAACCTTTTAGGTAAAAAAATATAACTTCGGTCACTTGACTTGATATCGGTCAACTCAATATCGAGTCATATGCTAACCCAAAGTCTTTTTTTTTAATCTAAATCTGGTCATTTTTTAATTATTGACCTTTTGGGTTATAACTTCGGGTTAGCAAATGATCTGATATCATGTCATGTGCTAATCTAAAGTTATAATTTTGACTCAAATAGTCATAAATACTTTTCAGGCCAAAAATATAACTTTGAGTTAGCACATGACTTGATATCGAGTTATGTCCTAACCTGAAAGCTTATTTTTTACTTGAAACGGGTCAAAAATAATTATTGACCCGATTGGGTAAAAAATATAACTTCGAGTTAGCAAATAACTTGATATCAAGTACTATGACTTCATGTTAAAAACATGACCCAATATCGAGTCAACCCGATATTAGGTCATGTCCAATGTTCCAAAAATCAAACGACTTGGTCGATTTTTCATTAATTAATCGATAATCGGCACTATACCAGTCACATAACCTCCAAATTGGGGGTTTAGCTCATTGGAGGTGAGTACTTGACCAAGTAATCGGTCCAACTCGGCCTAAAACCGGTGAGCCCAACCACCACATCCTACCAAAAATTCTCAATTGAAAAAAAGAAAAAGAAAAAGAAAAAGCTAAACATAATTAATTCTAAAAAAAAAACACAGATTGGACAACGTTTTCAATCAAGAACATATATGTGTACAATAATACACTTAAAAGTAAACAAATTAGAAGAAAAAAAGGAAAAAAGAAAAAAAAAACTCGTTAGGCATTTCTTCAAATAGTTGATGTATAGAAAACATATCTGGTGCCATTGTTTATGATGAAGGCACAAAAAGTGGGGTCCATAGTAGAAAGAGGAGGAGGAGGAGGAGGAGATTGCTAGTTGTTATGGTGGTGATGATTATTTGGAACAACTACGACGACAATGATGATGGATTGGTCGTTGTGAGATGAGGTGAGAAAGAAGAGGAGACTCGAGGTGTGAGATAGGAGAGGAAAGAAAATTGTGGTTAGAATTTGTTTAAAAGCATATATATATTAGGGTTATTTACACAAACCTTCCTTAAGGTTTCATGAAATTACACTAATATCAAATTTTAATTATATATATAGGGTAAATTACAAAAACCTTACCTAAGGTTTCATGAAATTACACTAATATCAAAATTTTGATTAAATGACATTAACCTCTCTTGAGATTTTGAGAACTCAATAGAAACACATGTTGCATCGTCAGTCAATAGTATTGGTTGATTACTTACTGAATAACCAATAAATTGTTAACCACTACCTCGCCAATCGATTAACGAATAGTGATTTTTGAAACTATGGTCATGTCCTAACTCAAAAGCTTATCTTTGACCTAAAATTGATAAAAATTATTACTGACCCAATCAGATCAATATTATAACTTCAGGTTAGCAACATAACTCGATATCGGGTAAACCCGGTATTGGGTCATTTGCTAATTTGAAGTAATAATTTTGACCTGATTGACTCAAAATTATAATTTCGAGTTACTATATGACTCGATATTGGGTCATTTTGATACTGGGTCATGTGTTGATGCAAACATCAATTTTTTCACTTTTACTCATTCCTTTGAAAATAATAACCATCTAAGTCCTTAAAAGCTCAATTATAAACACTAAATTTATCAACACCCAAATTTCTTTGACTTTTCTTCAAGTTTTCTTCCACTCAAAGTAAAATTTAAAGAAAAATTTTATTAATGAGATGGTTTTAATTTATTAGGGGTATTTTGAATAACTTAAGGTAGTTTTGCAATTGCTTTGAGTGAGAGGATAATTATGTAAATAAGGTGCCAAAAAAGGCTAATTTTGCTAAATCCCCTTTTAAGAAATTTAATGATGTTTAGGGGAAATCTGGCATCTCCAAAAATCAATTGAAAATCAATTGAGGCAATCCAAAATCAGTTGTTTCCTTTGGTCTAATTAAAACAAATTTCTAAGACCCTTAAAATCAATTTATAAAGGTAAGACCAAGGATGATGAATTTAAATACGAGGCCCAAGCCCAAACACCCTATGGGGAGTGAAGGAGCGAGAAAGGCTTCAATTATTTCACCTAAAATGGAGGGAAATCCTAAAAAGAAGGACCAATTTCATTTGGCCAATAAGGCATTTGAGGCACTACCAAGAGGCAAACTGCAATGCAAAAAGTGGCACTGACATAATGTAGAAGTTGTAGGTTTTAACAAAGGGAAAGGCCCATAGCCCCTTTATCCCCAAAGGCATATCAGCTAGTTAAAATGAACGTACTACCACTAAAGAACAACCCTAAACAAGGTTTTGCAACTCATAGAAAGGGTAGAAGGCAAAAAAGGCAAAGAGAGGAGCGGTTAACACAATAGAGCTATAGCAAGATAAGGCTAACAAGAGTTAAACCGTATTAGGGAAACAGACTGGTATACGAGGAATAGCTTACAGGAGTTCGACCATCAAGCCCCTAAAGCATGAGCAGCGCAATATAAAAGAAGATAACTATTCATAAAAAATGTAGGTTTTTGGGAAAATGGGTAAAGAATGGACTGGTATGCAAGGAACTTTCTTTAAGAAGGATATTCAAAAATACTAGACCTAGTTCATAGCTTGCTCAGTGTTAAAACAACTTTTTTTTTCCCTATAAAATTATTTAGAAAACACTCCTCCGTTCTTAACCAAAGGGAGCTTTCTCAACAAAAATTTGCTAACTTGGAGAGTTATAGGGTTTTTGCAGATAAAGCATCAATGATCTTTGACCCTTTACTTGTTTTGCAAGGAAACATAAGCAGAAATCAGTGGAAAGATGAGGAAGTGTTTCAATCCCAAGAGTAAAGACCCCTTTTTACCTAGAACCTATAGTCTTAGGGTCTAAATCCCTTAAGTTATCCAAGGGTCTATTAGCAAATCAATTCTTACTTGATGTTCTAGTTGAAATAATGACAATACTGTTGATGTAATCTCCTAACACTACAACAAAAATAGGTATCCATACCAAGCAATGCTCGATATGATTGAGTATCCATATTGGGCACTATGCCCGGTATGGATAGAGTCCGTATAATTGCTAGCAATATCTATATTGGGCACCCGCTTGATATGGATACGAGTAATCAAATCGAGCATAGCTTGCTATAGATGCACATTGAAAATGGGTTGACCCATAGGTCGACCCATGGATATGTTTATTTATACTGGACCAGTCAGTATGAATAAGAATATCCATACCAGACACGTGCTCGATATGGATACCCATTTTTATATTAAAAAATATATATACATATTTTTTTTAAGGAAATATATATGATTTTATATTAATATAAAAATAACATTACAATATACATAAAAAGTCCATTTATATATAATCACTTGAAAATGTTATTAACAATATAAATATAATCACATGGGACCTATTCTTTTTCTTTTCTTCTCACCACTCAATCTACTTGAAGACAAATTATTAGATATACTTTTGGTCAATATCTGAAAATGTTATGAAAATAACATATATAGTAACAAATACATGAGTAACAAACTCAATATATAAAATAATACATATAAACTTGATTAATTTTACGAAAATTTTGATTGAGTTTTTCTTATTTTTCGTCTCAAAAATATATTTCACTGGCAAACTAGAGTAATTTCACAATAGATCTAACAGAAACAAAGACTTCGTCTCTCTACAAACAATATATATAAACACATACAAAGACATAGCAAATTCATATAAATATATAAATTTTTCCTTTGAAATGTCTACAACTTAATATACAAATATATTATTACCATTTTGATACCTCAAAGCAACAACAGTAGCATCTAAAAAGAAAATGTACTATAAAAATTAAATAAAATAAAAAAAAATAAATACTATAAAATTAAATAAAACACACAAAAAATTCAAACAAAAATAAGACAACCAAATCAAAAGAAAAATGAGAAGAAGATCGATGAAAACGACGGTGCCAAATGGCAGAACAAAAGTAGATCGACAAATATGATGGGACTGAAATGTTGAAGAACACAATATGACGACTAAAAGAGAAGAAACGAAGTGAAAAATTTAGATAATTTTTTTAAAAAAAAAAAAAAAAGCAACGACCAACTGGAGTAAGTCCAGTCGTCACGTGGATAGAAAAAAAAAAAAAAGAAGAAAAAAAGGAGAATAAGAAGAATGAGAAGAAGAAGAAGAAGGAGAGAGAAGACTGACCCGGCTACGGTGATGGACGATGGCTATCAAAGCAGCAAACGACCAGTGAAATGGAAAGAGGGAGCTGCTAGGGTTTAGGAGAGAAATGATGTGAGAAAATGAGATAAAGAGAGAAGGAAAATAGTAAAGTGAGGGGGAGGGATGAATGAATTAATATTGACTTGATTATCCATAGACCATTAAACCTATATGGATAATCTAATATAAGGGGGGGGGGGGGGGGGGGGGGGGGGGGGGGGGGGGGAGTCATGCACTCGTTATGGATGATCATTTATTTCTTAAAAACATGAATTATCCATATTGACTTGATTATCCATATCGGACCATTAATGACCTATATGGATAATCATATTTAAATTTTAAAAAAATAAAATAAATATTATCCATACTGGGCTATAATGGGCCTGATATAGATACTCAATTCTTATCCATATCGGGCATTAATGGCCCAATATAGATAATCACATTTTAATTTTTTTTAAAATAAAATAAATGTTATTCATATAGGGCCATAATACACCCGATATGGATACTCAATTCTTATCCATACCGGGCCATAATGTGCCTGGTATTGATTCTAAAAAGAATTTTTAAAATTTGAAAAACTTGATTATCCATACCAGGCCATTAATGCTTGGTATGGATAATCACATTTAATTTTTTTTTTTAAATTAAAATGAATATTATTAATACCGGGCCATTGTGTCCGGTATGAATAATTGACTTAAATTGTTTTTTAATAATTAAAAAATTTTATCTATACCGGGCTTGTAATGCCATATATGGATAAGTCCATATAATTTTTTTAATTAAATAATGGTATCCGTGCCCGGTATGGATATTTTGGTATGGATAATCTGTTTTGTTGTAGTGTAAAGACAATTTTTGTATCAACAAATGAAATATTTAGGAGAATGATAACATGCATTACAAATTTCTTTCTTCATAAAAGTCAATTTAAAATCTATCCAAATTTTATCTAAATTTATCACTTAAATGAATTCTATGAATTAGTGACTTTTTAAATGTACTTAGATTTTATTGGATTCCATACAAATCTGAATAAATTTTAATGAATTCCATATAAATCTGGATTGAATACACTTAGATTTTAGAGGATCATAAAAATCAATTTAAAATCCATCCAAAATTTATCCAAATCCATCACTTAAATGCAATTTGTGAAGTTAATGATTTTTCGAATCCACCTAGATTTCATTGGATTTTATACAAATTTGAATTGAATACAATTAAATTTTAATGAATTTCATACAAATCTAAATTAAATATACCAAAATTTTAGGAGAATGACAAGATTTATTACAAATTTCTTTTTTCATAAAAATCAATTTAAAATCCATCCAAATTTTATTCAAATCCATCACTTAAATAAAATCTGTGAAGTCAATGACTTTTCGAATTCACCTAGATTTCATTGAATTCCATATAAAAATTTGAATTAAATATATCTAGATTTTAATGAATTCTACACAAATATAAATTGAGTACATCTAGATTTTAGAAAAATAATAAGATTTATTACAAATTTCTTTTTATATTATATATATAATTTTTTTTATTTACTCACAAACATTGCTTTTTTTTTTTTAATTTTTTTTATTCACTCATAAATGTTGGTTTGTCTCATAATTTTTTTTTTTAATGTCATGGATCTTGTTTTTCTTTCTTTCATCCACCATGGTTCAATCAATTTCCCTATCAAAATATGTTACTTTTCCTCAATTTTTTTCCCATTATGGTTCAATTTGTTCCCCTATCAAAACATATTGTTTTTTCTTATTTTTTTTTCCATTATTACAAACTGATCTTTAAATTTAAAACATTTTAACTTCATAGATTATTAACTTATAATTGGTATGCTTTTGATTTTATATTTGTATTAAGAATGTTATTTTAAAAAAATTTGTTTATAATCTTTTAAGGAGCAAAATTATATATCTCCAACTGGTTATGTATTTTTGCTATATTTATTTCATATAACGTCATTCTAGTAATTAAAAGAAATATTATAAAGAACATTTTATATAATTTAGTTTTTTGATGTTATAATTATTATATAAAAGTATCTCCCCTCACATAAATTTTTGGGTCCACTAGTGGTTGTGAGCATGAAATAGGATGCGAATTTTGGTTTTGACAAGAAAAAAATCATACAAGTGATTATACGTTGTAAACTGAGTATCTTAAACAGGAGGAATGTACGCAAACATTACATGTAATTACAGGAAAATGGTTCTGATACCAAAAGCAAAAGCTGTACAAAAAAAACAAGTGAAAGGCAGCATAAGCAAATATATTAACATAAGGAAATACCGCTAACTCTATTTCTAAGTATTGAGATGGATTCCTGCGCAGATTACTCAGAGAAATTGAATCAACAGGAAGTTGAAAAGACCGATAGGTTTCCAAGAGTGACTGCTCGAGAATTCCATAATAAGTTTTGTTTCCTACGCCTGAAAAAGAAGGAGCTATGAATTTTATAGTTCCTTTATATGGGTGTGCACACTTGCAGGTTGGGCTAGAAATCTGATTTGAACTGCAGGAAGTGGGTACATAGTTCTTTGCTGGTGTTGTATAAAAGGAGCTCTGATCAGAAACTGTGCAATAACTTTTGGTTTCTTCTGACACCTGACAAATCGGGTTATCAGCAAGTCCGCAGAATTTAGTAGGAAAAAATCAGTATGTTAAAAAGAACATATTGTTAATAAGTTTGAATATGCTCTATTGCTAGGCACTTAGAACTTCAACAAAGTAGTGAAAGAATTAAGTTTTACGTTATTGCAATATCTTTGCTCGCTTCTGGTCTGTCTATGAAAGCAGTAAGAAAATTGCTCTGCAAATTGATGGATCGAAGCAGGTTGCTAGAGCTGGGTCAATATTCAAGGTGCCACTAAGGTTGTTATGATTCAGAACCCTGTACCATGTGTAAGGAAAATCAGGGTACCGTTATGGATGTTTAGCATATAGGGTAATCATAGAGTATGTTTCATTTGAAAATTTAAATAAATTTTGCATTCATTTTGATGCTATTTGAAACTTAAGTTGATACTCATACAATGTGTAAATTTGGAAGATTGAATATTTCTCTAGGCACTTCACCTTTAAGTGCAGTGCGGTCCATCACTCTGAAATAAAAAATGGTCGATTATTTTTCCATCTTGTTTATATATTTATTGTACACAAGCATAATCATGCAAGTATGAACAATGTGCACATGCAAATGCAAACGCATACAAGAAAAATAGACATTACATCAGGACTCATAATATGATATACAGCATGGAAAGATCACCCCATCCTTAATATGATCATGAAATTTTTTACTTGTACAGCTGAATTGAATATACTTAACTACGTATATCAGTTCATTTGGAAATTGGAAGTAGCAGCAACTGAGATGTGAGTTAGTGTAGAATTATGCAAGAAAGACAAATGGTTGAACCTTAAGGTGTGACATGATGGAAATTGAGGAAACATTAGAGTAATATTGTCAGTCAATGATAGACATGATTCAAAAAAACTTAAGGCCTTAGATGAATTGAATTGAGTCCAAAGTAGTCAAAATCCATTGATGAATTGAATTTTATATGTTCATGTCGAAGGAACAGAGATACATACATTCTTTCTAGTGACTGTGACGTTGAAAACCATGAAGGAAGAGTTGATGCATCAAAACTGTTATTATTCATGGCCCTGCAGAGCATATTTATGATATACTGTGAAAACTGATATTGAAATAAAACATAATTGGAAATGGAAATAAAAGAATAAGAGGAAAGAGGAGATTCACATGGGTAGATCTTAGAAGTACTATTAGTACCCTCATTCTATTGATGACTGGAGATAGATAAAATAGTTAGTAAAACTTATCTACTTACAAGTAGCAGAGGGATATTACTGACGATTGAAGATATAATTATAAGTTCAGGTGCCTATAAATAAGCATTTCTATATAGTTGTCTTTTGGACTATGATTTGATGAAATAAAAATATATTCAATTCTTCCCTCTCAATGACTCGTGTTTCCCATCCCTCTCCTCTAATTTTAAACCATCCCTAACCATAATTTTTCTCAATGTATATGATGACTTCTGATAAACATAAAGAGATGTCTTGGAACTGCTACGCTGGAAATTTACTTGAGCATCTAGATGGTGATACTCACACAACTACCAAAGTTTTCACTAGTCCAAGGGACGAAGGAAGGGTGCCAGTGAGCTGGTTGCTGTCAAATATCCTGACAACAAAAGAGAACAACAAAAGAAATCAGATTTTATTAGAAATACTTTAGTTGAAAACCTTTTAAGAGATAAGAAGAAATTCATATGCAAAATATTTGACTGAATAAGAAACAGGACTTTCAATTTATATGCAGCTGACCAAGACAATTTGATATAAAAATTAAGTGAAGCTACAAGATCTAGTTCAGTAAACCTTAATGAAACTTACGTGTGTACCAGTTGCATGTTTGAGCTGAAAAGTTTTTCTGGGATGTGGCCTGATAATTGGTTCTTTCCAAGATGACTGTCAATGATGGCTAATGCTTCAGATTGGTGGGCAGAAAACAAGGCCAAGTAAAAGAGACCGAAAAATGCTCACAGATTTGACATACAAGTGTTGTGCATTAAGTAGCATATCAAGGCCAGGAGAAACTCCATCTGAGACTGGGATTGGCCCCTCAATTTGGTTTTCAGTAAGATCCAGCCATAAAAGCTTAGACAGCTTACCAACGGAAGGTGGAATCTGTCTACTGAAGCTATTAAAACTCAAAGATCTGCATGCAGGAGAAATGAGAAGTTTTAAATATGTTAACCTGGTGGCACAAACATAGAATGCGCTGACATGACACCAAAACTTATTCCAGTTTACTCTGTATAATAATATTTTTGTTAGCAGAGAATTATAGAATCAAAATGCTTACAAGAATTCTAGCTGCTGTAGAGATCCAACTGAGTCGGGAATTGGCCCGGAGAAACTGCAACCTAGTAGGAGCCTGCCATCAAAATAAACAGAGCACAGTTTTTATGAGGACCTAACCACAGAAGTTTGCATTCAGTTAGTGCTTGAACTAAAATATATCTCACTTACAATTTTGTTAAGTTCTTTAAATTCCCGATCGTCGGTGGAAGAGATCCTTTGAGATCTTTGTTGTAGGATAAATCCCTGCATGAAGAGTTCATAATCAAAATCTGTAATTAGCTATAAAAACTTCCACTAAATACAACTATTAAAGGAGGTGCTGATTTAAACCAACTGATTAAGTTAATGAATGTGTAACAAAGTCCCTTAACGTGGTTTATTTATAAATGACACAAAAATTTCAAAGCATCAAAGCCTAAAAGAACAAGTTTTGCATCTCATATATATATATATATATATATATATTGCATATATTAAGCAGTGAACGGTATGATAATTATAAGGAATGCTAGCCAAACTATGATGGAATCAAAAAGGCTAAAAGATGTGAGTGCCAGAGTATTTAAGACAGGCGATGGTTAAATGCTTGTTTAATTCAACCGCATCAGTGGCAAGACGAAGACATGCAAGCGCAAATGGAAGACTCACAGAGTCTGCAATTCTGATAAGGCTGTGATATATTCAGACAGTGTACCCTTTCACTCCTATACTTGCTAACATTCTGAAACAGAGAATCAATAGGTTGTAAAGACAGAAAAAGTAACCTTCCAGTAGCATTATAAATATGTTAAAAGGAAACAAAAATAAAAATTCCAAAAGCTTGCATAGAGGTCACGCGTGAGTTGGTGCAGTCAATTCCTTCCCATCGATCACCACATGGATCTGCACCCACCCAATTAGGTGGTAAGCCTTCCCAAACATCTTTGAGAGATTTTAAGGCAGCAGCTGCATTACAATTCATGTAAAATTAAAAACAAAGCTTGAGTCAATCACCACAAATAAGTTATTCACTAATGCCCATGGATCCAGAACAGACTAGGAATTTACAAAACTATACTTTTAGCCCATAGATTAACATTAATAACTCTAACGAGTTGCCATATAAGTAGAATCAAAACCAATATACTATTAACTGAATTTTTTTTTTTCTTTTTTGCAAGAGACTGAATTTACTTTAACATAAAGTGTACAGATTAAAAAGTAACCACTCGTAAACATACACAGACACAAACACACAAGAGATGGCATCTTACAATTAATGACACAACAGGCAGAGAAGGTCAACTGCCTGTTAATCTTCAATCTTGATTTGCACCTAAGCAAGTACTTAACTAGCTTATAAATACTAAAACTCTATAACACATATAGTAACAGGCATCTAATCATAACTTTTAGCAACCATTCAAGGTTCAATCTTGACATACACCAAAGAAAACAGAGATACTAACTGAACTTACCATCTTCATAGTTAGTCACAGCTGCTGTGATAAAAAACTTGTAGCAAAAAAACAGAAGAAAGACTTGAATTCTCAGGCCCATCTCTCAAGAAACAAATATGCTTCAAACAAAAAGTTTTGTTAAAACATTAATCCATTGTTTGTTTGTTTGTTAAAGAGGAATGTTGATGGAGAAAAAATCAGCTTCCTTGCTCTGTATGTTACCTTTCCTTTTTGGGTAGTACAAAGAGAGGATAAGAGAAGAAGGAAGCTGATTGAGTGACAAAAGTTTAGTGGTGGTGGGTGGAGAAATCATAGTCATGGCTTGTCATATATACATCAATCAATTTGGAGTTATTACAACGCAACACAATGGCAACCAATCAGCTAAACTTATACATACCATTGGTGGAAAATTACAAACATCACTGGATACCAGAGTCACAGATTGTAGTTATAAATATCAGATATAATATTACCATGTAGATATATATTATAGATGTATTTTAATGGAATCATATACTTAAATTAAAAACATAAACCAATTTTCCAGCAAACCAATGAAATTTTGGATATCCATTGGCCATTAGCCTAGCAAGGGACCGGTCACGTATTATTAAAAAACACATACAAAGCATCTTATTGAATTGTATTTCAATTTTAAAATATTTATAGAATATTATGGAAAATCATATTGCTATTGATGCCACATTGCCCCTATATTTAGTTCTTATAACTATTTAATTTGCAGTCATATACATACAGTATGTGGGATTCAACGAATCCAATTAGTGTGATGAAGAGTATAAATCAATGTAGCAATTTGAAATTTTATCAGATGTTTGAGTTTATCAGTAATAAGGTTAAATTAGTGTTTATTACGACAAATAATTCAAAGAAGAAGACATTATTGTCAGCGCAAACGTTAATCCCAGTTTTCGGCAAAGCGGGTTTGAATGTAATAGACTTGAATAAAGAAATCATACCATTGCCAGCACACATAAAAAGACAAAAACATGAGCAAACATTATAGTCAAATAAATCCGGCAATTCTAGACAATTTTATAAACCTAAATGCCAATGCAACGTGCATATATATACATTTTCAAATATATTTTATCTCAGGCTGCGTACTCTGTAAAACTTAACTTCCACAAAGTCAACTAAATGAAGAGCAAGGATGGAGATAAGTTTGTCGAGTTGTCAATAAAGTAAATATGGTTGCTGCTTAAGTTTGATGTGTTGCTGAGTGGTCATAACCGACCCTGTCCTTGTTTGTCATGCAAGAATAAGGTTCGACTCATTTGACCACAAAAGGTGGCAAATTTTCCCTCATTTTTTATGGACGGCTCCTTGCTTTTGTGAGAGCCTTCCTTCATCTGTATCTTAGCTAGAAGCCTTAGTTCTGAGTTGTGCCTCAAAATCCTGATCAATAGAACCTAGTAATATTAAATATACTTATAATACGTATGTATAATATATTTATATGAGGCTTTTATAATTAGGTATACATGATTTTAAAAAGAAATTATCAATCAATCAAATTTATTTATTATATTCTCTCTCTTAAAATAAATTTACTTTTCTATTAAATTTAAATGTAGTAGATGACTTTGATTAGTTTATCCTTACTTTTTAAAATCAGATATACTTGATTATAAAAATATTATATATAATGTTTTTATAATCAAGTATATCTGATTTTAAAAGTAAGAACCAACCAATCAAATTCATTTCTCATCTAAAACAAATTTTCTCTCGTATTTAATTTAAATGCAATGTTTTCTCTCGTATTTAATTTAAATGCACTGAATGAATTTAGTTGATTGATTCTTATTTTTTAAAATCAGATATACCTGATTATAAAAATATTGTATATATGTTGTTGCCTGACCCAATAATATAATACAAATCAAAAGAGATGAGTCTTTTTCTCCATATACCATGTAAGCCCTTACCCAGATTTATTATTTATGGTATTAGAAATCTCCGAATTGAGTTACGGTCATATCGCATGCCTCCAATAGTATTATTTGAGGTTTATTATATTTTCATTTTTCAAATCGGATGTTGTTTGATTGACCTCGGTACGATTACAAAGTGATTAGCATTTATTTATATGTTAATCAAGTGAGGTGAGCTCACGAAATAAAGTAAATGATATTTTAATTCAACCAATGAGAAAAGAGATAAGTGGCATGAAAAGTAATGGTTATGGAAGTGCCACATATCATTTAGTGAATGGTTGGATAGATAAATTGATGAGAAAAAGACAAGTGGACCAATAGAATTATAAAGTATAAAGTTTTGGGCACTAGTAAGATTATTGAAAGTTTGAGGTATGAAATGAAATTTCTTGAGGGATTCTTTTGTAATTGAGCATTAGTATATATATATATATATGTTTTTGTCTTATTTGGGACCATTTGGTCGTGAAAGAAGAGAGAAAAAGTGAGAGAGAAAGAGAAAAGCCAAGAGAGAGAGAGAGATCCCGCGCAAGAAAAAGAGGGGGAGAAAAGAAGGAGATCCGGGTGGAATTTCGCCGCGGTTTCTTCACGAAAGTTGCTCCTTATCACCTCCTCTAACTAACCCCATAAATTTGAAGCGAAAAGATCGTCTATTTGGTGAGTTATGTCAGTTTAAAATTTGTAGTTTTATATGAAAACTCATTCTCTTTTTTGGTTCTTTTTCAAATTTGGGTTTAAGGATGATGAGAGTGAGTTAAGGGGATGATTTTGGTATGATTTATGAGTGATTTGATGGACTAAAAATGGGTGAGAGAGAGAGAGAGAAAGTCTAGGCCAAAATGGGTTTTTATGGGATCCGAATTTGTTTTCGATTCTAAGGTTTTAGATGGAAGTTATAGAGGTTAGGAAATAATCTTTTAAAGTTAGATTTCGAAAACGAAAAGTTTAGGATCGATTTCGGAGATAAACAGACGAGTTGAAGAGCGTTTTCCGAAACCTTTCTAAATGCGTTCGTTTAATCTTTGAAATCGTTTATTTTATCATGGTTGGGTGTTAGAACAGTAGAGGATTGATTGTTGAAGTTGTCGGATGTCCGAAGTGAAAAATAATTTTTATTAGTAAGCGATATTAATAAGCGAAATCGAGTGAATTTCGTTCCGAGCTTCCGACGACGAAATTAAGTATTCTGAGATACTTCTAGGAAAGAATAAGTAGGATTTGTGTAGAGGAATCGGATTTCGAAAACCCCGATTGAATAGAATTTGAAATTCGAAAGTTTAGACGTTAAAGGGTATTAATAGAAATAACTGAGATCTTTATTGATTTTAGTGTTATTTGAATGAGTTAAATGACCCTAAATGGATATTTGATGTTCTAGGGTAAAAGCGGAAAGTCCAGGAGGCATTCGGAGGAGGATCGGATTTTATCCGAGGGTGTATCGTGAGTAGAAATCCCACCTCACCAAGTGTAGTTGTCATTAAAGTTTATTTAATGATTATTTATAGTTATTATGTTGTTGTAATTAAATTGCATATTATTGTTCTATTAATATTCTATTATATGAGTTTTAAATTAAGTATGTGTTTATATAACGAATTATCGAGAATTAACGTTTTTAGGTTTATCGCCTTAAAAACGAGTTTACTTAAGAATACTGAGAAAAAGAATTTTTATACGTTGATGGTTTACCCTAGCCCCAGTTAAGTACCCAGTAAAATGCTTTATGCGTGCATGGTAGATGTGAGAGAGTTACAAACTAAGAGAGAGAGAGTTAGTTGAGCGACCCTCTGCACGTATAGAGTAGTGTAGTTTAAACCAATTGCGTAGGGGTAACGCGTGCCCAAAGTCGCGCATCGGTGACTACATAGGGTAGATTCCTTGATTCCTAGTGGCTAGCTAGAGATTTATGCGGCCACGACAAGAGTAGTTTCCTTGGGTTACCATCAAGGCGAGAAATGAGGAAGTTTTTGAAAGAAATCCGAAGTGAATTTCAGAAACAGTTTGATTTAAAAGACTAAAAAGTATTTCAAAAAAATACTTAGTTTATGAAATGGTTTAAGGTTTATTTCACTGAGTTATACTCACTGTTTATTTTCTATATGGTTCTTAAAAATGTTCTCTCAGGTGCAGGAGTGAGTCGTCCAACAGACGAGGCTCAGATTGATGCGCGGAGAGACTTACGGACGACTACATCTTATTGTATAGCTCATATTTTGTCATGCATGTGTTGTACATAACTGAAGTTGTAAATGATGTAAATTGTAAACGTAAATGTTAGTTGTTGGATGCACGTTTTGTGAAAAGGTTTTTAAGACAAAAATCTAGATTTTCATCAATCTCATAATTGTGATTGCTTAGGTTGTGACTGGTTTTGGATAAGGGCCAGAGGCCCTATGGTAGTGGAGATTGTGTGCTATAGAAGTGTCTTTACATTGCTTTTGAATTTGCAGGGTGGCATAGTTCAATAAACAGTCGATATGCTGCCGGATTTTCGTCAGAAAAAACAAAATTTTTACTTCAGCCACCAATCAAATGATTTACAATATGAGTCTAAAGTGAGTCTTGGTACTCCGATAGGACTTCTCCGGACCAAAGCTAGAGTTCGCTGGAGCTCTGTCGAAGTGCTACGGCATCCTTCACGGGTCCAGAGTAGGAATTCGGGAAGGGTCTCGTCATACCAACATATCATATGAGGTGGGGATGTCTCACTTTGTCTTCAAATACTTCAAAAATGATTGAAGTAATTGCACAACACCCCAAGGTTTTTGTCAAAAATAAGCGAAAATACATTTACTCTTTTATTATACCAAACTCTTACGCTGTTAGTTAACTTCCGTCAACTTTAACAGTTGATTAAGATTTTTGATTAAATGATCATTTTACTCATAAATAAGATAAAATGAAAATGAAAATTATTAAATATAAAATAAAAATAAAAATAAATTAAAAATTAAAAATTAAAAATATATTTCTACTGTCCATTTGAGAGATGGATGGTGGAGATTTTTTTTCTAAATTTCTTTTAAAATTTAAAATTATTAAATATTAAAAATTAAATTAAATTAAATTAAAACACTCATTCATCCAACATCATTCATTCACCTACTCAAAAACAAATCCATTCCTTTTCAATAGTTTAGTTTCTCAACGCATCAAAACAAATTAAATCAACATAACACCAAAAAGTTCATCAAAGTCAGCTGTAACTTTAGGTAGCATGAGACTTTCAGGTAGCCAGCGAAGGTGATCTGGGTTTTGAAAAAAATAAAAAATTGAAAGCCATTCATCAAATCAAAGCAATCGCTTTTCAATAAAATCAAAGCTAGCGAATGGTTTTTTTTTTTTTTTTGGGTGATGGATTATGGTTTTTTGTATGGTTTTTGTGTGGCTTGTTGATGAGAATGAAGAAGATGATGAAGAATGAAGAAGAAAGCACCTGCGAAGGAGATTTTTTTTTTTTTTGATGGATTGTGGTTTTTTTGTATGGTTTTTGTGTGATTTCTTGATGGGAATGAAGAAGAAAGCTAAGACCCATATATTTTTTGTGATGGATTGTGGGTTTTTTGTGTGGTTTGTTGATGAGAATGAAGAAGAAGATGAAGAATTAATAAGAGAACAGTGTACTATTCTTCAATTTTTTTTGTTTATTTTCACTTATTTTTTAAAATTTTTTTGAAACCCAGATATTCAACCTACCTTTAACTCCCAGATCTTGATTTCAAACCTAGATCCTCAGACTTTTTATTTTTAAAAACTTCGATCTCTTTTTTTTTTTTTTTCCATAAATTTTTTTTGTTTTATTTTTTCTTTTTAATCTTCACCAGCATAGGATCTCTCTCTCTCTCTCTCTCTCTCTTAATTATTTATTATTTTTAATTTTTGTATATTTTTATAATTTTAAATTTTAAAAAATAGAAAAAAAAAACTATAAAACATGAAATTACCCTTAAGTTGATCAATTTTAATAAAATTTAACTAATGAAATGATGATTTGTGCAATAAAAGAGTAAATGTTGCATTTTCACTTGTTTTTAGGCTGTGAAATTCATTCAAAATGATTATTCATTGACGCAATGAAACAATAATGCAAGAATAGTTAAAAAAAAAGAAGAAAAAAAACAATAATGCAAGAAGAATAGTAGGAAGAGATCCTTTTCTTACTAGATTTGATCAGGACCGGCTGTCACTCCGTGATTAAATAAATGTGACGTGTAAAGATTGCAACATATTTTGAACTTTCTGGTAACTCATTGGTTACTGTGTTAAATCATCTAATGGTCATGATTTATGTGGCCCCAAAATACTGTATTTCTAAATAATTTAACACATGGTCAGCATGACGGCAACTCAACTTCACTGAAAAATGTGTACCCAGTAGTGAGCAGCCTGTATGTAAATTAACAGGGACCATATCAGGGACCTCCTCACATACCTGAGTACATTACTGAGCATTTTAAGCAGTCATCTGAGTTTGACAATAAATCATAAAAGCCTGACAACAATTTTATGATAGACTCATTATGAATTAAGGATGTTTGTGTTAACTGTTGAAAATTACTGAATGGCTCAGCTACAAACTTATTGAAGCACTGAATTTCTGACAAGGTAAATTGGAAACGAAACTTTAATCCAAAAGATGAAAGTTCGATGATTACTAGATTTGATAGATAATTAATGAATATGTTATATCATATTACTTCAAACTGTCAACAGAAACATATCACAAGTGATATGCTCTCATGGTGATGAGTGATGATGACACACAAGACAGCTGGCACCTATGCATTTGCGTGCATAACGTTATAAGAAAATGAGTCTTTTTTTTGTTCCTCTCAAAAAAGGAAAACGAGCCCTTGATAATCAATTTTCAAAAGGAAACCTCCACTAATTTCTCAAAACTTGATTATAAGAGAAGCACAACAATAAATAAGAGGACTTTGAAAGTTTACCAGACCTTTTTGCTCTAAACTTAAGAAATGACCATAGCCAAAAAGCTTTCATCAAGGTTTGCTAGCAATCCTGGGGTAGGAAAATTATCGATGTAAGAAAATATTTTGTCCATGAAACTTTTTATGGTTGAATCATAAGGAGAAGAGACTGGTGCAACCAAATTTTAATGTTTTATATGATAATATGTACAACATGATCATGAACTTTATTGTTGCAGACTCATCGAGAGAGTTATAAAATTTGATGTAACCGTAAGATGAGTAGTTACAGGTGATCCTTGGACAAAGCGTCAAAAAGTGAAATTGATGAGCATTTCTTATGCACCAATTATGGTCGAATTTTAATCATATATAACAATAGGATTGGTTGAATTTTAATCAAATATAACGATAGGGTCAATGTTGAGAGGTTCAAGAAAATGTCATAATCAGTTATATAAGTATAGGTTAGGACCAGCTCAAAAGTAACCTTAAACTTAGGCAAAATTTTAAAATAAGATTTGTATTATTTAATGTATAAGGAGATATTTTATTTAAAATTTTATGTAATATGTGGTTATGCCCAAAATATCACCATTGGCTAAGCAATTGTCATACTATAGCTTTAATGTATCAATCCCACAGAGAAGTAAATAACAAGAAGTATTCAAAACAGTAAAATTTTACAAATAATAATAATAATAAATAGTAAATATATATTTATGAATTATCTAAGAGTTTTTAATTGAAGAATGAATTAAAAAATATATATATTTATGACAACCAATAGAGAAAATAGCAAGACTTTGAGGATCACTTAATTGTTTATTTTTTTTATTATAAAGTTTGATTTCAAATTACTACACAATTGCATGTTTCACATCCTAAACAAACAATTGGAAAATAAGGATTTAAAGATTAAATAAAAACACCAATAAAATTAGCAAAACTCTTTCAATCTAATAACAAACTCGGATATAATTTACAAGTTATCTAAGAACGACAATATATCAAATTGATAATATTAGAGTCGAAAATCAATTTATAAATTCATCAATCTAGAAACTATGATTTTAACATGAACCACATAAAAAAAGTTTGACTGAATTTATATGAAACTATAAAATATAATTTCTAAATTAAAACTTCAAAAAGAGTTTAATATAGACATTGAAAAGCTTGAAAATAAACAAACTTGAATAACATTAATCTTACAATTAAAATCAGACCTCAGTCTCACTCTAATTTTAACCTAACTTGCTCATTATTTCACAATTCTATAGAGAAAATGTGAAAATAAAATAGCAAGATTTTTTTTTCTCAAAAACTTTGATTTTTTTTTTTCTCTGAATTGGTTCCCCTTTGCTGTCCGCTTGACACCCTATTTATAGAAGCAGAAAGCTTCCTCTCCAGAAAATCTTCTTCACAGGAATAGCTAACTTTCAAAATTCTAATTTAATTTTGAAATTTAAATAAACCAATTATGGTCAAAACCTTTCCATCCATATCACAAGTTTGTTCACAATTCTGCCTTTTTCATCACCCTAAATTACTCTATCATTTTTTTTTTTTAAATTTTGAAAACCGAATCATATGTCAACTCATCCCAGAATCACTCCGCCACTTCTCAATATTTGGAAACCAAATCAAATTTCAACAATCACCACAAATCACTCTCATCCATAATTTGAAGATAAATCAAATTTCAACTCATCCTCGAATCACTCTGCCACTTCCCAAATTTGAGAGATAGGTCAAATGTCAATCTATCCCCACAAATCACTCCATCAACCCTCTCTCAACCAGCTTGTCAAATTTGAAAATCAAATAACCTCTCAATCTTCTGTCTAAATATGTGAAATCAATCAAACCACAAGCTGACCTCTAATAACACTTGCAAAATCGGCAGCCTTTAAAAATGAACAAGAAACCATAGTTTTGACAGCCATAAAAATGGAGAGTGCAGCGATGACTTCAAGTTTGGAAGAGATAATTACAGGTCCGTCAACCATGGAACTGGAGAAGAAGAACACTAGCAGCGGGAGGTCCTCGGAGATCAAGAAAATGATTGCAGCGATGGGAGTTTGACAGGAGGTGCGGCGTCGGCTGAAACTTAAAGAGAAGAGACTGGCTTAAGCAGCAGCTGCTGGTCGGAAAAGAAAGTGGCAGGTCTAGATAGCAGTTCGACGGCGGCAATGGCAAAAAGAAGAAGAATGAGAGCTGCCTGTGGAGGTTGCATCTGACAGGGCATGTTTTGTCTCTGAATTATGTTTGACTTAGGCTTAGCTTTGGGCCTTTTGAAATTGTTTTCTGAAAATCACTAAAAGCCCAACAAATATGAATACTCATCAAGTCAAAAACATCAACCTTATGTACATAAAAATGCACTAATCCAAATGATTAAACTAATTATATTTGATAAACCCCGATCCTAGTTTCCTCGGAGAATTCATTTTCGGTGATCGAATAGAGAAAAAAGAGTCCATAAATAGTGCAAGGGGCCTGGTTAAAATTCGATTATATTTATAAGGCCCTGAGTGTCGTGTCAGGAAGAAATAAGAATTTTCGGTGAATAATGTTCGGATCCAGAATAAATAGTGATTTTTTTTTCCGAAAAATATCCGAAATTAGTGTTTAAGACCCAATTTAGACCCGGTTATATTGTCCAAGGTCATAAATTGATATTCGGTGGGAAACGGAAGTTTTTGGTGAATAGTATTTTTTGGATGAATAGTAAAATTTTTGAAAATTGATCTTAACAGTTGAAAAGGTCCGAAAATAGCAGGAGAGTATAGAGAAACAGAAACGGATAAAAAAGAAGACAATTTGAGTCAGTTTTAAGCGATCCGAAGAAAATTACAATATTACCCTTTTAAGAGATTAATGAGTTTTAATGAGTTTAAGCCCAATTGAAATTTTTTTGAAGCATTAGATTGATAGATAAGACACCCAATTAAAGTATTTCATGGTCAATTTGAAGATTAGATGACCATGAAATATTTTCAGAATATTTTCCGGTCGAAGTGAAATTAGATTATAAAAAGGGCAAAATTGACATTTTAAGTTAAGTATGCATAGATTACACATGAGCATAATATGCAGAAGTTTCAAGGAATGTAACCCAAGTGAATGAGAATGGGTTAAAGAGAATGAGCATAAAAATCGAGTATTTAAGCTATAGATACGTATAAAAAAGTTATCGGTTTATTTGACCGGATTTCAGTTAGGAACATTTTTTTTACTGAGTATATATGAGAGGTATTAGGCCGAAATTGAAGCTTATAAAGTCAAATTGGCCATAAGATATCTGTAGAATATTTATGGAATATTTTTCGAAAGGATTATGCATTGAAAGTTTTATTGAAATGAGAATTCGAATTTATACACCAAAGGGTAAAAGTGTAACTTCCATGTAGGATTGACATACATGAATTTATGAAAATGGTATGAGTGATTTACATGGGAGTAATATTTAAAAGAGATGGAGTAAGCCCTGATTTCTGTTACAATATACAATTAATATTTTTCGATATATCGCGTAATTCGAAATCGATTTAGCTCTCATCCATATTTATTATTTTATGGTATCAGAAACCTTCGATTGAGTTACGGTCGAATCGTATACCTCCAGTAGTGTTATCTGAAATTTATTATATTTTCGCATCGCAAGTCGGATGTCGTTTGGTTGACCCCGGTACGATTATAAAGTAATTAGGAGTGATTTATGTGTTAATCAATCGAGGTGAGCTCACGGAATAAAGTAAAAGATATTTTAATTCAACCAATAAGAAAAGAGATAAGTGCTTTTGAAAAGTAGTGGCTGTGGATGTACCACATGTCATCAAGTGAGTAGTTGAAGAGATAAATGGATTAGAATGTGCCAAGTGGACTAATAGAATTAATAATTATATATTTTTGGGCACTAGTGAGATTATTGAAAGTTTAAGGTAATTAAATGTAATTTTCTTGAGAGACTTATTTGTAATTGAGCATTAATATATATAAGTGGGTTTTGTCTCATTTGAGACATTTTTGGTCGTGCAAAAGCAAGAAAAAAAGAAAGAGAGTCGAGAGAGTGCATCGCGAGAGGGAGAGGGAAGAAGAAGAAGATCTGGTCCGATTTTCGTCGATGTTTCTTCATGAAAGTTGTTCCTAGTCATCTCCTCTAGCTAACCCAACAAATTTGAAGCGAAAAGATCGCCTATTTGGTGAGTTATTTCAGTTTAAAGTTTGAAAGTTTATGTTAAAACTCATTCTCTCCCTTGTTTCTTTTTCAAATTTGAGCTAAGGGATGATAAGAGGAAGGTGTGTGGATGATTTTGGTGTGATTTGTGAGTGATTTGATGAAAGAAAAATGGGTGAGAGCGAGAGAGAAAGTCACGGTCAAAAATGGGTTTGGTGAGATCCGAATTCGTTTTCGATTCTAAGGCATTAGATGAATGTTTTAGAGGTTACAAAATAATCTTATGAAATTAGATTTCGAAAACAAAAAATTTAGGATCGATTTCGGAGCTAAACAAACGAGTTAAAGGGCATTTTCTGAAATCCTTCTAAACACGTTCGTTTAACATTCGAAACTGTTTATTTAATCATAGTTGGGTGTTAGAACACTAGAGAATTGATTGTTGAAGTTGTCGGACGTTCGAAGCGAAAAATGATTTTTATTACTAAGCGAAATCGAGCGAATTTCGTTTCGAGTTTCCGATGATGAAATTGAGTATAATGAGCTATTCCTAGGAAAGAATAAGTAGGATTCATGTATAGAAAATGAATTTTGAAAACCCTGATTGAATAGAAATTGAAATCCAAAAGTTTAGACATTAAAGAGTATTAATAGAGATAAATGAGATTTTTATTGATTTTAAATGTTATTTGAATGAGTTAAGTGACCGTAAATGGATATTTGATGCATTAAGGTAAAAGCGGAGAGTTTCGGAGACATAAGGAGGAGGATCGGATTCTATCCGAGGACGTGTTGTGAGTGGAACTACAAGTTTTTAAAATTTATATTTTCTTAAAGTTTATTTAAAGTTAAAAGAATTTATTATAAATAGTTATTCATTTATTAATTGAATTGATATTATAATTCTAGCATAAAGATTTTAGTTTATTTATTTATGTATATGATAATGTGCTAGAATTAAAGATTTTAGGCTTATTACCTAAAGATTTAGAATATTTTAGTATATTAAGAAAAAAAATGTTTTAATAGCCTATGGTTTACCGTAGCCCCAGTTTTGGTACCCGGCCGAATGCCCTATGCATGATACAGTAGATAAGAGGAAGTCAATCAGTGAGATTTGAGTCTAGTTGACTCTTGTGTGAGCGAGGTATGAGCGATCCGTATACACGTATAGGGTAATGTAGTCGGTCCGCAGCGTGGGTCCGCTTTCGGTGACTACACATGCTAGATTCCCACTCCTAGTGGTTAGCTAGATTTTATATGCTACCACGCCAGGAGTAGATATTCCCTGAGTTACCATTTAGGCGAGTATTAGAAAATATTTTAAGAAAAGATTCCAAAAAGTGTTTTAGAAAATAATTTTTGAAAGCATTGTAGTTTTAAAAACTGTTTTGGAAGAATACTTTACACAGAAATGAGTTTTAGTTTATACAAATTAACCACTCACTGAGTTATACTCATAGTTTTCTTTAAATGTTTTCTTTTTTTAAATTCTCCCACAGGCGCAGAAGCTAATCGTCCAGCTGACGAGGTTCAGTTAGACGTGCAGGCGGACAGATAGAACGACACCTACTACATGTATATATATTGCTATTTTGATCATGTAGATGTTTATGTATATAGTTGTAAATATTCTAAAGAAATAGTGGATGCATTAGTTAAAAATGTTTTATTAAAGTTTTCTTAAATTTAGTTTTCAAATTTTAATTACTTGTTTGTGGTTGTATTGTGAGAAAAGAGTCGGAGGCTCTAGAAGTTGAGAAATTGATTTCATAGAAGTGTTTTTATAAACTGTATTTGAAACTTGTAGGGTGGCACAGTTCAGAAAACAGACGGCATGCTGCCGAAATTTGTATGAAAAAGCGAAAAAATTTTATCACTGTCACCTTGTAAAAGAAGTCTAAATATTTAGATAGATGAGTTTCCGATGCCCTGACGAGATTCCTCCGGGCTGAGTGTAGGGTTCGTGGAAATTCTTTCGGGGTGCTACGAGGTATTTCTCGGATCCAAAGGAAGGATTCGGGAAGGATCTCGTCAATATTTGCAAAAATAATTAAATAAAAATGGTTCATTAAACAATATTCTCCGACAAATGCAATCAATTTTCTATTATTAAAAGCGTATTTTTATGCATTAATCAATATGGAATACAAGTGTACACCTCCACTCATTGGTTTCTCTATCAAAGCAGAAAAATACCATTTGGTTATCTAAATTTCATAGTCAAGCTTCATATTAGCATTTTATCTTAGTTTCTTGAATCCAACATGGGAATATAAGTCTCATTCAGCTGTGACCAAGCATGAAAAACCTCCTTGGCCACTTTGAATGTATCACAGATTATGAATTCAAGCATTGTATTCGAGATCTAGTTGCTCAAAAACATGCATTATATGTACAATGTCCAATGTGTTTTGGGAAAGGTAAGCCTCTGGGAGAGACATGTATTGAATTTAATAAACCCAAAGAAGCGATAAAGTCATTGAAAGTACAATCAACATTCATAGAGGCTATTACAATATTCACATTCCTCTACCTCAATCTACCAAAATTTATTTCCAATGTTTACGTAAGTTTCAAGGGTTAAAAATATCATTTGACCCTTTAAAAACTTTAAAAGATGCTTAAGGGTACTTTAAAAGAAATATGTGAAATTGGTTCAATTTAAAGTTTATTAGAGTTTCATAAAATTCTTGTAATAATAGATTTTAGTAAAATTCATAAATTCTATAGATTGATTAAAGCTATAGTTCCCTCTAAGAGAGACATGCATTTTTTTCTTCTTGTCTGAAGTTATGATTAAAGTTGTTGAACAAATTCTTCCACGGTTGTAATTAAGAAAAATAACATGTTATGCTCTTAAATATTGTGTGAGATTGATAGAAGTAATAACTTTTGAGTGGACATTACATATGTAGCAGGAAAATAATTAATGATAGTTATTATTGAAGGCTATAAGCAGGGAATCATTACTTTTTGGTTGACGCGGTGCTTTCTGGATCATTATGTTTATCTCCACATTAGTGTGTAATTGTCTAATTTATGGAAACTAAAATATTAGATGGGGTTCATATATAATTATTGACCTTTTAGGTCGAAAGTATAACTTCGGATTAATACATGATTTGGTATCGAGTCACTCGATATCAAATCATGTGCTAACCTATTACATTTTCGACCCGAAGTGGATCATTCCATAACTATTGACCTTTTAGGTAAAAATTATAACTTCGGTCACATAACCCAATATCAAATCAACTTAATATCGGGTCATGTGCTAACTCGAAGTCGTATGTTTTATCTAAATCCAGTCTTTCACTAACTACTGACCTTTTGGGTTATAACTTCGGGTTAGCAAATAACCCGATATTTATCAGGTTATGTGCTAATCCAAAGTTATAATTTTGACCTAAATATGGTCATTCCATAAGTATTTTTTGGGTAAAAAATGTAACTTTGGGTTAGCACATGACCTAATATCCGATCATGTCCTAGCTTGAGAGCCTATTTTTGACCCAAATCAGGTTAAAAATAATTATTGACCTGATTGGGTAAAAAAAATAACTTTGGGTTAACAAATAACCTGATATCGGGTCATGTCCTAACCCGAAAGCTTATTTTTTGACCCGAGTAGGTTAATAATTATCGAGCCAATTTATAACTTCAGATTAACAACATGACCCAATCCAGCGTTCCAAAAATCAACCGATTTGGTTGATTTTTCGTCAATTAATTGGTGACCGACACCATACAAATCAAATAACCTCCGGATTAGGGGTTTTACGCTCTACAGGTGAGTATTCGACCGAGTAATCAATTCAACTCGGCCCAAAATCAACGAGCTAACCACCACATCTAGCTAGAAAATTTTCTACAAAAAAGAAAAAAGAAAAAAGAAAAACCTAAACACAATTAATTCTAACAAAAATACAATTTGAACAAGTTTTTCAATCAAGAACATATATGTATACAATAATACAATTAAAAGTAAATAAATTCAAAAAAAAAAAAAACTCATTGGGCATTTGTTCAAATAATTGGTGTATATAAAATATACCCGATGTCATTGTCGATGACGAAGAAACAAAAAGTAGGGTTCACAACAGATACAGAAGAGAAGAAGGAGATTGCTAGTTGTTGTAATGGTGGTCCATCACTGGTGGTGGATGAGGTAAGGGCCGATACAGCATGGTCATATGGGTGGATGAGATCGAGTCAGGTTTTGTATGGTGGGGATGGTGATAATTTGGTTCGATGGTGATAATGATGATGATTTGGAGCAACTGCATCGGTGATGATAATGGATCGACTGGCGTGAGATAAGGTGAGAGAAGAAAGGAGGCTGGAGACGTGAGGTAGGAGAGAAATGAAAAATGTGGTTAGGGTTTGTTTAAGAGCATATATATATACAAATATATAATGGGACAAATTACACAAATCTTCCCTGAGGTTTGATGAACTTACATTAATAACAAAGTTTTGATTAAATAACATTAACCTCCCTAGAGATTCCGAAAACTCAAAAGAAATACATGATGCACCATTGATCAATAGTACTTATCGATTGTTTACCGAGTAACCGATAAATCACTAATCATTGTCTCACTGGTCAATTAGCTAGTAGCGATTTTTGGAGCCATGATCATGTCCTAGCCTGAAAACTTTTTTTTGACCTAAAACGAATAAAAAATTATTACTTACTTAATCAGGTCAATATTATAACTTCAAGTTACTACATAACTCGATATTGGTCAACCCGATATCGAGTCATGTGTTGATGCAAACATCAATTTTTCCACTTTCACTCATTCCCTTCAAAAAAAATAATCATCTAGTTTCTTAAAAGCTCAATTATAAATACTAACCTTTATTAGCACCTAAATTTCTTTGACTTTCCTTCAAGTTTTCTTCCACTAAAAGTAAAATTTAAAGAAAAATTTTATTAATGAGATAGTTTTAATTTATTAGAGGTATTTTGGATAACTTTGGGGAGCTTTACAATTGTTTTGAGTCAAAAGGTCATCATGTAAATAAGGTGCTAAAAAGGGTAATTTTGCTAAATCCTCTTCTAAGAAATTTGATGAAATCTTTATGAGAATAATAAGATTTATTACAAATTTCTTTCTTCATTAAAATCAATTTTAAATCCATCCAAATTTTATTTAAATTCATTACTTAAATAAAATTTATAAAGTCAATGACTTTTTAAATGCATTTAGATTTTATTGGATTTCATGCAAATCTGAATTAAATATGCCTCAATTTTAGAAAAATGCTAAGATTTATTACGAATTTCTTTCTTCATAAAAATCAATTTAAAATTTATCCAAATTTTATCCAAATCCATCATTTAAATAAAATATATGAAGTCGATGACTTTTCTAATACACTTAGATTTTATTAGATTTCATAAAAATATGAATTAAATACACTTAAATTTTATTGAATTTCACACAAATCTGAATTGAATACATTTAAATTTTAGAAGAATAATAAGATTTATTACAAATTTCTTTCTTTGGAAAAATCAATTTAAAATTCATCCAAATTTTATCCAAATTTATCACTTAAATGAAATTTGTGAAGTCAATGACTCTTCGAATGCATTTAGATTTCATTGAACTCTATATAAATCCGAATTAAATACATCTAAATTTTAATGAATTCCATACAAATCTGACTTAAATATATCTAAATTTTAGGAATATGATAAAATTTATTTCAAATTCCTTTCTTCATAAAAATCAATTTAAAATCCATCCAAAATTTATACAAATCCATGATTTAAATGAAATTTGTGAAGTCCATGACTTTTTCAATGCACCTAGAATTTATTGGATTTTAATATAAATTTGAATTAAATACACTTAACTTTTAATGAATTTCATTCAAATTTGAATTGAATACATTTAAACTTCAAAAGAATGACAAGATTTATTACAGATTTCTTTCTTCATAAAAATCAATTTAAAATCTATTCAAATTTTATCCAAATTCATAACTTAAATGAAATATGTGAAGTTAATGACTTTTCGAATGCTCTTAGATTTGATTAGATTCCATACAAGTCTGAATTAAATACACCTAAATTTTAGTGAATTTCATACATATCTAAATTGAATGCACTTAAATTTTAGGAGAACGATAAGATTTATTACAAATTTCTTTCTTTGTAAAACTCAATTTAAAATCTATTCAAAATTTATCCAAATTTATTACTTAAATAAAATCTGTGAAGTCAATGACTTTTTAAATGCATCTAGATTTCATTGGATTTCATACAAATCTGAATTGAATATACCTAAATTTCAACTAATTCCATGCAAATCTAAATTGAATATTCAATATTTTCAAATAAGAAGTGGTATCAAAGCTTTTGTTTCCCAAGTGGGTATATATTGCTGGAAACCAGTAATCCTAACTTACTCGCATTTGCTAGCGGTAGTTGGAACCTCTGGTCTAACAATGCACTATACCATCACTATCTAGTTTTTATGCAAATATATTATCATATTCCAAAAGCTGTTTATAGACAATTACTTAGACGAAATATTTGGTTACTAAATGTCCTTTGACAAAGCTATCGTTTAGTAGAAGATTGGAATAGGATAGATCTTCAAAATGCTATCAATAGACTAGAAAGAGATATTAGGACTATTCAAACTTATCTTGAGGTAGAAAGTGAAAGAGGACGACTTTAAACTACGAATTAAAGCTTTATAAGCATTTATTCTAAAGCCTTTAGACTGAACATTAGGGTTAAACTGGCGGTTGAAACTTGTCGCATATTTTGGCCGTTTTAGCTAGGAAGGCATTTGAAGGCCTGTAAGTCATTGACTATTTTGACATTTCATGCGAAACCTGAAAGATGAAACTAGCAACTTTAGAAAAGATGTTTTGAAGTTTTAGTTCAAGGTTTAGATCTCCAAATTGATCTTTTGTCCAAGATGAGGATCTTAGTACTTCTTCCTCCTCTGTATCCACCTCTTCCTTTTTCAAAAATAAAGAAGTTGTTTCTATAGCTAATATAGAAAGATATTTAAAAAATTGGACTATGCCAAAAGTAGATCCATCTAATGTATATAAAACTAGTACTTTTAAGTTTTAGATTGATTATGTAATTAGGACTATAGAAGATACTATTTCTATTGAAGAAGAAATGTCTACAACACATCTTTTACCCAAATCTCTTCTTGTACTCTTTTATATGTATAATTTTATCATTGTTAGCTTTATTTTCAATCATTTATATTCAGTATTTTCAAATAAGAAGTGGTATCAGAGCCTTTGTTTCCCAAGTGAGTGGTATATATAGCTGGAAACCAGTAATCCCCACTTACCCGCATTTGCTGGCGGTAGTTGGAACTTCTGGTCTAACAATGCACTCTACCATCACTATCTAGTTTTTATGCGAATCTATTATCATATTCCAAAAGCTATTTATAGGCAGTTACTTAGACGAAAAATTTGGTTGCTAAATGTGACAAGACTTGACCCGGATTCCCTTTACTGAATCCAGCGATCCTGTCGGGCACCCCACGAGACCCTTCTGACGTCTAACTACTATGGCTCAAAAGGATGTCATGGAGTGAACCTGTAACTATAAATAACTTTACTAAACATAAAATGTGATATACTTTAAAATCTCATTTCAAGATTATCTAGAAATATGTAATTAAAAGTATTATTATAAATATTCAAGTATCTGAAATATGCATGCATCATCTCAACATAAAAGTTCTACAAACCATGTCCAAAAAAATCAAAATATGCACAAATACATGATTAACGTTTAAATCATAATATTTATAAGATAACTAAGTAGCATCATTGGAAGTCTGGCCCATCTAATCTAAATACAGCGAGCTGGTACCTTGATCTTTCGCTCCTACACCTGGGAGGTTTTTGTACCATAAAACTAAAAAGATTGTAAGCTATAAAGCCTAGTGAGTGTGTAAGAGTTTTGTTTAAATTATGTTTTATAAAATACCTCCCGAAAAACATTTTTGAAAATATTTTTCTTTAAAAACAATTTATTTCTAAATCTTGGATTTTATAAAATGTTCTTTAACATTTTTAAAAGCTTTTTCTAAAATAATTTCTAAAACGTTTTCTTTCTAAAACTTGCTTTTAAATGATATGTTTCTCTTTCTAAAAACTATACTAATGGGGAAACCAAGGGAAGCTACAACCAAATGAGCGGGTAGATCAGCTTCGCTCAGTGTGGGGGGGTCAAGGGTGTAAAGCTAGCATTGCACACCGTGACAAAGCTATAAAGACATTCTACTACTGCGTGGCGGAACTATTATCGCACATCACGTAGCGAGATAATACCTCACAAGTGTAGAGGGCGACTTGACAGACATGATAGACTTGATCCCCCCGATGTTAGCAGAACTAGCCCTCCCAACGCTTGTCATACACTACGAGATATACCGGCCGGGTTTAATGCTAGAAGATCTATCTTTCTATAAACTTGAGCCATCCACTAGTTTTTAAAAAATCTTTTTGCTCATTCTATATTTCAAATAAATTAATATTTCATTCTATAATCATAAAAAGGTGTTAAATATTGCATACCATAAATTATATAAACTATTTATTTTCATGGTAAACATAAACTGTTAATGAAATAAAAATAATTTATAAGAATCTATATAATACTTGCAGAAAAATCTAGAAAATATTTAACATAAAGAAAATCTTTTCTCACTCACTACTTGCTTCCCACTCTACTCGCACGCACTACTTCAACGACCTCCTTTTAGCTCGTTATATTACTTACACTTGACATAGATCGACAATCTTCTTTTCAACTCATAGAACACTTTGATCCCAATTTAATTCTATCATTTGTAACTTATAATTTACATGAGCTATTACGAATTGCAATACTGCCAGTCCAACTCGAGCTACGAGCTCATGCCCTTAGCTTACACAACTCATCCCATGCGAGCTCCTTCCTTGCCTATTTAGCTCGAACTACGGGTTTTAACTTATTCCAGCGAGCTCGCTCAACTCACTCCTTTCAATGAGCTGTTACCTTCTTCTAGCTTAGCTTGTTTCTCATGCATCTCTCATCTCGTCTTGCGAGCTATGTTGGGTTTTGTGCCCTAAGAGCTTGTAATTATGTAAACGGTTTTAATAAATAATAATAAAGTATTTATTCTATTCAATTTATATGTTTTGCAAAAATTGTATATGTCATGAGAAACATCCTTGATTACTGATGTATTTTCAAACTAAGTATATAAGTGTTATATACAAGCGGATTTAGTTTGAGAGAAGTAATCTAAAGAGTCCGTAGAAAGCAAACGAAGCTGGGTACTTTATTTGTGGTAAATCTACAGTTGCGGTCCATTTTGTATTCGGTACAATAGTTTTATCTGAGACTATTCATGTAGTGATATGGAAATGGAGACACCTTATATAATAAAGATTATATAGGATTGGACCACGATAAACATGAGTCTCTAATTAATATCCATTAAATTTAGAGATTTATATTTATCGACTAGATGATCATATATGAATTGATCTTAATCCTGAGTGTATTATGGACTCCTGCTTGTTGAGTTATGTCATTTGATTTACATGGGTGAGATCGATATAGATGCTCGATCAATAACTTCGTACTTTGGGGATATGATTTAGTAAGTAGCTGGGAACATTCTATACAATAGTGGAATCCACTCCTTCTTGCGAGAAGTAGAGAAATAGTTCTCTTAAGGGTTGATTCAGGTCTTGAACAATAAGAGCGCTCAACTTTCTGTTCATATGTAAACGGAAAGATAAATTCATAAATTGTTATGAATATATTGTTCATTAGAGAATCAATGGTACTTAAGGATCAAGATATAATTAGAGGGGTATAACGGACATTATGACCTAGCTCTAATTATGAACTATTTGTGGAGGGTCAAATCATATGTAGTGATTATATCAATGGACACTGAAAATTTCAGATTGTATAAAAACATCTATAGTTTTGAGAGTGCAATCTTAGGTTTTTAGTGGAGTAACTCTAAGATTAATAATAGTGAATTATTTAATTAAAGAGTTTAATTAATAATTCCGATATTATTGGAGCTCAAAACTGTAGGTCCATCGGGTCCCCTTGATAGCTCATTTCACTATAAGAAACGTGTATATAGAATATTGTAATTGGATCGTCCAATTATAGTTGTTACATAAGTAGCAAAATATGTGTTCACTTGGTATTTGAATAATATTGATTATTCAAATTATTAATTAGTTAATTATTAATTATGAATTAATAATTATTTAATTAATTTATAAGAGGTGTTGAATTTAATTCTTAGTTGTGATCGGGTATAAATTAATTATGAATTAATTATAGATCACAAGTATAATTATAAAATATAACATGAATTAATTTTGAATTAATTATGTTATATGGGCAAAAGTTTAATTTTAATAAAGTTGGGGTTAAATATTAATTTTGATTAATTAAACCCTAATTGGTTGCCTATAAATAGAAAGAAATAGTATTCTTTTCAAGATAGTAGAGATACTTAGGTTTTGTTTTACGTTCTTTAAAACAAAAACCTATTCTCACCTCTTATTCTTTTGAGAAAAGAAATCAATAGAAAGTGAGCACAATTCTATATAATTGTGCCCACTCACTTGTTTCTTGGTGTAGAGACATATCAAGGAAGGCAAGGTGGTGAGCAATCCACAGAGATCAATACAAAAGGTATAAGATTCGATCTTTAATTTAGTTTTATTATTTTATTTCATTGTTTTATGGATCTAGGGTTCTTGAGTTTTTTAAAAAATTTTTAAAACTCAATGTTCCGCAAATCTTTATTTTATAAAAACAATTGTTGTTTTTTTCCCTTCAATTGGTATCAGAGCCTAGGTTCCAATAAAATAATGATTTTAAAATAATATGTTTTGTATTGATATGTATGTCATTGAGTAGGCACTATAATTTTATTTGATTATGATGTGATATATTTTGTATTCATGTTTAATGAATGATGATTGCATGGAATGATCGTTAATTGTATGGTTCTTTGGTTAATTTAATTTGATTAAATTTGTAAGCCATTATGTGGCAATTTTATTTGTAATTCATAGTTTTAGGGTTTTTATATTTTCTGTAATTAGAAGCGGAAAAGATTTGAGATGGGCTGCTGAAATTGATCTGTAATTTTGCCACTGATATGGTCGAAATCGGTTGAAATTAAAGGGAGACAGGCTGTAAATAATTTTGTGTGATAGTTCGTGCACGGCTGTTTTGAACAGCCCAGTACGAACTGTCAGCGTACAGTATTTTTAATAAATATATCATGTGCGCACATTGGATGTGCAAAGACCAAACACTGCAGACACATAAGATGTGCGTGCGCAGTGAATGGTTTTGTGCAAATCTGCAAGTGTGATCGGAATAATTGTGCACAGATGACTTAATTGATTAATTTTGTTTTTTGTGCGCCTAGTAAATGTCGTGTTTGCTGTTTGCACAGCACATGCATGAATTGGTTGCACTGTATGTGCAATTGTTGCACAAATTGCAATTTTAGTCAATGCACGAATCATTGTGTGACACATGGCATTATATACACCATGCATTTATGTTTGATTCGGCGTCACATGCAGTGTATCTGAAGTTTTTGTTTGTTTGTGCATTGTGCACAAAATCCATGCATACTTATGCATGCAACATTGCATACACTGCGCATATGTGATGACACTTAGTAATTAAAAGTGCTCTTTTGAACACTGCAGAATTCTTTTTTGAACAGTGTAGTGTGCTGTTTTGAACACTGCAGAATCCTGTTTGCTGTTTTGAACACTGCAGAATTCTGTTTTGAGCACTACAGAATGCTGTTTGCTGTTTTGAACAGCCCAGCACTGCAGTATGCTGTTTTGGCACTGCACAGCACTGCAGAATGCTGTTTGCTGTTTTGAACAGCCCAGCACTGCAGTATGCTGTTTTGGCACTGCACAGCACTGCAGAATGCTGTTTTGAACAGCTTAAAATAAAGAATTGGGCTTCTAACCCAATCAATTTGATGAATGTTCTTGATTATTAAATTGGATTTAATTTTAAACCCAAGAGAGCCCAAGAAGACCTTGAAGACTATGAAGACTACAAGTGAAGGCCAAGGAATGCCTTGGTTAATTTATGTAATCTTGAAATTAGATTTAGGTTGTTAAAACCAAAGAACCCGGTCATACACATGTTGTTTATTTAAATTATTTATCATGCGATGATTGAATAATTTGTTGATAATATGACCATGCATAAAATATGTCATATAGAATAGAAAGTGCCTACTCACTGCATTATAATATGACATGCATCATATGTATTATTTTATTTTACTATTAAATTGTTTATTAGTACAAATAGTAGAATAATACAGAGAATGCCTCTTAAATAATTTGAATTGATTTTAGTAGAAAATCATAGGTTTCAAATTAGAAATATGATTTCAATAATTGGCATTCATAATGTGGATTAGATTTTAATTAGTTAAAATCTAGTAACTTCATACTAAATCTAGTCTTTATAATTTAGATTATTGAGATTAGATTTATAAATTGAATTAGATTTTTAAGTGTTAAAAATCTGGTAATTCATTAAGTGTTAATAAGTTATGAACTTTAGTAACTCACAAATTCTTAGTAATTTAGATTATCTTCTTAGCCGTTAATAATCTAAGATGATTACTAGGAATTTTTAATAGAAAACCCTAATTCTAAAATAGTGAGTGGGAGAGGGATATATGACAATATATCCTGCGGTCTCCATCATTAGTTCAACACCGTGAAACTTAAAGGCGCCTCGAGACGGCTTTGTTATCGTCCCCCTACGGGTGGTGTCCATTTAAGTTGATCAAGGTTGACTTCCTAATGGATAGGATTCCTAGATGTATCTTGGGATTGACCTACCCTACGGCGGCAATTCTCGAGTTAAGTCAATGGAATCCGAAATGATGGGTTACACTCATAAAGGAAATAATTAATTGTTAATTATTTTCCTGATCGAAAAACGGTAGTTAAATAATATAGGAATAAGAGTTATTTTGTTATATTATTTAACTGAGAATGTCTCAGTCTAACATACAAATATTTGACCTACCCTACGGCGGCACTTATTTGTGGAATGTTAGATTATCGTGGTATAGTAATTATTTTTAGGGTATTTTCTAATTCATTATTCATGTATCATGCATCACGTTTAATTTTATGCCAAAATCACATGATATTGATTTTTGCAAAATGATATTAAATATCTTGTATTTTATTTATTTTCAGCAATGGTATCTCCGTTGATTTCTATTTTAGCTAATGATAAGCTTAATGGGGAAAATTATGTCAAATGGAAAAGTAACATGAACGCAGTCCTGGTCTGTGAAGACCTTAAATTTGTCACGACTCAGCCTTGTCCTCCCAAGCCAGCAGAAAATGCTGCACGCGCTGTGCGCGAGGCCTATGAGAAATGGGTCAAAGCTGATGAAAAGAGCTCCAAGGCCACCAAGCCCAAAGGAAAATGTTTCCATTGTGGTGTTAATGGGCATTGGAAGAGGAACTGTCCAAAGTACCTCAAGGAGCTCGAAGAGAAGAAGATGAAATGTAAATGTGATTTACTAGTCATTGAATCTTGTTTAGTGGAGGATGATTCATCCCCTTGGATAATTGATTCAGGAGCCACTAATCATGTTTGTTCTTCTTTGCAATTGATTGATTCATATAGGCAGCTTGATGAGGGTGAGTTCAACATGCGAGTCGGGACTGGGGAAGTCGTTTCAGCAAAGGCAATGGGAGAAGTTAGACTTAGTTTTAATAATAATTGTTTCATTGCATTGAACAATGTTTATTTTATTCCAGGTTTTAAGAGAAATTTGATTTCTGTATCTAAACTTTTGGAATTTAATTATTCTGTTTCTTTTTATAATAAATCTGTTATTATTTCTAGAAACGGATTGAATATTTGTTCAGGGATGCAAGAAAACGATTTATATGTGTTAAGACCGTTAATGCATAAACCACTGCTTAATACTGAAATGTTTAAGGTTGAAAAACCAAAAACAAAACGACAAAAGATTTCTCAAAATGATGACACATATCTTTGGCATCTAAGACTTGGTCATATTAACCTTGACAGATTAAACAGACTTGTAAAGAACGGACATTTAAGCGAGTTAAAGGTCGGTACTTTATCTGTTTGTGAATCTTGTCTAGAAGGTAAAATGACCAAAAGACCTTTTACTGGAAAAGGACTTAGAGCTAAGGAACCGCTAGAGTTTATACATTCAGACGTCTGCGGTCCTATGAATGTTAAAGCTAGAGGCGGTTATGAATATTTCGTCACCTTTATTGATGATTATTCTAGATATGGGTATGTTTACCTAATGCAACGAAAGTCAGAAACTTTTGAAAAATTCAAAGAATTTCGAGTTGAAGTTGAAAATCAATTAGGTAAAACATTGAAATCTCTACGATCAGATCGTGGAGGCGAGTATCTCGATACAGAGTTTGAGGATTACTTGCTTGAGCATGAGATTCTATCCCAATTGACTGCTCCTGGAACACCCTAGCAGAATGGTGTTGCAGAAAGGAGAAATCGGACCCTTTTGGACATGGTGAGATCTATGTTTAGTTTCTCATCATTACCTAGTTCATTTTGGGGATATGCATTGCAAACTGCAATGTATATTTTGAATGTCGTACCATCTAAGTCAGTTCCAAAAACACCTTTGGAGTTGTGGAAAGACCGTAAAACTAGTTTACGACATTTTCGCATATGGGGGTGTCCAGCACATGTGCTGAAGAACAAGACTGGGAAGCTGGAACCACGTTCAAAAGTTTTCCTATTTGTAGGTTATTCCAAAGAAACTAGGGGCGGCCTCTTTTATAGTCCTGAAGAAAACAAAGTATTTGTATCGACAAACGCTACTTTTCTTGAAGAGAACTATATGAGAGATTACAAACCTCGAAGTAAAGTTGTACTTGAGGAGTTACTTCCCGGGTCAAACAGTACCCCGTCAACAACAGTTGTTGACAAAGACATAATTCAGACCACTTCTGAACGTCAGACAGTTTCTCATCAGAATCATCTACCATCTCGTCGTAGTGGGAGGGTTATTAGACCACCAGTTCGCTACAGAGAGATTGGAGAGGCACAAATCGCTATCTCCGATGAGAGTATAGATGATCCATTGACATATCAAGATGCAATGGAGGATTCTGATAAGGAGGAATGGTTTAAAGCAATGAATCTCGAGATGGAGTCTATGTACTCTAACTCAGTCTGGGAACTTGTAGATAAACCAGATGGGATAAAACCTATAGGTTGTAAGTGGATCTACAAAAGGAAGAGAGGAGTGGATGGAAAGGTAGAGACCTTTAAAGCTAGACTAGTGGCAAAGGGTTATACCCAGAAAGAGGGAGTTGACTATGAGGAAACTTTCTCGCCAGTAGCTATGCTTAAGTCCATTCGGATTCTTCTATCCATTGCCGCATGTATCAACTATGAGATTTGGCAAATGGACGTCAAGACTGCATTTTTGAATGGTAGTCTTGATGAAAGTATCTATATGGTACAACCAGAGGGATTCGTGTCCCAAGGTCAAGAGCAAAAGGTTTGCAAGTTGCAAAGATCCATTTATGGACTTAAGCAAGCATCTCGATCTTGGAATATAAGGTTTGATACTTCGATCAAGTCTTATGGTTTTGAGCAAAATATCGATGAACCTTGTGTATACAAAAGAATTATCGATAAGAAAGTGGTTTTCCTTGTACTTTACGTTGATGATATTCTACTCATTGGGAATGATATAGGAGTATTGTCATATGTAAAGAGTTGGCTCGCTAGCCAATTCCAAATGAAAGATTTGGGAGAGGCCAGTTATGTTCTTGGGATCCAAATAATACGAGATCGTAAGAACAAACTGTTAGCGCTGTCTCAGGCATCGTATATCGATAAGATTCTTATGCGATTTTTGATGCAGAACTCTAAGAAAGGGCTTTTACCTTTTCATCATGGAGTTCATTTGTCTAAGGAACAGTGTCCTAAGACACCTTAAGAAATTGAGAATATGAGACAGATTCCCTATGCCTCTGCAGTAGGCAGTCTCATGTATGCTATGTTATGCACGAGACCGGATATATGCTATTCGGTGGGAATAGTTAGTCGTTATCAATCTAATCCAGGATTTGATCACTGGGTGGCTGTAAAACATATTCTTAAGTATCTTCGGAGAACGAGAAACTATATGTAGTGTATTCTGGAGAGGATTTGATTCCATTAGGATATACAGATTCTGATTTTCAATCGGATAAGGATTCTAGAAAATCCACGTCCGGATCAGTATTTACTCTCGGTAGTGGAGCCATTGTATGGAGGAGTGTTAAGCAATCTTGCATTGCTGACTCCACTATGGAAGCTGAATATGTAGCAGCTTGTGAAGCAGCTAAAGAAGCGGTATGGCTACGTAAATTCTTGACTGATCTGGAAGTTGTTCCAGATATGGATAAACCACTCACCCTTTATTGTGATAATAGTGGTGCAGTGGCTAATTCCAAAGAACCAAGAAGCCACAAGCGAGGGAAGCATATAGAGAGGAAATATCATCTTATTAGGGAGATTATACAAAGAGGAGATGCGAATGTGATGAAGATTGCATCACAAGACAACCTTGCTGATCCGTTTACCAAGACCTTAACGGCTAAAGTGTTTGAAGGTCATCTAGAGGGTCTAGGATTACGAGATATGTCCCATCTGCTCTAGGGCAAGTGGGAGATTGTTGGGTTTTGTGCCCTAAGAGCTTAAAATTATGTAAACGGTTTTAATAAATAATAATAAAATATTTATTCTATTCAATTTATATGTTTTGCAAAAATTGTATATGTCATGAGAAACATCCTTGATTACTGATGTATTTTCAAACTAAGTATATAAGTGTTATATACAAGCGGATTTAGTTTGAGAGAAGTAATCTAAAGAGTCCGTAGAAAGCAAACGAAGCTGGGTACTTTATTTGTGGTAAATCTACAGTTGCGGTCCATTTTGTATTCGGTACAATAGTTTTATCCGAGACTATTCATGTAGTGACATGGAAATGGAGGCACCTTATATAATAAAGATTATATAGGATTGGACCACGATAAACATGAGTCTCTAATTAATATCCGTTAAATTTAGAGATTTATATTTATCGACTAGATGATCATATATGAATTGATCTTAATCCTGAATGTATTATGGACTCCTGCTTGTTGAGTTATGTCCTTTGATTTACATGGGTGAGATCGATATAGATGCTCGATCAATAACTTCGTACTTTAGGGATATGATTTAGTAAGTAGCTGGGAACATTCTATACAATAGTGGAATCCACTCCTTCTTGCGAGAAGTAGAGAAATAGTTCTCTTAAGGGTTGATTCAGGTCTTGAACAATAAGAGCGCTCAACTTTCTGTTCATATGTAAACGGAAAGATAAATTCATAAATTGTTATGAATATATTGTTCATTAGAGAATCAATGGTACTTAAGGATCAAGATATAATTAGAGGGGTATAACAGACATTATGACCTAGCTCTAATTATGAACTATTTGTGGAGGGTCAAATCATATGTAGTGATTATATCAATGGACACTGAAAATTTCAGATTGTATAAAAACATCTATAGTTTTGAGAGTGCAATCTTAGGTTTTTAGTGGAGTAACTCTAAGATTAATAATAGTGAATTATTTAATTAAAGAGTTTAATTAATAATTCCGATATTATTGGAGCTCAAAACTGTAGGTCCATCGGGTCCCCTTGATAGCTCATTTCACTATAAGAAACGTGTATATAGAATATTGTAATTGGATCGTCCAATTATAGTTGTTACATAAGTAGCAAAATATGTGTTCACTTGGTATTTGAATAATATTGATTATTCAAATTATTAATTAGTTAATTATTAATTATGAATTAAAAAATATTTAATTAATTTATAAGAGGTGTTGAATTTAATTCTTAGTTGTGATCGGGTATAAATTAATTATGAATTAATTATAGATCACAAGTATAATTATAAAATATAACATGAATTAATTTTGAATTAATTATATTATATGGGCAAAAGTTTAATTTTAATAAACTTGGGGTTAAATATTAATTTTGATTAATTAAACCCGAATTGGTTGCCTATAAATAGAAAGAAATAGTATTCTTTTCAAGATAGTAGATATACTTAGGTTTTATTTTACGTTCTTTAAAACAAAAACCTATTCTCACCTCTTATTCTTTTGAGAAAAGAAATCAATAGAAAGTGAGCACAATTCTATATAATTGTGCCCACTCACTTGTTTCTTGGTGTAGAGACATATCAAGGAAGGCAAGGTGGTGAGCAATCCACAGAGATCAATACAAAAGGTATAAGATTCGATCTTTAATTTAGTTTTATTATTTTATTTCATTGTTTTATGGATCTAGGGTTCTTGAGTTTTTTAAAAAATTTTTAAAACTCAATGTTCTGCAAATCTTTATTTTATAAAAACAATTGTTGTTTTTTTCCCTTCAAGCTATTGCCTTAGTCCAGCTCAGATAGGCACTATGGCAGGTTGAGGCAATGCTCAGCTCGCTCTTTTAGGAGCTCACGTTCCAGTCCAACGGGACCAACACTGAAGGGCTATGAGTATCATCCAGCTCGCACCTAACGACCTCCCACTTTAACTCACACCTACTTAATTCTTAACACTTTTTTTTCCAGATTTTACATTCTTACAACTTGATCTCATTTCGCATTCATATACTAATCAACCACATTTTATCAACTTCATCACTCAAAACCAAGTCACAATACCATGACAGGTGGTACGACGACACTCAAACATTCTAAACCACAATTAAATTACTTCAGATCAACATTGATTCTCAGCTACATTACATACTAGATTCTTCCTTAGTCTCTTGCCTTGTTTTCCCACTCGATTACTGCCTCAAATCTCCAGATCTATACACAAAATCTCATTAGAAACAGACATAACCTACTGGCAGTTCTTGATAGATTTTTCATTTAAAAGAACACTATGAACACTAGATCTTACCAAATCTGGTTCCTAAATCCATCCTTCACCTTCCAGCAGCCTGATTGCCCTTTAAAACAGTGGAAATCGACTGGATATGGTTGTAAATTTGCCTCATTTTCTGTCGACAACTCTCTCTTCTTTTCTTTTTCTTCTAGATTTTTCTCCTTTTTGCCGATACACTCACCCCACTCATCTATTTATAGGCATGGGTCAAGCTCACTTTTTATCCTTAAACTTTCTTAAAATTACAATTTCACCAGATTTTAGAGAGTTCTTCACTTTTCCCCAATGTCCTTATCCTTTCTCTTTATTTACAATTTTACAATTCTTATAAAAATATTTTACTTATACCAATTATCCCTTAACTTTTAAAATTTAAATTTACTCTTAATCCGTTCGGAAACTTTATAAAAATTAAATTTCTCTTTTGAACAATTTAAAAATCTTTTTTATTATTTTATAAACAAAAATTATCTTATTCCGTACATGGATACAATACAACTTGGGAGAGGGTATTACAAAATGTCTTTAGACAAAGCTACCATTTAGCAGAAGGTTGGAATAGGATAGATCCTCAAAATGCTATTGATAAACTAGAAAGAGGTATTAGGACTATTCAAACTTATCTTGAGGTAGAAAGTGAAAGAGGACAACTCTAAACTATGAATTAAAGCTTTATAAGCATTCATTCTAAAGCCTCTAGGCCGAACTGGTGGTTGAAATTTGTCGCGCATTTTTGTTGTTTTAGCCAGGAAGACATTTGAAGGCTTGTAAGTCGCCGACTATTTTGACCATTTCATGTGAAACCTAAAAGATGAAACTAGCAGCTTTAGAAAAGATGTTTTGAAGTTTTAGTTCAAGGTTTAAATCTCCAAATTCATCTTCTGTCTGAGATGAGGATCTTAGTACTTCTTCCTCCTTTGTATCCACCTCTTCTTTTTTCAAAAATAAAGAAATTGTTTCTATAGCTAATATGGAAAGGCATTTAAAAAATTGGGCTACTCCAAAAATAGATCCATCCAATGTATATAAAACTATTACTTTTAAGTTTTAAACTGATTATATAATTAGGACTATAGAAGATACTATTTCTATTGCAGAAGAAATGTCCACAATACATCTTTTAGCCAAATCTGTTTTTTCTAAATATAAAGATCTATATAAATTTGGCCATGTGGGATTAGTACAAGTAGTTATTAAAGCTCTAACTAGAGAAGGGCTTAATACATCTATTTTAGCCTGTTTAAGGGATGCTAGACATAATAAATTTAAAGATTCCCCTTTTTAGTTGTATTCAAAGTGCATTTATAGATGCATAGTTTATTTTGACCGTGCACCAAATATTTCTTTCAATCTTCATAATCATAATGCCTTTGATGCTCTTGTACTCAATATTCAATCCCATGGGTTTGATATGGCCCCAGGAACTAGTCATTTGGCAATCATTTATAGAATATTTATGAAGACTACCAATACTCTCGCTTCTAAAATCAATATGCAAAGATTAATACATTATAAAGCAGGAGTCACCAATCAGTTTAGTATCAATGATGTTAAATCTAAAATAGTGGTTCCAAAACTAATAACGTGGGAACAAGTTCAGTTTCTAGAAAGCTAGACCATGCAAAACGTGATTCCTAAAAAACCAGTTCCTCCTTCACAATTAGGAGAAATAATATAAATGGATAATGGCTTGGTTCAATTCAAATTCGAAACATTATGGCCAAAAATAGATTCCAGAAGGTCTACTTCTTCCATTCCCTCCAATTTAACATTTAAGGGTACAGTAAAGGAAGATATTGGTGTTGATAGATCCATATATGAAAGGGCCAGTTTTATTCATAACGAAAGACCTCAAAGCCTAACACCATCTGATATGGGGTACCCAGGTTTTAATGTCATGATGATCTTTGAAAATTCAGGGTCATTAGTCAAAGAAACTCTGAATAATAATTAAGACATGATTTGAAGCCAGTTTCTCCCAAAAGCAGAAAGATTGGCTTCACATTAAATATAATAAATTCCTGATATATAAAAAGCAAATAATAGATTTCTTTCCCTTCTTAATATAGTATTTTAAGATAAAGAGCTATCCTATTCCTGACTTTTCTGAAAAAAGGATACAAAAAATTGAGGATCATTATGAAACATTCAGAACAGTTGAAGGATCGATATTAGCCATTCATCCTCCAGGGAAATCTTTGGAAATAAAAAAGGATGTAAAGGCTGTCCCATATAAGGGTTTTGATAGACCCAATAAAGTAATAAATCATGTGGTTAGACAAAACAATTATACAAATTTGTTTATGCAATCTTTGGGAAAATAGACTACTTGAATAGAGTCTCTTTTGTCAAGTCTACCTTCCCTAAAGGTTCCTACCTCTCAATATCGATATACATTAGAGGCTCCAATAATGAAACCTCCTCTAAAAATAAAATCCTATAAAATAAATGGAAAAGATATCCTTTCTCAGACAAGGATTTTATGGATGAGTTGGTCTCTAGGTTGACAAAACTTAATATATCTCCTTCCACTCCTAAAGTCAGTGTTTTAACAGACTTTGGCCCTAATATAGAGGAGTTTGAAAATATGCTTCAAGAAATTGAGATAAATAAGGTCACTGAGCAAAAAACACAACCAGTATATTCTAAAAGACCTTATTATCTTCAACCATCCCTAATTGATATAGAATTTGAGGAAGATGGATATAATAACCGTTCCTATTTCACTGGCAAAGAAATAGTAGAATGGAATGTTGATGGGATGTCAGATAGACAAATTCTAATAACCATTAAGTATATGACCATGTATGCTTAGGCCTGTAGGATTCATGGCAACAGTGAGCAACAAATTGCTAATGCAATAATATCTGGGTTCACAGGCCAGCTCCAAGGATGGTGGGATAATTGCGTGAATGAACCCACCAAATTGGCAATATTACAGGCCAAAAAATTAATCAAAGTACAAGGAACCCCTCAAGTTCAGCAAGATCTATATGCTAATGACTCTGTCAACACACTATTGACAGCAATACTCATTAATTTTATTGGTAGAACTTCAATAATTCAAGATAGGGGTCAAGAGCTTTTAATTAACTTGAGATGTCCATCATTGGCTCACTTCAACTGGTATAAAGATACATTTTTCTCTTGGGTCTTCATATGAAGTGATGCAAATAGTGAAGTTTGGAAAGAAAAATTTATCTCCAGCCTTCTGCCTCTCTTTGCCAATCGTATTCGACAAAGGCTCTGAGATAAATACGGAGGAGTCCTCAGCTATGATAATTATGGCTATGGCGAACTTGCCTCCAAAATAATATCCGAAGGTCTCGCTCTTTGCAATGAACTTAAATTGCAAAAAAAAAAGGGCTAAGGAAAAGCTATATGGAAAGCAGACCTTAGGAAATTTCTGTGAGTAGTATGGCTATAATACCATACCATGGAAAAGGGCCTCTCACAAAAAAAAGAAAATAGTAAAAGCGCCAAAACGATATAAACGCTCTTCTAATAAAGAAGCCCATCAATATTACAAACGAGCAAAAGGAAATAAATCTGCTCGTAAAGCCTCTTCTTCCCACAAGCCTTGATGCTTTAAATGTGGAAAGAAAGGGCATTACGCTAATAAGTGCAGAAAAGAGAAAAAGGTTCAGGCTATCAGATACTTGAAATTATCATCTGAAACACAAGATAAAATAATTCAAATCTTATTTTCAGATTTTGAGTCCTCTGAAGAATACTCAGATACAAAAGAAGAGATTAATCAAATTAATGATTTCTCTGATTCTGAATCTGACTCTTTGACAAAAAATCAGGATAGCACTCCTTGTGAATGCAAGGACAATAGTTATGAAGCTATCCTCGGAATAAATGGTTTTAGTATTAATATGCTTAGCATCCTTGGAATAAATGGTTTTAGTATTAATATGCTTACAGTAGAGCAAAGCTTAATGCTGGATATTATTGACAAAATAATAAATCCAAAAGAAAGCGAAATGCTCTTGAAAAATATATTGCAATAGCTCGACCCGATAAAAAGCGTATAGAGGATTGTCTTCAACTTCTTTTGCTTATAAAAATGCTTACAATGAAATAATAAAAAGGGTTAGGAATTCAGTTCCTAATCGAGAACCTACAACGAAAGAGTTGAGACAAGAAATAAATACGCTTAAACGAGAAGTAAAAGACCTCACTAAGAGGATCCAAATTCTTGAATTAAGCAATTATACGCTCCCTTCAGAAAGAGATGAAGAAGATGAACTCTCTTTCAACAATATGTTTGAAGGAAGAAATATAGAGCAAGGAGAATCTTCATCAGCGGTTAAAATAGAGAAAGAAGATTCCAAGCTTAAGTCCAATAATACTCTGGACAAAGTTGTAACCCAAGAATGGCACACCTTTGTGACCATTGTGGTTAACAAACAATATACATTTAAAGGAGAAGCCTTAATAGATTCCGGAGCAGATCTGAATTGCATCTGTGAAGGAATTATTCCTTCTCAATACTTTGAAAAAGCCATCCAAATATTAAGCACCGCTAATGGTTCAAGAATAGCTATTGAATATAAGCTCTCTGGTGCTATGGTTTATAACCGGGGAATATGTTTGAAACTCCTTTTATCCTGGTTAAAGATTTAAATACTATATTTATCTTGGGAACTCCATTTTTAACCATGTTGTATCCCTTCAAGGTAACTAGTGATGGACTTGAGTGTGAAAAGGATGGAAAATATATCCAATTCAAATTCACTCAAGCTCCTCTGTATGAGGAGATAAACAATCCCAAAACAAAGATTGCCACAAAGAAAAATTTCTTTTTTCTTTGCAAAAAGAGGTGAAGCTTAAAGAAATAGAAGAAAAAAATAAAATCTCCTAAAATATAGGAAGAAATTCAAGCATTTCAAAGTAAGCTTGAATACAAAGTTTGTAGTATTTTGCCAAATACCTTTTGGGCCAGCAAGAAACATATAGTCCATCTTCCTTATGAACCAGGCTTAATGAAAGGCAAATACCTACCAAGGCCAAACCTATTCAGATGAATGATAGGCACTTCTTATTTGAAAATGCTAAATATAAATAATTGAAAATAAAGCTAACAATGATAAAATTATATATATAAAAGATTACAAGAAGAGATTTAACTCACATGAAGAAACTTCGAAAATAATGGGAAGAAGCTAAAGAAACTTTGAAACTTCTTGAGAGATTTTGTTGATATCCGATATTTTACAAGGTTCTTTTTCTCAAATGTTTTCTTCGATGCCCCCATACAACTTAAGCTTTGCTTTTTTATAGAGATGGCAAGGTTTTTGAAACTTTACAGCTTAACTTTCTATTACAATAATTTATAGATATTATTAAAGTAACTAAATAGTAAAGATTCCTCATGTCTAGACACACGTGGAGTTCCTGTGTTTGTCGGATTGTGCCAACAAGTGGAGTCGTGCTGACTAAAAATCAAATGGGTCCTGTCTGTCTTGATATAAATTGACAACTATGCCTTTTTCTATAGAACTGGACGAGGAATTTTCAGCTTTAATTATTGCTTCCTTTTCTTTTCCTTTCATTTTATCAGATGATGACTCAGCTTCCATTTCTCCGAGGCGATTTTTAATATCCATGATAGATTTTCCTTTTGCTTGGAGGGAAGAGATAAGGTTACTGATGTCTTTATCAATTTCCATTGCTTTGCCTTTATCTTGTTAAGAGCTAGATCTAGTTGTATTGTACTGAGTTGGGGCAGTGAGTTGGATAAGCATGAAATCATTAGAGAGAAGTTCTTTGGGTATTGTGAACTTCTACTACCATTTTGTGAAAGTTCGTCTCATCAATATTGGTGGTCACCTGGTTGGTGAATTGTATTATATTCCTATCTAAGTATCCATGGGATCTTATAACAAGCAAGATAGTATAAAAGCACATGGTCTTCAGCCTGTAAAGCTTATGCATTTGTTTCAACAAATTTGTTGAAGCTTTCATCACATTGTTTGGGCAAAGCATCTTTGAGTAGCCCAAAATTGAAGAACTATTTGAGAAACCATGTTGGGAATATTTTAGTGGTAATATTATTTTTCCATTGAATAAACTAACTATCAGTGTTCGTAAATATGGTCGTATCAGGCCGTATATACGGCCTTACGGGCGTATCAAGCATGGGACGAATTGATACGAGCGTATCTCACTCATATATGATTTTCCCCCCTTTTTGCGCACCTATGACCATACCATATGAATACAATTGTATATTGTAATATATGGTCGTATATGATGTGAGGGGCAAAATGGTCAAGAAAAAATAGGTATATAAGGCTGTCTACCTTATTTTTGCTCCATTTTTGCCCGATCGGCCGCCTCCCCCCCACACTTGGTTCATCGACATGAAAAACCTCCATTTTCAGCGACAGTCCCTCCCTTCCAAACTCTGTCCTCACCGACACCAAAAAAGCTTCCATTTTCATCACTAAAATCGCCCATTTTCGACAACATCCCTCCCTCCCAACCTGTGTCGTTACCAACACTGAAACCTATCCCATTTTTGGCAACACATGCGACTATCTCCCTCTATTTTTCAGCAGTATTTTTTTTTTTTTTGTTTCTTAAACTGTTCTCTTTCTCTTTTCTTCAATAGTTTGATTTGTTTTCTCTTTTAGTCTTCTCATGTGATCTTTCTCCCTCTCTTTTCTCTTGAATTATTCTTTCTCAGGGTTGTTTGGAACACTATTGGTAGTCTCTCACTCTCAAACTCTCTCTTTGAAGCCTTGTGTTGTGATTTGTGAACTGGTTGTGATTTATGTACTAATTATGATTTGTGGTTATGATTTGTGAATTATAAATTTGTGATGGCTAGTAATAAAAAGGATCTGACGTGGAAGTATGGGATTGAGATTGAGGTAGATGGAAAAAAATGTATGAGGTGCACTTTATGTGATAAAGTAATGAGAAGGGGTGTGTATAGGATGAAAGAACATCTTACGGGTATTAAAAGGAATGTTGTCCCATGTACAAGTCTTCCATCGGATGCTAGAGATGACATCAAAAGTCATATGGAGAATTTAGAGAAAGTGAAAAGATTTAATCAGTTAGTTAGGGAGGAAAAAATTGATAAATGTATGACATTGAATAGTCGATCTAAGCCTACAGAAGGGTCGGGTAGTGGATTGGAAGTCAGAGAGGGATTAAGAGACCTATGGATAGGTTTCTAAATAGTGTGGAAGATGATTAGATTAAAGAATTAAGGGGAACTAGAAAGGGAGGAACTAATAAGGAGTTACGTGATCGAACATGCGATGAGATAGGCCGATTCTTTTTTGAGAATGGCATCGCATTTAATGTTATTGATAGTCCATCTTTTGTGTCAATGATTCAGGCAGTTAAGTGCTATGGGACAGGTTTGAAACTACTAAATAGCTATGAGTTGAGGACTTCTATATTGAGGAGGGAGGAACAAAACACTGAAGCTATTATAGCTGAAGTGAAGAAGACATGGGCGAAAACGAGAGTGTTGATATTGTCAAATGAGTGGAAAGATATGAGGGATAGACAACTGATCAATTTTCTTGTAAACAATTTATATGACATAGTTTTCCTGCATTTAGTTGATGTTAGTGATGTAGTGAAGGATGGGGCGTTGTTGTTCTATTTACTTGATGATGTGGTTAAAGAAATTGAAGAGGATATTATTGTTCAAGTGGTGACAAATAATGCCTCCAATTACAAGAAGGCTGGGGAAATGTTTATGGAAAAGAGGAAATGATTGTGGTGGATGCCGTGTGCAGCTCACTGCATAGATTTAATGCTTGAAAAACTTGGAGAACTACCCCAATACAAAAATGCATTGAGAAAAGTGAAGAAGGTACTCTAATAGTTATAGTATTACTATTTCTTTTTATATTTTTTCAACGTAACTCATATTTTAATTAAAAAATTTATATCCTATAATAGGTGACTAATTTCATTTACAATCATGGATGGGTGTTTGCATTGATGAGAAAATTTACAAACAAATAATTGGTTCGACCTACTCCTACAAGGTTTGCTACTGCATATTTGACATTGCAAGGTATGTCTAAATTGTGGCAACCTTTTCAATATATGTTTACTTCAGTGGAGTGGGAAGGATGTTCATATGCAAAGAAGCTAAAGGGGAAGGAAGTCAAGAAAATCATATTAACAGATTTGGCTTTCTGGGAAGATATCTTTTATACATTGAAAACAACTAGACATTTTATTCATGTGTTGAGGATAGCAGATTCAGAAAAAGTGCCTTAATGGGATATACGACTAAGGAGGAGATAACCAAAAACTTGAGGGGTATTCTTGCAACTTATAGTGAGATTTGGAGTATAATTGATGAGAAATGGGAATTTTAGATGCACCATAATTTGCATGTAGCTACCTACTTTTTTGAATCCTCAATATCAATATTCACAAGAAATGATCGATCATGAGATTAAGTAGGGGTTGTAAAAGTGCATGGATAGGCTTATTGCAGATGATAGAGAGCAAGAGAAGGCATATTTGCAGTTTCAAGATTTTAAGTAGGCGAGAGGGACGATTGGCATAACCTAGGCAAAAAATTCTATCACCAAACGTACTCCTTGTATGTGGAATTTTCTTTTAAGCATAATTTAATCATTTGTGTTTTCTTACTGAAAGGATTCTTATTGGCATTGTATGATAAACCCCGATCCTAGTTTCCTCGGAGAATTCATTTTCGGCGATCAGATAGGGAATAAAGAGTCAAAAAATAGTGCAAGGGACTCGGTTAGAATTCGATTATATTTATAAAGCCCTGAGTGTCGTGTTAGGAAGAAATGAGAATTTTCGGTGAACAATGTTTGGATCCAGAACGAATAGTGATTTTTCCGAAAAAGATCCGAAATTAGTGTTTAAGATCGAATTTGGACCCGGTTATATTGTCCAGGGTCATAAATTGAGATTCGGTGAGAAACAGAAGTTTTTGGTGAATAGTATTTTTCAGACGAAAATTTTCGGATGAATACTAAAATTTTCGAAAATTGACCTTAACGGTCGAAAAGATCCAAAAATAGTAGGAGAGTATAGAGAAATAGAAACGGATAAAAAAGAAGATCATTTGAGTCAGTTTTAAACGATTTGAAGAAAATTACGATATTGCCTTTTTGAGAGATTAATGAGTTTTAATGAGTTTAAACCCAATTGAATTTTTTTTTTGAAGTATGAGATTGATAGATAAGACACCCAATTAAAGTATTTCATGGTCAATTTAAAGATTAGATGACCATGAAATATTTTCAAAATATTTTCCGGTCGAAGTGAAATTAGATTATAAAAAGGGCAAAATGGACATTTTAAGTTAAGTATTTCATGATCAATTTGAAGATTATAAAAGGGCAAAATTGACATTTTAAGTTAAGTATGCATGGATCACACATGAGCATAATATGCAGAAGTTTCAAGGAGTATAACCCAAGTGAATGAGAATGGATTAAAAAGAATGAGCATAAAAATCGAGTATTTAAGCTATAAATACGTATAAAAAGTTATCAGTTTATTCAACCAGATTTCAGTTAGAAACATTTTTTTTATCAAGTATATATGAGAGGTATTAGACCGAAATTGAAACCTATAAAGTTAAATTGGCCATAAGATATGTGTAGAATATTTGTGGAATATTTTTCGAAAGGATTAGGAATGAATTATATGTTAATCAAGCGAGGTGAGCTCACATGATAAATTAAAAGATATTTTAAATCAACCAATGAGAAAAGAGATAAGTGGCTTGAAAAGTAGTAGGTATGAATGTGCCGCATGTCATCTAGTGAATGGTTGAATAAATAAATGGATGAGAAATTGCCAAGTGGACCAATGGAATTAAAAAATACATATTTTTGGGCACTAGTGAGATTATTGAAAGTTTTGAGGTGATTAAATGAAATTTTATTGAGGGACTAATTTGTAATTGAGCATTAATATATATAAAAGTGATTTTTGTCTCATTAGGAGACATTTGAGTCGTGAAACCAGAAGAGAAAGAAAGAAAAGAAAAAAAAAAGAAAGAGAGAGGCCATGAGCGTGCGAGAGAGAGAGAGAGAGAGAGAGAGAGAAAGAAGAAGATCCGGTCCGATTTTCGTCAAGGTTTCTTCACGAAAGTTGTTCCTCGTCATCTCCTCTAGCTAACCCAACAAATTTGAAGCGAAAAGATTTCCTATTTGGTGAGTTATTTCAGTTTAAAATTTGAAGGTTTATGTTAAAACTCATTCTCTCTCTAGTTTCTTTTTCAAATTTTTGTTTAAGGATGATAAGAGGGACTTGTAAAGATGATTTTGATGTGATTTGTGAGTGATTTGATGGAAGAAAAATAGGTGAGAAAGAGAGAGAAAGTCGCGGCCAAAAATGGGTGTTGTGAGATCCGAATTTGTTTTCAATTCTAAGGCATTAGATAGATGTTTTAGAAGTTAAGAAACAATCTTATGAAGTTAGATTTCGAAAACGAAAAGTTTAGGATCGATTTCGGAGCTAAACAGATGAGTTAAAGGGTGTTTTCCGAAATCCTTTTAAACGGTTCGTTTAATGTTCGAAACTGTTTATTTAGTCATAGTTGGGTGTTAGAACACTAGAAAATTGATTGTTGAAGTTGTCAGACGTTCGAAGCGAAAAATGATTTTTATTAGTAAGCGAAATCGAACAAATTTCATTCCGAGCTTCCGACGATGAAATTGAGCATACTGAGATATTTCTAGGAAAGAATAAGTAGGATTTATGTAGAGAAAACGGATTTCGAAAACCCCGATTGAATAGAAATTGAGATTCGAGAGTTTAGACGTTAAATGGTATTAATTTTTATTGATTTTGAATGTTATTGGAATGAGTTCAGTAACCCTAAATGGACATTTGATGTTTTAGGATAAAAGCGGAGAGTTCCGAAGGCTTACTGAGGAGAATCGGATTCTATCCGAGGACGTGTTGTGAGTGGAAATACAATTTTCTAAAGTTTATAGTTCCTTAAAGTTTATTTGAAGTTAAAAGAATTTATTATAAACAGTTATTCGTTTATTAATTGAAATTATATTATAATTCTAGCATAAAGATTTTAGTTTATTATTTATGTATATGAGAATATGCTAGAATTAAAGATTTGAGGCTTACGGCTTTGAGATTTAGAATATTTTAGTATATCGAGAAAAAGAAATTTTAAGAGCCTATGGTTTACCCTAGCCTCAGTTTAGTACCGGGGCGAATGCCCTATGCGTGATACGGTAGATGAGAGGAAGTCAGTCAGTGAGATTTGAGTCTAGTCGACTGTTGTGTGAGCGAGGTATAAGTGATCCGTATACACGTATAGGGTAGTGTAGTCGGTCCGCGCGTGGGCCTGCTTTTAGCGACTACACATGGTAGATTCCCACTCCTACTGGTTAGCTAGATTTTATATGCTACCACGCCAAGAGTAGATATTTTTAAGGTTACCATATAGGCGAGCATTAGAAAAGATTTTAAGAAAAGATTTCATAAAGTGTTTTAGAAAAGAATTTTAAAAAACATTTTAGTTTTTTTAAACTGTTTTTGGGAGAATATTTTATTCGGAGACGAGTTTTAGTATCTATAAATTAACCACTCACTGAATTATACTCATAGTTTTTCTTTAAATGTTTTTCTTAAAAATTCTCCCACAGAAGCAGGAGCTAATCGTCCAGCTGACGAAGTTCAGTAAGACATGCAAGTGGACGGATAGAACAACACTTACTACATATATATATTTTGTTTGTTGATCACGTATATGTTCTTGTATATAGTTGTAACTATTTTAAAGGAATAGTGGATGCATTAATTAAAAATGTTTTATTAAAGTTTTCTGAAATTCAGTTTTTAGATTTTATTCACTTGTTTGTGGTTGTGTTGTGAGAAAGAGCTGGAGGCTCTGGAAGTTGAGAAATTGATTTCATAGAAGTGTTTTTATAAACTGTATTTGAAACTTGCAGCGTGGCATAGTTTAGTAAACAGACGGCATGCTGCTGAAATTTTATTTAAAAAACGAATTTTTTTTTTATCACTATCACCTTGTAAAAGAAGTTAAAATATCTAGATAGATGAGTTTCCAGTGCCCTGACGGGATTCCTCCGGACTGAGTTAGGGTTTGTGGGAATTCTTTCGGGGTGCTACGAGGTCTTTCTCGGGTCCAGAAGAGAGATTCGGGAAGGGTCCCATCAATTTGATATCAGAGCTTTTGGTTAAAATGGTTTAGAAAGTTTTTGAAAAAGTTAAGCATCCACAAAAGTTATTTATATATTTTAGTACATTAAAATTTTTAAACATTGCATGACATTCATTATTTTCAATTGTAGTAGAGTTATGTGTCAAGTTGGTCGTCCCCGCACTCACAGAACCGTGGCTGAGGTAGCTCCACCTATTCCATCTTCGTCACCAGAAGGATAGGAGCCTAGTAAAGGCTTATGCAATAATTAGCAGTCAGGGGCTTAGTAGGAATTAGTAGTGGTAGGATTGGCAGCCAATCCCATTAAGTTATTAGACTAGTTTATACAGGGTCTAAAGCCACGGGCACCAGATGCCAGTAAAGAAAAGGCGTAGAAAATTAGGTACAGAGGAATATAATGGGATAGAAGGTCCAGATGCCACTATAGAATAATTAGAAAATATAAAAAGGAACGAGGATAGAAATAAAAACAAAGTTAGGGCCAAAGGAAATTCTCAAAAGGTTCCTGTCAAATCCTAAGATAGAAGACAAATGCAGTAAAGCTGAAGATAAGCTCTAGAGCTATGAATCAACAGTGAGTCCAGATTTTGTAAATCCTCAGTAGAGTATCAAAATAGGGATTAGGGGGTATGATTTAAAGACTCAGATGATAAGGAATACTTCCAATGAGGTATTGACGACATAAATATGTGCCAATGCTATAAGGAAAAATATTAATTCATGTTATCTAGTAGGTATTCACGTCATTGAGGAGGGGGTTTCCAATCAAATTTATTTTGTATATTAGTATAAATATAGACACTCCGGAGTGTCCAAAAATAAAATATTATGATTTATAAATTTGTAGAGTCAAAATGATTTTAGTTGTATTCTGCCACAGCTAAGTGCACAAGTTGTGACAGAAGAAAGATTTCAGAGTTTTTGAATCCCTTGCCTTGGAACGTGACAATTCTAGTATACATGGATGATAACCAATCCCGAACTAATCAGCCTAGCAACATTATAAGTCGAGGCACCCTACCCAGAAGATAACCAAAGGAAATAGTATATAAGTCAGGGTGTGTAGTAATACAACCCGATGCTGAGGCGACATTCGAGATAGTAACCAATAAGTTTATAGTTTTGGATAGGGTTACAGACGATTTAAAAAGGGCGTTACCAGAAAGGCTAGTATATTGCTAGAATTTCAGAGAGCAGTATGAAAGTATATATTTCCATTAGAGTTATAATAGCAGAGGAAACAACGATAGAGATAAGGAGATTGTCTTTAGGAGTAGAATAGATTGTCTCCGGAAGAAGTTAACTTCAGTATATTAAGAGAATCAAGGGTAATATTTCAAAGAGAGTATAGAGTGTTTTATTCCCATATCATAGTAGCCAAGACAATAAGAAATATGCTGAAAAAAACTGTGTGGAGTACATAGGACTATATGAAGTATACTACAGAGAGGAAGATCTAGATGGAGGATATCCCTGTTATTGGGGAGTTTCAAGAAGTATTCCCTAAGAATCTTCCTAGTTCACCCGTAGACCAGTAGACTAAATTATAATTTCTTCGATTCCAGAAACAACGCCCATTTCCAAAGTAGTTTATAAGGAGGAGTGTCGAAGGAATTTTCTAGTATTTCAATAAGTATGGACACAACTCACATGAAAGAAAGCTAAATTGAGTGCACCAAAGAGTATCTTTAAGTCAAGACTAATATAGTAGCAGATGTAGTAGATAAATAACCCTCCAGCCTAGTGGTAAGTATAAGAGCGGGGTAGATTTCCGCTGCTAACAAAAATGAGATTCTGAGAAGTCCATATAGAGACAACGGATACAAGTGCACTGTTAGCTACATTTCAGGTGAGACCGGTACTGTTAGATCATACCCAGGAGTTATAGATTCAAGATCCTCAGTTAGTGAAGATCAAGCAAGAGGTAGAGTCAGGTCATAAGGATGACTTTTCAGTATGAGGCGATGGTACTTTAGTTATGAGACAGAGATTGTGTGTACCTAACCTGGCAAAAATTAAGAAAGGGATCTTAGAGGAAGCCCATTCCTCAGCTTATGTTATGCATCCAGAGAGTATTAAGATGTACCATATCTTAAGAAAGCATTACTGGTGGAAAGGTATGAAAAGAGACATAGTTGAGTAGGTATCCAAGTGTTTGATATGTCAGCTGATTAAAGTAGAACACCAGAGACCAGCATGACTTACTCAGTCGCTCTCTATCCCTGAATGGAAATGGAAAAATATTACTATGGATTTTATGGTAAGATTTCCGCAAAGTCGAAATGAATATGATAGTATATGGGTAATAGCAGATCGACTTACGAAGTCAACTCATTTCTTACCCATCTGGAGTACATATTCCCTAGATAGATTAACTAGGTGGTATACCGATAAGATCACGATTAGTTAGAATAGATTGAAAGTCGCTTAGGATCGACAGAAAAGCTACTCAGATAAGCGTAGGAAAGATTTAGAGTTCCAAGTTGGATATAAGGTATTCCTGAAAGTATCGCCATGGAAAGGAATCATTCGTTTTGGACGATGTGGTAAGTTCAGTCCACATTATATCGATTTCTATGAGGTGATCGACTGAATGGGAAAAGTGGCATATAGACTTGAGTTGCTAATAAAGTTGTCCAAGATGCATAATGTATTGCATGTCTCGATGCTCCGCAAGTATTTACCAGATCCTTCACATGTTTTAACAGACCAACCAATAGAACTTAAAGAGAACCTATCATATGAAAAAGTAACAGCTCAGATTCTTGACAGAAAAGAGCAGGTTCTTTATAATAAAATCATTTCATTGGTAAAAGTGTTGTGAAGAAATTATGCAGTAGAAGAAGCCACTTGAGAGCATGAGAAGCAGATGCGCAATCAATATCCATAGCTATTTGAGTCTGGTATGTTTGTTTAAATTTCGAGGACGAAATTTTTATAAGGAAGGGTGAATTGATAAACCTCGATCCTAGTTTCCTCGGAAAATTCATTTTCGACGATCAGATAGGGAATAAAGAGTCCAGAAATAGTGCAAGGGATTCGGTTAGAATTCGATTATATTTATAAAGCTCTGAGTGTCGTGTTAGGAAGAAATGAGAATTTTCGGTGAATAATGTTCGGATCCAGAACGAATAGTGATTTTTTCGAAAAAGATCCGAAATTAGTGTTTAAGACCGAATTTGGACCCGGTTATATTGTCCAGGGTCATAAATTGAAATTCGGTGGAAAACGGAAGTTTTTGGTGAATAGTATTTTTCGGACGAAAATTTTCGGATGAATAGTAAAATTTTCGAAAATTGACCTTAACGGTCGAAAAGGTCCAAAAATAGTAGGAGAGTATAGAGAAATAGAAACAGATAAAAAAGAAGACCATTTAAGTTAGTTTTAAGTGATCCGAAGAAAATTACGATATTGCCCTTTCGAGAGATTAATGAGTTTTAATGAGTTTAAACCCAATTGAATTTTTTTTTCGAAGTATGAGATTAATAGATAAGATACTCAATTAAAGTATTTCATGGTCAATTTGAAGATTAGATGACCATGGAATATTTTCAGAATATTTTCCGGTCGAAGTGAAATTAGATTATAAAAAGTGCAAAATAGACATTTTAAGTTAAGTATGCATGGATCACGCGTGAGCATAATATGCAGAAGTTTCAAGGAGTGTAACCCAAGTGAATGAGAATGGATTAAAGAGAATGAGCATAAAAATCGAGTATTTAAGCTATAGATACGTATAAAAAGTTATCGGTTTATTCAACCGGATTTCAGTTAAAAACATTTTTTTTATCAAGTATATATGAGAGATATTAGACCGAAATTGAAACCTATAAAGTTAAATTGGCCACAAGATATGTGTAGAATATTTGTGGAATATTTTTCGAAAGGATTAGGAATGAATTATATGTTAATCAAGCGAGATGAGCTCACAGGATAAAGTAAAAGATATTTTAAATCAACCAATGAGAAAAGAGATAAGTGGCTTGAAAAGTAGTAGCTATGGATGTGCCACATGTCATCTAGTGAATGGTTGAATAAATAAATGGATGAGAAATTGCCAAGTGGACCAATGGAATTAAAAAATATATATTTTTGGGCACTAGTGAGATTATTGAAAGTTTGAGGTTATTAAATAAAATTTTCTTGAGTGACTAATTTGTAATTGAGTATTAATATATATTAAAGTGATTTTTGTCTCATTAGAAGACATTTGAGTCGTGAAACCAGAAGAGAAAGAAAGAAAAGAAAAAAAAAGAAAGAAAGAGAGAGGCCGTGAGCGCGTGCGAGAGAGAGAGAGAGAAAGAAGAAGATTCGGTCCGATTTTCACCGAGGTTTCTTCACGAAAGTTGTTCCTCGTCATCTCCTCTAGCTAACCCAACAAATTTGAAGCAAAAAGATTGCCTATTTGGTGAGTTATTTCAGTTTAAAGTTTGAAGGTTTATGTTAAAACCCATTCTCTCTCTTATTTCTTTTTCAAATTTTAGTTTAAGGATGATAAGAGGGACTTGTAAGGATGATTTTGGTGTGATTTGTGAGTGATTTGATGGAAGAAAAATAGGTGAGAAAGAGAGAGAACGTCGCGGCCAAAAATGGGTGTTGTGAGATCCGAGTTTGTTTTCGATTCTAAGGCATTAGATAGATATTTTAGAAGTTAAGAAACAATCTTATGAAGTTAGATTTCGAAAACGAAAAGTTTAGGATCGATTTCGGAGCTAAACAGACGAGTTGAAGGGTGTTTTCTGAAATCCTTTTAAACGCGTTCGTTTAACGTTCGAAACCGTTTATTTAATCATAGTTGGATGTTAGAACACTAGAAAATTGATTGTTGAAGTTGTCGGACGTTCGAAGCGAAAAATGATTTTTATTAGTAAGCAAAATCGAACAAATTTCATTCCGAGCTTTCGACGATGAAATTGAGTATACTGAGGTATTTCTAGGAAAGAATAAGTAGGATTTATGTAGAGAAAACGGATTTCGAAAACCCCGATTGAATAGAAATTGAGATCTGAGAGTTTAGACGTTAAATGGTATTAATTTTTATTGATTTTGAATGTTATTTGAATGAGTTAAGTAACCCTAAATGGATATTTGATGTTTTAGGATAAAAGTGGAGAGTTCCGAAGGCTTGCTGAGGAGAATCGGATTCTATCCAAGGACGTGTTGTGAGTGGAAATACAAGTTTCTAAAGTTTATAGTTCCTTAAAGTTTATTTGAAGCTAAAAGAATTTATTATAAACAGTTATTCGTTTATTAATTGAAATTATATTATAATTCTAGCATAAAAATTTTAGTTTATTATTTATGTATATGAGAATATGCTAGAATTAAAGATTTTAGACTTATGGCTTTGAGATTTAGAATATTTTAGTATATCGAGAAAAAGAAATTTTAAGATCCTATGGTTTACCTTAGTCCTAGTTTAGTACTCGGCCGAATGCCCTATGCGTGATACGGTAGATGAGAGGAAGTCAGTCAGTGAGATTTGAGTCTAATCGACTCTTGTGTGAGCGAGGTATGAGTAATCCGTATACACGTATAGGGTAGTGTAGTCGGTCCGCGGCGTGGGCCCGCTTTCAGCGACTACACATGGTAGATTCCCACTCCTAGTGGTTAGCTAGATTTTATATGTTATCACGCCAGGAGTAGATATTCCCTAGGTTACCATGTAGGCGAGCATCAGAAAAGATTTTAAGAAAAGATTTCATAAAGTGTTTTAGAAAAGAATTTTAGAAAACATTTTAGTTTTTTTAAACTGTTTTTAGGAGAATATTTTATTCAGAGACGAGTTTTAGTATATATAAATTAACCACTCACTGAGTTATACTCATAGTTTTTCTTTAAATGTTTTTCTTAAAAATTCTCCCACAAGAGCAGGAGTTAGTCGTCCAGCTGACGAGGTTCAGTCAGACATGCAAGTGGGTGGATAGAACAACACTTACTACATATATATATTTTGTTAGTTGATCACGTATATGTTCCTGTATATAGTTGTAACTATTTTAAAGGAATAGTGGATGCATTAGTTAAAAATATTTTATTAAAGTTTTCTGAAATTCAGTTTTTAGATTTTAGTCACTTGTTTGTGGTTGTGTTGTGAGAAAAGAGCCGGAGGCTCTGGAAGTTGAGAAATTGATTTCATAGAAGTGTTTTTATAAACTGTATTTGAAACTTGTAGGGTGGCATAGTTTAGAAAACAATTGGCATGCCGCCAAAATTTTTATTAAAAAGCGAAAATTTTTTATCACTGTCACCTTATAAAAGAAGTTAAAATATCTAGATAGATGAGTTTCCGGTGCCTTGACGGGATTCCTCCGGACTGAGTTAGGGTTTGTGGGAATTCTTTCGGGGTGCTACGAAGTCTTTCTTGGGTCCAGAAGAGGGATTCAGGAAGGGTCCCATCATTGTAGTTGAATGGTTGATGCAATTTAGAGATCACACCCTAGAGTTAAGATATTTTGCAATAAAGATTTTAAGTCTTACTTGCTCATCCTCGACTTATGAGTGGAATTGGAGTGCATTTAATATGATATGAGTTTAGTTAGAATATACTATAAAATTATTTTTTCATTGATACTAATTTTTTCATTATTAATTATTATAGATTCATACCAAGAGAAGAAATTGGTTGGCCATGGAGAAGTTGAACTCATTGGTGTATATAATGTACAATAGAAAATTGCGGTAGAAATTCGAGAAGCTCCAGTGTTTACCTCATGATATTGATCCCTTAGTTTCTGCTGATTTGCCTTCTGATAATGAGTGGATCATAGAAGAAGATGTTGTGGAATCGAGTGGAAGTAAGCCACAACAATGAAAGAGGATTAGAGATACACGTAAGTTTATCATTAAGTAAATTGAGTAACTTGAATATATATTGAAATTTTTAATTATATTACTTTACTTCTTTTGGCGTAGGGAAAGGAAAGGGTGTTCAATCAGTAGATGATGAAATGGAGTGGGATAACATCCCTAGTGAGGAGGAGAATGATTGTGATGATGATGATAGAGAAGATGACAATTATGACACATTCCGTTTCCATTTCAATACTCATTTTTTACTAGAGACTCTACTAGAATCAGATGATTAGATCATCTTTTGTTTTTATAACTTTTGTATTGTTTTTGGTTTGGTATTGTTAGTTTGTTACTACGTACTAGCAATACATTATAGTTCACCTTTGGTTTTTGTGACTTTTGTATTATTTTTGGTTTGATTTGATATTTAAATACATTGTTGTTCTAGTAATTCATGACATTTCCTATTGTTTTTTTTTTTAACCATTTGCTGTATAATACGCTCATATAATGTGTATCGGCCATACCGTATCACACCACTTTAGGGTGCCCGTACTGTACTGTATCATGTATTTACAAACCTTGCTAGCTATAAGTGAATTGAATATTCTGATAGGCTATCACTAAACTTTATGCTTTAATATAATCAAAATAATTATATCCATCTGGAAAATTCTTAAATAGCCTGTAGCTATAAAACCCTTTTCTTTTGTAGGGATTAGAACCTCATGTTTCTTGAGTCATAACTTCAACAATAGTAAGCTTGCTATAAGCATGTTCACCATTGATGTCATTATGGTGGATATTGATGCTTCCTAATTCCAGAAGAACAATGATAAAATATTGAATATAACCATTTTTTATTCATATAAATCTGAATTGAATACACCTAAATTTTAAGAGAATAATAAGATTTATTACAAATTTCTTTCTTTGTAAAAATCAATTTAAAATCGATCTAAATTTTATTCAAATTTATTAATTAAATGAAATCTGCGAAGTCAATAACTTTTTGAATGCACCTAGATTTTATTGGATTTCATATAAATCTGAATTGAATACACCTAAATTTTAATTAATTCCTAACATATCTAAATTGAATATACCTAGATTTTAGGATAGTGATAAGATTTATTACAAATTTCTTTCTTCATAAAAATCAATTTAAAATCCATCCAAAATTTATTCAAATTCATCACTTAAATGAAATCTGTGAAGTAAATAAGTTTGCGAATGCACTCGGAATTTATTGGATTCCATACAAGTATGAATTAATTGAATATACTTAAATTTTAATGAATTCCATACAAATCTGAATTAAATATACCTAGATTTTACGAAAATGATAAGATTTATTACAAATTTATTTCTTCATAAAAATTAATTTAAAATCCATCCAAATTTTATCCAAATGAATTACTTAAAGGTAATATATGAAGTTAATGACTTTTCCATTGCACCTGGAATATATTGGATTTTATATAAATCTGGATGAAATATATCTAAATTTTGATGAATACCATAAAAATCTAAATTGAATTGACCTATATTTTAGGAGAATGATGAGATTTATTACAAATTTCTTTCGTCATAAAAATCAATTTAAAATCTATCCAAATTTTATCCAAATCCATAATTTAAATGAAATCTGTGAAGTCCATGAATTTTTGAATGCACCTAAATTTCATTGGATTCTACACAAGTCTAAATTAAATACACTTAAATTTTAATAAATTCCATATAAATCTGAATTGAATACACCTAGATTTCAATGAAATCCATTTGAATCTAGATTGGATACACCTAATCTTTTAAAATATTTTTAATTATAATAAATTATAAATTGAATGCACCTCCTTAAGATTTGCACAAGGAGGGAGCTCTGTTGCTTAGTTAACTAGGAGCAAATAATCATGAGTCCTCTCAACAAATATCTTTTTCAATTGTTTTTGCTTCTCTTGGTTCTAAATATTGCATGTCAAGCATCAATTATTAAAAATCCAATGGTGCATGTCTATATCAGAAATGACATTGGTGCAGGGGTAGATCTCAGAGTTCATTGTAAATCCAAAGATGATGATCTTGGGCAGCATGTCGTCCCTCATTTTCAAATCTACTCGTTCCAATTTCGACCAAGAATTTTCCCATTACCGGGCGGTACATTATTTCATTGCAGTTTTGCATGGGGAAGTGAATCTCATTCATTTGCTATATACTCAGAGAGTAGGGATGATTGTGGAGTTTGTGACTGGAGTATAAGACGTGACGGAGCATATTATACAGATCCAAAAGGCCACCCAATTCAATATCCTTGGCCATCTTAATTATATACAATTTCACTAAGTTTATTAGTGTGGCCTATGAAGTTTCGACTTCTTCTCTTTAATAAAAATATAAGTCACAATAATTTATAGTTGCTAAGCTGCATTATTCCACTTTTCATGCTCAAGCTTCATTTCTTATATAAGCATAAATTCTAGGTGTTAGTTTTTTCCTTTATGCGTACACAGGTCAATCTGTTATGGTAATGGACCAATGGTACATTTAGTAGATAACTGAGATGGGTGGGTCTATAATATAATATCTAAATTGACTTGCCATTACAAAGTTGGTTTCTTCCATCTACACAAAATCTGGATTTTAATTGCTTATTGCTTTGGGAGTACTTCTCCTATAGTTATCTATCGTCCATCTCCAAGAGTTATATCTAGTAAAATATCATTTTGTGGTAATGTGATATAATTATTATAAATATTATATTATGAGTATAAAGATAAATTAAAATGTTGGGGGTATGATTATATTTATTGTCTAGGATATGATTATATGTTAAACATCATCTAAGTTCTAATTGGTAGAAGATAAATTATTTTATACATTGCTGCAAGTCATATGAAAGATAAATTATTATTTCAATTCATATACTTTTTCAAAGCAATATGCATATTCAATTTACATGAGCCGAAAATGAATCATACGATATGAAGACATGAACAAAGTAGAATCATGCGACACATTCTCCTATGAATACTATTATCGTGTTAGTTAGCTAGGATGGGATGGAATTGGATAAATTTTTTGTCCAATCCAATATTTTGTTAATGAGGTGGGATTGGCATTGGCTAAAATTGGATAAATTGCTATAAATTTCGTGAACGTCATAACAACATGGAATGATAAGAAATGAAACAGGTGTTTCTAATAATAGTTGGGACTCATAAAGAGGGCATGCAGTGATATTTTAGAATATTAGATTAGAAAGCTTTCTATCAATACGTTATTTGGGAAAAAATATAAACACCCTCAATGTTTGCTAATATTACAAAAATATGACAACTATGACCCTTTTCACATTAATATCAAGTTTCATAAACTTAACAAAAACACTCCAATTATTAGTTAACGAATTGTTGACCAAACTTTAAAATAATCAGGGACAATTTGATCTTTTTATGTTATATTAAATAAATATATAAAAATAAGCCAATCAAAGTTTTCTATGTCATCATCCATTAAAGGCAAATTTGTCTTTTAACCCTAAAATATTAAAGTGTAAATAAATAAATAAAAGATTAAAGATATTAAATACAAAAAATGGTTTGTCTCCATCCCATATATAAGAGACCATGCGTCTTTGACAATGGAGACCCAAATGGTTCACTAACTTGGGTCCCTATCATTAGAGACTCAAAATTGGGTCTCAAACGAATGAGACTCAATTCAATCAAGTTTGGGTGTGGCCACAATTGGATCTAGATCTTGTGGTGCTCAACCACCACTTTCGAGTTGGTGACACCAGACTCTCCACATTGTTCGTGATGACGGTCGGATTTGATGACGAGAAATCCTCTGAAGTTGTTTATCTCTCTCAATTCAAGTAGCTCTGCTACAATGCTGAGAGCCTCATTGTCTTCTTTTTCTCTAAGCTAGTCATTAGTTAAAGAGAGAAATCGAAGAGCGTTGGTCCATGTTGGTTTCCGACCCCATATTGGGTCCAATTGGTTTTCAAAAATAAAAACCGACACATGCCGTTTTTGGATTGGTTTTCTCCAAAACTGACCTGACCCATGCCCACCCCTAGTTATAGAATTTTATGTAATCATGGAAGAAGTAGTTACAAATGATCTTTGTACAAAATGTAGGAAAGTGAAATTGATGAGTGTTTCTTGTGGACCAATTGTGGTTAGGTTTTTTTTAATCAAATATAACGATAGGATCAATGTTGAGAGGTTCAAGAAAATATCATGCTCAGTTATATAAGTCTCTTGGGTAGGAAAATTACTGATGCTGAAAATTTTTTTTTTCCACGAGGCCCTTTTCTCGATTGAATCATAAGGAGAAAAGACTGGGGCAAGCAAATTTTAATGTTTCAATTGAAAATATGGATAGCATGGCCATGGATTCTATTGTTGTAGACTAATCAAGAGGAGTTATGGATTTTGATTTGATTGTGGAAGGAGTAGTTATGAGTGATCCTTAGACAAAACGTAGAAAAGTGAAATTGATGAGTGTTTCTTCTTAACCAATTATGGTTGGATTTTTATCGAATATAACGATAGGGTCAATGTTGAGAGGTTCAAGAAAATGTTATACTTAGTTATATAAATCTTCTTAGGTAAAAAAATAACAATGCAAGAAAATATTTTGTCCACACAGCCCTTTTTTCGGTTGAATCATAAGGACAAGAGATAGGTGCAAGTAAATTTTAATGTTTAATATGAAAATACGAACAGTATGGCCATAGACTTTATTATTGTAGACTGGTCAAAAGAAGTTATAGATTTTGATGTGATTATAGAAGTAGTTAAGGGTGATCCTTGGACAACATAGAAAAGTGAAATTGATGAGTGTTTTTTGTGGACCAATTATGGTTGGATTTTCATTAAATATAATGATAGGATCAATGTTGGGAGGTTTAAGAAAATGTCATGCTCAGTTATGTAAGTATAGGTTAGGACCAGCTTAATGGTATCCTTTACTGTAGGCTAAATTTTAAAATAAGATTTTTATTATTTAATGTATAAGGAGATACTTTATTTAAAATTTATTATTGTTACTTTTTTTTTCCTTACTTTTCCAAATGCAAAAGTGTTGATTAATATGATATGTCATTCAAATAAGATAGTTATCTTCGTTAATGTTTTTGTTCATTATAAATTTTCTAGCATAGTGTGTTATTGAAAAATATGGAATACTTTTCATCTTTAGACAAATTATATGGTTCTCTCTAATAGGGCACTTTTTAGTTATTAATATTTTTCAAGACTGTCTAACGACGTTGCGTTGACATGGAGAGCATGTCAACTGAGACATACGTTAAAGACTCCCATCGACTCCACTTCAAGAAGACCATCTTGTGTGCAAGTAAGCCAGCTTTGAACAAGCCTGAGTCTCGTAAAATGGGTTTAAGGCCCAATTGGCCCAAGCCCATATCACACATTTGGACATGCAAAGCATGAGATTGGACTATGAAGAAATAGACGCTGCGTCTTACTTTTTTTGATGTTTCTGCCATATTTTGAGACAGTCTACGAGTTCGAACAAGGCAGCAAGCACTGCCATTGTCATTGCAAAGCAAATAATCACAACTCCTACTAATATGATATTAAATTAAAGGATTTAACTATTTTATTAGTTTGATAACTTTATCCAATAATTACATCTATTGGATTAGTTTCAATAATCACTCTTACAGTTAATCCAATGGATATAATTATTGGATAAGGATATCCAATTAGTAAAGTAATCAAACCTTTTATTAAAAGGTAATACCAAAATGACTGAATAAAGAAAAATTTTTCACTATTTATAAGATAAAAATATAATTTTGAACAAAATTACCTTTACAATAAATAACTTCATCTTCTTAAATAGTCAATTATCATAATTTTTTTTTTTCTGTTGACATCTTTTGCAACGGATATATATTCTACCTTTTTGTTTTCTTTTTCTTCTATCTCTCTTCTTTTTATTCATTTTTCTTCTTCCTTTGTTCTTGACCATGTTTTGGACTTGGTTTTTCTCTCTAACACTATCATGAAACTCGTTATCTTAAAAAATTATGCACACAAGCCACCTTCTGCCTTGAATTTATAAACTGTGTGCATGACTCCTCAGCTTGAACATCTCTTGTTTTGAAAAGTTGGTTTTGACGCATAACATCCGTGATATATTACAATTGATGGTTTGAGGTATTCAAGTATTTTCTCATTAATTAATTAACTATCCTATCTAAGAAGTTATAATCTAAACAACATGCTCATATTCTCATACTTGGATCAAAGTAGTCTTTCTTTCTTACCTTGTTAGATATTTAGTTTTTTCTAAATTTAATCTCCTTCCTTTAGCATTGAAAAAAAAAAAAAAAAAGCCGTGCAATTACAAAGGTTGACACAAACATCTATGATTCATTATACTTGTCATGCACTCAGGAATTTCAGAAGTAGATCCATATAAAGGAACTCATCCGTATAGTTTGTATAGTCTTTATAAATGTGCCCAACAAGGATCTATGCAAGGTGGACTATAATTCAAAAATGAGATTGAGCTTTTAGCATGAGTCCATCATCATAAGAATGTTGTCAGGCTTTATCCTTGAAATGCTCAGACATGTACTTAGTTATGTGAGGAGGGCCATGATATGGTCCCTGTTGATTTACATGGGTAGACATATTTAGGTGTTAGTTGAGTTGCTGATGTTTTAAATTTATTGAACAGTACATCATTGGGGCCACAGGAAACAAAACCATTAGATGATCATTCAACACAGCAGCCAATGAGACATGAGTTAGAAGATTTCCAGATCCCATCTTTGCTAGACAGTAAATGAATACCGTTGCATGTCACATTTCTCCATTCACGGAGTAGCACGACTCATTCTTATAAGAAAATGATCTCTTCGTAGTTTTCTTCTTGTATTATTGATTTTTTCTACATTAATTTAATGAATACTGACTTTGGATGTAATTGAAGACTTGGTGGGACATCCCACCTTATCTCATGTCTTGAAATTTAAAGCAAAAGACTCGTCTCTTTTGGGGTGCCTATTTCCAATGTTAAAAGGGCCAAATTGACTTGATTTGTATTATATTGGGTCAGCTAGCAACAAAAGTTACTGTAGTGATCTTGATATTCCAAGCAAAAGACTCGTCTCTTTTGGGGTTCCAATGCTAAAAGGGCCAAATTGACTTGATTTGTATTATGTTGGGTCAGCTAGCAACAAAAGTTACTGTAGTGATCTTGATATTCCAAGCAAAAGACTCGTCTCTTTTGGGGTGCCTTTTACCAATGCTAAAAGGGCCCAATTGACTTTATTTGTATTATATTGGGTCAGCTAGCAACAAAAGTTAGTGTAGTGATCTTGATATTCCAAGCAAAAGACTCGTCTCTTTTGGGGTGCCATTTTCCAATGCCAAAAGGGTCAAATTGACTTGACCTGTATTATATTGGGTTAGCTAGTAACAAAATATACTGTAGCGACAAGTTTCACAGACTACACAGCCTGCAGAAGAGAGCATGATAAAAATATTGAAAGGCATCTGGAGATATGCACATTATAGAATCATGCCTAGAATTGCTTGATATATGTAACTAACAATCTATATGCTCATGTTTTTGTCTTTATATGTGTGCTGGCGATGGTATGTTTTATTTATTAAGTCTAATACGATCCTGCTAGTACCTTAATGCATGCAAGAACAAAACTGGGGGTCTGGTAGGATGAACTTGGATCGCAGGGTTATCATCCCTATGATAAATCATTGCGGTATAGAAAGTAAATGTTAATGCTTATCAAGTTAGATGACAAAAGTTACTTTGATTTGAAATGAGAATTTAATTAGTCAAATTCAAAGGCCACATTTATTTTCAAATGGACTGTGGTGAGGTCCACATTAATTTGGTCACCTAAGTCACAACTTCTTACCATCAAGCAATAAATGATTATTATGCAAGTGGGTAGATAAACTTGGTAATAATGGAATTTAAGTGGAGAGGGGTAGCCTCCAATAGGTTGCCATTCAAATTTTTGAGAGTTAGTTAATGTTCCTTTAATAAGGATATGATCAAATATAATGATGCATACAAGGACGTCTTGTTTTCTTGCAGCAACTTCAAGTTATCTATGACCACAAAAATCGATATCAATGATATCCTTAATATTTCCACAACGTTAATGATATTGATATCGAAATTAAGGGGAAACAAACATGTTCTAAAATATCCAGGATATATCTATATATTTGGTAGTATAGTGTATATATCACGGACATATAGGCGTAAATGAAAAATTGGCTATGCAATTTCCCACATATTTGATTGTGTACATTCCTGAGATGAGAGTAATGTCTAGTTGTTGTTATGGAGACAGGGGACAGTAGTTAATAGCAGTGTAGTTATTACAGCAGTGATGAATATGTATAGATGCTGTAGAGCTAATGTGGAAATAAATGATATTAGCTTAAACTAGAGAAGATTTTCCTAGAGTTCATACACTATCCCTCCTCAATCACTGGAAAAGTAATGAAGCTGTTGACTTGGCTGAGTTGTTGATGATTGAAGGCTTGATTGAAGACTAGCTAGCTTGAAAGGTATGACTAATTGTTGTAGTAGTGAACAAGTTAGTATTGATGATGATATATAACAAATGAGCTTTCACTTCTATGCAGGATTTGATACTTAAAAAAGAACCACAGAGAAGCATATTTGTTTCTTGAGAGATGATCAGTCTAAGAGTTCAAGTCTTTCTTCTATCCTTCTGCTTCCAGTCTTTGATCATAGCAGCTGAGACTAATGAGCAAGATGGTAAGTTTAGTTAATAACTCTATTTTCTTTCTTTGGTGTGAATGATTAAATTCCTGTTAACATGTAATTCAAAGAGTTTTAATATATATATGACATTTTCTGCCTGTTATGTGTATATTTATAATGTCATCTCTTGTATGTTCGTGTCTCTGTATGTTTATAGGCATATACCTTTTAATCTATGAACTTTATATGAGAGTTAATTCAGTCTCAAGCGATAAAAAACAATTTCTGTTAATAGTATAATGGTTGCAACACAGAACTATGAAATACTACTTGGTCAAACCTGTGATAAGATTCATCTCTTGAAAGATATCTTTCGTTTGTCATTTGGTAAGTGAGGTGACACTCGCATGGTGGCGTTCTAGAAATTGCTTTCATGATCAATATTCAAGGTTGTAGTTTGGTGAGTGAAGTAAAACTTGCGTGGTGATGTTCTGGAAATTGGTTTCCATGAGCAATATTCGCAGTTGAGGGGCTAAAAACAGTTGTAGTCTCTTTTAGTTTCCATAGATTCTCAGTCTATTTTGGATTCATGCACATTTATAGTAGTTAATTAATTTGTGGTGACTGACTCAAGCTTTAATTTTTAATCTTTCATGAATTGTGATGCAGCTGCTGTCTTAAATTCTCTCAAAAAAAAATGGCGAGGCTTACCACCTAATTGGGTGGAACCAGATCCATGTGGTCACCCATGGGATGGAATTGACTGCAATGGATCACGCGTGACCGCTATGCAAGTTCCTTTTTTTTTTTTTTTTTTCGCGCTTTCTTGTAACATATTTATTATACTTGAAAGTTGCTTTTTCTGGCTTTCCAACCTACATATTCTCTGCTTCAGAACGTTATCAAGTATGGGGTTGATTGGTGAACTGTCTGAAAACATCACAACGTTATCAGAATTGCAGACTCTGTAAGTCTTCAATCCGCACTTACACATCTTCACAGTTTCATGCCCATCTTGCAACTAATGTGGTTGAACCAGCATTCAACTATAATCTATCATAAATACTTTGACCCTCTTTTATCTTTTGGCGTTTTAGACTCCATCCTAATCCGCACACATTCCTTATATATGTCATGTGATTCACTGCTCAATATATGAGATATATTCGAGATGCAAACATGATCGTTTGTAGTCTTATATGCTTTAAAATTTGTGTCTCATAAACAAATTATTTTAGGAGACTATTTGTTACGTATTCAAAATCTAATACTTTGACAGTTCTATCTGGTGATTTTTATATCTAGAATTTTCAGATTTTGATGTGAACTCATCTTGTAGGGATTTATCCTTCAACCAGGGTCTTAAAGGATTTATTCCACAAACGATCGGGAATTTAAAGAACTTAGAAAACTTGTAAGGAGATACACTCTTGTCCAAATACTAGCTGGCGTCAAACTTCTTGGATTACTTAGTTCCTAACAAAATTTTGTATCATGTGTGTTTTGCATGTCAGGATCCTTGTTGGTTGCAATTTCTGTGGGCCAATTCCTGACTCAATTGGTTCTCTACAGCAGCTGGTCTTCCTGTAAGCATTTTGAGTTTATAATCCTCTATATTGCAATTAACAAAACTATTAATATCCAAAGTAACATTAAATAAGTTTTGGTAGCTTCATTCATTTCTGTTCTTTGACTTCTTATATGAGTGCAGTTCTAAGTTTGTGCCAGCAGGCTAACATATTTGAGTGCTTGTGCATGCAGATCTTTGAATTCTAATAGATTCAGTGGACAGATTCCACCTTCCATTGGCAATCTGTCTAAACTTATATGGCTGGATCTTACTGACAATCAAATTGGGGGGCCAATCCCAGTCTCTGATGGAGTTTCCCCTGGTCTTGATAAGCTAGTTCATACACAACACTTGTATGTCAAATCTATGTTCTTTTGAGCTCTCTTTAACTATGGCATTATTTTCTGTATGCTAATCTAAAACATTAATTATCCATCATCTACAGTCATCTTGGAATGAACCAATTATCAGGCCCCATCCCAGAAAAACTTTTCAGCTCAAAGATGGAATTGATACATGTGTAAGTTCAATAAAAGGTCATTTGATTTTTCCGCTTAACACTTCTTATATCTGAATTAGACTCATTAAATTGTTTATTATTATTATTTTAAAATAGTTAGACAACTTGAATAAAAGTTAGATTTCTTCCTCTTAAAAATACCATATTTCCAATTGTGTTAGCATCTTATAAATTAAGAGATGATATAATAATTAATATAATATTAACACGTTATATGCTTTGTCATTTGGACATAAAATTAGATAAAAATTTTGATAAGTCTAGCATTATTCTATCATATAAGTTCAGTTTTCATATGCTACTACAGTAAATTCTTTATATTTGTATAGTAATTTTGACGGTATACCTTTTAAACTTGGTACATAATTAGAAGCTACAAGGATACAAAGGTAAATTTATTTGTCTTCAAATGTTATTTTTTTTAATAAAAAAAAGTCGATATTTATATTAAAATATTAGCAGAAGAAAATAAAGATGTCATTCAGGATTATTTAAGATTATTTTTGTTCAATCTTTAATAATATTTAAGATTATTTAATATTCTCTTGTCACCACTAAATGCCAGATGCCTATTTTGTTTTATATTGAATTGTCTCGATCAGTTGCATCTGGAATTTATTTTTAGTTGAAAGTGTCTTTTTTCTTGTTCTTTATTATCTCCCCTTGGAGAAAGAACATCTGAAGTCAGTAAGAGAAAGCTAACAACCAACATGTAACTTTTAATTTAATCTGCTAAATAACATAAATATTATGCAGCCAAATAATTTGCAAATGAATTTCATCTTATCTCATAAAGGGTTTTAATTACAGCATTAATTTCTAATAATTCTTATTTCATTTATTTTCATTATTATTGCCAGGATACTGAACAGCAACAACCTCACTGGCCCCCTTCCATCTTCCCTTGGACTTGTGAAAAACTTGCTGGTTGTGTGAGTATTGCCATCTAGACGAATGACATAGATGAGACCTTTCTTTCTTTTTTTTTTTTTGATAATTAATATATATCCCAGATGTTTTGCTTGAAATTGATTGTCCAGGACTATTTCTTTAAATCTCAACAATCTTACTGAAAATATAGCTGAATACTTTATAGCATTGCAGATAAATCAAGGAACACCAAGATCTTTATGTAGAAGTTGAAAGAAATCTCTATATCTATATCAAAAGTCTATTGTGTTAAATAGCCCATATCAATTAAAAATATAAGTTTGTGTGGTATATAAGATGAGAAAAAACCTCCATTTTTTAGCTAGTTGTTGTGGTGGAGTTAGTCTCATAACTCTTTCTAGTAAAGTATCAGAGCTGAGCTTTTTTAATGATGAGACAAGATTTGTCTATTTAGGCTCACGGGGTACAAGTGCTAATAAGTAGTGGAAATGTTGTGTGCGAGGAAAAGTGTTTGATAGTTTCACATTAGTTAAAAATTTTCTAACATGATATCAAAGTTAGGCCTTTTTAATGATGGGTCGAGATTTGTCTATCTAGGCTCACAAGTATAAGTGCTAATGAGTGGGAATCCTATGCATGAGGGAGGGTTTTTTATAGTCTCATATTGGTTCAGAAGTTGGGTTTTTGTGGTTTATAGAGTGTAGATAAACCTCTATTATTGAATTAGCTTTTGTGTGAAGTTAGGTTCAAGACTTTTTCAAATGACATTTCTGGATGTATTGTATACATTAATAAGGCTATCACAATGTTAAATTGTGGACACATTTTTAAAAACAAAAAATGTTTATAAATGTGTTTGACAATCATTTTTAAAAATATGTTTTTGGAAATGAAAAATATGTTTTCAAAAATTATAACGTGAGAGTGGAAGACGATTTTTTTTCCCTTTTTCATCATTTTAAAAAACAATGGCTTGTTGAAAAAATATTTTAAAAAATGGAAAAAAAAAAACACAAACACTCAAGACTTCGGTGATGAAGGTCAATTGGTTCAACCACAAAAAAATATTTGGTTGGAAAAAATGAAAAAAAAAAAAAAACCGAGTCACAAACTAGTCACCAGTCATCTCGACTCGATTATCTCCGACACAACAGGAAGACGATGAAGAAAAAGACCTAGAAGGAGAAGATAATGATGATGACAATGACATAGAAGATTTTGGCGGTGTATCACCAATAGTGTGAATCGAGTGGAAGGAAAGGAAGGTGAGGATGGAGAGCCTATTCCTGTGGATGCGAGAGGGAAGGTGCCATTGTGTGAAGATGTGGGGTGAGAGAGCGATGAGGTGAGAGAGGGAGAGAGCAGTGAGGTGAGAGAGAGAAGCGTGTGTGAAGAACAAAGATCGGTGAGAGAGAGAGAGGGTTGTGTGAGAGGGAGAGGGGAGAGGTAGGAGAAAAAGTATTTTATTATTTTTCCTTTTTCAAAATGGTACCAAACAACTTTCATCATTTTTGGTTTTTGAAATGAATTTTCAAAAATGTTACCAAACATATTGTTGTTTTCAAAAATGTTATTTTCAAAACATGTTTTTTGTTTTTGAAAATATTTTTCAAAAATATAACTTTAAAAATACATCCAAATTAATGCATAACTTTCTCATTTGTGAAAGGAAAACCTACATTATCTTGTAAGAATAATTTAGAATCACAAGTGTTCAATTATCCTATCTTTAGGTTTTTGTGATGTAGCACCAACCCAAGTCACATATAACAAAAGAAAATGGCTATTTATAGGCACCTAATCAAAATTTTGAAAATTAATTCACTTAAATAGGAAAGAAATAAAATTCTAAGAAAATCATAAATAAAAGAAAATTGCTTGCCATAAATCTCCAAAATATATTATTTCCACTTGTTCATTATTTGTCTAATACCAAACTGACTGATCCCATGCCTAACCTGACCAGCATGAGCCTCCTTAGCTTTCTAAGTAGATTAAAAGTTATAGTAACTCTTTTATATCTTCAGTTATCAATAATATGAGGATACCATGTGAATCTCCTCTTTTTCCTCTTTATCCTTTTATATCGATTTACTCATCTATATATTATTTTGATATCAATTAAATATGATCTGCAGGGAGCTGAGTAATAACAGTTTTGAAGCATCAACCATTCCTTCATGGTTTTCAACCTTACCGTCATTAGAAAGACTGTATGTATATCTGTACCTTCAACATGCACACATAAAATTCAGTTCATCAATGGATTATAACTACTTTGGATTTCATCTAAGGCCATAAGTTCATTTAATGTCTGTTTTTCCTGTATATGCAATGTATCTGGGTGTGTATTTGCATGCATGCATCAGTTCATAGTTGCATGATTATGCTTGTGCGCAAGCAATTTACAAACAAGACGAAATATAATCAACCATTTTATTAATTCAGAGTGATGGAGGACACTGCACTTGAAGGTGAAGTGCCAGCTGAAATATTCGGTCTTCCAAAGCTAGAGACTGTGTGAGTATCAACTAAAGTTTGAAATGGCACCATATTCATTGCAACATTTATTCAAAATTCCTTAAGAATAAGCATACTAAATGATTTTGCACTAACTCCTATCATAGAAGTCCATAACGGCATTCTCATTTTCTTGACACATGATAACAGGATTCTGAAACGTAACAAACTTAATGGCACCTTGGACATTAGCAAAAGCTATAGCAGACATCTTAAATCCATCGATATGCAGCAGAATTTTATCGATGACTTAAAAGGCTGGGCAGGAGAGAATGAAGTTACAATAATGTAAACCTTTGTTCTTTGAATTTTCCAGAACTTATCTTTTCAATACTATGCTAACAAGCTGGGTAACTAATACCTTCTTGGAAGTTTTAAATGCCTGGCGATATTATATATTCAAACGCGCTAACAATATATTATTTTTGGTATTAAATTCTGCAGACTTGCTGATAACCCAATTTGTCACGAGACAGAAAATACACCAAAACCGAAGTATTGCTCAGGTTCTGATCGGAATTCCTCTTATACAACACCAGCAAACAACTGTGTACTCCCTTCCTGCAGTGGAAATCAGACTTCTAGTCCGAATTGCATGTGTGCATATCCATACAGAGGAACTTTTAAGTTTGTAGCTCCTTCGTTTTCAGGCATAGGAAACGAAGATTATTATAAAATTCTTGAGCTGTCAATCATGGAACACATTCAAAAATCTCAACTTCCTGTAGATTCAGTTTCTTTGAGTAACCCGCGAAGGGATTCATCTCCATTCTTTGAAATAAGCCTTGCAGTATTTCCTGCACGCCAAGAAAGTTTTAATCGAACAGGACTTGCTAGTGTTGCCCTTGTTTTTAGCCAGCCGGCTTACATGCCTGCACCTCAGTTTGGACCTTACTACTTTTTTGGTGAACCTTACTTGGACTTCACTGGTAAGTGAATCTACTACTTCCACAGAACTAAAACTAATTCTTGACAGTGTTGCTTTACTTGGTATTGATGCATCTGTGTTTTTGTGACATCTTTTAGGAGAATCTACTCCAAGATCAGTGAAGTCGATAAGCATTGGCATTGTAATTGGAGCAGCAGCCGGTGGTGGTGTTCTTTTGATACTATTACTACTTGCAGGTGTTTATGCTTATCGTCAAAAAAGGAGAGCGGAAATAGCAAATAAACAAAACCCTTTTGGTACAACGAATTCATCTACTTATAGCATTTTATGGTTAGCAAACTGTTATATCTAATTTGTATAAATTGCAGCACATTGGGACCTGAGCAAGAGCAGTGGTAGCACTCCTCAACTGAAAGGAGCAAGGTGCTTCTCCCTTGAAGAGCTGAATAAATACACCAACCATTTTTCTGAAGCCAATGATATTGGAGGTGGCGGCTATGGAAAGGTTTGATCCTCTCTGTCCATCTCTCTACATTGAAATTCAAAACTAAAATTTTGCAACCAAATGCATGGTCAATGTCGAGCCAACATTGGTTTACGGAGACTGGATGCAACATAGCTTGAACATATTATTAGTTTGTTGCTTAATCAATCTTATTAGTTTTTTCAACATCCCTGCAGGTTTATAGAGGAACTCTTCCCACAGGACAGTTGATTGCCATCAAAAGATCTCAACCAGGATCTAAGCAGGGTGGGGAAGAATTCAAAACTGAGATTGAACTTTTATCGAGAGTCCATCACAAAAACCTTGTCATGCTTTTGGGATTCTGCTTTGAACGAGGCGAACAAATGTTGATATATGAGTACGTTGTGAATGGTTCTCTGAGGGATAGTCTATCAGGTACCTCCTCCCGTTTTCTTCACCATCTTCATCCTGTGGATGCATATAACGGCCAATATTGTAAGGCATTATGCAGAATGTAGTACATATCACTACGCGAACATTTCAAAAATAAAACTGAATATACTTGGCTAAGTAATAAGCTTCATGACATTTTCATGTTTTACACAAATGCACTTCCCTATTAATGGAAAAAACAAATTATTGGGAAAATGCGAATTCCTCAATCATGATATTGTTCATCTTCTCTGAAAAAATAGCATACTATATGCAGGGAAAAGTGGAATCAGACTTGATTGGATGAGAAGACTTAAATTAGCCCTTGGTGCATCTAGAGGCCTAGCCTATCTGCATGAGCTTGCCAATCCTCCTATAATACACAGAGATATAAAATCAACAAATGTACTGTTGGATGAACGGTTAAATGCAAAAGTTGCTGATTTTGGTATCTCTAAACCAATGGGTGACGGTGAAAAGGATCATATCAGCACTCAAGTTAAGGGAACAATGGTGAGTAGTACCAAATATACACTTGCTCTAGCATAAATATGACTCGATTTTTATCTTTTCTCCTTGTAATTAAAAGGTAGACTATGAAAAAATCTAACAATGACCATGACCATAGGACTCTTTGATTAAGAATATATGCACAAATCATTATGTACCATATCAGAAAATTGGCAGAAGATCTTATATCAATGTTATATGCCCTGATATTGGTTTTTTTGGGTGTAGGGTTACATGGATCCTGAATATTACATGACCCAAAGATTAACTGAAAAGAGTGATGTTTATAGTTTTGGGGTGCTAATGCTAGAGCTACTGACCGGAAGAAAGCCGATAGAGCAAGGAAAATATGTTGTAAGAGAAGTAAAGATGGTAATTGATAAGCAAAAGGATCTATACAACCTTCGTGAAATTCTTGATCCAATCATTGATTTAGGTACAACACTAAAAGGTTTCGAGAAGTTTGTGGATCTAGCACTGAGATGTGTGGAAGAATCAGGAGTTGACAGGCCTACAATGAGTGAAGTAGTGAAGGAGATCGAATATATTTTGACCCTTGTTGGTTTAAATCCGAATGTAGATTCAACTTCCACTTCAGGAAGTTATGACACTGAGGCCTTTGATTATAGTGGTCCTTTTCCACCTTCAAAGATTGAGCCTAAGTGAGTATCCCTTTCAGTCTTGAATGTTTTCACTTGTTATGGTATTGGGTAGAGGATGCTAGTTCTTTTGGATCTTTATAGTTGTTTGTGTAATATGTTAAAAGTACTAGAACTGCAATTCAAATAAGTTTAGCTTGTAAATTATATGAAAGAAAAATAGTCTGTAAGGAGTGAGTCCATATACTTCTATTAGAATATATATCTTTTGCTTAAAAAGACACTGTAGAATATCAATACTATAGTGTACTTAAATTTTGTAATATATATCTCTTCATTTCATTTCTTTCATTTTTTGCCTTTAACTCTTGGGAGAAAACAAAAATCTGGTTTGAATTCATATGTTAGTCGCATCAAAGCAATGTAAAATACATAAACCAGTGAAGGCAAGTATGGATACCTCTTGCATGTAATCCTCAACTTTAGACAACTATTATAATATGATTCCATTAAAATAATTCAAATAAAGAACTTCTTTATTTAATATGATAATTTATGAATATAAGTGCATACCTCAGGTCAATGGTTTCTCTATCAGAGCAAAAAAGTACCATTTGGTTTTCTAAATTTCGTGGTCAAGCTTCATATTAGCATTTTATCTCAATTTCTTGAATCCAAAATGGGAATATAAGTGTCATTTAGCTGTGACCAAGCATGAAAAGCCCCCTTGGCTGCTTTGAATGTATCATAGATTATGAATTCAAGCATTGCATCCAGGATCCAGTTGCTCAAAAACATGCATTATATGTACAATGTTTGATATGTTTTGAGAAAGGTAAGCCTCTAGGAGAGACATGCATCGAATTTAATAACCCAAAGAAGCGATAAAGCTATTAAAAGGACAATCAAGGTTCATAGAAGTTGTTGCAATATTTGTATTCCTCTGCCTCAATCAACCAAATTTTATCTCCAATGTTTATGATGACAAGACTCAAACCAAAATCTCTCTAGGCTCTTTTCTGGAAGGTTTTGTCAGGCATTCCAACGAACCTCTTATAACCTTACTCTCGGTCAAGAGACCCGCAGAGCGAATACCTTAAGATATTTTGTCCGTTTACTTTACTTTAACTAATTCAATATCCATTTCTTTGAAAATAGTTGGGTTGGTATAAATTTTTCGCATTTAATTGAAGAAAATTTTACAAAAATTTCGACAGCATAACGACTGTATTTTGAAGGTTCCCAAAATTTTTCCTGCAAGAAAGTTACACTTCTACTTTCATTCACCACCCAACTTCTTTTATCCACAAACATGTATTTTTCCAATACTTTTTCACAATCATCATGCATGAACCCATAGTGGGAAATTATATATATATCATATATGAAAATTCACAACTACTTACAATATAACTTACAAATTTACAATATCAAAATGCATACTACCAAAATTATAATATGATACATGTATTTCCCCATTTTGATAGATTCAAAATATAACATGATTTATGCATGCATCCTTAGTTTCTCACCCACCTATGTTTTTGATGAAATGTTTATTTGTTCTGGAGCCTCTGTAGGATACCTGTGACAGAATTATAAGCTACAACAAGGAAAAATTATTAGTTCAACAATTCAAGGTAAATTATAATCAATAATCATAACTGCACTTAAAACATTTAGAGTTTTCAAAACGGTTCTGTTCTTACTAAAAACACCATGTGTACCCCTAAACTCTAACCACACTCAACGTGATATGTCACGTGACGATTTTTAACTGACACCAACCGTGATGCTGTTGAGACGTCTCGACCACTACGTGCAGAATTTACTGCATCGCAAGCGTAGTGTGAAACCATCTCAATTGAAGCAACTACCTACGGAATTTTTTGCATCGCATATAGTAGTGCTAATGAACTTTACTATTTGCAACTACATGCGGAATTTTCTATATCGCATATTGTAATGCAATTTCAGTTATAAATTTTGGCGACTACGAGTGAAATTTTCTGCATCGCAACGTAGCACATATAACTATAGATCTAGACGACTATATGTGAAATTTTCTGCATCACATGCGTAGTGCTAGATACTATGAAAACTGAGGGATTACACATGGTTTTTAAAACTTTTCTTACTAAGTGCGGAAAGCACAACTTATTTATCTTTTAATGTTTTTAACCAAAACTTAACACTCAACTTTTTGAAAATAACTTTGTTTTCGATTCTCTTTTCTCGATCACTACCAAGTTCTTTTACAAAAATCCGAACTTGTAATTGGAAATCATTTCATAACTCTTTTAACGATAATACTTACAATTAAAAGTAAAATTGAAATAGTGTAAGCGCTAAGGTACTTACTTTGATTTCCAAGCTTGCGGGAGGGCTTTACTGAGTCTTCTTTGATCCGCTAGCTTGTGTGTCACCTGCACGACATATTCTTACTTAAAATAGGCCACAATATGCTACATAAAATTACACACATTGCTTTTAACATTAAAAGCCCCTTACAATGCCCTTTTTTACTACACTTTTCTTTTATAAGTTCTAACTCAATTGAAACTTTCTAATTATGATTTCTTTACAAAAGTTTAACTTTTATACCCCTAGGAACATCTCTATGCAGTCCGTATAATTTTTAGAGATCCGGAATGAAAAGTCAAAATTTTCAAACCCCCTAAAACAGAATACTGTTCACAGTCCATTTTGTGGGCTGTTTCACTTCCATTTTCACTTGGATCATCTCCTTATCTCTCGCTCAGGTCCCCCGTAAAATGATTTCGAAAAATTCTAACTATAGAGGGGTGAAACCTATGAAATACTTCTATTTTTCGACACTTTTTTCGCGTTAATATTTGCTTATTTTACATTCTAAACTCAATTCTTTCATATCTAACATTTTTTCACTACAATATAATCAAACATATTCATTTCATGCATTAAAAGGAGGCTTTAATATGAAATCTCTTGATGCCCTTCAACTAGGCTTACTAACACTTCCTTGTCTCTACACTTTTCCTTTTTCAATTCTACCACTTCTATATGCTTTTCTAACTTATAATATGCATGTATTAAAGTTCAAAAGAATCAAAACACAATGGGGTCACTTACCCCTTTCCTTGGTCGTGACCCACACACACACACCGCATACTATTTTCTTCAATTTCCTTTTTGAAATGTTAGCATTTCCTTAACTTTTCTAACTTCCAACATGCTTAAATCAAGTCTTAATTACATCTAAACTCCATAGGATCACTCATTCATCATAATGACCTTAACCTATACATGCACACACAACACTTCATTTCATTCAACTTTCAATATTTTCACTAACTTATTCTCTTAGACATTTTAATAAACACATTAACTACCATTAATTTCACTTCCAACCATTTTTGATCAAGTCTTAGGGTTTCCTACATAAACCCTAACTCTAATTCTTTCATGGTTTATTGTTATTCAAACTTCTTTGTTAACTACCCATGACCATGATCTTGATTTACTTCACAATTCCATCCACAACACATCAAGTAAACAAACAAATCCATCATCACATCACATCTTTCCAACCAATATCAAACTTTAAGAAAATGATGATATCTTACCTTATTCTTGCTTAGGGTTGGATGTTCTTGCTTAAATCTAGTTGGGATGTGGTGTGGAAGCTTCAAATTTGGCTTGGAGAAGTGGGATCTCACTTCTCTTCATTTCCCTCTTCTTGCTGTCCCTCTCTCCCTTTCTTTCTAAGTGTTTTGCTTCTAATTTTTGCTAAGTGTGGTGACTAACACTCATATGTATATATATAGATATATATAGGCTCTTATATGGGTAATTGACCATAATGCCCTTTATTAGTTCATTTCCCAATTCACTTAATTTTTTCTAAGTTTTAGATGATTACATGCTTATGTTTATATCTATAACTCTCATTTGAGCAAAGACCATCTTGCCCTTTGTTTAAATTCCTCTTATTAACAAAATGACCATTTTGCCCTTCTTTAGTAATCATCTCACTAATACTTTAATTTGACTAAATGTTATGTGACAATCACTTATATATATATATGTTTAACTCTTTTATTAAGAATAGACTACTTGCCACTTATTTATATATATATATATGCATGACCCTTATTTATGAAAAGAACATTTTGCCCTTCCTTATATTTACCTTACCATTAGAGTTAATTAGTTTCTAAAAGTTTTTCTAGCATAATGTCACCCTTTAGGATGATATTAATGAAGTTTAACATTTTCATCCTATCATCTAGCTTGTAGCATGAGAAAATCTATAATCGAAGATAGGGGCTTACATATGGAAGTTTCAAGGGTTAAAAATATCATTCAACCCTTTAAATTCTTTAAAAAATGATTAAGGGTACTTCAAAAGAAATTTGTGAAATTGGTTCAATTTAGAGTTTACTGGAGATTGATAGAACTTTTGTAATAATAGATTTTAATGAAATTCACAAATTCTATAGATTGATTAAAGCAATAGTTCCCTCTGAAAGAGACATGCATTTTTTTCTTTGGATTCTTGTCTGAAGTTATGATTAAAGCTATTGAACAAGAACAAATTCTTTCACAGTTGTGAGTATAAAAAATAACATGTTATGGTCATAAATATTGTGTGAGATTGATAGAAGTGATAGCTTTTGAGTGGACATGACATATGCAACAAGAAAATAATTAATAAAAGGTTATTATTGAAGACGGTAAGCAAGGAATCATTATTTTTTGGTTGACGTAATGCTTTCTTGATCATTATGTTTATCTCCACATTAGTGTGTAATTGTCTAATTTATGGAAACTAAAGTATTAGATGGGGTTCATATATAATTATTGATCTAGTATCAAGTCACCCAATATCAGGTCATGTGCTAACTCAAAGTTACATTTTCGACCCGAAATGAGTCATTCCATAACAACTAACCTTTTAGGTAAAAAAATATAACTTCGATCACGTGACTTGATATTGGTCAACTCAATATCGAGTCATGTGCTAACCCAAAGTCATTTTTTTAATCTAAATCTAGTCATTTTTTAACTATTGACCTTTTGGGTTATAACTTCAAGTTAGCAAATGATCCGATATCATGTTATGTGCTAATCCGGAGCTATAATTTTGACTCAAATAGAATCATTTCATAACTATTTTTCAGGTCAAAAATATAACTTTGGGTTAGCACATGACTTGATATCAAGTCATGTCTTAACCTGAAAGCTTATTTTTTACTTGAAATGGGTCAAAAATAATTATTGACCCAATTGGGTAAAAAATATAACTTTGAGTTAGCAAATAACTCGATATCAGGTATTATGACTTCATGTTAACAATATGACCTGATATTGAGTCAACCCGATATTAGGTCATGTCCAATGTTCCAAAAATCAAACGACTTGGCCGATTTTTTGTCAATTAATTGATAACGGGCATCGTACCAGTCACATAACCTCTAGATTAGGGGCTTAGCTCATTGGAGGTGAGTACTTGGCCAAGTAATTAGTCCAACTTGGCCTAAAATCGGTGAGCCTAACCACCACAACCTACCAGAAATTTTCAACTGAAAAAAAAAAGAAAAAGCTAAACATAATTAATTCTAAAAACAAAAACACAAATTGGACAACGCTTTCAATCAAGAACATATAGGTGTACAATAATACAATTAAAAGTAAACAAATTAGAAAAAAAAAAAAAAGGAAAAAAAAACTCATTGGGCATTTCTTGTTGTATATAAAACATATCCGGTGCCATTGTTTATGATGAAGGCACAAAAAGTGGGGTCCATAATAGATAGAGAGGGAGAGGAGGAGATTGCTAGTTGTATGGTGGTGATGATTATCTGGAGCAACTACGACAACAATGATGATGGATCGGTCATTGTGAGATGAGGTGAGAGAGGAGAGGAGACTCGAGGTGTGAGGTAAAAGAGGAAAGAAAAATGTGGTTAGGGTTTGTTTAAGAGCATATATATATAATGGGGTAAATTACACAAACCTTACCTAAGGTTTCATGAAATTACACTAATATCAAAATTTTGATTAAATGACATTAACCTCTCTTGAGATTCTGAGAACTTAACAAAAACACATATTGCACCGTCAGTCAATAGCATTGGTCGATTACTTACTGAATAGCCAATAAATTGCTAACCGTTGCCTCACCAATCGATTAACGAATAGCGATTTTTGAAACTATGGTCATGTCCTAACTTCAAAGCTTATTTTTGACCTAAAACGGATAAAAATTATTACTAACCCAATCAGATCAATATTATAACTTCAGGTTAGCAACACAACTCGATATTTGGTAAACTCGATATTGGGTCATTTGTTGATTTGAAGTTATAATTTTGATCCGATTGACTCAAAATCATAATTTTGGGTTATTATATGACTCGATATTGGGTCAATTTGATATCGGGTCATGTGTTGATGCAAACATCAATTTTTCCACTTTTACTCATTCCTTTCAAAATAATAACCATCTAAGTCCTTAAAAGCTCAATTATAAACACTAAATTTATCACCACCCAAATTTCTTCGACTTTTCTTCAAGTTTTCTTCCATTCAAGGTAAAATTTAAAGAAAATTTTTATTAATGATATGGTTTTAATTTATTAGGGGTATTTTGAATAACTTAAGGTATTTTTGCTATTGCTTTGAGTGAGAGGATAATTATGTAAATAAGGTGCCAAAAAGGCTAATTTTGCTAAATCCCCTTTTAAGAAATTTAATGATGTTTAGGGGAAATTTAGCATCTCCAAAAATCAATTGAAAATCAATTGAGGCAATTCAAAATCAATTGTTTCCTTTGGTCTAATTAAAACAGATTGCTAAAACCCCTAAAATCAATTTATAAAGGCAAGACTAAGGATGATGAATTTAAATATGAGGCCCAAGCCCAAACACCTCATGAGGAGTGAAGAAGCGAGAAAGGCTTCGATTATTTCACCCAAAATGAAGGGAAATCCTAAAAAGAATGACCAATTTCATTTGGCTAGTAAGGCATTTGAGGCACTACCAAGAGGCAAACTGCAGGGTAAAAAGTGGGCACTGACATAATGTAGAAGTTGTAGGTTTCGACAAAGGGAAAGGCCCATAGCCCCCTTATCCCCATAGCATATCAGCTAGTTAAAATGAACGTACTGCCACTAAAGAACAACCCTAAACAAGGCTTTGCAGCTCATAGCAAGGGTGGAAGGCAAAAACGACAAAGAGATGAGTGGATAACATAGTAGAGCCGTAGCAGGATGAGGCTAATAGGAGTTCAATCGTATTAGAGAAACGAACTGGTATACAAGGAATAGCTGACAATAGTTTGACCATCAAGCCCCGAAAGCATGAGTAGCGCAATATATAAGGAGATAACTATTCCTCAAAGAGATAGGTTTTTGAGAAAATGAGTAGAGAATGAATTGGTATGCAAGGAACTTCGTTTAAGAAGGATATTCAAAAATACTAGACCTAGTTCTTAGCTTGCTTAATGTTAAAACAACTTTTTTTTTCCTATAAAATTCTTCAGAAAACACTCCTCACTTCTTAACCGAAAGGAGCTTTCTCAACAAAAATTTGCTAATTTAGAGAGTTAGAGGGGTTTTCGCCGATAAAGCATTAATGATCTTTGACCTTTTACTTGTTTTGCAAGGAAACATAAGTAGAAATCAGTGGAAAGAGGGAGGAAGTGTTTCAATCCCAAGGGAAAAGACCCCCATGTATTTAGAACCTATAATCTTAGAGGCCAAATCCCCGAAGTTATCCAAGGGTCTATTAGCAAATCAATTCTTACTTGATGTTCTAGTTGAAATAATGACAATACCATTGATGTAATCTCTTAACACTACAACAAAAATGGGCATCCATACTAGGCAATGCTCGATATGATTGAGTATCCATATTAGGCGCTCTGCTTGGTATGGATAGAATCCGTATAATTGCTAGCAATATCCATATCGAAGCGGGCACCCGTTTGGTATGGATACGGGTAATCATACAGGGCATAGCTTGGTGTAGATGTACATTGAAAATGGGTTGACCCATAAGTCGACCTGTGGATACGTTTATCTATACCAGACCACCCAGTATGAATAAGAATACCCATACTGGGCACGTGCTCAGTATGGATACTCATTTTTATATTAAAAATATATATTTTTAGGAAATATATATGACTTTATATTAAAATAAAAATGACATTACAACATACATAAAAAGTCCATTTATATATAATCACTTGAAAATGTTATTAACAACATAAATATAATCACGTGGGACCTATTCTCTTTCTTTTCTTTTCACTGCTCGATCTACTTGAAGACAGACTATTAGATGTACCTTTGGCCGATATTTGAAAATGTTATGGAAATAACATATATAGTAACAAATACATGAGTAACAAACTCAATATATAAAATAATACATATAAACTTGATCAATTTTACGAAAAATTTGATAGAGTTTTCCCTATTTTTTGAGCTTCTCAAAAATGTATTTCATTGGCAAACTAGAGTAATTTCACAATAGATCCAACAGAAATAGAGACTTTGTCACTCTACAAACAATATATATATATATATATACACATATACACAGACATAGCAAATTCATATAAATATATAAATTCTTCCTTTGAAATGTCTACAACTTAATATACAAATATATTGTTACCATTTCGATACCTCAAAGCAACAACAATAGCATCTATAAAGAAAATATACTATAAAAATTAAATAAAATAAAACACAAAAAATAATTACTATAAAATTAAATAAAACACACAAAAAATTCAAACAAAAATAAGACAACCAAATCAAAAGAAAAACAACTAAACCATACCTTATTGACAAAGAAAATGACAAAAGAGAAGAAGATTGATGAAAATGACGGTGCCAAATGGCAGAACAAAAGTAGATTGACAAATATGATGGGATTGAATGGTGGAAGAACACGGTTGTTGACGTTGATTTTCAGTCGACGGGTAATCAATACCCAATACCTGCAATCAATGTGAGAAAACACAAAACAAAAAGTAAATAATAAAGGATCAAGAACCAGACACGAAGACAAAGGATTTTTAACGTGGTTCAGCAACTGTGCCTACGTCCACGACTGTCTCTCTTAAATTTTGCAAAGTGACAATATGATATTCAATGTTTTTTTTAACAATGGTTTTTAACCCCTATTTATAGGGGAAGTATCGTTACAATTTAGGAAGCAACAAAATAGGAAGAGAATCATGAATTAATTACACTTCCTAATCTATTAGAATAAAACAGGAAACTGCTCCTTAAAATCTGAGATAAGGTTGACTGAATTTGAATTTGAATTAACTTTCGTTTGTGGAGAGAGAATCACTATTTGATTAGGTAACTGCCTGTTCTGGAAGATATCGCATTAATTACGCTCTGGGTAAACTGCCGTTTATGGCGACCTCGAGCTGGAGCTCGTTGAGAGGCGATCAGTGAGCTGCGCTTATGGTGAATGGTGGAACGAGCTACAGCCTGGCTGTGAGACGAGCTCGTTGCTGCTAGCTGAGGAGATTGCTGGGCCGGTCTATAGAACTCGCTGGTCTTGGAATTGAAATATGGGCCTTGTCTGATGGGCCTTGATTGGGTCGACTTTATTGGGCCTCCTATTGGGCTTAATGTTGGGCTTTTACCAGCCTATTTAGTGAGTCCAAAAAATACATATAACATTAGCCCCCAGCTCTCAGTTCGTTCTGCGAAGTGGGAGCTCGAGCTCGCTGGTAAAAGCTAGCTTTTTTTATAAGCCAGTCTTGAATTATTGTTTTCCCGCCCTTCCAAATTCTGTCTTTTCAGTTTTGACATGTGGCGGTCATGTATGAGGTAACTGTAACAACGTTGGCACGTCCCTTACACGCGTATTTAATGCGCACGTCTTTCAACTGACAGATGCATGATTACAAGGCCATACCTCGCGCTGCACCGTTGGATTGATGGCGATTACATATCAGACAGATCTAATGGTTGGGGTTCGAGCTCGTCCACCTATATAAACTGGTGGAGCCTCTTTCATTTTCTTTTGAGGCAACCAAGCGACCAATTTCAGAAAACTCACTGCTCTTTCACGATACCATCACTTCCAGTCGCCGCTCCTATCCATTTTATCAAAGAATCACGGTAAGTCCTCCATCTATCTTCAAACTTTCAATTTTTTTGGTTTATTTCGTTGAGTTGATGTTATATTGTGCTTATGTTTCATCATTCTTGTGTATGTGATGGTATGAACATACCATGTTCTTGATATTAAACCGTTGCTGTTGAGACTTTGCCTATCAGTGTATTTGAATAGTTTGAATATGTCATGTTGTTGAACCTCCACTATTCTGGGTTTTTGTTGAACACGACTTTTCAAATTATGTTGATTTGATCTTGTGGCATATTTGTTTGTGAGCTGATTTCTGTTTGTGGCCTGTTATGCATGCAAACTGTAGAAATAGACACCTATAGACCATTAGCTCGCAGGTCGTTTATTCATAGGTCGAGCCCCCCATTGTACAAGTAATCTGCAAAATATGACACTTAGAAAATTTTTAGTATTTTAATAGTCTGCTTGCCGCGATCTGAACATGTTTCTTTTATACAGATGTCTTCAAGTGGAGCTCGTAGTGCTAATGAAGCATCTCAGGGTGGAAAGCGAGCAAAAACTCAGCAGCGAGTTGAAGAAAAAAGGGAAGCTCGCAAGACATTCGCTCACCATCCTTCAAAGTTAGAGTTTTTTGATGTGGCAGGGCTTAGCATTCAATTCCGTATCCCTATGGGTTATCGTGCACTGATATCCATTCCCAAAAACCATGTATGCTATCCACCAAAGGGGTACGTCACTGTCAGTGCCCAACATCTTGAGCAGGGATTAAGGTTCCCTATTCAACCTTACTTGATCGCATTCCTCAATGCGGTTAAGCTCGCACCATTCCAATTGACACCGAACTCTTATGCACAGCTAACCTCGCTGGCTTTGGCCTTCCTCAGGATCGACCTTTCTCCCCCAACCCCAAAAATCATACAACAATTTTACAGTTTCAAGGCTTTAAGCAAAAAAAGGGAGAAAAACCCGACGACATCTATTACCTCACAGCTCGCCCGTCAGAATACAAAGACCTCTTGCCCCAAGGAGAAGCGAAGGGCAAGTCCAATGTTGGAAAGTATAAAACAAGTTGGTTTTATGTCTCCTGCCCCTTTCTCGCGGGCTTCAATAATCGCAGCTTCGTCCTGGAACCAGGCATGTAGAAAGGAAAATTTAGCGAACTGATTTTTTTTTTTTTTTTTTTTTAACGTCTTGCTTTGCAGTGCTAAAAGCGGACGAGTCTCCTCTTAGTAGCGAGGAAAAAAGGGCTCTTAATGCGCTCGTGAACTCGGAGGAAGCGAGCATCAGCAGCAAGTTCAACGATGCTCTTCTTAGTACTTACGGCCTTACTCCTCCTAAGGAATCTCCGCTACTGCGACATGAAGAGGACATAGGGAGCATGGGTGATTCCCCTATACTTCATTCTGTCCTTGAAGTCCCAGTTCAGGAAGAGGATACATCTGCTCCTCGACCTTCAAAACCTGTCACTACTTCACGAGCAGCGGGAGCAACTCGTGCACCTACTTCAGCTCGAAAAGCTTCTGCTCAAGGTACTTCTGCTTGCGCCCCAGCTCAGGCAAAAAAGGCTCTAGCCCGCACAGGCCCTCTTGTACAAGTGGATTCATCCCCCACCCCAATTCTCACAACTATTTCAGAAGCTCCTTTGCCTGCTTCAGCGGGCTTAGTGCATGCTTCAATAGTTCCAACATCTGCTGAAGCAACACCAGCTCCAGCTCACACCCCAACAGTGGGTACATCTCAAAAAACTGTTTCATCTCCTGCTCCTTCCACTGGGCGAGCTCCAGTAAAAAGGAAGAAAATGACTCTACTAGAGTTTCCTTCTGATCAACCTGTTAAAGCTCCAACCTCCTCGACCCCTTCAGCAAAACGACCTGCTGAAACCTTAGCCACTCCAGCTGCTCATTCCAAGCGGTCCAAGCCGTCTGCTGAAGTAGAAACTCTCTTGGTTGCTGTTCCAAGTGAGGTAGCACCTCCGGAAACAACAGCAGATCTTCAATTGGCTCCAGCTTCCAGCTCGTAACTTGAAAAAGGGGATGCTCCTCCTAAGGTTGCTTCCCAGGCAACCCAAGCTGGTACCAGCAAGAGGATAACTAGGCGTACCTTTCTTTCCCGACGTAATACTTACGGCACAGATGAGCTTGATGTCCCGGAGCATGAGAGGACTCCTTCCCCCACAAGACCAAAAATCGAGCTTGGACCTGGGGGGAGATATTTAACCTCCTTTGTTGACAACTGGACGTCAATTATGTATACTCATGCAAGGGTCCTGGAGAATAAGTCCCTTAAGGGCACGAAGCTAAATGAGTTCGCAGCTCATCATTCTATGCTGATAAGTCACTTTTCTTTGCCTTCTAGCCTCTTTACTCTATCGCATATTAACTTGTAGAATTTTCAGGGCGCTCTTGCTGCAATGAAGCAATGGAGATTGACAAAGGCCACTGATGAACGAATAATGATGCTCGAAATGGAGCTGGAGGCTGCTAATGAGGAGATAGCACACTTTGCTGAGAAAACCACGGAGAGCTTTGAGGCCCAGATGGCTGCGGCGAATAATGCTAGACAGGTCACCGAGGAAGCTCTGCTAAAAATGGAGAATGAGCGTGACATGCTAAGGGAAGTGTTGAAGCAGTCTGATCAGCGGGCCGAGCTAGCCCAGAAACAAGCTGAGGACCACGAGGCATAGTTAGCTGCAGCAAATAATGCTAGACAGATCGCCGAGGAGGCTCAGAGAATAATGGGAAATGAACGTGACACGTTCAGAAATGAGCTACACAAAGTGAGAGAAGAGCTGAGGCAATCTGAGTAGCGGGCCGAGCTGGCCAAAAAACAAGCCGAGTGGACACAAGCTGCGGCACAGCGGACCGAAGAGGTTGAGCAACGAGCTGTAATTGCAGAAGGACGAATCGAGGAGCTCGGTCAGCAAGTTAATGTCGCAGTGCAACGGGCTGAGGTGGTCGATAAACGGGCTGGAGAATTAGAAGCTGCTGCCAAGCGGGCTGAGGAGGCTGAACATAGAGCTAAAGTACTTAGGTAGCAAGTTGGGGAGGTAATTCAGCAGGCTGTGGCTGCAGAACTGCAAATAGAAGCTATGAAGGACGAAGCCAAGGTCATCAATCGCCATGCAGACAACGCCTTCGAAGAACTGATGGCTTTCAAAGAAAGTTCTGCTCAGGAGCTAGAGATACAGATTGCTGAGGCTAAGGATGAGGCTGAGGAAAAAACAATCATCAACTTTCTTTACACGCTGTGGAAGTCCCATCCTGAGATGGATTTTTTTATCTTTGGGAAGGTAGGACTTGAAAGCGTAGAAAAGTTTAAGGCAAGGGCTGCCTTATTCTCAGCTGATGCAGTTCCCTTGGCAATGGAGGTGCCTAGTATGACATCTCAAACTGAGCCCGTTATCGACCTCGATCCCCCTGACATGTCTCATTCTCATGAAGACCCTTTAGTAGGCCCAGATTCTCTAGCTCAAGATTAAGAGCTTGTCTTTTTTTTTTTTTCTTTTCACTTGTATTCTTTCAGCTTTCAATTTGTAAACAACTTTTATACTTAATGAAATTTCTTTCATTATTTCTTCTGTGTTGAATGCATTTAAGCTATTGCATATGTTATAACATATTTTATGATCTTCAACTTTAGAGTTATTAAATTTTTTGCGAGCTGATCGTTAATGAGCTCAAAATCTGATAATAATTAAAGCAATCGCTTAATTCAACAGTTAATAAAATCTTGTAAATATAAACAATTGATCAGTTAGAATGTTGACGAGCTATGCGGGGGTACTTAACCACACCTGTTTTTAGGCTCTTTCATTTTTGGCGAGCTATGCAGGGGTCGTCACCTCGCCTGTTTTTTAGGCTCTTTTAGTTTTAGTGAGCTATGTAGAGGCACTTAGCCATCTACTTTTTTGGCTCTTTGATTTTTGGCGAGCTATGCAGGGGTTATCACCTCGCCTGCTTTTTAGGCTCTTTTAGTTTTAGCGAGCTATGCAGAGGCACTTAGTCATCTGCTATTTTGGCTCTTTTAGTTTTAGCGAGCTATGCAGAGGCACTTAATCTTCTGCTCTTTTGGCTCTTTGATTTTTAGCGAGCTATGCAGGGGTCGTCACCTCGCTTGCTTTTTAGGCTCTTTTAGTTTTAGCGAGCTATGCAGAGGCACTTAGCCATCTGCTTTTTTGGCTCTTTTAGTTTAAGTGAGCAGCGAGCTAATCAGCACGGAGCTTGTATACTTGGTGAAATAATGCACATCATGAGGGAAAATGGAGCTTTCATTTCTTATCATAATGTTGAATCATGAGTAACGAATGAAGTTACTGATAATATGGTCGAAGATGTTCGGCATTCCAAGCTCGAGGGACCTCCGCTCCATTTATGTTGGTTAAATGATAAGCTCCATTTCCCAAGTTTGCTTTGATGATATAGGGCCCTTCCCAATTTGGGCCTAAGGACCCATCACTGGGTTTGCGAGCTCCAGGTAGAATGATACGCAGCACCAAATCTCCTACATTGAAGCTGGGGATTCGAGCGCTCTTGTTATAGTACCTCGTGATTCTTTGCTGATAACCAGCTACCCTTAACCTGGCTGTTTCCCTGAGTTCTTCAAGCAAATCTAAGTTTGCAGTGAGTAGCTGATCATTGTCGTTTGGATTGAAGGTCGCTCTTCGTTGCGAGGTGACTTCGAATTCTGCTGGGATCATGGCTTTAGACCCATATACCATTAAGAAAGGTGTCTCGCCTGTAGTGCTGCGAGCTATGGTTCTATAGGCCCATAACACTTTCTGGAGCTCGTCCACCCAAGCTCCTTTCTTCTCTTCCAGTTTCATCTTTAAGGTCTGCTTTATAATTTTATTCACAGCTTCAACTTAGCCATTTGCTTGGGGATGGTCTACTACTGAGAAGCTCTTGACTATCTTTAGATTGCTGCAGAACTTGAGAAACTGGTCGCTGCTAAACTGGGTTCCATTGTCTGTCACGATCTGCTGTGGAACCCCAAACCTGCAAATGATATTACTCCACACGAACTTCTCAATCTTCGTTGTGGAGATTTCTGCCAACTCCTTTGCTTCTGCCCACTTAGTGAAATAATCAATTCTGACCATGGCATGCTTGCATCTCCCACGAGCCATTAGCAGGGGCCCGATCAGATCCATTCCCCAAATTGCAAAGGGCCACGGACTCACCATCTGTTGAAGATAAGCTGGTGGAGCTCGTGGAACTTAGGAGAACCTCTGACACTTATCACACTTTTTTACTAAGTTGATAGCATCCTGCCTCATGGTGGGCCAATAAAAACCCTGACGAAGTGCCTTTTGAGCTAAGGAGAGCCCCCCAGCGTGATTTCCACAATAACCTTCGTGTATTTGCCTCATGACTATTTCACATTCCGGGCAATCAATGCATCTTAAAAGGGGAGCTGAGAAACCCTTCTTGTATAGCATATCATCATAGATGCAATATCTAGTCGCTCTAGCTCGTAGACGTCGTGCTTCCAGTTTGTTACTTGACAGCTTTCCATCTTGCAGGTATCTCAGAATTGGACCCATCCAGGAGTTGGGTTGCACAGTTATGGCCATCATCGCATTTTTCTCTTCTGTACTCGGAGCTGGTAGGAATTCTACTGGGATTGCCCCTAAAAAGTCTGCATCTTGCGTGGTCGCGAGGCGAGCTAATGCATTTGCATGCGAGTTCTGAGCTCGTGGGATCTGCTTCACCTCGTACCTCTGAAATGCACCTAGCAACTCATGAACTTTCTGGAGGTAAAGGGCCATCTTTGGTCCCTTAGTCTGATATTCTCCCAGTATGTGATAGATAACGAGTTGCGAATCATTGAAAATTTTCAAACGCTCAGCTCTCATTTCCTTAGCCAGATGCAAACCTGCGAGCACTGCTTCATATTCAGCTTCATTGTTTGTTGCCTGAAAACCAAACCTTAAAGCACAAAGGATCTTGTGGCCTTCAGAACTGATCAGCAGAATCTCAGCTCCAGCTCTCTGCTCGTTGGATGATCCGTCAACATAAAGCTCCCAAGATGGACCTTCAGAAGATTCAGCTTCATCATCCACAGGTCCTGTAAACTCCGCAATGAAATTTGCCAAAGCTTGAGCTTTCAGAGCCGTCCTTGGCTTAAACTAGATATCAAACTGTGCGAGCTCCACTGCTCATTTCAACAAACGACCTGAGGTGTCCACTTTCTGCAGAACTTGCTTCAACGAATACTGGGTGAGGACTTCGATTGTATGAGCTTGAAAGTAAGGCCACAGCTTCCTCGATGCGATAACCAGACAATAAGCAAGCTTCTCCATCTGTGAGTACCTGGTCTCAGCATCTTGCAGCCTTTTACTTACATAGTACACTGGAAGCTGCGTCTTTTCTTCTTCCCTCACTAGTGCAGCACTTAGAGCTTGTTGAGACACTCTCAAGTACAGAATTAACCTTTCCCCTTCTTTGGGCTTAGAAAGAGTGGAGCTCGTCCTATGTATTCTTTCAGCTGTTGGAAGGCAACTTCACATTGCTCAGTTCACTCGAAGCTCTTTGCCTTCTTCAAAATATCAAAGAAAGGAATGCACTTATCTGTAGCTTTCGAGATGAACCTGCTTAGTGCCGCGACTTGGCCATTTAGGCTTTGCACATCTTTCACCCTTGTTGGTGACCTCATGTCAATCAGTGCTTTGATCTTCTCAGGATTGGCTTCAATACCTTTACTGTTGACCATAAAGCCCAAAAACTTCCCAAAAGCTACTCCAAATGCACACTTGTGTGGATTCAACTTCATCTGTTAGCTTCTTAAAATCTGAAACATCTCCCCTCGGTCTTGCACATGATCACCCACCTACTTGGATTTTACTAGCATGTCATCAACGTAGACTTCCATGGTCTTTCCAATCTGCTCTTCAAACATCATGTTCACTAAGCGTTGGTAGGTCGCTCTAGCATTCTTCAGACCGAAGGACATCACCTTGTAGCAGTATAATCCTTGATCTGTCATGAACGAGGTGTGCTTTTGTCCTCGAGATTCATGGGAATTTGATTGTAGCCCGAGTATGCATCCATAAAACTCAGGAGCTCGTGGCCAACAGTAGCATCCACGAGCTGGTCTATCCTTGGCAAGGGGAAACTATATTTGGGGCACGCCTTGTTCAGATCAGTGAAGTCGATGCATGTCCTCCACTTCCCATTCGTCTTTTTCACCAGAACCAGGTTGGCGACTCAGGTCGGGTAGTAAGCTACTCGAATAAACTTGTTTGCCAGCAATTTATCTACCTCTTTCTTCAACACAAGATAGCGCTCCCCCATCATTGCTCTTCTCTTCTGGTGAACTGGTTTGTGGCGAGGATCAATGTTCAACCTATGAGACATCACCTTTGGATCTATCCCCACCATATCCTCGTGATTCCACGCAAACACATCCAAGTTCGCTTTCAAGAAGTCGGCGAGCTAGGTTCTTAGCTCTGGAATTAACCCTCTCCCCAGCTTCAGGTACCTTTCTGGATCTGCCTCGCTGACTTGTACATCTTCCAACTCCTCTACTGGCCTTGTAGCTCGGTCTGCATCTACCTCGTGAGGGTCCAGGTCATGACTGACTCCCTTCTCAGTCATAGCTCGTGGCTCGCGCCTTGAGACCACATTTACTTTCTTTCCTTTTACGCCCATCTTCACAGCATCTTCATAGCAGCGTCGGGCTAAGTGCTGCTCTCCCCAAACACATCCAATGCCATTAGGAGTTAGGAACTTAGCTGTGAGGGTCCTAGTCGAAGTAATCATATCTAGCTCATTCATAGCAGGTCTTCTAGGACCACATTGTATGCTGATGGGCAGTCAATTATCAGAAAATCTGCCAACACAGTAGCTTGGCGACTTGCTTCCCCAAGAGTGAGCATCAGCTTAATCTGGCCCACTGGCACAACAACGTCTCTAGTGAAACCGTAAAGAGGCTTTGGAAATGGTCTCAATTTCTCTGTACCTAGCCCTATTTGATCATAGCAGTTTTTGTACATCACATTCACCGAGCTCCCAGTGTCAATCATGATGCGCCGCACTTCCATATTACTAATCTTAGCTCGAATAACCAGCGCATCATTATGAGGCCAAATCATACCTCTAGCATCTTCATCAGTGAACACAATCTCATTCGAGGTCATCTTGGGTTTCTTGGCAGGTTCCTCCGACCTACTGACCTGAAAAGTATGATTGGCTTCTCAGATGTATTTCTCGTGCTACCTGTTAGAAGCACCTGCGATATGGGGGCCACCATGAATGGTAAAAATGGTTCTTACCGCATGCTCATGGTCTGGCTCGGGAGCTCGCAGGGGCTATGGTTGTGTTGACTGTTGAGGTCGTTCTTGCGGAGGTCGCGAGTCTACAGGTCTTGCCACATAATCTCTCAAATGACCTCTCCTGATTAATTTCTCAATGACGTCTTTCAACACCCAACAATCTGAAGTATTGTGTCTGACCTCATTATGATAGACACAAAACTTGCTCCGATCTCTGTGTTGAACCGGAGCCCTTATAGGAATTGGCCTTCCAAAATCTTCCCTGTTCTTCTTTGCTACGAAATTCCTGTCTAGTGAAATCGTCAGGACGCTGTACCCTTCCTGACGATGCATACGTCGAGGATGCTCATTTCTTGGCTCTCTCTTCGCCCTTTTTGCAATTTGATTGCTTGAGTCATTGTTTCTACCTTCTTCGTTCTTGCCATTGCTTCTCTTCTTTGGCTGGCTGGAACTACCTGCTTCATTTTTCTGGTTGGACTTCTTCAGGCCGAAGGTTTCTTCCCACCTAATCTCCTTTGCAGCTCGTTTATAAAACTCTTCCAGATCCTTTACTGGGGACTTGTAAATGCTTTCGTATAACTTCCCATCCTTGCGCAACCCAGCTGAGATTGCTGTCAATATGCTATCATCTGATGGATTCTCAACGTTCGCGACCTCGCGTCTAAACCTGGTGATATATTCCTTCAATGATTCACCCTGACGCTGGAAGATAGTAGCTAGGTGGCAAGATGGAGCGAGCTGCTTTCTCAGTGCCCTGTACTGACCAACGAACTTCTGTTGGCATTGCTCCCAACTACCTATGTTGCGAGCTGGGAGATTCTTGAACCACGTTCTCGGAATGTCCCCCAAAGTGGCTGGGAATACACGACACTTCACCATAGGGTTATCTGTCTGCAAGTCCATCTAAACATTAAATGCATCAAGATGATCATAAGGGTCTGTATTTCCATTGTACTGTTGGATGCTAGGAACTTTAAATCTCGGGGGAAGAGGCTGCGTCTCAATTTCCCTTGTGAATGGGGTCCTTTCCCCGTAGTGCCCACGCGGCTCTGGGGCTCCAGGTCGTGCTTCCAACTGCTGGACCCTCTCGAGGAGCTCCTCTACTTGTGGATCTCAGAGCTCGTATCTCCTCCTGTGGTCGTGGCTTAGAGCCGGGTGCTCTGGGTCATACCTTTCGTCCTCCTCAAACAGACCCTCGGGCTGATGGGATCTTACCTGTCTCTGTTCATTATCAACTCACCGAGCTATAGCTCTGGCTCTATTGTGCCCAACCTTTGCTCGTCGGTTTCCACCTTGTCTCAACCTTACTACTAGGCTAGCTGGGCGCGCGACCTCCCTTTCTTCACGGACAGGGTGTCCTCCAACTCTAGAACGCGCATTAGAGGAACGAGCTAAGCCTGCAAGTTGTGGGATTTCCCTTGCCAGCCTTTCGGACACTTGCATCGCTTCATGCTGTTGGGGCACGTGCCTTGGTGTCTGAACCTCAACCCTAGGTATGTTCTGAACCTGAGCCTGCACCAACATGTTGATGGCTTCTGTGACTATCTGACCGTGTCCTCCAGCGCCTCTTGCCTCTGATACCACACTTGTTGTCCATCCACTACTGGTGCGATTGGAACTAGTTGTCGTGGAGGCAAAGGCGGTATGTTTGCTACAACACCAGCCACTTGACCATACGACGTTCCTGCTACGTGCATGGGTGCACCTTCCACCTACTGTGCATCATGTTGATAGTGACTGGGCTGACTTTTTGCTTGGTCAGCCTATGAGCCCATATACTTGGTGGGTCTGGTTTTTGCCATGTTATCTGAAATCGATGAACTGAGATAGAAAAGAGTGATAAAGATTGTAGTTTGGGCCCTCTTTCTAGCGCTAAAATGTCAACGTTGATTTTCAGTCGACGAGTAATCAATACCTAATACCTGCAATCAATGTGAGGAAACACAGAGAGTTAGAGGGGTTTTCGCCGATAAAGCATTAATGATCTTTGACCTTTTACTTGTTTTGCAAGGAAACATAAGTAGAAATCAGTGGAAAGAGGGAGGAAGTGTTTCAATCCCAAGAGTAAAGACCCCCATGTATTTAGAACCTATAGTCTTAGGGGCTAAATCCCCCAAGTTATCCAAGGGTCTATTAGCAAATCAATTCTTACTTGATGTTCTAGTTGAAATAATGACAATACCATTGATGTAATCTCTTAACACTACAACAAAAATGGGCATCCATACTAGGCAATGCTCGATATGATTGAGTATCCATATTAGGCGCTCTACCTGGTATGGATAGAATCCGTATAATTGCTAGCAATATCCATATCGAAGCGGGCACCCGTTTGGTATGGATACGGGTAATCATACAGGGCATAGCTTGGTGTAGATGTACATTGAAAATGGGTTGACCCATAAGTCGACCTGTGGATACATTTATCTATACCAGACCACCCAGTATGAATAAGAATACCCATACTGGGCACGTGCTCAGTATGGATACCCATTTTTATATTAAAAATATATATATTTTTAGGAAATATATATGATTTTATATTAAAATAAAAATGACATTACAACATACATAAAAAGTCTATTTATATATAATCACTTGAAAATGTTATTAACAACATAAATATAATCACGTGGGACCTATTCTCTTTCTTTTCTTTTCACGGCTCAATCTACTTGAAGACAGACTATTAGATGTACCTTTGGCCAATATTTGAAAATGTTACGGAAACAACATATATAGTAACAAATACATGGGTAACAAACTCAATATATAAAATAATACATATAAACTTGATCAATTTTACGAAAAATTTGATAGAGTTTTCCCTATTTTTTGAGCTTCTCAAAAATGTATTTCATTGGCAAACTAGAGCAATTTCACAATAGATCCAATAGAAATAGAGACTTTATCACTCTACAAACAATATATATATATATATATATATATATACACATATACACAGACATAGCAAATTCATATAAATATATAAATTCTTCCTTTGAAATGTCTACAACTTAATATACAAATATATTGTTACCATTTCGATACCTCAAAGCAACAACAATAGCATTTGCAAAGAAAATATACTATAAAAATTAAATAAAATAAAACACAAAAAATAAATACTATAAAATTAAATAAAACACACAAAAAATTCAAACAAAAATAAGACAACCAAATCAAAAGAAAAACAACTAAAACCATACCTTATTGACAAAGAAAATGACAAAAGAGAAGAAGATTGATGAAAATGACGGTGCCAAATGGCAGAACAAAAGTAGATTGACAAATATGATGGGATTGAATGGTGGAAGAACACGGTTGTCGATGTTGATTTTCAGTCAATGGGTAATCAATACCCAATACCTGCAATCAATGTGAGAAAACACAGAAAACAAGAAGTAAATAATAAAGGATCAAGAACCAGACACGAAGACAAAGGATTTTTAACGTGGTTCAGCAAGTGTGCCTACGTCCACGGCTGTCTCTCTTAAATTCTGCAGAGTGACAGTATGATATTCAATGTTTTTTTTTACAATGGTTTTTAACCCCTATTTATAGGGGAAGTATCGTAACAATTTAGGAAGCAACAAAATAGGAAGAGAATCATGAATTAATTACACTTCCTAATCTGTTCGAATAAAACAGGAAACTGCTCCTTAAAATCTGAGATAAGGTTGACTGAGTTTGAATTTGAATTAATTTCCGTTTCTGGAGAGAGAATCACTATTTAATTAGGTAATTGGCTGTTCTAGAAGATATCGCATTAATTGCGCTCTGGGTAAACTGTCGTTTATGGCGACCTCGAGCTGAAGCTCGTTGAGAGGTGATCAGCGAGCTGCGCTTATGGTGAATGGTGGAACGAGCTACAACCTGGTTGTGAGACGAGCTCGTTGTTGCGAACTGAGGAGATTGCTGGGCTGGTCTGTAGAATTCGCTGGTCTTGGAATTGAAATATGGGCCTTGTTTGATGGGCCTTGATTAGGTTGACTTTATTGGGCCTAATGTTGGGTTTTTACCAGCCCATTTAGTGAGTCCAGAAAATAAATATAACAACGGTATAACAACTGAGAGAGAAGAAAAGAAGTGAAAAAATGAGATAAATTTAAAAAAAAAAAAGTGACGACTGATTGGAATAAGTCCAGTCATCACGTGGACAGAAAAAGAAGAAGAGGAAGAAGAAGAAGAAGAAGAGAAGAAGAAGAAGAAAAAGAAGAAGAAGAAGAAGAGAAGACTAACCGGTGATGGTGATGAATGGTGGCTATCAGAGTAGCAAATGCCCAGTGAAGTGGGAAGAGAGAGCTACTAAGGTTTGGGAGAGAGATGATGTGTGAAAAAGAGATAGAAAGAGAAGGAAAATAGTAAAATGAGAGGAAGGGAGGAAGTTGACTCGTATAACCCAAATTATCTATACTGGGAGGGGGGAGGGGGGGGGGGGGGGAGGGGGTGTCATGCACTCAGTATGGATAATCATTTATTTTATTTTTAAAAAATGTATTATTCATACTGAGCCATAATGGACTCGGTATGGATACTCAATTCTTATCCATACCGGGCCAATTATGACCCAATATAGATACTAATTTAAAAAAAGAAAATTAAAAAACTTGATTATCCATATCAAACCATTAATGACCTATATGGATAATCATATTTAAATTTAAAAAGAATAAAATAAATATTATCCATACTGGGCCATAATGGGTCCGATATGGATACTCAATTCATATACATATCGGGCATTAATGGCCCGGTACGGATAATCACATTTAAATTTTTTAAAAAATAAATTAAATGTTATTCATATAAGGCCATAATACACCCGATATGGATACTCAATTCTTATCCATATAGGGCCATAATGTGCCCGATATTGATACTAAAAAGAATTTTTTAAAATTTGAAAACCTTGATTATCCATACCGGGCCATTAATGCTTGGCATGGATAATCACATTTAAATTTTTTAAAAAATTAAAATAAATATTATTAATACCGAGCCATTAGTGTCTAATATGAATAATTGACTTTAAATTTTTTTCAATAATTAAAAAATTTTATCCATATCGGTCTTTTAATGTCATGTATGGATAATTCCATGTAATTTTTTTAATTAAATAATGGTATCCATGCCCTTATGGATATTCTGGTATGAATAGCCTGTTTTGTTATAGTGTAAAGACAATTTTTGTATCAACAGATAAAATATTTAGGAGAATGATAACATGCATTACAAATTTCTTTCTTCATAAAAATTAGTTTAAATTCCATCCAATTTTTATCTAAATCTATCACTTAAATGAATTCTGTGAAGTTAGTGACTTTTTAAATGTGCTTAGATTTCATTGGATTCCATACAAATCTGAATAAATTTTAATGAATTCCATATAAATCTAAATTGAATACACCTAGATTTTAGGGGAATGATAAGATTTATTACAAATTTCTTTCTTCAAAAAAATCAATTTAAAATCCATCCAAAATTTATTCAAATCCATCACTTAAATGGAATTTGTGAAGTCAATGATTTTTCGAATTCACCTAGATTTCATTAGATTTTATACAAATCTTAAATACACTTAAATTTTAATAAATTTTATACAAATCTAAATTGAATATACCTAAATTTTAGGAGAATTACAAGATTTATTACATATTTCTTTTTTCATAAAAATCCATTTAAAATCCATCCAAATTTTATCCAAATTCATCACTTAAATAAAATTTGTGAAGTCAATGACTTTTTTAATCCACCTAGATTTCATTGAATCTCATACAAATTTGAATTGAATACATCAAAATTTTAATGAATTCTACACATATCTAAATTGAATACATCTAGAATTTAGGAGAATGATAAGATTTATTACAAATTTCTTTCTTCATAAAAATCAATTTAAAATCCATCTAAATTTTATCCAAATCTGTCACTTAAAATGAAATTTATGAAGTTAATGATATTTTGAATGCACCTAGATTTTATGGGATTTTATATAAATCTAAATTGAATACAGTTAAATTTTAATGAATTTCACATAAATTTAAATTGAATATGCCTAAATTTTACAGGAATGATAAGATTTATTACAATTTTTTTTTTTAATAAAAATAAATTTGAAATCCATTCAAATTTTATCTAAATCCATCGCTTAAATGAAATATATGAAGTCAATGACTTTTTGAGTGCACATAGATTTCATTGGATTTTTTGCAAATTTGAATTAAATAACCTAAATTTTAATGAATTCTATATAAATCTAAATTAAATACACATAGATTTTAATGAAATCCATTTAAATCTAGATTGAATACACCTAAATTTTTAAAATATTTTGAATTGGAATAAATTATAAATTGAATACACCCCCTTAAGATATGCACAAAGAGAGATCTCCACTGCTCAAATAAGTAGGAGCAAATAATCATGAGTACTCTCAACAAATATCTTTTTCAATTGTTTTTGCTTCTTTCGGTTCTAAATATTGCGTGTCAAGCATACCATGCATGTCAATATTAGAAATGACCTTCGTGCAGGGGTAGATCTTACAGTGCATTGTAAATCGAAAGATAATGATCTTGGGTAGCATGTTGTCCCTTATCAACTTAGCTACTCATTCCATTTTCAACCAAATTTTTTCTTCTTTCCAAACGATACATTATTTCATTGCAGTTTTGCATGGAGAAGTGAATCTCATTTGTTTGCTATATTCTCAGAGAGGACGATTGCAAAGTCTGTAATTGGAGTATAAGACCTGACAAAGCATATATCATAGATCCAAAAGGCCACCTAGTTAATATCCCTGGCCATCTTAATTATACTCAATTTCACTAAGTTTATTAGTGTGGCCTGTGATGTTTTGACTTCTTTTTAATAAAAATACAAGTCACAATAATTTATAGTTGCTAAGTTGCATTATTCCATTTTCATGCTCAAGCTTCGTTTCTTATATAAGCATAAATTCAAGCCTCGAAAAGAATGTCCAATCAATTATAGATTTCATTTTAGAGTTGCATTGTTTCAAATTCCTTTATGTATTCGTCAATTGTGTTGTTTTTTCATCTTTATACGATCTAATTCCTAATATGTAGTGTTTTTTCTTTTCTTTTTTATTTTGTTTGAAAAAATGTAATAATCTTCCTTAAACAACAAAATCAGAAGACAACAAAAGGAGGAAGGCAATCAACCCACTCCCTGAAACATGACATAGAACTAGTAGCTCTAACCAAATTTGGAGCTACTCTGTTCGCAGATCTCCTAACCCACATAAAATTCAAATTGACAATATCAACAACTAAACATAAACAGTCATAAATAATTAAACCAAAACTAAAATTATCCTATAATGGATGTTGAATGTTGTGTTTTATCTGATTGTGGTAATATTCCAGTCATTAGGATATCATGTATACACAAGTCAATCTATTATGGTAATGGTACATTTAGTAGATAATTTAAATGGGTGGGGCTATAATATAATATCTAAATTGACTTGCCATTACAAACTTGGTTTCTTCCATCTATACAAACTTTGGATTTTAATTGCTTATTTCTTTGAGAGTACTTCTCTTGTAGTTATCTATCTTCCATATCCAAAATTATATCTAAGTAAAACTAGTATTCCAAAACTCGCTACTCGCAACTCAACTGGCAAGGTAGCGAACAGTGAGTACTCTGCAACTCGGAGAGTACTTGGCTAGCACTCGATTTGACTGTCGATTAACGTTCAACCCATTGACCCACGGTCAAACCCGGTCAAACTTATAAAAAATAAATTTAAAAATTTTCTGTATGATTAAGATATAATCATATGACCACAAAAGCCTTTAAAATCTATCTCATGCAACCTTCAAAGCTATTTTAACACAATTACATAATTACAACCTTAAAAATTTCAGTAATATAATGACTATTTTTTTAACAATTCCACTTGTAATACACAAAAATAACAACACTTCAAAAATCTATAACATCTAAACTACTTAAAATTTCCCATCCTTCTTTCATTCTCAAATACAAGTACACAACCAACATCATATATAATATGTAAATAACAACATAGTAGAAACCCAAGAATAAAATATCCATCAAAAGGAAAAGTTCATGAAAGTATGTTAAGGACTTAAGACCCTAAAAATCTTAAGGACGAGAAGGAAGACACAACCAATTTTTATCATCTCCATAAACATCTTCCATAACTTGTTCATTGTCGAACTCAAACTCTATATCAATGTTCTTCTCCCCCCTCTCTTCCTCTTCCTCCTCCCTCTCTCCATAATCAAAATCATCTTCATCAAGTTGCCTCAGTTGCTCTAAACTAGCCCCTACTTCATCATCATCATCACCCCTTAGAACAAGCCATCCTTGTCCATTAGTAGCATCAACATTAGCTACTAGTAGTATATCGACATTTTTCTCAACTTGTTTGTTCATTTTGCTTGATAATTGTGAATTGAAATTAACAAAAACTAAATTATTCAATCGATCTGTATTCAATCTACTTCTTTTCTTCGAATGTATCTACATAAGATATAAAAATTAAAATTGAGTAAATCAGTAATTAATTAAAATTTAAAACATTAAAAATAAGTTATGGATGTTGCACATTTGTACTTATCCATTCAAAATTACTCCAATTTCTTTCAATTCTTGATGAAATGGTTGTCAATGAAAGAATCTTTTTTGCCATTTTAAGCATATTAGGTGCGTGACTTTCAAACATGCTCCACCAAGTAATTACATCATAAAACATAATCAAATATAGAATTGGTTCTTGGAAGATATATTTTCATAAATACAATGCCAAAAATATAATCTATAATAGGAATTAGTAAACAAGTTAAACAACTAAAATCAATTTATATGAATTAGAATATTCGATTTTTTACCTAGATCCTTAGAATCACCGTCACATCCTCTAATGGCCAACGGTCTTCCAAAAAGGCCATCCTTCATCTGATATAATGACCATTTAGTCATAATAATTACATCTTGAGAGGCTATATCACCATGATGAAAAATCTCCACACATTTCATAAAGCCATTCAACAACTCAATTTCATTGGAAATGCTTGAATCCTTGTAGTGGTAATAGGGGTTTAATAGAAATGCCACCTTATGCAATGGAAAATCTAACTAATCTTTCATTTTTTCATCAATTATTCCAATAATTGGCCGATAATTATTTTTCACGTTGTTCAAAGCCTTTCTAATGTCTTGTTTAACCTTTCTTAGTTCTTTATATAACCAAGGCATTGATGGCTTTCGATCCCCATCCACTAATCTCAACATTTTAATCAAAGGTGCAAAAACCTTTAAACAACATGCTATACCATTCTAAAATGCCAAACTCATAATAGTTTCGTAGGCCAATTTTCTTTTTTTATTTTTTGAGTATTTGCATTTCTTCCATTCCTCACTACCAAACATTATCTTCAAAGCATTTTTTTTTTATCCATCAAGCTTTGCAAAGTAAGGAAAACGGATGCAAATCTAGTATTTCTTGGCCTCACTATCTCTTTCTTTTTTTGTAAAAGACCTCATCATTCCCAAAGTCCTGTGATGAGCATAAATAAAGATTGTTAGCTGCTTTGCTTGCTCAATATACTTGCTGAACTTCAAAAGCTTACCAATACTTTCAAGCATGAGATTGATAGTGTGAGCAACACATGAGATCCAAAATATGTTTGACCTTTTCTACTTCAAAATCTTGGCCGCGGCCATATTGTTGCTAGCATTGTCTTTTACTACTTGAACAACATTTGCAGGTACGACTTGTTCAATGCATGCATTCACATATTTGAAAATGTGTTTCGCAATATATGCCACATCAGAACACTCTTTGGAAGAAAGGAAAACGATTCCTAACCTATAACAATCAAATATCAATCAAATATAAATTAAATAATATAATATGCAACTAATATTGTATAGTAGATAAATTATATAAAATTTATACCTACAATTTACACACAAATTTATTATGCTCCTTCTTTTCTTATCAATCTAAGCATCCATCATAATTGAGCATCCATTTTTAGCCTACTCTTCTTCTTGCCTTTTCAACAATAATTTGGTTTCTTCCACCTTATTCGGAAAATATCGCTCCTCAATTTCATAATAATTTGGAGGCCTATAACCAAGTCCAAACTGACAAATTGCTTACAAGCACACATGAAATCATCATTTACAACAACATGTCATGGAACGGCTCTATTAAACATCTAAGTTGTTACCCAATTGTGCACATGATTGAGTCTCTCTTTAAAAAGTACTTCATTGATGTTTTGTTGTCACATTAACTTTCTTGAATTTTATGACAACTCTGGATTAATGGGTCTTGTAAATCTGTCTATTAGGCCAAGATGATAAGGCTCTTTTCTTACCCCTCCTACCACTACCTCTACTTCTTCCATCTCCTCTGATTTGTTGATATTTACTTCTCCTCTCTTCAATTTCTCCTTAATCATCTTATTTCTCTTTTTATTTTTTGACTTCATAAGTGCATTCTTACATCTATCTGTATCCTCCGGTTTCACCTTTAGATATTTAGCCACATTTCTGAATATGTGAGCCACATGTTCTTTCAATCTATGTATCCCTCTAGACATAATCTTCCCACACAATATGCACTGCACTCTTTCCATAATGTTTGGATCAACCAACTTCCCATAATCCCATCTAACATCACCTGAATTCCTTTTGAGAGATAGGGTAACAAAGCTCCCAAAGATTCATTATCCATAATTGATGAACATAAAACAACTTAATCATCAAGCAAATATTTAACAGTTTAAACATGGAAAATTTTATACAACAAAACAAATAGTATAGAACATCTATTACATATCAAAAATAAATGTACATATTAGTCAATCTAACATCTGTTACAAAGCAAATAGTATAAACACAACATCATAAAATGATTTGAAATTTGAAACACATAACACAAGAATTTAAATCTCATGTTTCCATCAATGTAAAAAATGTACAAAACCCTAAACAAAAATACTTTGTATAATCCATCAATCATCAATTCATCATCCAGCTCTAAACAAATATATGTGAAAAACTAAAAAGAGTAGTGAAAGCAAAAAAAAAAAAAAAAAAAAAAAAAAAATATAATAACTCACGGTCAAGGACGAAGACGACAACAAAGACAATGACTGCGATGGATGGAGTGACGGATGACGATGAGAAGATGACGGTAGCAGATGTCACGTACCACCAGCAGAACCAGAACAGAGCATATCGGTAAAAGGCAAACAAAACTAAAGAAGATCGAAGAAGAAATACCGAGAAACCCCTTTGACCTATTTTATAGATGATGCCAAAACGACATCATTTTGGCAAAATTATTATTATTTTTTTATAAAAAAAAGGTCGAGTAGGCCGAGGCAAAGTTAGGTTGAGCTAGGTCGAGTTGGCTCAAGTTGAGCCCGAGTTGGGCAAATTTTTCACAGAAACCGAGTTGATCCCTTTAATCTGGGGGTTCTTGGATCGAAAACCGACTGAGCGGCGATTTCTCCGCAAGAAATCGGCCAACTTGATCAAGTTTTTAAACAATGAGTAAAACATCATTTTTGTGGTAATATGATATAATTATAATAAATATATAATCTGAGTATAAAGATAAGTTATAATTTTAGGGGTATGATTATATTTATTGTCTAGGATATATATGATTATATGTTAAACATGATCTAAGTTCTAATTGGTAGAAGATAAATGATTTTATATAGCTACAAGTAATTATATGAAAGATAAATTATTAATTCAATTTATATACTTTTTCAAAACAATATGTATATTCAATTCATATGAGCCAAAAATTAATTAGACAACATGAAGCCATGAACAAAGTAGAATCATACTACACATTCTCTTATAAATACTAATGTCATGTTTGTTAGAGAGGATAGGATTGAATTGGATAAATCTTTTGTCCAATCCAATATTTGTTAAGTAGGTGGGATTGGTTAAAATTTAATCTCATCTCCTCTTTCATTCTACTTGAGTGAATAAATTATGTGGGATTAATTTATCTCACTCAAATATCCCTTTTTTTTTTTAATTTCTTGTTTTTTATTTCTTCTTATATTTATTTATTTTACTAATGATTTGTATTTAAGATTTTATTGATTTATTTCTTTTAGTATCTATTAATGATTAATGGTTTATTTCATTTTATGAACTCAAACCAACCCATATTAATTTGTTTGGTTTGATTAGGTTGATCAATTTAATTGTCTAGGTGCCTATCCTTAAGTTTATGTTCAATTATGTTTTTTTTTTTTGAATTGAAGTACCACTTGTGGTGTGGGTGACTTAAACTTGAGTTATTGATAAGTTGAATGAGAGTTTTCTATTACCAAGCCATATTGGGTGATGATAAGCTCCATTGATTATCAAACATATTGTTTGGGCCATTGTGCACGTGACCTACAATTATAAATCCATCAGAAATTTTAATTTTGTAATTATTTTTAAAATAATTTAGGAAGCAAGTTTGGCCTACTTGGGGCATAAGCTCCACCCTTGCAACAAATAATTCACTTCGTGAAGGTCATAACAATATGGAGTGATAAGAAATGGAATAGATGTTTCTAATAATAGTTGGGATTCATGAAAAGGGAATGAAGTTATACTTCAAAATATTGGATTAGAGAGCTTTATATCAATATTTGTGTTTGGGAAAAATATAAAAACACCCTCGACGTTTGCTAATATTACACAACTATGACAATGATGACCCTGTTTGTACTAATATCAAATTTCATAAACTTAACAAAAGCACCCCGACCATTAGTTAGCGAACTATTGACCAAACTTTAAAATAATCATTAAGGGGAAACTTGATCTTTTTATGTTATATTAAATAAATATTTATAAATGAGCCAATCAAAGTTTGCCATGTCATCATCATTAAAGGCAATTTTTTCTTTTAACCATAAAATATTAAAATATAAAAAATAAAAAATAAAAAATAAATGGTTGGTCTCCATAAGACCATGGTCTCCAATCGGAGACCACCTAGGTCTCCGATAGTGGAGACCCAAATGGGTGTCTAACTTTGGTCTCCATCGTTGGAGACTTAAAACTAGGTTTGTGATAATAAAGACTTAATTTAGTCGAGCTTGAGTGTGGCCACAATTGGATATGGATCTCGTGGTGCCCAACCACTACTCTTGAGTTGGTAACATTGGACTTCTAATATTGTTCATGATGATGGTCAGATTTGACAACGAGAAATTCTTTAAAGTTGTTTATCTCTCTCGATTCAAGTAGTTCTATTACAATGTTGAGAGCTTTATTGTTTTCTCTCTCTCTAAGCTAGCTGTTAGTTAAAAAGAGAAATTGAAGATAGATGTGTTCTTGTTGTTGGAATTGGATTGTTAAACCGACGGGTCAAAGAGCATTTGATTTGTTTGTCTATTTGGTTGATTGATTTGTTGAGCTGGTTTTCAAGTCCGAAGAAGGAAAGGTTTAGTTAATGTGGCTTGTTTAATGGAAAATAATTTTGATTTGATGGATTTGTTTCTAAGATTTAAGAATTGAGAGTAGGCGATTTGGTTGTTTTGCTGCTTCTATCATCTCTTTAATTTGTTTTCAACAATGGAGATAGATTTTTTTAATAGATTTGTTTTCTTTGTTTTCATTTGATTGTTTTGACTTTGAGATGGATTGATTTTGTGATGGAGATGAATATGATGATGAAAAAAGAGGGATGGAAATAATGAGGTTGATTCATGATAAAGAAGATGAAGAAGAGGTTGATGGATGATGAAGATGATGATCAAGGAGATGATGATGGATGAAGATGATGGTGAAAAAAATTAATGTTTTTTAATTACTTTTTATATTTTAAATAATTTTAAAAATAAAATAATGGTATATTAATGATAAAAAATGAGAAATTAATTAATTTTATTATTGGTAAAATAATTATTAATTGATTTGTTTAAATTTTTATGAGAAGGATATTCATTTAACATGATTAATTGTTGACTACTACCAATTAACATTCAAAATTAATGGTTGGGATGCTTTTATTAAGTTTATAAAACTTCAAATGATATTAGGACAAAAAAGGCTATAGTTGCCTTATTTATGTAATATTCGCAAATGTCGGCGATTTGTGTATTTTGTACATTGTATGTATATTATCATGCCAATGTGACATCATAAGAAACTAAACAAGTGTTTCTAATAATAGTTGGAACTCATGAAAAAAAAACTTTAAATTATACTTCAAAAAACTGTATTAGAGAGTTTACATCAATATTTATATTTATATTTAATTCTAATATAAAACTATTAATCATCATCTCATAATATAGCAGTAAAAGGGATTAAAATTGTTAAAAAGATAATTTAACCGTTTGTGGAATTTGTTTCTTAATTGAAAAATGTTATTCTCTTTGATTTCTATTTTTGCAAGCAAGTGAAGCCATTGAGCTCCTCTCTTGATGAGTAAGCCCAACGCAACCCATTTCACTTACCCATATATTGGGCTTTATGATAGGTATACCACCATAAATTTGACGTGAATAATTACTAGGGGTTTTAACCAAATTTAACCCTTTTTTGATAACCCTTTGGGATACTACCCTTTTTTTTTGAATTTCCTGCAGCATAATTTTTTTGGGTCCAAAATACCCTTAATAATCCAACTAATTACCATTTACCATAGTTTTTCCCTCCATAACCCACCCATTTCTGATTCTCTCTCTAAAATTCCAACCCCATCAAACTTTTTCCTCTCATTCTCTCTCTAAAATGCCCTAACCCATCATCATTCCCTCCCTCTCTTCTTCTTCTTTTTTCTTCTTTCTTTCCTTTTTTCTCTTTTTTTTCCCGGATTGGATCTGGTTCACAGGTCGCGAAACCAGAACCACCGAGCCCAGAACCAGACGGTTCTGGGTTCTGGGTTCACGAACCCAGAACCGTCTGGTTCTGGGCTCGGTGGTTCTGGTTTCGCGACCCGCGAACCAGATCCAATCCGGGAAAAAAAAAAAAGAGAAAAAAGGAAAGAAGAAGAAGAAGAAGAAGAAGAGGAAGAGGAGAGGGGTCTGGTTCTGGGTCGCAAGCCCAGAACCAGATTTCTTTTTTTATTTTTGTTTTTTTGTGTTTGTTTGTTAATTATTGATTTGATAATGTTGTTGTGGGAGATGTTGATGAATTGGATTGATGATGTTGATGAATTGTAGTTGATGATGTTGATGAATTGTGGTTGATGATGTTGATGAATTGTGGGAGATTATGAATTTTGATATTGAAGGAATTGGAGGGGTAATTTTGTTCAAAAAATAATAATAAGGTATGTTTTGATAATTCAAAAAATTAGAAGTCTATTCTGTAATTTTTAAAAATACATTTAAGGGCGCTTCTTGGATAAGAAGCGCCCTCTATTTTAAATTTGATAATTATGAAATAACCCCAAAAATTTATTTAATTATGAATTTCACCCTGAATTTTTAATTAAGGTTGGGAATCTCAACCTCGAGGTTGGGATTCCCAATTTGAAAGTTAGGATTGATAGGGAATTCTAACCTTGAGGTTGGGATTATGGATTTTGATATTAAAGAAATGAGAGGGGTAATTTTGTTCAAAAAATAATAATAAGGTCAGGTTTGATAATTTTAAAAAATAAAAGTGTAATTTTGTAATTTAAAAAAATATCTTTAAGGGCGCTTCTTACCCAAGAAGCGCCCTCTATTCTAAATTTAATAATTACGAAATAACCCTAAAAATTTGTTTAATTACGAAATATATATAATTGAACATTTAGGTTGACATTCTCAACCTCCAGGTTGGGAATCCCAACCTAAAGGTTGGGAGTTCCAACCTTGATTTAATATTCATATTTGAAATCTCAACTTCAAGGATGAGAATCCCAACCTTGAGGTTGGGAATCCCAAACTTGAATAAATATATAAGTTTAGGATTCTCAACCTTTAGGTTGGGATCCCAACCTAAAGGTTGAGAATCCCAATTTTTGATATTTAACCCTATTTGAAATTCCCAACCTCGGGGTTGAGATCCCAACCTACAGGTTGGGATCGATTTCAAAAATTACTCATTAAGGGCGTTTTTGTCATTTCAGTGCTTTTTTTAATAATAAAAAATAAAAAGGTTATTTTTGAGGATGGCTTCCCAAAAAACGCCATTTTCTCAATTTTCCCTAATTACTAGAGTGAGATAATGGCACCCTAATATACCATATGAGCAGCCCTTTTGCATGCTAACTCCATTACTTTTTATTTTTAAAAAATATGTATTAGAAGTTTGTAATTATACCCATAAATTACTGATATATCTTTGTTTCTTTTCCTAACATCCACCACCACCATCATCATGCGTTCTTTCAAAATTCCCATTTTGATCTTGTAAGATTCTAGTTTTCACTACTAATCTTCTTAATATCTTCTCATTGACTACACAACCCTCATTTGTTGCTGCCTCTTCCAATCCCTTCATCCCCTTTCTCCACATCCATGCTGGTTGGTGCCTGCATCCTAAAATATGCCAGCGTTTTTATCAAAAACAAAAAGTATTTTGTGGCAAAACGAGGGGTTTTCTTCTTTGGGATGAAATGGTTCATCAAAATACCACCTCGGATTACTTTGTAAATACTATCTCACCAGAGATGCCATCAGCAAGGTCATTGATCCTATCTCCAATACCACAAACTGCTTCCATAATCTCCTTGGCCACACTTTGATCAATAGCTTGTAAGAGAGTGAATGCACTGCTTAAGAGTTTATAGGGCCACGGTGCCTCTCCTCTCGCTACACGCAAATCTCTCTCAGACACCTTAACATCATGCCCTCTATTTTTAGCAGCCAAGGCGAATATCAGCCCTCCAATTCCTCCACCTGTAATCACTATCCTCACTTTCTCTTCTTTTGCTTTTGCTTTGCATCTTACAACACTAAATATTTTTGTCTTCTCAAGTCAAGTGTTGTTATTCCAATACTAATTTGAACAGATATCATCATTGACTATCAACACAATACTTTTAAGATGTGATCAAAAGATTGTGAGCTATGTTTATAAAAATCTGTTAATTGATGTAGTTTGGTCTATGATTTATAAAAATGGCCAATCGCTCAAAGAAAGTCAAGTCAATAAAAGGAATAGGAAAAATTGGCAGACGCTAGAGAAAGAATGGAATATGTGCACACCAAAAAGAAGTGGAAGATGGACAATATTAGAATTTTAAAAATAATTATATTTTCGAGTGTATATACAATTTTATAGATGTGAAAATATCACCACTCTAATTACTACCCACTAATGTTACCTAAACCCTTTACAAGCAAGTGAAGCCATTGGGCTCCTCATTTGATGAGCAAGCCTAACACAGCCCATTTCACTTTCTAGACTCAGTAAAGGCTGGTTACCATTGGACCACATTATGTGATCACTCTCCTTGACTTAAATACAATAATCATTAAACAAAGAATTGTATCTGCACCCACCTCAAAAATTTAATAGTTAAATTTCCAATATTGCTCTCAAATCCATATACCAAAATAGTTAATAATTTGGAATAGAATGGACAATGGCCAATGAAAAGCTGTGGAACTTTGCATCCTTCACAAAAGCCACAATCAAAAGCAAAATCCACTCTACAAAGAGAAGCAAACCAGTGAAAGAATTGGAAATCTGGATGAGCAATTGGGCATGTGGGGTTGATCCTAAAAGCTTTCCAGCAGTCTTTACACCATGAACAAACTCATAGATTTCTCTAAGATGGAACATTATGAAGGATCCACATGTAACAGGTGGTATTTAGTGGGTAGTGGGTGCTGGCTGGTTGGTGTGACAGGACCCTTCTCAAATCCCTCCTCCGAACTTGAGAAAGACCCTGTAGTACCCTAATAGAACTCCAACAGACCTTAACTTTGGCCCTACGAAATCCCATCGGAGCACCGAGACTTAGGTTAAACTTGTTTTCTAAACATTTACTAAGTGGTAAAGGTAAAATTTTTTCATTTTTCTGATGAAAATCCGGCAGCATGCCGGCTATTTATTGAACTATGCCACCCTACAAAATTCAAGTACAATTTAAAAAACACTTCTATAGCACTCAATCTCAACTACCAGGGCCGGAGGCCCTCATCCCAAAATCAACTCCAGCATGAAAACCACAATCACGAAAATCAATTGGAAAACTAAAACTTTCTTATCAAAATATCTTTATAAAGACACGCATCCAAAAACTTGTATTTACATTTACAATTTACACTATGCTTTGATACAAAATATGCACATGACAAAAATATGAAATATACAAGGTAGTAAAAGTCATCCGTCAGTCGATCTGCGCATCTGTTTGAGCCTCGTCTGCTGGACGACTCACTCACTCTTGTGCGACTTGCTCTTGCACCTGAGGGAGAAATTTTAAGAAACACATTGGAAACAAACTGTGAGTAAAACTCAATGAGAATTACAGTTTAATAAAACTAAAGAAAAATAGTTTCATTCTTTTCTAAAATACTCCATCAAAACTCGTTCGAAAACTATTTTTCAAGTTCGTTTTCAGTCTTTTTCTTAAACTTTCTCATTTTCTCACCTTAATGGTAACCCAGGGAAACTACTCTTGTCGTGGAAGCATAAACTCTCTCGCTTGCCACTAGGAATTAAGGAATCTGCCTTATGTAGTCGTCGATGCGTAAACTCTGAGCACGCGTTACCCTCTCGCAATCAGTTCGATCTACACTACCCTTATATGTGCAGAGAGTGACTCAACTGACTCTCTCTTTTAGGAGTTGTTAAGACTCCACTCTCGGTTAGTGACTCTCTCACATCTACTGTACATGTATAGGGTACTCAACTAGGCACTTAACTGGGGCTAGGGTAAACCATAGGCATACTAAAATGATTTTTCTCAGTATTTTATAATAAACTCGTTCTTAAAGCAGAAAGCCTAAAATCTTTGATTCTAACACATTCTCAGTATAAAAATATACTCAACTCAAAACTCACATGTTAGAATCTTAGTATAACTTCAATAAACCACTTAATTACATAATAAATAAATTCATATGAACAATACGTAAAATACATTTATTCATATATACATAAGAAATAAAACTTAAATAAAATAACACTTAAATAACTAGCTTTTTACTCATAAAACACCATCTGATAGATGACGATTTTCCTCCAGAAGCCTCCGAAACTTTCATCTTTCACCCTAAAATATCAAATACTCATTTAAAATCACTAAACTCACCAATACAAAGTTATAAATAACTTCTAAGGCCATTAACTCTATAAAAGTCTTTTTATGCCTAGACTTTCTCAACTAAGTTTTAGCTTATTTGAGGCTTTTAAATTCTGATTTCTTTTTACGAATCTTATTTATTATTACCTAAGAACACCCCAGTATGCTCGAAATAATTTTCTGAAGCTTAGAACGAAAAATCCCTGTTTTTGACCCCTTTTGGTCAAATGCTACCTAAGGAGAAATCCCTAGGTTTGCTTCATTCTGTTTTTACTCCAATTATCTCTTTAACTCTCATTTAGGTCAGCTATGAAGTGAATTTGGAAAGAAACGACCGCTGGGTGGGTGTTCCTAGCCAAAAACTACCTTTTTTCAACACTTTTTAATGCACATTTTTATCTCAATCATGCAATAAGCTCATTTCCTTAATATCTAATATTCTTTCACTCAAATATAATCAAACATATTCATTTCATGCATCAAAAGAGTGATTTTACATGAAATTCATTAATGCCTTTCAACTAAGCTAAAGACATACAACTTGACCCTACACTTTTGATTACTCACTTCTATTACTTCTATATGATCTGTTAGCCTCCAAAATACTTAAATTTAAGCTCAAAACATGAAACCAAAAATAGGGTCACATAGCCCTAACTTGGCTGTGCATCACCCCTTACAAACATCTTCATTCTACTTTCAATTTCCATCACAATAATCATACCAAAACCATCACCAAACAACCTAATTTCAATTCATAAACTCAAATTAAAATTTGAAGCAAGGTAGGGAATGAGTTTCTAAGTCATCCAAGTTGAATTAATACAGAAAAACTCACCTATTTAGACCTCAATCTCACTTCAAACTTGCACAAATAGCTTTGGTTGATGACAAAATGAAATTTGGTGATGAAATACTTGAAGAGATTTGCTTGAGATCCATTAATCTCCTCTCTTCCTTGGTTGGCAACACACATACTCTCCCTCTCGGTTTTTCAATGTGAGAAATTAATGGAAAATTACAAGAGGGCAAGCTATTTATAGTGGGGAATTTTTCTAAAAAAAAAATCCTTTCTTTTAATTACAACTTTGTCCCTTGAATTTTGCTTAATTCCATTTTAACCTTTAAATGGATAAGTTTAATGCTAATTAGTCCACTTGTCACCACTTAAAATCACTAATTCTTCCACCAATAAATGGCTCCAAGTGGCACTCTAATATCCACAAACTAAATTACACTTGGCTAACATTTATTGGTGAAACTTTTATAACTTTTTGACTTTGGTTGTGAGCTTGTCTCACCCTATACTCTCTCATATCATTCTCTGATACCCTTAGGTCCTCTAATCGACATCCCATTTGCGATGCGAAAATAAATTTAACTTTAAAGACTACTACTGAAGTGATACTAGTAAACTGTAACCATAATCGAGGGTTTACATGGTGAATCAACTCAGTTAGTGTTATAAATTAAAAGCTGGTTTATTTTATTGAATTAAAGTTGATTGGATATGGTGCAGGATGTGTAGAGATGTTTAGGAAGATGAATATTGTTGCTAGGATCATTGAATGTCAAATTTGGACTCCTTCTACCAAGAAAATTAGGAAAACCAGTCTAGTTTCTTCATCTTTACTTATATTATTTAAATACTTAAATATCTAATTATTTGATTTAATTTTACTTCATTCAATTTAATTGCTGTGTTGTTGATGAGATTATTTTATGAATTATTAGATTATTTATTTTATTTTGATTGGATTATTTTGCAAATGATGAAATTAAATTTTGTTAGATTATTTAAGTGAGAGGTTTTTTTATCAATATAATAATTATTTTTAAATATCAGGTCAATTGACATAAAATGGGAATGGTGGTGCAAATGGAAGAGGCGTTGAGGAATGGGAACCTACCTCGTCTCTATTTGACTTAAAGGGAGACGAACCTTGCTGAAAGGTGACTTTTTCAATATTTCGAAACTTAAATTTATTCAAGGTGGTCCCAACAATATAAAAACCCTTTATAAGCTATCATCATACCAATTAATCACAACCGAATCAGGATAGCAAAAGAATATTAAGAGAAGTGTTGTTCAAATCAAACAAAGAAATAGTAATATAGTATTATGGCAGCTTAAACTTTGAAAAGCTTTATGTGTGTGTGTGTGTGTTTTTTTTTTTTTTTTTTAAATAATATGTATATATTATTAGTGTTGGGTTTTTGTAATGTTATGCTTGGTAGTGGTGTGCGCTTAAAATTTGAGTTTCTTCCGATAGATATATTTAAACTTTTTTAATTGTCCAAAAATTTTACTAGAATGATAGCCAAACAACGAAAAAATAAAAGAAAAAGCATTGGGGATTAAAAAAGTTATTTTGACTAGTAGATAAATTGTACTGAACGTAAATATATTAACATCAAATTACATAATGGTGTTTTGGATAGTTTTTCTTATATAACTATTACTAAGCAACCTTTCTATAATATATTACCATTCAGAGTGGTTTTAATGGTAAAAAGTACTTATTCAACTTGTCAATGGTGTAAGTTCAAATGATCCTACACCAACTAATATGTAAACATGACATAACATGTTGACAACATGTTTGGTGAAATGTTGTCATTTTTATATTAAGTATGAGTGAAGACAAAATAAGGGAGTTGAACCACCAGAAAATGGCATGAAGCTTGTAAAATTTAATGCCATAAATTCAGGTATGAAGTTTTCCTTCACCTGCTCCTGCCGTTTTAGTATTATAAATGTGTTCTGGTTTTACTTTTTCATGATGGATATTTAACAGGGTGAATAGTTCTTTGAAGATGACTTGGACAAACGATCAAACCTGACTGCTACAACTTATTTTAATATTAGTCATTGTTGCATATATCAGATATTTATTAATCTATCTAGTACTACCAGAAAAATAATAGTGTTCTTGCTTGTAAATAAAAAACATTTGGACACACAATTGTATCAAGTGATTTTGTAACCAAGGATGTTGATTGATTCTACGACCACGTTTGTGTAATTCCCAGTACATCAATTCATTTGTAGTTTTCTTGCAATATAAGAAACTGTAAAAGGGAAAATTTGGAGTCTTGAAGTACATGCAAGTTCAAAGGCATATTGTTTGTTGTTAAGAGATGGGTTCAAGAAGAATTATAGTCTTCGTGCTCCTAGTTTGTGTCCAGTTTTCTGTTGTAGCAGCAGTAACTGATTCAAGAGATTGTAAGTGTAACTAACATTTTTGTTTCAATAGTTTGGCTTGTGTATTGTTGTGTGAATTCAACTCCAAATACTATGTTGCAGATTAGGACTGTTTTTGAAGTTAGTTCTACTGAGTTATTAGCTACATGATATTGTTCTCTGATGTGTTCGTGGTATTGTACGTGTGAAGTAATATAGTTTTCAATGTAAGAATAGGATATCAGAGTTAATGAATCTTTTGCCAGAAAGAAACAGTTACAGTTTGGTCAGTTTTTATCATCTTGGTCTTAATTCCTTATGATGGGAGTTTTTGACTATATTCATATTTGGTGTTAAATCTAGTTGTTATTTTCCAAGTTTCATCAATTGATCTATCCGTGTCGAACTCTTGCGCGTTCGTATTAGAAACTCAGTTTCTGGTGACTGGCTCAAGGAAACGTTTTTCATTTTGGTTTCTGATGCAGCTGCTGTTCTACAATCTCTCCGGACTAGGTCCCAAAACACACCAACTACTTAGAGGCAGTCTGATCCTTGTTCCAACTGGGAAGGCATTGAGTGTGACAATTCACGTGTGACCTCCATGTTAGTTCGTTATCAATTGGTTTGCCTATTGATACAAATTATAGTCTTCCTACTTTGCCTTTCAAGCTATCTATCTCTTTATTTCAAAACATTATCAGGCATAGGATTGAAGGGTCAACTGCCGTCGGACATCACATCTTTATCTGAATTACAGATTCGATCTGTAGGTCTTCTATCCAAACACTTAGTTTATATCGGCACCTTCTTGTGATTTTAATTGTTTGCTTTACCACACAATGCAGGGATTTATCCTACAACACAGATTTGACTGGAACTCTTCCACCATCAATTGGGGACTTGAAGAAGCTGACCAACTTGTAAGTAGATATCTATTAACTATAAATATGAAAAATGGGAAGAGGGTCTGTGATAGTGACAGAATTTCACATCCATGAATTTGTTTGAAAAGAAAATTCCTTTTTACCCTTTGTGTTTGTTTGAAAAATGGGAATAAATTTAAATAATGATGTTGTTTTGGAGTCGAAAATGGGGGGATACGACGAGGAAGGCACACGGTGAAGAGGAAGAGGGCGGTGCTGGCAATGATGAAGGAGGAAATAGGTGTTCGAATTGGGGCTGCGAAGGAGGAAATGCGAGGACTTCTTGGGTATTTCAAGGAAATGACAGTGGGGTTTAGTTATTTAGAGGAATCAGCTACTGTTGCCGCTGCCATCGCCGAAGGAGGAGGAGGGTATTCGAATGGGGCGATGGCAGTGCTATTGAAGAATATGGTGAAAAATGAAGGCCTGCACCTCTTTACAGAGGTATGAGGCACCATTGGCTTGTGTCACCTTTTAGGTACCATAAAATTCATTTCTGCCATTGTTTGTTTTTTGTGGTCATTTTGATTTGATTTTGATTTTGATTTTGATTTTTTTTTATTATTATTATTATTATTATTATTATTATTATTGGATTGGAAAGTTTGGTATGATCTGTCAAGGTTTGATTTTGGTGTCATGATTTCTTCTGAGTTAGAAAGTTGTTGCTGTGAATTTAAGACATCACATGATGTCCATCCACATGGACTGTGTTATATGTATTTTTCGGACTCGTTAATTAGGCTGGTAAAAGTCCAATTTAGGCCCACTTTAGACCCAATAAAAAGGCCCAATAAGGTCAACCCAGTCAAAGCCAATCAGACGAGGCTCAGATATCAACTCCAGGCCCAGCAGAAGGCACAGCTCATCTCAGTATCTTGTCAGCTCGCTGCAACGAGCTCGTTTCACAGCTCACCTCATGCACAGCTCGTCTCTCAGCGAGCTCGAGCTCAAGACCGCCATAGACACGTCAGCTCGTCCAAAAGCATAATAAATACAGTATATTTCAGAAACAGGCAATTACCAAGTTCAACCATGATTCTCTCTCCGAATATGGTAGTTACCCAGTCAAACCATGATTTCCTTATCAGATATGGAAGTCTATTCAAAGTCAAATTCAAATCAACCTTATCTCGAGATAATTAAAGTAGTTTCCTGATATTATTCAAATATATTAGGAAGTATAATTAATGTATAATTCTTTTCCTTATTTTTCCTGATTATTTGGGAAGCGCAATTAATTCAGGATTCTTTTCCTGATTTGCTACAACCAGAATTGTAACATCTCTTTCCCTATAAATAGGGATTAAGATCATTGTAACATCATCAGAGAATAATCAATAATACACTGTCACTCTACAAAATTTAAGAGACAGACAGTCGTGGACGTAGGCCAATTATTGACGAACCACGTAAAAGCTCCGTGTTCCTCGTTTGATTCTCGGTATTTGTCTGCATCTTTTCTTGGTATTTGTGTTTTCTCACATTGATTGCAGGTATTGGGTATTGATTACTCGTCGACTGAAATCCAACGTCGACATTTTGGCGCTAGAAGGAGGGCCCAAACTGCAATCTTTTTCGTCTCAACTCATCGATTTCCGATATGGCAAAGACCAGATCAAACAGGTTCCTTAGAGATGATGACCAAGCGGAAAGTCACATGAACCAGTCCCAATAGAACGTCCAGCCCATGCAGGACGCACCCATGCATGTTGCAGGAACGTCCCATGGACAGGCATTGGGCGCCGCTACAAGCATCCCTCCTTTGCCTCCCCGTCAGACCGTTCTAATTGCCTCATTAGCCGAAGGGCAGAATGTGCTGATCCAGAGGCAAGAATCGCTGGAAGATACGGTCAGACAGCTCACAGAGGCCGTTAATATGTTGGTACAAACTCAGGTACAGAACATGCCCAGGGTTGATGTTCAGGTTCCAAGGGGTGTACCCCAACAGCATGAAGCAATGCAAGTACCTGACAGGCTGGCAAGGGAAGTTCCACAACCTACAGGCTCAGCTCGCTCCTCCAATGCGCGCTCCAAGGCTGGAAGACACCCTGTTCGGGAAGAAAGGGAGGTCGCGTGCCCAGATAGCCTGATGGTAAGGCTGAGCCAGGGTGGAAATCTGCAAGCAGAAGTTGGACACGATAGAGCCAGAGTTGCAGCTCGGTGACTTAATGATGAGCGCAGACAGGGAAGATCCTATCAGCCTGACGGTCTGTTCGAAGAGGACGAAAGGTATGATCTGGAGCACCCTACCCCTAGTCATGATCACAGGCGGAGGTACGAGCTCCGAGATCCGCAGGTAGAAGAGCTCCTTCAGAGGGTCTAGCAGTTGGAGGCACGACCTGGAGCCCCGGAGCAGCGTCGGTATTATGGGGGAAGGACTCCATTCACGAGGGAGATTGAGACACAGCCTCTCCCTCCGAGGTTCAAGATGCCAAGCATCCAGCAGTATAATGGGGACAGTGACCCCTATGACCATCTCGACTCCTTCAATGTTCGGATGGACCTGCAGACAGGAAGTCCGATGGTGAACTGCCGAGTATTCCCAGCTACATTGGGGGATATTCCGAGGACGTGGTTCAAGAATCTCCCAGCTCGCAGCATAGGAAGTTGGGAGCAATGCCAACAGAAGTTCGTTGGTCAATACAGGGCACTGAGAAGGCAACTCGCTCCATCCTGCCATCTAGCCACTATCTTTTAGAGTCAAGGTGAGTCGTTGAAGGAATACATCACCAGGTTTAGACGCGAGGTCGCTAATGTTGAGCATCCGTCAGATGAGAGTATACTGACATCGATCTCAGTTGGGCTACGCAAGGATGGAAAGTTATACGAAAGCATTTATAAGTCCCCAGTGAAGGATCTGGGGGAATTCTATGAGCGAGCTGCGAAGGAGATCAGGTGGGAAGAGACCTTCGGCCCGAAAAAACAGAATCAGAAGAATGAAGGGGGCAGTTCCAGCCAACCAAAGAGGAGAAATAATGGCAGGAACGAAGAAGGAAGAAATAATGGCTCGAGTAACCAGATCACTAAGAGAACAAGAAGAGAGCCAAGGTATGAGCGACCTCAGCGTCAAGGTCGCCATGAAGGATACAGTGTCCTGACGGCATCACCGGACAGGATTTACACTGCGGAGAGAAATAAAGAGGATTTTGGGAGGCCTAATCCTATAAGGGCTCCCGTTCATCAAAGGGATCAAAACAAGTTCTATGTCTATCATAATGAGGTCGGGCACAGTACTTCAGATTGTTGGGCGTTGAAGAATGCCATTGAGAAATTGATCAGGCGAGGTCGCCTAGGAGACTATGTAGCAAGACCCGCAGACTCGCGACCTCCACAACAACGACCCCACCATCAACAGCCAACACATCAACATCAGCTCCAACGAGCTGCCGAGCCAGATCACGAACCTGCGGTAAGAACCATTTTTACCATTTATGGTGGCCCCCATATCGCAGGAGACTCCAACAGATCGCATGAGAGGTATGTCCGAGAGGCAAATCATTCTTTTTAGCTCAATGGGTCAGAAGGACTTACAAAAAGGGCAAAGCCGACCTCGGACGAGATTGTATTTACAGATGAAGATGCAAGAGGAGTGATCTGGCCTCATAACGATGCGTTGGTCGTGCCAGCTAAAATCAGCAATATGGAAGTTAGACGTATCATGATTGATACTGGAAGCTCGGTGAATGTGATGTATCGGAGTTGTTTTGATCAGATGGGGCTGCGAGCAGAACAAATGGCACCGTCCCCAAAGCCTTTATTCGGATTCACTGGAGACGCTGTAGTACCAGTAGGGCAGATTAAGTTGCCATTGACTCTTGGGGAGGCAGGTCGTCAGGCAACGACCCTGACAGACTTCTTGATCATTGATTGCCCATCAGCATATAATGTGGTCCTCGGGAGACCTGCCATGAACGAGTTGGATGTGGTTACTTCGACCAGAACTCTCACAGTTAAGTTCCCAACTCCTAATGGCATCGGATGTATTCGAGGAGAGCAGCACTTAGCTCGAAGCTGCTATGAAGATGCTGTCAAAATGGGTGTAAGAGGAAAGAAGGTGAACGTGGTCTCAAGGGGTGAGCCACGAGCTGTGATTGAGAAAGGAGTCAGTCTCGACCTGGACCCCCGTGAGGTAAATGCAGACCGAACTACAGGTCCAGTTGAAGAATTAGAAGATGTACAAGTCAGCGAGGCAGATTCTGAAAGGTGCCTGAAGTTGGGAAGAGGTTTAACTCCAGAGTTAAGAACCCAGCTCGCTGAATTCCTGAAGACGAACTTGGATGTATTTGCATGGAATCATGAGGATATGGTAGGGATAGATCCAAAGGTGATGTCTCACAGATTGAATATTGACCCTCACCACAAACCAGTCCGCCAAAAGAGAAGGGCAATGACAGGGGAACGTTACTTAGCACTAAAGGAGGAAGTAGACAAGCTGCTGGTTAACAAGTTCATTAGAGAAGCTTACTATCCAACCTGGGTCGCCAACCCTGTGCTAGTAAAGAAAAAGAATGGAAAGTGGAGGACTTGCATCGACTTCACTGACCTGAACAAAGCGTGCCCAAAGGATAGTTTTCCCCTGCCAAGAATAGACCAGCTCGTGGACGCTACTGCTGGCCACGAGCTCCTGAGCTTCATGGACGCATATTCGGGATATAACCAGATCCCAATGAAACCCGAAGACGAAGAGCACACCTCCTTCATGACGGATCGAGGGTTATATTGCTATAAGGTGATGCCCTTCGGGTTAAAAAATGCTGGAGCAACCTATCAACGCTTGGTGAACATGATGTTCAAGGAGATCGGAAAGACCATGGAGGTCTATGTCGATGACATGCTAGTAAAATCCAAGCAGATAGGTGACCATGTTCACGACCTGGGAGAGATGTTTCAGATTCTGAGGAGCTATCAGATGAAATTAAACCCGCTCAAGTGTGCGTTTGGAGTAGCTTCTGGGAAGTTTCTGGGCTTCATGGTCAACAGCAGAGGAATTGAAGCAAACCCTGAGAAGATCAAGGCATTGATCGACATGAGATCTCCAGCCGGGGTGAAAGACGTACAGAGCCTCAATGGCCAGGTCGCAGCACTGAGCAGGTTCATTTCGAAAGCTACAGACAAGTGTGTCCCTTTCTTTGACATCCTGAAGAAAGCGAAGAGCTTCGAATGGACTGAACAGTGTGAAGTAGCCTTCCAGTAGTTGAAGGAATATATGTGGCGAGCTCCACTTCTTTCCAAGCCCAAAGAAAATGAAAAGCTGATCTTATATTTAGGAGTGTCAAAGCAAGCTCTAAGTGCCGCACTGGTGAGGGAAGAGGAAAAGACGCAGCTTCCGGTATATTACGTAAGCAAACGGTTACAGGATGCTGAAACAAGATATTCGCAGATGGAGAAACTAGCTTACTGCCTGGTGATTGCATCAAGGAAGCTGCGACCTTATTTTCAGGCTCATACAATTGAAGTCCTCACCCAATATCCGTTGAAACAAGTCCTGCAGAAAGCTGACACCTCAGGTCGTTTGCTGAAATGGGCAGTGGAGCTCGCGCAGTTCGATATTCAGTTCAGGCCAAGGACGGCTACCAAAGCTCAAGCTCTGGCAGACTTCATTGCGGAGTTCACAAGGCTTATGGATGATGAAGCTGAATCTTCTGAAGGTCCAGCATGGGAGCTTTATGTTGATGGATCAGCCAGCGAGCAGAAGGCTGGAGCTGGAATTCTACTGATCAGTCCTGAAGGCCACAAAATCCTCTGTGCTCTAAGGTTTGGCTTCCAAGCGACGAACAATGAGGCTGAGTATGAAGCTCTGCTCGCGGGACTGCGTTTGGCTAAGGAGATGCGAGCTGAGCGTTTGAAAATCTTCAGTGATTCGCAGCTCGTTGTCGGCCACGTATTGGGGGAATATCAAGCCAGAGGACCAAAAATGGCCCTCTACCTCCAGAAAGTTCACGAGCTGCTAGGTGCATTCCAGAAGTACGAAATGAAACATATCCCGTGAGCTCAGAACTCGCATGCTGATGCATTAGCCCGCCTCGCAACTACACGAGATACAGATTTCCTTGGGGCGATCCCAATTGAGTTTCTACCAGCTCCAAGTACGGAGGAAAAGAGTATGACGATGGCCATAACCGTACAGCCTAGCTCTTGGATGAGCCCGATTCTCAGTTATTTGCAAGATGGAAAGCTGCCAAGTGACAAGTTGGAAGCCCAGCGTCTGCGAGCTAGAGCAGCCAGATATTGCATCTATGACGATGCGTTGTACAAGAAGGGGTTCTCAGCTCCACTGCTAAGATGTATTGATGGTCCTGAATGTGAAACAGTACTAAGGTAAATACATGAAGGCCATTGTGGGAACCACGCTGGAGGGCTGTCTCTAGCTCAAAAAGCACTTCGTCAAGGCTTCTACTGGCTCACCATGAGGCAGGACACCATCAACTTAGTGAAGAAATGCGACAAGTGTCAGAGGTTTGCTCATATTCCGCGAGCTCCACCGGCTTACCTCCAACAGATGGTGAGCCCATGGCCCTTTGCTATCTGGGGGATGGACCTGATTGGACCTCTACCAATGGCTCGGGGAAGATGCAAACATGCGGTGGTCGCGGTAAATTACTTCACCAAGTGGGCGGAAGCAAAGGAGTTAGCTGAAATCTCCACGACAAAGATTGAGAAGTTTGTGTGGAGTAATATTATTTGCAAATTCGGAGTCCCACAGCAGATCGTGACTGATAATGGGACCCAGTTCGCTAGTGACCAGTTTCTCAAGTTCTGCAACGACCTCAAGATTGTTAAGAGCTTTTCAGCAGTGGATCATCCACAAGCCAATGGCCAAGTTGAAGCAGTGAACAAGATCATCAAGCAGACCCTGAAAATGGAACTGGAAGCAAAGAAATGAGCATGGGTAGATGAGCTTCAAAAAGTACTGTGGTCTTACAGAATCACAGCTCACAGCTCCACTGGCGAGACCCCATTCTCAATGGTATATGGATCTGAGGCTATGATCCCAGCTGAGTTTGAAGTTACTTCGCAAAGAAGAGCAACCTTCAATCCAAACAACAACGATCAGCTACTTGCCACAAACCTGGACCTGCTTGAAGAGCACAGGGAAACGGCCAGGCTAAGGGTAGCTGTCTATCAGCAAAGAATAGCGAGGTACTACAATAAGTATGCTCGGATTCGCAGATTCAATGTGGGAGACTTAGTATTGCGTCTCATTCTGCCTGGAGCCCGCAAGCCAAGTGATGGATCCTTAGGCCCGAACTGGGAAGAACCATATGTTGTCACAGCAAGCTTGGGGAATGGGGCTTATCATTTAGCTAACAATGAAAATGGAGCTGAGGTCCCTCGAGCATGGAATGCCGAACATCTCCGCCCTTATTATCAGTGAAACTCTTTGTAATATGTAATTCAAAATTATTTTAAATAATGAAAGCTCCATTTCCCCAACTTGCGACTCAATTCATCTCACTATGGCAAACGGGCTGCGAGCTAAATAGCTCGCCAATGAGCCTAAAAAGCAGGCGAGGTGACGACTCCTACATAGCTCGCTACAAACAAAGAGCCAAAAAAGCAAGTGACTAAGTGTCCTTGCATAGCTCGCCAAAGAGCCTAAAAAGCAGGCGAGGTGACGACCCCTACATAGCTCGCTAAAAATAAAGAGCCAAAAAAGCAAGTGACTAAGTGTCCTTGCATAGCTCGCCAAAGAGCCTAAAAAGTAGGCGAGGTGACGACCCCTGCATAGCTCGCTACAAATAGAGAGCCAAAAAAGCAAGTGACTAAGTGTCCTTGCATAGCTCGCCAAAGAGCCTAAAAAGCAGGCGAGGTGACGACCCCTGCATAGCTCGCTAAAAATAAAGAGCCAAAAAAACAAGTGACTAAGTGTCCTTGCATAGCTCGCCAAAGAGCCTAAAAAGCAGGCGAGGTGACGACCCCTGCATAGCTCGCTAAAAAAAAAAAAAAAAAAAGAGCCTAAAAAGCAGGCGAGGTGACGACTCCTGCATAGCTCGCTACAAATAGAGAGCCAAAAAAGCAAGTGACTAAGTGTCATTGCATAGCTCGCCAAAGAGCCTAAAAAGCAGGCGAGGTGACGACCCCTGCATAGCTCGCTAAAAAAAAAAAAAGAGCCTAAAAAACAGGCGAGGTGACGACCCCTGCATAGCTCGCTACAAATAGAGAGCCAAAAAAGCAAGTGACTAAGTGTCCTTGCATAGCTCGCCAAAGAGCCTAAAAAGCAGGCGAGGTGACGACCCCTGCATAGCTCGCTAAAAAAAAAAAAAAAAAAAGAGCCTAAAAAGCAGGCGAGGTGACGACCCCTGCATAGCTCGCTACAAATAGAGAGCCAAAAAAGCAAGTGACTAAGTGTCATTGCATAGCTCGCCAAAGAGCCTAAAAAGCAGGCGAGGTGACGACCCCTGCATAGCTCGCTAAAAATAAAGAGCCAAAAAAGCAAGTGACTAAGTGTCCTTGCATAGCTCGCCAAAGAGCCTAAAAAGCAGGCGAGGTGACGACCCCTGCATAGCTCGCTACAAATAGAGAGCCAAAAAAGCAAGTGACTAAGTGTTTTTGCATAGCTCGCCAAAGAGCCTAAAAAGCAGGCGAGGTGACGACCCCTGCATAGCTCGCTAAAAAAAAAAAAAAAAAAAGAGCCTAAAAAGCAGGCGAGGTGACGACCCCTGCATAGCTCGCTACAAATAGAGAGCCAAAAAAGCAAGTGACTAAGTGTCATTGCATAGCTCGCCAAAGAGCCTAAAAAGCAGGCGAGGTGACGACCCCTGCATAGCTCGCTAAAAATAAAGAGCCAAAAAAGCAAGTGACTAAGTGTCCTTGCATAGCTCGCCAAAGAGCCTAAAAAGCAGGCGAGGTGACGACACCCCTGCATAGCTCGCTAAAAACAAAGAGCCTAAAAAGCAAGTGACTAAGTGTTTTTGCATAGCTCGCCAAAAGAGCCTAAAAGGCAGATGGCTAAGTGCCTCTGCATAGCTCGTCAAAATTTTAATGGTTCAATTACTTTTACTTACCAAATTTTATTAATTGTTGGATTAAGTAATTGCTTTGATTATTATCAGATTTAAAGCTCGTTGATGATCAGCTCGCAAGGAATATGGTAGCTCTAAAGATGAAAAGCATGAAATATGTTATACGCAGTAACTTAAATGCATTCAAACACAGAAAGAGTAATGAAAGAAATTTCATTAAATATGAGATTTGATTACAAGTAAAAAGCTGAAAAAATACAAGTAAAAAAGGAAAGCAAGTTTTCAATCTTGAGCTGAAGGGCCTGGGTCCGTTAAAGGTTCTTTATGTGAAGGAGTAATGGGCTCAGCCTGGGAGGTCGTGCCAGGAGCTTGCTCTGAAGGGATTGGACCAGCTGAGGATGAGGTAGCTCGTGATTTAAAATCTTCAATAGTTTCAAGTCCTATGTCCCCAAAGATAGAAAAATCCATTTCCGGGTGGGACGTCCACAATGTGAAGAGAAAATCACGACCTGTTCTTGCCTCGGCCTCATCCCTTGCATCTGTGACTTGCACTTCCAATTCTCGAGCAGCCTGCTCTCTGAAGACTGTTAGCTCCTCGAAGGCATTGTCTGCAAGCTGGTTAACGTCCTCAGCGTTTTTCTGAACAGCTTCTGCTCTTTTCTTTTCAGCCTCAACTTGCTGAATGGCCTCCGCCACTTATCGCCTAAGCACCTCAGCTCGATGCTCAGCGTCCTCGGCACGATTAGCCGCGGTTGCAGCCTCCTCAGCTCTTTTGGTTGCAGCCTCCTCAGCACTTTTAGTTGCAGCTCCCATTTCGTCAGCTCGTTCTTTAGCTTCCTCAGCTTGTTTTTCAGCAGCTTCAGCTCGTGCTAAGGCAGCCTCAACTTGGCGATGAAGCACTTCGATTTTTTCCTCTACAGTTGAAGCCTTCTGCTCTGCCAGCTCGGCCCGCTGCTCAGACCGTTTTAGATCTTCCCCTATTTTGAGTAGCTCATCCCTTAGCATGTTGCGCTCATTCTCCATTTTACGAAGAGCTTCCTCGGCTGCCTGCCTTGCAGCGTTTGCTTCAGCGATCTGAGCTTCCTGACCTTGTATTCTGCCCGTGGTCAAGCGAGCTATATCATTAGTGGCCTCCTCCAACTCGTCTTCCAGCTTCCTTATGGCGTCGTTTGTAGCCCTTGTCTGCCTTCTCCGCTTCATCGCCCCAAGAGCACCCTGAAGATGTTATAAGTTAACATTCTATAAAATAAAGAGGTAGGCAAATAAGGGAAAATGACTTACCAGCATGGAATGACGAGCTATGAATTCATCCAGATCCTCGCCCCTAAGATATTTATTTTCCAAGACATTTGTGTGGTTAAGCATGATTGTGTCCCAGTTGTCAAGGAAAGAGGTCAAATATCTTCCCCCAGACCCAACCTCAACAGTTGGTTTTGTTGGCGATGGGGTCCTCTCAGCTTCTGGAGTATCGCGTTCGCCGTCCCAAGTAGCGGTAGGCCGCAAGTGAACGGTATGTTTAGATGTTCTTTTGTTGGGGCCAGCTTGGGCTTCCTGCGAAGCAGCCTGAGGTGGAGCGTCACCTTTTCCAGGCAGCGAGCTAGAAGCTAGAGTCGGTTGAAGACCAGAGGAACCAGCAATAGGAGGCACTTCGCTGGGAGCAGCGGGGGAAGGAGCAGCAGCCTGTTTCTCAGCAGCAGCAGGCACTTTACTGGGAGCAGCGACCATAGGAGCCTGGTCCTCGACAGATGGCTTGGAACGTTTTGAAGGGGCCGCTGGAGTGGCTGAGGCCTCAGCAGGCCGTTTCGCTGAAAGAGTCGAGGAGGTGGGAGATGTAGTAGGTCGCTCAGGAGGAGGAGATTTCATAAGAACGAGTTTCTTCCTGTTAGCTGGAACTCGCCCAGAGGAAGAAAGGGGGGCTAGAGCACGAGCTGGAAATGGCAGCGAAGCCCCTGGGGTAGATGTGTGATGTGGAGAAGAGGATGAATCAACTTGTACAGTAGGGGCTGTGTGGACTGGATCTGATCCTGCCCGAGCTGGGGCAGGAGCTGAAGAAGTAGTTTTTCGAGATGCACCCTTTGATGGGGTGCGAGCTAAGGACGATTTCGCCTTTGAAGAAGTACGAGCTGAAGACGATCTCGCCTTAGAGGAGGCGCGAGTAGGAGCGTCTCGGGTAGAAGCCTCCCGAGCTGGAGAAGGTGAACGAGTTGTACCTGCTGATGATGAAGAGACTGGTGGCGGAGCCTGGGAAGCAGACGTGTTCCCAACTCGAACTGGAACTTCAAAAACAGAACGAAGTCTAGGTCTATCGCCGATTTTGCCTATGTCCTCCTCAGATCGCAGAAGAAGGGATTCCTTAGGAGGAGCAAGGCCGTAAGCTCTAAGGATCACATCGTCGAATTTGATGCTGGTACCTGCGTCCTCTGAGCTTGCGAGCTTGTCAAGAGCTCGTTCCTCCTCGCCGCTGAGAGGAGACTCTTCCATTTTCAACACTGCACAGCAAATAATTAAAAGATGGTAATAAAGATACAAAATAACCTCAGCTCGCTATATTTTCCTTTATGAATACCTGGTTTCAGGACAAAGCTGAAATTTTGGAGATCTGCGAGAGAGGGGCACGAGACGTAAAACCAGCTCGTCTTGTACGGCCCGACGTTGGATTTGCCCTTTGCTTCTCCTTTGGGCAAGAGATCTTTGTATTGCGACTGACAGGCTGTAAGGTAGTAGATGCCATCCGGTTTCTCTCCTTCTGCTGTACTTAGAGCCTTGAAGGAGTAGAACTGCTGTATAATTTTTGGTGTAGGGGGGCGAAGGCCGTTCCTAAGGAAGACCATGGCCAGCGAGGTCAGCTGCGCATATGAGTTTGGAGTCAACTGGAATGGCGCGAGCTTGACCTTGTTGAGAAATGCGATTAAGTATGGCGGAATAGGGAACCGTAGCCCCTGCTCGAAGTGCTGAGTGCTGACAGCGATGAATCCCCTGGGCGGATAACATGCATGATTACCTGAATCAGGCAACAGTGCGCGACAACCAAAAGGAATGTGGAATTGGGCAACAAGTCCTTCCACATCAGGACGTTTTAGCGAGGAAGGATGACGAGCGAACGTATCCCGAGCTGCTCTTCCCTGTATAGCATGTTTTCGGGCTGCATCATGCTCACGAGCTTCACTACTTGGAACATTTCCCTTGCGAATTTCGCTTGAAGACATCTGAACAAGTTAAAAAACCAGATTGAGTCAGAAGAAGAAATGCCATGTCCAATAAACTCAAAACTCAGAATAATGAAGGTACAACAATGGTGGTGAAGCTGAATAAACTGAAAGCAGAAAGTTTGTCTTACTTTGAATCGTTGATGAGACTGAAAAACGGCGAGCGAGGATGATGATTTCGTGAAAAAGGCAGTAGGTCCTGGTTGCTTGAAAGATTGAACACTTGATTGCTTTAAAAGAAAACGACAGATGAAAGAAGAAAATGAAAAAGGTCTATCGATTTATATAGACAAGCAAGTGTGAGCTCCAACCGTCAGATTTTGGAAAAGTGTAACCGTCATAAATCTGACGGTGCAGCGTGAAGCATGGCTTTGGAAATCATGCAGCCGTCAGTTGAAAGACGTGCGCATTAAATACGTGTGTAAAGGACGTGCAGGCGTCGTTTTAGTTACCATCTGCATGATCGCCACGTGTCACAACTGAAAAGGTGGAATTTGAAAGTGCACAGGAGCAGTTATGAAGGTTAGCGTGCCAAGGAAGCCAGCTTTTACCAGCAGTTTCAAACTCCCAGCTCGCAGAAGCGAACTGAGAGCTGGGGGGCTAATGTTATATGTATTTTTCGGACTCGTTAATTGGGTTGGTAAAAGTCCAATTTAGGCCCATTTTAGACCCAATAAAAAGGCCCAATAAGGTCAACCCAGTCAAAGCCCATCAGACGAGGCTCAGATATCAACTCCAGGCCTAGCAGAAGGCACAGCTCATCTCAGTATCTTGTCAGCTCGCTGCAACGAGCTCGTTTCACAGCTCACCTCATGCACAGCTCGTCTCTCAGCGAGCTCGAGCTCAAGACCGCCATAGACACGTCAGCTCGTCCAAAAGCATAATAAATACAGTATATTTCAGAAACAGGCAATTACCAAGTTCAACCATGATTCTCTCTCCGAATATGGTAGTTACCCAGTCAAACCATGATTTCCTTTTCAGATATGGAAGTTTATTCAAAGTCAAATTCAAATCAACCTTATCTCGAGATAATTACAGTAGTTTCCTGATATTATTCAAATATATTAGGAAGTATAATTAATATATAATTCTTTTCCTTATTTTTCCTGATTATTTGGGAAGCGCAATTAATTCAGGATTCTTTTCCTGATTTGCTACAACCAGAATTGTAACATCTCTTTCCCTATAAATAAGGATTAAGATCATTGTAACATCATCAGAGAATAATCAATAATACACTGTTACTCTGCAGAATTTAAGAGACAGACAGTCGTGGACGTAGGCCAATTATTGCCGAACCACGTAAAAGCTCCGTGTTCCTCGTTTGATTCTCGGTATTTGTCTGCATCTTTTCTTGGTATTTGTGTTTTCTCACATTGATTGCAGGTATTGGGTATTGATTACTCGTCGACTGAAATCCAACGTCGACAGACTATTTTGAGAACCTTATCATGATTTCTTGTTGATGAAAACATGTGTCTAAGAATGTGATTGTGGGGTGTGTTTGTTTCTGATTTATCTGGTGGGGTTTGGTCCCAAGGAGTATTTTAGTACTTTTGGGAGGTGGTGGAGGCAGTGATCATGAAAGATCGGAACATAGGGCATGCCCGTGGTTTGGCTTTGTTGTTTTTACTGCTCCTGGTGTGGCCGAGATAATCATCCAGGAGAAGCATAACATTGATGGAAGGATGGTGAGTTGTTAGTAGTACTTTAAGAGTAGACCTTTAGTTTGTATCTTGTGGTTATTGTTGTTGTTGTTCTTGTTATTTTATGTGTATAGTAGGACATAGAATTAAAATTTATTCATGTATAGGAATTATGAGTCCAATATTGTAATTGCAGGAGTGTCTTTTATTAGGAGGTTGAGGCAAAAAAGGCTGTTCCTAGTGATGATCAGAACATGCTGACTAGAAACAACAGCAGTGTTCATGGTTCTCCTGGTCCAGGTCGCACAAAAAAGATTTTTGTAGAAGGCTTAGCATCCACAGTCATCAAGAGTGACTTAAAGAAGTATTTTGATCAGTTTGGGACTATTATAGATGTTGTGGTGATGTATGATCACAACACTCAGAGCCAAGAGGGTTCGGATTCATTACTTATGATTCAAAAGAGGCGGTAGACAAGGTCAGACAAACATTCCTTCAATTCTTTTCGCTTTACAAACTAATAGACTGTATTATCAATTCATCTTAAGCATTTGTTCTAATTGTTTCTACCAGTGGATCATTTATGAGAACAAAATTGTCAATTAAGAAAAATATAAATTAACTTTAGCCTATGGCAAATAGAATTTCATATTTTTTTGATAAATTAGGAACTGAGTATTGTCTTCTACGAAATTTAATTGAATTTCAAGGGAATAAAGGTGCTTCTAAGTTTTTCCTAGGTGATTTGTTGTTCCATGTTACTAAATTTTTACTAATATCTCTATTTTTATGTTTAATACCCATCAAATGCATTGAAAGTATCATTTTTTCTAATCTGTCTTATGATTTTGTTAAGTTGCTTTTGCTTGTTTGATGGGTTATAATTTTATATTGAGCATGGTCTCAATTGATTTATGGTCATGGTGTTTGTTATATATGGTAAAAGTATAACTTAGGTTGTTTATTGTCTTGTATGTGCCGGCTTTTAACTTGGTGTGGATTACGAAATATTGCACATGATATATTGGAATCTTAATACTTTAAATGAATGTGCTCGATTACATTTATTGTAATTGTATTTGTTTAAATTTTAGCTATATGGCATGATTGATGAATTGTTTATCAAATGTTGAAATCATGAATATGCTCAGTCATATTTATTGTGATTGTATTGGTTTAAATTTGTGTTTTTGTGTGTGGGTATAGGAGGAGGAATGGGATATATCTCGTAAAGTAAAGGAAATTGTGTTTATTATGGCTATGTCATTGTGGTTTTAGTTTAATTTTCAGTGTTAAATTATCATAATCAGTATCATCCACGATATGAGTTAGAGTAATTTTGGTTGATATTGGTCGTGTAAATGGGAACCGTTTTGGCATTTCATGAAGTTTACTGTGCTAGAAACACTATTCGGAGCAATGCCAACCTGTTTATTAACTTTTTATCTTCTATTTCAGTACTTTTCCTACCTAAATTGAGTGAAAGATGAAATAAAGGACTGGACGATAATGGGTTCTTTAGTTTTTTAGGCAATGTTTGGATCATGTGATCCAGGATGCAGATTTTTGGAAATACATATATATTTTTTTATGGTAACAGTGAGTGATAAAGTAACTAATTTCAATAGTATTGAGGAATATGCATGGCAAGAGTGATAAGAAGAATGTAAATTGCAATTGCATGTTAATATGAGTTGATTAACTTTTCCAGTTGCTAGGCGTCGGTTTATCAGTATGTTTTTAGCATAAATTTACTTCACTTGCATTCTCCTTCGATTCTTTTGTTGACTCTTGCTTTTTGAGGAGAAATGTATTCTTAATATTATTGAGGAATCCCAACTTTCAAGATTTACAAGAATGGAGCTAAGGTAAAGTTGAAGGAGATTGTAAATATAAAAAGATTTCGTGTTGTTTTCGTTGCTTCCTTTTTGTTTATCTATTGCTTGATCATTTGAATCAATTAGATGTTAGGTTTTAATTTTATCTTTAACTATTCTATGTAAAGTGGTCGATATGGAGGAAGCTACAAGAGAATGCCATCAAGGTCTCCAAGATGCCAATATCATTGTTAGTTTAACTTGTTCTTGTGCTTATTTGAATTTCCTGACCTAATCATGCTTACGTTTTTGTGGTTACACAATTGAGACTATTTGTAACCAGTGTTGTAAAAATCGCCGGTTACTGGCAATTTTTCGCCGATTATTCGCTGACCGGCACCCAACCGGTCCGATAATCCCCAGATCGGAGACCCTAATCGCCGAAGGTAAGTAATCGGCCGAGTTATCGAGTAACCGGTCCAACTCGGCCAACTCGGCCCAAAATCGGCCCCCAAAAAAATCCAAAAACCATAAAAATTAAACAAAAATTAGAGTCATCAAAATCGGTGACGTTGTCGTTAAAGATATCATCCATCAAGAGCAAGACTGCAAGAGAGATCAGAGAGGGAGAGAGAGAGCCTTGGTTGTGGACTTGTGGTCGTTGGCTCGCTGCATGGGTGGATGAGGTCGAGATCGTCTCCGCCGTTCATCGCCGTCATCCTCGCTGCTGGTCGTCATCTCCAAATCTTACGGATGAGTCGGATGACTGGATGAGGTTGTCGTCGTCAACACACACAAGATCGACGGGAGAAGAAGAAGAAGAAGAAGAAGAAGAAGGCTGATCGGAAGAAGAAGAAGAAGAAGAGAAGAGAAGAGAGGAGAGTGGTGTGCGGCGGCTGTGAGACAGTGAGAGTGGTGAGGGTTTTTGTGTGTGAATATATATGTTAGGGCAAATTACACAACGGACCCTCATGTTTGATAAAATTATATCAATTTTTAATTTTGGCCCCCTATGTTTTAAAAAATATTGCTTCACTTCTCTAAATTTCAAAAAAAATAATAATTTTTTCCTAAAACAATACTCGCCGATTAATCCCCGATTAATCCCCGAGTAACCGATAAATCACTAACCGCTGTGTCGCCGGTCGATTAGCGAGTAACGATTTCTGCAACATTGTTTGTAACAAAGAAACTATGTGTGGATAAACTAAGCTCGTCACTTAATTTTGTGCTTTGCTGCTTACTTGCGCTCACTTTCTTCAAGGTGTGACTTAAGGTACAGATTCTTATATTTTTTACTTTTAGGAGTTTTAATTGCTTCTCCATCAATTGTAGAGATTTTATTAATCTTTAATTTCTTTTAAATATGAAATGTTTGATGTAATTTTTACGATCATTTGAAATTTTATTAATCTATAGGACGAAAATGTATTGAATCTTCATTTTTATATTTTAATTAAACTAACATATTGTAGTTATAGTTAAATTTGGAATTATTATTTATGATATCGTATAAATGTGAGGAAGCTTGAAATAACTATGACATGATACCTTTTGGATTAAATGATTATATAATTAAATATCATGATAACTCTCGGTTTAGATTATTATATAATTAAGTATCATGTTATTGCTAAATTATTGTCAAATACAAATTATAGTCCATTAACATATTAGTGCACTATTTTTTATAATCTTGAATGAAGTTGTATAGATTATTCTATATATTGCAATATAACACGAGAGAATCCAAAAGATTGAAATTTTTGCCACACTCCATGACCCATGTATATTTTTCATCCATGTCAAAACCTCTACATTTAAAAAGCGTGGAGAAATTAATGAAAAACATGTTCAATGTGCTTGCAATCCATGAAACCCTAAACTTAATGTTAGTTGTTTAGAGGGCAAGTATATATGATGGGTTTACAAACATTGTTTTTTGTTGATGTATGTCTATCATGACTTCCAAAAAAAAAAAAAGAAGGTAGGATGACAAACATTTCATTTTGTTCATGTACGGGTAAAGCATGTCCTCTAATAATAAGTATTTGGATTTTTGTTTTGGATATTTTAAACACTCTTTTTGAAGCTTAAGAATCCAAAAAATTATGATATACATAGAAACTTTAAAACATTATGAATGTTAATTATATATACAGTCTTCCTTTTATAATATGTTGTAAATTAAGTTTTTCTTTATTATGTTTACTTAATTTAATTACTTTTCTAAACATAAGATGTTTGATGTAATTTTTATGATCACTTGAAATTTTATTAATCTATAAAAACATATTGAATCTTCATTTTTTGTCTTTTAATTAAATTAAATATACTATAGTTATAATTAAACTTAGAATTATTATCTATGATATCATATATATAATAATTTAAGTAAAAATATTATTAATCAAATAGTTAAATCTAAATATCTATTTAATATATTATATAAATAATAATATTTAATTATGTTAATTTTAAAATTTATTTGATATAAAAAATGAATATAAATTTAAGCACGTCCCTTACACGTGTGGCCAAACCTAGTATTCTTGTGAAAGCAATGGCTAACAGCAAAGTTATTGTGGTAACTAGAATCCTCATAAAGTATATGTGCTGTTTATTTTGTATCAGAGACTCCTGGTGGGTTGCGGTTTTACTCCTGATTCAATTGGTTCTCTACAGCAGCTAGTCTATCTATAAGGATTTTGATTTTGTATTACTCCACTTAAAAACTATCGCAATGACTAATTATAATAAGGTAGCTAACTCATATCCCCTTAGGGACAAACACACACTACTTAGTTTAAGAACTAGTAAACAACGAAAGATTTACGGGATTTTCAGTGTAAAGAGAGTTGATTCCGCCTTTTATTGGAAATCTATCTAATCTCTTTTGGATGGATCTAGCTGAGAACCAGCCACGAGGGCAGATCCCAGTTTCTGATGGCACTTCACCTGGTCTTGATATGCTCCTTAATGCCAATCACTTGCATGTTAAATTTATTGAGGCTTTTAGTTATCTCTCTTACTGTGGTATTGTATTCTAGACTTCAATAGTAATCTAAGACTATCCATTCTCTACAGTCGTTTGGGAAACAATCAACTCTTGGGTGAAATCCCAGAGAAGCTTTTCAGCTCAGAGATGCGTCTGATGCATGTGTAGGTTTCGTAAAGCTTCAAGTGGACTAAATCTTTAATTATTTGATGTCTCTGCCGTGTAATTTAATGCAGAAAATTGTGCAATCAAATAGTTGACTTGTGAATTAATTTAGATACGTTGTCAATTTATATTTCTTCTCCTCTCTGTGTCGGGCTCTTGAAAACAACAAACTCACTGGCACACTTGCTTCCAGCATTGGACTTGCAAAAAATTAGGAGGTCATGTAAGTACCTAAATGTCATGTTCATCTGAATCTTTGAAAGTAACAATCTAACAGGCAGGCACGTTTTTTGTTCCCTGAAAAATCTCTTCTCTTGATCACAGACGCTTTGATAGGAACTCATTAACTGGTCCTACTCCTCAAACCCTCAGCAATCTTACAAGGGTCCAAGAGCTGTAAGCTGAAAATTGAGACATGGAAAATAAGCTTTTATGCCTGTTTTACGAAAAGTGATGATTATCATTAGCTAGTAATTCTACAGTTATGAGTGTTTGGTGATCCTCTTTTCAGGTTTTTGTCCAACAATAAACTGAATGGTTCCATCGCCAGCCTTGCTGCCATGAACTTCCTCAGCTACTCGTAAGTAGAACAGGTTTACTTAATTTATATGACTATATCTGTTGACATCATCAGAGTCATTGTATCTACATGGAATTTTCTTGATATCAAATTTCACTCTATAACCAAAGCATCTTTTACAGGGACTTGAGTAATAACAGTTTCAATGCATCAGCGGCTCCTTCATGGTTTTCAAGCTTGCAGTCTTTAACAACAATGTGTGTTCCAGTCCCTGCCCATTTCCTGCTCTCCAACAATGTAAAACACATAAACAAATAATTTGAGTCAAGATTACATTATCCGAACTAGTTGGATCCAACACATCTATTCCTTGAGTAATTCTCATATTTTACGTTTTGTTATGACTCCTAAGGCAGTGTATTTCGTGCACTGATACAAGCAATTCTTTGTGAAACGTGAAGCATAATCAGTTACTGTTTTGGCAGAACTATGGAGGATACTCAACTTCAAGGTGAAGTTCCTTCTGGCCTGTTTGGCCTTCCCCCCCAAGAAAATGTGTAAGCATCAGCATCATCCCAGGTAGTACCACTATACCATAGAATGAATACTCAAAGTTTCAAAATATCAAGTGACAAAGCTGATTAGTTTCAATCTAATGTGATAAGAATACTTGTTTAAAAAATAAAATTTTGCAACCAAATTGATGGTCAATGTCTAGCCAACATTGGTTTTACAGAGACTGGATGCAACACAGCTTGAACATATAATTAGTTTGTTGCTTAATCAATCTTATTAGTTTTTTTTTTTTTTTTTAAACATCCCTGCAGTTTTATAGAGGAACTCTTCCCACAGGACAGTTGATTGCCATCAAAAGATCTCAACCAGCATCTAAGCAGGGTTGGGTAGATTTCAAAACTGAGATTGAACTTTTATCAAGAGTCCATCACAAAAACCTCCTCATGCTTTCGGGATTCTGCTTTGAACCAGGCGGACAAATGTTGATATATGAGTACATTGTGAATGGTTCTGTGAGGGACAGTCTATCAGGTACCTCCTCCTGTTTTCTTCACCATCTTCATTCTGTGGACGCATATAACGACCAATATTGTAAGGCATTAAGCAGAATGTAGTACATATCACCACGCTAACATTTCAAAAATAAAATTGAATATGGTTGGCTAAGTACTAAGCTTCATGACGTTTTCACGTTTTACACAAATGCGCTTCCCTATTAATGGAACAAGCAAATTATTGGGAAAGTGCGAATTCTTCACTCATGATATTGTTCATCCTCTCTGAAAAAATGCCACACTATATGCAGGGCTAGGGAAAAGTGGAATCAGACTTGATTTGATAAGAAGACTTAAATTAGCCCTTGGTGCATCTAGAGGCCTAGCCTATGTGCATGAGCTTGCCAATCCTCCTATAATACACAGAGATATAAAATCAACAAATATACTGTTGGACGAAAGGTTAAATGCAAAAGTTGCTGATTTTGGTATCTCTAAACCAATGGGTGACAGTGAAAAGGGTCATATCAGCACTCAAGTTAAGGGAACAATGGTGAGTAATGCCAAATGTACACTTGCTCTAGCCTAAATATGACTCAATTTTTATCTTTTCTCCTTGCAATTAAAAGGTAGACTGAGAAAAAAATCTTAGAATGACCATGATCATAGGACGCTTTGATTAAGAATATATGCACAAATCATTATGTACCATGTCAGAAAATTGGCAGAAGATCTTATACCAATGTTATATGCCCTGATATTGGTTTTTTGGGTGTAGGGTTACTTGGATCCTAAATATTACATGAGCCAACAATTAAGTGAAATAAGTGATGTTTATAGTTTTGGGGTGCTAATGCCAGAGCTACTAACCGGAAGAAAGCCAATAGAGCAAGGAAAGTATGTTGTAAGAGAAGTAAAGACGGCAATGGATAAGTAAAAAGATCTATACAACCTCTACAAAATTCTTGATCCAACCACCAATTTAGGTACAACGCTAAAAGGTTTTGAGAAATTTGTGGATCTAGCAGTGAGACGTGTGGAAGAATCAAGAGCTGATAGGCCTACAATGAGTGGAGTAGTGAAGGAGATCGAATATATTTTGCACCTTGCTGGTTGAAATTCGAATGCAGATTCAATTCCCACTTCAACATGACACTGAGGCCTTTGATTATAGTAGTCCTTTTCCACTTTCAAAGATAGAGCCCAAGTGAGTATCACTTTTTGTCTTGAATGTCTTCACTTTTTATGGTATTGGGTAGAGGATGCTAGTTCTTTTGGATCTTTACATTTGTTTGTGCAATATGTTAAAAGTACTAAAGTTAAAATTCAAATAAGTTCTTAGCTTGTAAATTATATGAAAGGAAAACTGTCTATAAGGAGTAAGTCCATATAGTTCTATTAGAACAAATATCTTTTGCTCAAAGACACACTGCAGAATAACAATACAATATGGTACTTAAATTTTGTAATATATATCTCTTCATTTCATTTCTTTCTTTTTTTGCCTTTCACACTTAGGAGAAAACAGAAATCTGGTTTGAATTTATATGTTAGTTGCATCAAAGTGGTATAAAATACATAAACTAGTGAAGACAGGTATGGATGCCTCTTGCATGTAACCTTCAACTTTAGACAACGGTTATAGTATAAGAGACCATTCATATTGTAATATGGAATATAAGTGTATATGAATTCAAGCATTGCATCTGGGATCTAGTTGCTCAAAACCATGCATTACATGTACAATGTCCAATGTGTTTTGGGAAAAGTAAGCCTCTACAAAAGACATGCATTGAATTTAATAAACCCAAAGAAGCGGTAAACCTGTTAAAAGGACAATCAAGGTTCATAGAGGTTGTTGCAATATTTGCATTCCTCTGCCTCAATCTACCAAATTTTATCTCCAACATTTACGTAAGTTTCAAGGTAAAAATTTCATTTGACCTTTTAAAAACTTTAAAAGATTCTTAAGGGTACTTCAAAAGAAATCTATGAAATTGGTTCGATTTAAAATTTATTGGAGTTTGATAGAATTTTTGTAATATTATAATTTAGTGAAATTCGCAAATTCTATAGACTGATTAGAGCTATAGTTCCCTCCAAGAGAGACATGCAATTTTTTCTTTGGATTCTTGTATGAAGTTATGATTAAAGCTGTTGAACAAATTCTTCCATGGTTGTAATTGAGAAAAATGACACGTTATGCTCTTAAATATTGTGTGAGATTGATAGAAGTGATAGCTTTTGAGTGGATATTAAATATGCAGCATGAAAATAATTAATTAATGAATAGTTATTGTTGAAAACTGTAAATAAGGAATCTTTATTTTTTGGTTGGCATAGTACTTTCTTTATCATTATGTTTATCTCCATATTAGTGTGTAATTCTCTAATTTATGGAAGCTAAAATATTAGATGGGGTTCATATATAATTATTGACTTTTGAGGTTGAAAGTATAACTTCGGGTTAGCACATGATTTGGTATCGAGTCACCCGATATTAGGTCATGTGCTAACCCAAAGTTATATTTTCGACCCGAAACAAGTCATTCCATAGCTACTAACTTTTCAAATAAAAGATATAACTGCAGTCACATGATCCGATATCGGGTCACGTATTAACTCAAAGTCACATATATATATTTTTATCTAAATCCGATCATTCCCTAACTATTGACCTTTTAGGTTATAACTTTGGGTTGGCAAATACCTAGTATCAGGTTATGTGCTAATCAAATGTTGGGTTAGTAAATACCCAATATCAAGTCATTCCATAACTATTTTTTGGGGTCAAAAATATAACTTCGGATTAGCACATGAGTTGATATCAGGCCATGTCCTAACCTAAAAGCTTATTTTTTATTCGAATCGGGTCAAAATTAATTATTGACCCAATCGAGTCAAAAATATAATTTCGAGTTAGTAGGTGACCCAATATCACATCTTGTCCTAACCCAAAAGCTTATTTTTTGGCCCAAATCAGGTCAATAAATATTAGGTCAATTTATAACTTCAAGTTAACAACATGACTTGATATCAGGTCAACCCGATATTGGGTCATGTCCATTGTTCTAAAAATCAATAGATTTGGTCGATTTTTCATCAATTAATTTGTGACCTATACCATACCAATTGGATAACCTCCATATTGGGGATCCAACTTGCTTGAAGTGAGTACTCAACTAAGTAATCGGTCCAACTTGGCCTAGAATTGGCGAGCCCAACCACCAACCTAACTAGAAAATTTTCAACACAAAAAAATAAAAAATAAAAAAGCTAAACACAATTAATTCTAACAACAAAAATACAAATTAGACAACTTTTTCAATCAAGAACATATATGTATACAATAATACAATTAAAAGTAAATATATTAGGAGAAATAAAAAGAAAAAAAAAAACTCATTGGGCATTTCTTCGAACAGTTGATGTATATAAAATATATCCAATGTCATTGTTGATGACGAAGGCAGGAAACAAAAGTGGGGTCTATAACAAATATAGAGGAGGAGAAAGAGATTGCTAGTTATTATGGTGGTGGTGCATTGGTGGTGGTGGATGAGGTCAGGGCCGGTATGGCTTGGTCGTGTGGGTGGAGGAGGTTGGAGTTAGGTTTTGTGTGGTGGTAATTATGGTATTCTAGTGTGGCAATGATGATGATTTAGAGTAGCTACGATGGCCATGACAATAGATTGGCCGGTGGGAGATAAGGTGAAAGAAGAGAGGAGGCTAGAGGTGGGAGATAGGAGAGGAAAGAAAACTATGGTTAGAGTTTGTTTAAGAGCATTTATATATAATGGAGCAAACTACACAAACCTTCCTTGATGTTTGATAAAATTACACCAATATCAAAGTTTTAATTAAATGATATTAACCTTCCTTGATGTTTCAAAAACTCAACAAAAATACATGTTTCACCGTCGATCAATAATACTCACTAATTACTTACTGAGTATCCGATAAATTGCTAACCACTATTTTATCGATTGATTAACTTGTAGCGATTTTTGGAACCATGGTTAAGTCCTACCTCGAAAGCTTATTTTAGACCCGAAACGGATCAAAAATTATTACTGACCCAATCAGGTCAATATTATAACTTCAAGTTAGCAGCATGACTCGATAATGAGTCAACCCGATATTGGGTTATTTGCTAACTCAAAGTTATAATTTTGACTCAATCGGCTCAAAATTATAACTTCGGGTTACTACATGATTCGATATTAGGTCAACCCAATACTGGGTCATGTGTTGATGCAAACATCAATTTTTTCACTTTTACTCATTCCCTTAAAAAAAATAATCATCTAATTCCCTAAAAGCTCAGTTATAAACATTAACCTTTATCAACAACCAAATTGCTTCAACTTTTATTCAAGTTTTCTTCCACTCAAAGTAAAATTTAAAGATTTTTTTTAATGAGATGGTTTTAATTTATTAGGGTATTTTGAATAACTTAGGACAATTTTGCAATTATTTTGCGTGAGAGGATAATTATGTAAATAAGGTGCCAAAAAAGGTAATTTTGCTAAATCCCCTTTTGAGAAATTCAATGAAATTTTTAGAAGAACAATAAGATTTATTACAAATTTCTTTCTTCATAAAAATCAATTGAAAATCCATTCAAATTTTATCCAAATCTATCACTTAAATGGAATCTGTGAATCAATGACTTTTTGAATACACTTAAATTTAATTGGATTCCATACAAATCAGAATTAAATATACGTAAATTTTAATGAATTTCATATAAATCTGAATTACATATACCTATATATTAGAAGAATGATAAGATTTATTACAAATTTTTTTCTTCATAAAAATCAATTTAAAATGCATCCAAAATTTATCTAAACTCATCACTTAAATAAAATCCGTGAAGTCAATGACTTTTCGAATGCATATAGATTCTATTAGATTACATACAAACCCGAGTTAAACAGACCTAAATTTTAATGAATTTTATGTAAATCTGAATTGAATACACCTATATTTTAAGGGAATGATAAGATTTATTAAAATTTCTTTCTTTATAAAAATCAATTTAAAATCCATCTAAATTTTGTTCAAATCTATCACTTAAATGAAATAAGTGAAGTCAATTACTTTTCGAATTCACCTAGATTTCAATGGATTCCATATAAATTTGAATTGAATATATCTATATTTTAGGAGAACGATAAGATTTATTACAAATTTCTTGTTTCATAAAAATCATTTTAAAATCCATCCAAAAGTTATCCAAATCTATCAATTAAATAAAATCTGTAAAATCAATGATTTTTCGAATGCACCTAGAATTTATTAGATTTCATATAAATATAAATTGAATACACCTAAATTTTAATGAATTCTATACAATTCTAAATTGAATACATCTAGATTTTAGGATAATGACAAGATTTATTACAAATTTCTTTCTTCACAAAAATCAATTTAAAATCCATTCATATTTTTTCTAAATTCATCACTTAAATGGAGTCTGTGAAGTAAATGACTTTTTGAATGCACTTAGAATTTATTGGATTCCAAACAAATCTGAATCGAATACATCTAACTTTTAATGAATTCTATACAAATATGAATTGAATACACCTAGATTTTAGGAGAATGATAAGATTTATTACAATTTTCTTTTTTAAAAAAATAAATTTAAAATCCATCCAAATTTTATCTAAATCCATCACTTAAATGAAATCTATGAAGTTAATGACTTTTTCAATGCATATAGAATATATTAGATTCTATACAAATCTAAATTGAATACACTTAAATTTTAATGTATTCATACAAACCTGAATTGAATACATCTAGATTTTAGGAGAATAATAAGATTTATTAGAAATTTCTTTAGTCATAAAAATCAATTTAAAATCCATCCAAATTTTATCTAAATCCATGACTTAAATGAAATTTGTGAAGTCAATGACTTTTAGAATGCACCTAGATTTTATTAGATTTTATACAAATCTGAAATGAATATACCTAAATTTTAATGAATTTCATACACCTAAATTTTAGGAGAATGATAAGATTTATTACAAATTTCTTTCTTGGTAAAAATCAATTTAAAATCTATCCAAATTTAACACTTAAATGAAATCTGTAAAGCCAATGACTTTTCGAATACACCTAGATTTCATTGGACTCCATACAAATTTGAATTAAATACACCTGAATTTTAATGAATTCCATACAAATCTGAATTGAATATATTTAGATTTTAGGATAATGATAAGATTTATTACAATTTTCTTTCTTGATAAAACTCAATTTGAAATCCATCCAAATTTATTACTTAAATAAAATTTGTGAAGTCAAATACTTTTTGAATGCACCTAGAATTTATTAGATTCCATATAAATTTGAATTGAATACACCTAAATTTTAATAAATTCAATATAAATTTAAATTGAATACACCTAGATTTTAGGAGAATGATAAGATTTATTACAAATTTCTTTCTACATAAAAATCAAATATTTAAAATCCATCCAAATTTTATCTAATCCATCACTTAAATGAAATCTGTGAAGTTAATAACTTTTTCAATGTACCTGGAGTATATTGGATTCCATATAAATCTAAATTGAATACACATAAATTTTAATAAATTCCATACAAAAATGAATTGAGCACACCCAGATTATAGGAGCATGATGAGATTCATTACAAATTTCTGTCTTCATAAAAATAGATTTAAAATCCATCCAAATTTTTTCCAAATCCATCACATAAATGAAATCTATGAAGTTAATAACTTTTTAAAGGTACCTAGATTTTATTAGATTCCATACGAGTCAAAATTGAATATACCTAAATTTTAATGAATTTCATATAGATTTGAATTGAATACCCCTAATTTTCAATGAAATCCATTTAAATCTAGATTGGATGCACATAAACTTTTAAAATATTTTAAATTATAATACATTATAAATTGAATACACCCTCTTAAGATCTACATAAGGAGAAATTCCATTGCTCAATTGACTAGAAGAAAATAATCATGAGTCCTCTCAACAAATATCTTTTTCAGTGGTTTTTGCTACTCTTGGTTCTAAATATTGCATGTCAAGCATCAGTTTTCAAAAATCCAATAGTGGAAGTTAATATAAAAAATGAACTTGGTGTAGGGATAAATCTCACAGTTCATTGTGTATCCAAAGATGATGATCTTGGGCAGCATGTCATCTCTAATCTTCAAATCTACACATTCCATTTTCGACCAAATTTTTTCATATATCCAGGCACTTTGTTTCATTGCAGTTTTTCATGGGGACATGAATCTCATTCGTTTGCTATATATAAAGAGCCAAGGGACATTTGTAAAACTTGTAACTGGGCTATAAGAGCTGATGGAGCATATTACATTGGAGATAAGGAACATCGATATCCTTGGTGATCTTAATTATATTCAATTTCACTAAATTTATTAGTGTGGCATGTGAAGTGTTGACTTCTTATCTTTAATAAAATTACAAGTCACAATACTTTATATTTGCTAAGCTACATTATTCCATTTTTCATGCTCAAGCTTTGTTTCTTATTTATATAAACTCAAGGCTCAAAAAGAATGTCCAATCAATTACAGCTTTCATTTTAGAGTTGCATTGTTTCAAATTTCTTTATGTATTCAAGTGTGTCATTTTCTCATCTTTGTACGATCTTATTCCTATCTTTATGTATTCAAGTGTGTTGTTTTCTCATCTTTGTACGATCTTATTCCTAATGATTTTATTCCTAATATGTTTGGTTTTTTTTTTATTGTGGTAATATTGCAGTCATTATAATATCATGTATACACAAGTAAATCTGTTGTGGGAATGATACATTTAGAAGATAATTGAGATGGATGGGGCTATAATATAATATCAAAATTGACTTGCCATTACAAAGTTGGTTTTTCCATCTACATGGAATCTGAATTTTAAATGCACATTGCTTTGGGAGTACTTCTCCTATAGTTATGTATCTTCCATCTCCAAGAGTTATATCAAGTAAAATATGATTTTGTGGTAATATGATATAATAATTATAAATATTATATTATGAGAATAAAATTAAGTGCAAATTTTAGGGGTATGATTATATTTATTGTCTAGGATATGATTATATGTTAAACATCATCTAAATTCTAATTGGTAGAAGATAAATTATTTTATCCATTGCTACAAGTCATATGAAAGATAAATTATTAATTCAATTCATATAATTTTTCGAAGCTATATATATATTCTTTTACATGAGCTGAATATGAATCATACCACATGAAGCTATGAACAAAGTAGAATCATACTGCACATTCTCCTATGAATACTAATGTTGTGTTAGTTAGCCAAGATGGGATGGATTTGGATAAATTTTTTGTCCAATCCAATATTTGTTGATGAGGTGTGGCATTGGCTAAAATTCGATAAATTGCTATGAACTTCATGAAGGTCATAGCAATACGAAATGATAAGAAATGAAATAGGTGTTTCTAATAATAGTTGGGACTCATGAAAAGGGCATGAAGTTATACGTTATAATATTGGATTAGAGAGCCTTATATCAATACTTGTATTTGGGAAAATATATAAACACCCTCAATGTTTGGTAATATTACACAAATATGACAAGTATGACCCTTTTCACATTAATATCAAGTTTCATAAACCCAACAAAAACACTCCAACCATTAGTTAATGAACTATTGACCAAACTTTAAAATAATCATTAAGGGACAATTTGATCTTTTTATGTTATATTAAATAAATATTTAAAAATAAGCCAATCAAAATTTGCAATGTCATCATCCATTACAGGCAATTTTGTTTATTAACACTAAAATATTAAAATATTAAAAAACTAAAAATTAAAAATATAAAATGTAAAAATTGTTAGTATCCATCCCATATATGGCGACCATGGTCTCTAACGCATGGTCTCTCCAATTGGAGACCATTTGGGTCTCCGACGATGAAGACCCAAGTGGGTCACTAACTTTGGTCTCCATTATCAGAGACTCAAAATTGGGTCTAAAATGATGGAGACTCAATTCAATCAAGTTTGGGTGTGGTCATAGTTGGATTTGGATTAACAGGACCCGACCTGGATTCTCTTTAAAGAACCCAACGATCCTGCCGGGCACCCCATGAAACCCTTCTGAAGTCTAACTAATAAAACCCAAAAGAATGTCGTGGAGCAAACCCGTAACTATTATGCTTTGCTCACTTATGAATAATACAATTTAAAATTCTCTTTCTAAAATTTTGAAATAGATTAAAATGTAAATTAAAGTATTATCCTCAATATCCAAATATCTAAAACGTGCATGCATTCTCATAACATGAAAATTTTACAAAATTGTTCATAATAAAAAATTCGCACAAATATATAATTAATATCCAAATCACAATGCTGATAAATGAAACTATGTAGCTTCATCAATCATCTTGGCCCATCTGATCAAAATGAGGCAATCTGGTACCTTGGTCTCCTATACTTGCACTTGGGAGGTTTTTGTAATATAAAACCAAAAAAATTATGAGCTACAAAGCTCAGTGAGTGCGTAAATGTTTTTATTTAAATTTATCTTTTATAAAATTTACCTCCCGAAAAACATTTTATTCAAAACATTTTTCTTTAAAACAATTTATTTCTAAAAACTTGGGTTTCATAAATTTACTTTAAAGTTTCAAAAGCTTTCATAAGTGCTAAAATATTTTATAGTTTTCTAAAATTCCTTTTTAATGGTATGCTTCTCTTTCTAAAAACTGCATTAATGGGAAACCCAAGGGAAGCTACAACCACATGAGTGGCTAGACTAACTCTGCTCAGTGTGGGGGGTCACATGGCGTAAAAACTAGCATCGCACACTGTGACAAATCTACAAAGACATCCCACTACTACGTGGCGGAACTACCATCGCACACCGTATAGCGAGATAATACGCCACAAGTGTAGAAGACAACATGATTGACATGACAGACTCGATCCCCCCGATGTTAGTAGGACTAGTTCTCCCAAAAATTGCCATACACTGTGGGGTATACCGACCAGGTCTAAAGCTACAATGTCTATTTATCTATAAGCTTAGGCTGTCCACTAGTCTTTGAAAATTCTTTCTCTTTCTGTTATTCAGATCAATTTCTTTTCATTCTATACACATAAAATATGCTAGCATACCAATTCATAAATGAACTATTTCTTTTTATGCTAAAATATGAAAACTTTTACGAGCTAAACAAGAAATGAAAGTCTATAAAAACACTTGCATAATAACATGAAAAAGAAATTAACATTTATAAAAATATTTTCACACTCATTGTTTGCTTCCCAATCTACTTGAAATTTCTGCTTCAGTAACCTTCTCAGATCACCTTTTCACCTATACTTAATCACAAATGAAATCTCCCCTTAGCTCACAAACATTCCAATTCCAAGCCATTTCTATTATCTCTATAACTTAATATTTCATCTAAGTTGCTACGGACTGTGGTGCTACCAGTCCAGCTCGAGCTACGAGCTCAGACCTGCTCGCTTAACTCTGATTTTCTACAAGCTGACACCTTCTTCCAGCTTAGCCCATTCCACAAGCACCTTTCAGCTTACCCTTTTTTACAAGCTGCTGCCTTAGGCCAGCTCGGCTAGGCATCATAATGGGTAGAGTCCCCACTCAGCTTGCTCTTTGCAAGCTCGCACTTTAGTCCAATTCGACCAACACTGAAAATGGGCTGAGGATATCATCCAGCTCGCACTTCAACGAGCTCCCGCCTTAATTTACATGAACTCATTTCTAACATTTCTTACAAACATTAACATAACCCGACTTCATCAAATTCCATGTAAATACGCTCAACAATGTTTCACCATTTTCTTCACCTAAACCAGGTTGCAACCTCAATAGGTTTTGCGATGGAAACTCAATCATCCCAAACCACAAACAAACTTTTCAAATCAACTTATTTCTTTAGCTACTTTGCTTATCAGATTTCCTCCTCCACCTTTTTGTCTTGCTTTCCCACTCATTTATTGCTTCAAATCACCATATCTACATACGAAAATCTCATTAAATATATGCACAGACCATGAGTTGATCTTGACAAACTTTTCACCTAAATAAAACCAGGAGAACTTATGCTTACCACTTGATTCTTACCAGATCTGGTTTGATAATCCTCCTAAATTCGTTCTCCACCTTTCTACGGCTTGATTACCCTTCAAAAATGGTGGAGAACGGCTTAGACCAGTTGCTGCTCCCATATCTGCTTATTGCTCTTGTCTGCCGACAACTTTCTCTTTCTCTTTCTCTTTCTCTCTCTCTCTTTCTAGATTTTTCTCTCACTTTCTCTCTCACTTACACGACAACACTCACCACACTCCTATATTTATAGGCATGGGTTAAGCTCACTTTTACCCTTGAACTTATATAAATTTACTATTTTTTCCATTTTCTAGAGAATTCTTTATTTTTCCCACATGTCCTTGATATTTCACCTTATTTACAATTTTGCTACTCTTCTATAAAAATCTTTTATTCTACCAATTAACTTTTAGTTTTTTATAATTCAAATTTACTCCCAATCATTTCGGAACTTCTATAAAATTTTAATTTCATCTTAGAACACTTTAAAATCCTTTTTATTATATCACAAATAATTGTATATTCGTACAATACCTTATTCTGTATAGATGTATAGTAGTAAAACTAGGAAGGTGGATTACATGGATCCTGTGGCAGTTGACCACCACTTTTGAGTTGGTGACACTGGATTCTTGACATTGTTCATGATGACGGTCAGATTTGATGATGAGAAATCCTCTGAAATTATTTACCTTTCTCAATTCTAGTAGCTTTACTGCAATGCCTATAGCCTCATTTTTTTCTGTCTCTCTAAACTAGTTGCTAGTTAAAGAAAGCAATTTAACAGAGTTGGTCTATGTCATCCAATTTCGAGTCGGGTTGGTTTTCAAAAATAAAAACCAATCGATATTGGTTTTGGGTTGGTTTTCTCCAAAACTGAACCGACCTGTGCCCACCCCTAGTTATAGAATTTTATGTAATCGTGGAAGGAGTAGTTACGAACAATCTTTATACAAAACGTAGAAAAGTGAAATTGATGAGTTTTTCTTGTGGACCAATTATGGTTGGCTTTTTATGAAATATAATGATAGGATCAATGTTAAGAGGTTCAAGAAAATGACATGCTCAGTTATATAAGTCACCTAGGTAGGAAAGTTACTGACGTAAGAAAATATTTTGTCCACAAAGCCCTTTTTTCAATTGAATCATAAGGAGAAGAGGTTGGTGTAAGCAAATTTTAATGTTTCATATGAAAATATGGACAATATGACCAGAGATTCTATTGTTGCAGACTGCTCAAGAGAAGTTATGGATTTTGTTGTGATCGTGGAAGAAGTGGTTGTAGGCAATCCTTAGATAAAACGTAGAAAAGTGAAATTGATGAGTGTTTCTTGTTAACCAATTATGGTTGGATTTTCATCAAATATAATGATAGGGTCAATGTTGAGAGGTTCAAGAAAATGTTGTACTCAATTACATAAGTCTCCTTGGGTAAGAAAATAATGATGCAAGAAAATATTTCAACCATGGAGCCTTTTTTTTTTTGTTGAATCATAAGGATAAGAGACAGATGCAAGTAAATTTTAATGTTTCATATGAAAATATGGACAATATGACCATGGACTCTATTATTGCAAACTCGTTGAGAGAAGTTATGGAATTTGATGTGATTGTAGAAGGAGTAGTTAAAGGTGATCCTTAGACAACACAGAAAAGTGAAATTGATGAGTGTTTCTCATAGACCAATTATATTTGGATTTTCATCAAATATAATGATAGGATCAATGTTGAGAGGTTCAAGAAAATGCCATACTTAGTTATGTAAATATAGGTTAGGACTAGCTCAAAGGTATCCTTAAATCTTAGGCCAAATTTTAAGATAAGATTTTTTTTTATTTAATTTATAAAGAGATACTTTATTTAAAATTTAAAATTTTAAAATAAGATTTTTGTTATTTAATTTATAAGGTGGTACTTTATTTAAAATTATTGTTGTTCTTTTTTTTTCCTTACTATTCCAGATGCGAAAGAGTTAATTATTATGATATGTTATTCAAGTAAGATAGTTATCTTCGATAATTCTTTTGTTCATTATAAATTTTTATAGTATAGTGTGTTATTGAAAAATATGGGATATTTTTCATCTTTAGAAAAATTATATGGTTCTCTCTAATCGGGCATTTTTCAATTATTAAATATTTTTCAAGAGTATCTAACAACCTTGCATTGATATGGAGAACATGTCAACTGAGACACACATAATAGACTCCTATCGACTCCACTTCAAGAAGACCACTGATCTGGTGTGCAAGTAAGCTCGCTTTGAACAAGACTGAGTCTCGTAAAATAGTTTTAAGGCCCAATTGGCCCAAGCCCATATCACACATTTGGACATGCAAACCATGAGACTGGACTTTAGGGTTTTGTTGAAAAGTAACATTTTTTTGATGACCTAATTGAGAAATAACCTTTTATTATCAAAGCATTGCACATTGTCTTTTTTTGAATGAAAATGCCCTTGACCCATCCCTTTATGTGTGTCAGTTACTCTCTCTCTACCAACTGGTTCATTCTCTCTTTATTCCTAGCCTTCTACTCACATTCTTTGTGTAAGTGAAAACTAACCCACCGTTCGATTATCACCCACGACCGACCAGGCAAACCTGACCCACAAAACGCGGTTCTCTATCTTTGTAACATTTTTGTGTTATTTTTTGTCAAAGAAATTGTGTAGGAATCCTATAAAACCGATTGACCTTATCACTATCGCATGTGACAAATTTTCGACCTCTACCCATAACTAACTAGGCAAACCCGACCCACCCACTGTGTTTCTTTCTATCTGTAAGGTATTTGTGTTATTTTCTATCAAAGAAATGCTAATCTATCGAAAGTACTAGGAGAAGAATAAGACAAAAGAAGATGGAAGAAGAAGAAAGAAGTTGAGGGAAGAAGAGGCAAAAAGGTGAAGGAAGAAAAGGCAATAAGTTAAAGCTGAGTGAGAGGTGCGACAGCCACAAAAAAACTCCATAGTAAGAACACATTGCTTGTAGGGTGTTTTTTATTCTAGTAGGTTTAGTGATTGTATATTATTTGTAGCATAAAAAGTTTGGTTGGAATTTGTTTTGAATTTTGAATATTGAGTTTCTATTTTGAATTTTGTAAACGATTGGATTTGTGGTGTCATTTACGAGTATTGTAAACAACTGATTGGATTTGAAGCTGTAGGATTGGTTTATGTTGGATAATTGTGTGGTTGTGTTGGTTTGCGAATAAGGATATTAGTCAGTAGTAAACAATCCTAACATTAGGCCAACTTGGAGGTTTGGAATTGTAAGCTGCAGGTAAGGATTCCTAACCAACAAGGTGGGATTTCCAAGATGGAGGTTAGGGTCCAAACCTCAATCTTGGGATTCCCAACTTGAAGGTAGGGGTTCTAACATAGCGAAAGTTAAAACCAACCTTAAAGGTGGGATTCCAATCCTGAAGGATGAGATTTTTAACCTCTTAGTTAAGATTCCCAATCTGGTTAGGAATTCCCAACCTAGAGGTTGAGATTCCCAACCTCCAGGTTTAGATTTGTAACCTAGGTTGAACATACTTTCTGAGTACAAGTTGAAACCCAACCTCTATGCTGGGATTTCTAACCCTTGTTTGAATATATTTTGTGAACTTCAGTTGAAACCAGGCTTTAAGGTTGGGTTTGCCAAGTTTAGGAAGATAAAATTTGACATTGGGATCCTAATTTAAGGGTTGGGATTCCCAACCTCAAGATTGGATCCCTCATCTCCAGATTGGTATTCGCAATGTGTAGGTTGGGATTCTCAATATGGACGTTGGAATCCCAACTTATAGGTTGGATTCTTAGCCTTCAAGTTGAGATCCCAACTTTTAAAATTGGGATGTCTATCCCTATGGGTGGGATTCCTAACCTCCAAATTGGAATTGACAAACTATAGGTTGGGATTCCCAAAATAGGAGTTGAAATTCTCAACTTTGGGGTTTGGATTCCCAACTATGGGGTTGGGAATCCTAACCATTGGTGGGTCCCAACCTTTCCAACCTACAGGGTTGGGAATCCTGTATGTTTTTAACCTAGAGGTTGGATTGAGAATTCTAAACTTCCCGACCTTTCCCGATGGGATCCCAATATTCTCAACTTAAAGGTTGGGAATTCGTCGCCTTTAGGTTAGGAATCCTAACCCCAAGGTTAGGTCCTAAAATTCTAAACCTACAGGTTCCCAACCTCTAGGTTAAGAATCCTACAGTTACGCAACCTACAGGTTAGGTAGAGAATCCTACCATCTCAACTTTTAAGAAAGAAGTCCCAACATTCCCAACCTACAGGTTGGGAATCCTAACTTGGGTGTTGGGATTCCTAACCTGTCAGGTTAGGATGTAATTTGGGTCCAACCTCTATGTTGAGAATCTAGAGTTTGCAGTTCAGAATCCCAACTTTGGGGTTTTTTGCTTGGTGTTTATGTTTGTATACATTTTGTGGTTATGGATATGGCTTTGTCTCTATTGGTTCCTCGATAGATGCATTGATTTGGTGAATTTTGAGCTTAGTTAGTGTTGTTTTCAAGTGCGAAATCGTTGATGTTGTAACATAATTGCCTATGTTTTATTTGTTCTTTAGTATACAAATGAAATTGTATCGATATAATATATGTTATATTAGAGTTGAATTAGTAAATGTGGTAATCAAATCTTAATAGGTTGTCTTATAATTACAGGTTGGGAAGATGGATTCTATAGTTACATACAAGATCAGAGACTCTGATCATTTTGCTTCAAAGGTTACATGCTTCTCCAAGTTGGGAGTCATAAAAGTGATAGTGGAAAAGTTAAATGACACACAATTGGAGATGTTCAACACCTCATGCTTTGGTGAACTGTTGCACATGAAGGACTTGAAGTTTACCGGTTAGTTAGTGCATAACTTCCTTCTCTGACAAGTGGATTGTAATGATTCGAATGAGCTATGGTTTGCACTCCCGAATGACAATGTCATTCGATTCTTTATGCAAGAGTTTGGCATTATCACAGGGCTTGATTGTGGGCCATACTTGAGGGATGGGTCAATTGATAAATGTCCATTTGGTGAGAAGTTCAGCTAGAGAATATTTCCTGGTAGTGGCAAAGTTTCAAACAAAAGTCTGGACATCACTTTTAGGGGCGCTTCTTCGGACAATGATAAGGACATCATCAAACTTACGTTGTTGTACTTTTTAGAGACAGTGTTACTTGGGAAGGATCTGAAGAACCAGATTTGAAAGGAGCATATTCAACTGTTGGATGACATCAATGCATTCAACAAATACCACTAGGGTTGATGCTGCTACAAGATGACATCGTGTGGGATGAAAAAGGATTTTAAGAAAATGGCTTTGAAGGTTGGAAATCGAAATAAAAGGCACAAGTACAAGGCAAATGGCGCATTCTATTCTTTATCTAGTTTCATATATGCATTTCAGGTATAAGTCTGTTGTTTTTTAGTTTATTTTGCTTCATAACAATTGGATCGTTTGGCAACAACATTTATTGTTTTTCTGTGCACTCGTAGATATGGGCTTGTGAAGCAATTTTGACCATTGGGCAACAAATTGCACTAAAATCCAGCAATTTGTTGCCCCGTATCATCAATCGGAGTCCTATGGCAATCCCAAAGTTAGGAGAAATTGTTACGTTGTTACATCACTTTGATGTATGTCAATATAGTACTACTTTGAATAGATGCCCTACATTTTAGTTGCTATTTTGCACATGTGTTTTCTTCATTTCATGCTAGTTTCAAGCGCACCTTATGTTGGAGGCAACAACTATAGAGGAAAAAGAGGATTATTGCCAATATTTTGTGCGGAAGGAGGAGGGTGTAACCCTGGTGTCTTTTGATAGCAGTGCCTCTGATAGTACTGCCATTAGTAAGAAAGACAATAGTGACAAGGCAACGAAAGCGGCATTTGGAAAGGCGCAGCCTAGCAACAGGCGACTGTATACTCAAGTACAATTGTTCTTAGCTTTTATGTTGGTTGTTTGCCATGAAGTGCAAGAATACCACCTCATTGCACATACTAAATTTTCTACAGGTTGCTAAGGATAGCAGTACTGCTCATAGCAATCAATTACAAGCCATCCAGAAATAGCTAAAGCAAGTTAAGCAAGACATGATGAAAATAGCCAGTCTCCTCCAAGTTACAAACAAGAACCTGGAAGATACCAAGATGAAGGTATAGGAAATAGTCAATGTGCTTTATAAAACAAACAAGAAGGTTGATATGATTATCAACTTTTTATTTAGAAACAATGTTGTTCCCATACATCAGAAGACATTTGCATTAAAGGTACATGGTAGAGATGGCTAACGTTAGTTATTAGTCATGTCTATTAACATGTACTGATACCGTTGGAATTTTGCTCGGTAGGACATTGATGAACTATAGCGTGGAACAAATGAAGACAGTGCTGGGGTGAAAGGATCAATGCTAGTAGGGACCGACATGCCTGCAAATGCTATTTAATAGAAGGTGGACAGTTTTGGTGACAAAATGACGTTCACCCCAATCATGCCAACAAAAGCATGGCTATTGTCATCTTCCATCGTTTTTGATGCAAGTGTGAAGATTTTACCATAATCCTAAAGTTTTCAGTTAAAGCAAGACAAGGGTCTATAGGTGTCAGCCCTTTTTTCAGGGTTGGAAGGTGGCCCCAAAAAAAGGCTTGGAACATTGTTGCCTAATCTGGTAGAGGGCAATACAGAAGTGACATATATGAGGGTAGAGAGTTTCAAGGGAAAAATGATATTGGACCCTATCCTACCACAACAACCAAAACTAGGGTCACCTTCGCTAGGTTCCAAGAAAGCGAAAAAAGGGTCCACAAATTTCATCTCCATTTTAGGAAATCGAAGTTGTTCCAAGAAAGCGCACCAAGTTCGAACCATTTCCTAAATTGTTTGAAAGCAAACTGCAAGCATTTCAAGAATGGTGTGATGAACATGTTACAAACAAGTTGTATGTTTCTTTCATTCTTACTTCATTCTTACTGTCTTGTATATCGGTATTTGGTTCATATATAACCAGTTGTCATAAATAGGTTTATCACCACAAACCAACGGTCCATTTGCCAACAGGAGACTGCAATCGGTAGTGATTTAAGGAGTTGTGTAAAGCCAATGTATGGTTGGTAGATTCGGTTTATATAAAAAATATGGAAAGTAGGTATGCCAGACATATATAAGGATTGCACAGTTTAACCGTATGCATTTTCACTATTTGTAGCATCTGGATATTGCTTTCTGCTTGCTGCGATGGAAATCGATGCGGTCCCTTACTAGCAAAATAGAAACATTCATGACAACGGATATTTTATTTAGGGTAAATAATTTGTTTCATTTAAAATCAAGTGAGCACTGAACCCTTGAACCTTTTTCCCTTACTAATTAACTTGTTTATTTGAATATACATAGCAACATTTACTAGGTAAGTGGGAGGCGTATATAAAGAAAAAATCTATTTGGGGTGATGATGACATGTGCATAAGATATGAAACGGGTGAGGTGGTCGGCAAGAGACATGTATTGGAGGAGGTAGCCTCTCGGCCATGGGCAGGACTTACGACGGTATCAACATGAATTGGTTGCTTCAGAATTGTTAGTTTAACTGTTATGTTACATACTCAAAACTTATTTGTGGTTGCATTCTACTTGTTGTGTCAGTAGTTGTACATGCCATTGAATTACAAGGGTGTACATTGGGTCCTCGTGAAGGTACACTTTAAGGAGTGAACGATAACCCTATTTGACTCACTGGGCACCTATATACACAATTGGAAACAATTTTTGCAACCTATAGAAACACTACTACCAGTGCTCCTTCAAAAGACTGACTACTACAAGGCAGTTACACACATGACTGTAGAGTGTTATAGGAAGGAGGGATGGACCCTATCACGATGAGATGACACGCCATAATAAGAAGTAGGGTAAGAGCTATACCACATGCAATAGTTTTCATTATTGCAATTATATGTACGTCATGCGCTAACTAGTATGCTATCTTCTTTTATATAGTAGTGGTGATTGTGGGATTTTTGTAATAAAGTTGGCTGAACACATGGCTCACGGTCTACTAATGAACTCATTCAACAAATCTCATGTACCAGATTTCTGGGAGTAGGTAGCTCTTGACTTGTGGAAATGGTCTCGTCAGTTATGGGATGGTAAGATTTGTATGCTTCTTAGTCCACTATAAATTAGTTGTGTTTGTAAGCAAGACAGTATGTTGTTACAGTCACCCTTAAGCAATCTATTTGGTTCTTTATGTGCTGTTAGCTAGGTTTGTGATTTGATGACTTCGGTTTTGAGACTTAAGTTGTTAGCCTGGTTGACATAATTTTCTTTTTCGAAGTTAAGGGTTTTGTAAGTTGTAGCTTCTTATGATTTTATGTGATTATTTGAGGTACTTTTACTGAGCTTTTAATGGGCTTGTGTCATTCTGTTTGTGATAGTGCCTTGTCATTGTAACTCCTTTTTATCTTCCTTTTTTCCAATCCCAAGAAAAAACTAAAAGCAACAATGAAGCATGCATTTCTAAACAGTTAATATAAGCACAAAACAAAAATTAACACCAATGTTTAAACAAAAATTAACACCAAAGTTTCTTCTATCTAGTTACCATCTTTTAGTAGGGCTTAGGTAGCTGGTGCACATATATACAATTGCAGAAGTAGCCATTACAGCTCAAACCCATCAATCTTTACTTAATTTTCCTCAATCACTTGATTCCTCTAACAGGTTGCTGCATAGATCATTTATCTTGAACAACCTTTTCAAACTCTCTTTGTGCCATCATCTTGTCCTTCAGTTCCTATACAAAATTCATAATCAATAGAGCCAACTTATTCACCTTAGCAACCACACAATGACAAGTAAATTTTATCCAACATGATGTTATCCAAATTGCAATTCATGTTACAAGTAAAAAAACAAACCAATTACATAAAGAAGGGAACAAAGAATGAATAATACTTGGACTTACAATTTATAAAATGAAATGCATGGAGTTGATGTCTTACAATTTTCCGTAATGGTAATCCATTTCCATGTAGTAGCTTATCATATTGGAATTGGTGCCCTACACTTTTGTCTATTGTGTCCAAAGGCACCGTATCTACTGCATTTTGACTATTTTTTTTTCTTCGCCTTTCAAAGGTTTTCTTTTTGTATTAGTTTGTCCATGATGCTTACAACCTTCCAATGGTAGGACAACAGGAACTTCAAGATCTCCAGGCATAATCCAATCATCTTCAAGCCCAACCGAATGAATAAACGTTGAATATGCTGTTGCTAATGTTTCTTGGGTATAGTACCTAGCATAGTAGTCGTAATAGGATAGATGGCAGCTACTATAGACTGCCAAAGCATGTCCACATGGAAGTTGGTCAAGCTAAAATTTTTTGCAGTAACAAGTTCTATTCCGCAAGTTCACAACCGGGTTCAAAAATTCATCGATGACAAGGTACCTATCTACATCAATTGGATGCACAGGATAACATCCAACTTTCTTCATCCTCTATCATAGCTTGCCTTCAATCCATCTTGTCATTGGCGTTGGCATTGTCATAGCTTCCTTACGCCTTTCCCAAAACCATCTTTGAAGAATGCCATGTATATGGTCTAATAATTTTATGATCGGCAACTATCGTGCATCCTTCAAAATTGCATTCAAACACTCTACAATGTTTGTTGTCATAATGGAATATCTTCTACCATCAAACTCATATTGTGCCCATTTGCTAGGTTCCGCAAGAATCAAATATTCAGCTATTTTAACATTAAGTCTTACGATTTAGGACATGACTTCATTGAACGCTGAAACCCGGTATGTTCTAGCAGCCTTGTGAAATAGCTTATGGACATCACCACCTTTACAATTGGCCTTTATGTTTTGCTCGAGGTGATATATACATATTCCATGCAATGCCCTTAGAAACAAATGTGCAATAGTCGTTGCTATACTTGTATTACGGTTTGAAATGAATAGTAGATCATCAACTTCTCTAATACACCCATGCAACTTTGTCATAAACCAAATCCATGCATTATCATTTTCTGAATCTCCAACGTCAAAAGCTAATGGATAGACTTGGTTATTTTCATCCATGCAAGTCGTAATAAATAGGGTACCTTTTTACTTGGATTTGAGGAAAGTTCTATCAATAGCTATAACGAGCCGAATGGAAGATCTAAATCCAACAATAAAACCTCTTAATGCCATGAAAAAGTACTTGAATTAATTACAAGCATCATATTCAATCTCAGTTATACTCCTTAGATTTTTCATTTCCAACATCACATAATATAACAGAAGCATACTTTAAGATTGTTTAGGTGATCCCCTAGCTAATGTCACAGCAACCTCTCTAGCCTTCCATGCTTTATTATAAGTAAAAGGCATCTCATACCTTTTCTTCATGTCCTGAACGATGTCATTTGGATGGTAAGACTGAGAAGCTCCCTCATACTTCTATTTGATACAATGCCCAATCAATTTACTTGTTACTTGCAGATGGTGAAAAACAAGCGAATCAAGAGAACATGTGTGCTCTGAAAGGTACTTTCCCACGTGAAAAGCTTCTTACCCTGCAAGTTTTGTTGCATATAGCCACCATTTGCAACTTTTCTACACACAAGCCAAAACCAATAAGTCTTTAGTGGACTTCTTCACTCTTATATTGAACTGTCTACCAATAGCTAACATTCTTATATTCAGCTGTAGCTCTTCCTTATTACAGAAAATATCACCCATCTGAACATCTTTAACACTATCGAAGACACTGTTAAAATAGCCACCATCTGTTGCATGAAGAATTGGAGATGTCGTTGCAATATGACAATCCCCCTCAACCATTTCTGATTTCAACTTCTTCTCATTTGAACTATCAACCCTATCAATTAGTGATGCTTCCAGATCGACTAATGGAGATGTACAGACATCTGCACCTTCAGAACCAAAATCAGCAATATGTGAGCTCTATAACTATCAGCCCCGATCACATCTTCATCAATCATTATGCGTTTAATAGGAGTCGGATCTTCACTGCTCAAATATGTCTCTATAAAACTTCTACTCCAATATTGTTCGCACATTCTTCCTCACCAACTGACAAGGTTGCTATTGAGGCACGTTTACGTTCTATTGTAATGTATAATGGATTCCTTGTCATTACATCACTAATTTCAGTAATAAAGAACTCAACATCACTATCGTTCAACACTTCAATGGTGGGGCATCGTCACACATTTTATATCCAATCTTCATCGTAATTGCAAAATCAGCATGTTTTATATCAAGTGCACAACATGCAGCATCGTGTAAGTCTTCATATGATATATTCTTTGACAATAAAATTTATTTTTCTTCCCACCTTCATACAGAAGGTTTCCTCCTTTATTGATCCACTTGCCATCATATCAAATTGCAATTCAAACTGTATCCATGTCATTCAACTTGTCAAATTAAGGCAGTAGTGTGGTCAGTATATATATCCAACATTGCTAGACTCAGTATACACCATTAAATATAACAGTGTATAATTTCAATTTTTTGCTCCCTACCAATTGCATTTATTTGAACGGCAACAATGACCTATAAACATTGCATGGCAATTTTGCATTTTTTTAAACATCAAATGCTATATAACTCCCCATATCAAACCACAAAACCAAATCTACCAAACATTAAACACACATCATCAATCAACAACTAGATGAAAATGTAAACACATACCAAAAAATTATATCACATTAAACACATTTATAAATGGAATACAAAACACATTCTAACTTGTTACGCCATTCAATCAATGTTGGGAAATGGAGCCTCCAGGTTGAGATTTTGTATAGTTATCAACCTAGTTAAGAATCTCAACCTGCAAGTTGGAAATCCCAACCTCTTGGTTAGGAATTCAACCTCAAGGTAGAGAATCCTAACCATGATAGAACATTCATATTGACATTTTCAATCCCTAAGTTGAGAATCCCAACCTCTTTGATTCAACATCAACGTTTCGAATCCTAACCTCAGGTTGGGAATCCCAATGCGGATGTTGAATCAAGATTGGAAATCCCAACCTGGATTTTAAATCAAGATTAGGATCCCAATCTGGAGGTTGGGATTCCCAAACTAGATTCAACATCCACATTTGGATTCCCAATCTTGATTCAATATCCACGTTTGGAATCTTAACCTAGGGATTGGGAATCCTAACCTCAGGTTTGAAATCCCAACGTGGATTTTAAATCAAGATTGGGAATCCCAACCTTCAAGTTAGGAATCTTAACCTGAATGTTGGGATTCCAAACTTGGATGTTGAAACAAGGTTGGGATTACTAACTTTTAGGTTGGGAAGCCAATGCCTATGTTGGGATTCCTAACTTCTAGGTTCAAATTCTTAACCTTAATTCACAATCAAAGTTTGCAATCCCAACCTTAGGGTTTGGATTCCCAACCTGACAGTTGAGATTTTGAATCAAGGTTAAGGATCCCAACCTGAAAGTGATCCCTAACCTTAATTCAATATCCAAGTTGGGAATCCCAACCCTGAGATTGGGATTCCCAACCTGGATATTAAATAAAGGTTGAGAATCCCAACCTAGAGATTGGGATTCCTAACCTCCAAGTTGAATTTCTAACTGGTTAGGTTCAAATACCTAACCTCAGGAATGGGAATCCCGACCTTCTAGTTGAGATTCTCAAATCATAGGTCTAAGATTCCCAACCTTAAGGTTGAGATTCTTAACGTCGAGGTTAAGATTACCAACCTATAGATTAGGAATTCCAACCTGAAAGTTGAGATTCCCAACTTAACAGTTTGGATTCCCACCCTTAACATGAAGACTTCACCTTTAAACTCCTCTCAGCCTCTATTACAAATCTCACCCTCAAAGTACAAATTCAAATTATAACTAACAGTGTAATATAACTTTCACATTCTTATCATACCCACAAAACCACACACTACAGTACACAAAACAGTCAGAACCCACTTTCAATACCCAATCTTTGGTTCATATCACAATATTCACATACCCAAAGCAATCATAACTAGTTAAATATACTACCCACTGGCAGAGAAGCAGAGCAGCAGCCATGGGTAGTTCTTCGATAGTCTAAAAATTCATGCTCCTTCCTTTATTAAGTAAGGGAAGACAAAAGAAAGGGTGGTCGTGGGAAGTGAGAAGAGAGGTTGGTCCTGCGAAGTCAGAAGAGATGTTGGTCATCGAAACAGCGAAGAGACGTTACACTGGTTGGTAGAAACTGCTACACAACTGCGAAGAGATAAGGTTAGGAGCTGACCAAAGAGTTTGGCCATCGAAAATGCAAAGACATGTTGGCCATCATAACTGCGACAGAATGGAAGGTTGGTTAGTGAGAGGAGATTACTGCACAGCAAGTTGGTAAGAGAGGCTGCTCGACGAGAGAGGTGATGAACGGGTGAGAAGATAGGTTTGTTCACCAAAACACTTTTAGCTTCTGTCACTTTCAGTCATTGTTCATTAAGGGCATTTTTGTCCATTCATGATCATTTTTGCACGAACAAAAAAAAAAAGTTAGTTTTGGAGAGAGGCTGATGAAATGGGTCATTTTATGCATTTTCTTTTGGACTTTAAATAAAGTGAAAGTACCCCAGATAACCCCTTGGAAAGGGTCAAGCTAACAAGTAACCTTTTATTTTTAAAATCTTGCAAAACTGACTTTTTGTGGATGAAAATGCCCCTTTGTTCCTTTCCGTTTAGCATTTCTCTGTTTTCTCTCAACAACTCTAAAGCTCTTTGTATTTCCTAAAAAAAGCCCGCCATGAACTTATCTTCTCACTCACTGCAACTCTTCACTCTTTTCCTATTCTTTTCCATTTTCATTCACTTGAAGCACCCACATATCATGACCTTGCCTAAAAGAAAAACAGTGGTAGCAAAAGTGAGGACCCATAGTTCCGGGAGATTGGTGAAGTCCCTTTACAAATATGTCAAGGTGGTGAGTAACCCACATTGTTTTCTTCTCTTTTAAAAAATTTCAGCTTTTTCATGTATGTGCATTGGTTTGCTTTTTCTGGTGTTTTTAATGGTTTTAATGAACTTGTTATGTAGTTTGATATGATGAATGTTGATGTTGTATAATGTTTAGTGAATTGAGTTCAAAATTTGATTTTTTTAGTGTAAATATCTTGAGGTGTTGATTCTTTCATGTGGGTTCCTTGAAAAATTTCAGCTTTTAGTGTGTATCTATTGGTTTACTTTCACTGGTGTGTGTGTGTGTATGTGTTTTGTTTTGATGAACTCGTGATAGTTTGATAAGTTGAATGTTGATGTGTAATGTTAGTGAGATGAGTGCAAATTTTGATTTGTTTTGTGTAAATGACATGAGTTGCTGATTTTTTATGTGTTCTTAAAAAAATTTCAGCTTTTAGTGTGTATGTATCGGTTTGTCTTTGTTGATGTTTGTGTTTGGTTTTGGTTTTTATATTGATGAACTCATTGTCGTTTCATATTATGAATGTTGATGTATGATGTTAGTGACACGAGGGGACATTTGATATTGTGTTGTATGAATTTGTTGGGGAAATGGGTTACTTTCACGTGAGAAATTTTAGCTTATGTATACTTATTGGTTTGCTTGTGTTGATGTTTTTGTTTGTGATTGCATATTTTTTTGTTCTTTTTAGTTTTGATGAACTTGTTATAGTTCAATGTATTGAATGTTGATGTATAATATCAGTGAATCGATTGGAAATTTCTATTTCATTTTGTGTGAATTTTGTTGGCGGAACTAAGTTATTTCATGGGAGAAATTTGGTTAGATTTTGAAGCATTTTTGGCAAAACTAGTTAGAAAAAAGGCTTGCTTTTGGGTGCATTTGATGCACCGTGCATTCTCTAATATGTGTGATTGGTTACTTGTGTTGTATGTTGTGGTTAGAAGGAAGATGCACGGTGTATCTGATGCACCCAAGACATTCTGAAGTTACTATTAGTGATCTAATATAGTGTTTACCACAACTGCATACATTCAGGTGTTCAGATGGATACAGAAACAGTGCTAGTATATTGCTGATAACAGGGTTTATTCAAAGTTGATAAATAGTTATGGGAAAGAAAGGGCAAACGAGGATGGCTATATGGCTATTCTCTGAGATATGAAATAGTAGGCATATGCCTGACACTTCTATATATAATGCTCTCATCATAGTCCACTATTGTAGCAGACAACATTGTATAGTTGACACTCTTGAGACAAAGGCAAGGCATTGGCAAAAGCTCTTGGTTACTTTGAGAAGATGAAGGGCATGGAATGCTATAAACCCAATATTGTAAGAGGCAACATTTTTTGAGAGCTTGTGCTCAAGCTCGAAATGTTGATCAAGTTCATGTTTTGTTCAAAGAACTCAAAGAGAGCATTCTTGCCCCTGATATCTACACATTTAATGGCATGATGGATGCATATGGGAAAAATGAGACAATCAGAGAAATGAAATTTGTACTTTCTATGATGAAAAGCAGTCACTGTAAGCTCGATACCATTACATTTAATCTACTAATCGATTCATATGGCAAGAAGCAAGGTTTTGATAAGATGGAGCAAGTGTTTAAGACCTTGTTGCGCTCCAAGGAGAAACTGACCTGCCTACATTTAACTCAATGATCACAAACTATGGTATAGCAAGGCTTGAAGAGAGAGCTGAAAATGTCTTTGAAAAGATGATTGATATGAAATACACATCATCTTTCATTACGTACGAAAGTCTCATCATGATGTATGGTTATTGTGCCCACGTTTCTAAGGCCAAAGAAATATTTGATGATTTAGTTTTGTCTAGGAAAGAGATGAAAGTTTCAACCCTGAGTGCCATGCTTGATGTTTACTGCCTGAATGATTTGTCCATGGAAGCTCATTTGCTTTTCGAGGAACGTGATATGAAGATGGCTCCAGATTCATCAACTTATAAACTTCTATACAAGGCCTACACTAAAGCCAATATGAAGGAGCTTGTACAGAAATTGATGAAGTTTATGGAAAGAGACAGTATAGTCCCTGATAAAATATTCTTCCCGGATGCTCCGGAAGCATTTGGCTCTTCACTATCTAAACTAGAATCTGCTAGTTCCAAAACAAATCCAAGAATGGCACAGCATAATGCAATGAGTTAGTTTGAAATGAGAGATTCATTTGTTTGTGCATGCTTGTGATTAATTTCCAATTTAGCAGAGATTCAAAGCAAAGTTTATATTACATACCAATGGTTTGCAACGTATCTTCTAAATTTTGTGTCTATTCTAATTACTGTATCTTTTAATTATGGTGGTGTTGGGTTGATTGGTAGGCCTCATATGATTTGGTACGTATTTCATCCTACTGATGCTTGCATTATAGATATTTATTTCAAAATTTATTCCTTTCATAGTTAGTTTGAGTTTACAACTTAGTCATTAGAGTTTTATATGCTTGCTTTTCATTGTACATTTACATATCTTTATTCTTTATCGCAACTATAATGTAGTTTCTCGATTTCAAAGTGGAAACTAAATTTTCTCTACTTGCTTTAAAACTCAATTTTTTGTGCTTGCTTTGAGCATTCCTATGTGATGAATACTCATATTTCATACTGATATGTTTAACATTCTTGAAAGTACAAGGTACGTATTTGTTTATGTTGTCATGGATGAATGAGGAAAGCAAGCTATATATATTAGTGGATTGGCCAAATTGTTTAGTGTATTAATTTATGCGCATCTAGTAGTAGGTTACTAATAACATGTATTTCATAGTATATGATTAATATTTGGTAAGTGTAATTTCATTTGATTGGTTGTTGAAAATTTAAAAATGAAGAATAATAAGTGGTTACCATTTTATGAGAACAGGCTGCTCAGGTGCCTCATGTCATGTCTTTGTGCCACTAACTTCTTCCTAGGACTTTCATATTTACAAGTGAATAATGGAATATGAGGGTATCACATTCAGGCTCAATGGTTTTAGAACTTAAGAAACAATCGTTCTTTGCTCCTTTGCTGTTATAAATTTACAATACAATCAATTACAATGTTGCCTTGATGAAGATGAAGTTCAAATTAAAAGAAATGAGGAACCTTAAAACTAATAGTTCTATCAAATTTCGTGGTTTGTAATGTGATGTTCTTAGAGTATTTTAATGTTGAACTTCCATGTTTTGTTTCTAAAACTATGTTCTTTTCTCCATCCTTTTTGAAAACCATGTTTCATCTATTTTCTTATAGGAGCAGGACTTACCAATTGAACATTTATAAGTCTGTTTATCCATCTTGCACCTCCGTTGTTTGTATTTCTTTTTCTGCTTTATGAGTTCTGACCAAAAACTTGTTTTAATAATTTAGTGCCATCACTTTCTCTTTTGTAAATTATGAAGTTATTTTCTTGTTGTACATGCAAATTGTGGTAAAACTGATCCGAATTTGACAAAGATATTGAGGAAACGGAAAAGGATATTGTAACTTTGCTCTTAGAAGAGCTTATAGTACTAAAAATGGTAGCTAATGAATCTCTGCAACACACTAATGCATTGATAATTAGTTTCAAGAAAACTTCTTCATAATACCAAAGAGAAGTAGAGAGATACTATGTAGGAATGGAAACATGTGAAAAAGCAAGGGAGACTCTTTGCATCATGTAGCTTATGATTAATAAATTAGCTCTTTTAATTTATTATAGTGTACTTAATACAATTTTCACCAAGGTATTTACTTTGTAAAAGTTGAGTCTTTGCTTCGTGTAACTTATGTTTTGCTGGATATATGGAATGAGTTAATGCCACTAATGTGGTTGTCTTTGAATTAAATTTTTTCCTTTATGATTTTTACCTTATAGAAGTGATGGTTCGATCATTCCAGGGATTGTCTGAACCAAGAACCTTATTCAAGATCTTGATGGCTATTCTTTATGATGTTGTCATTTGTTATGATGGCACAATTAGAAATGTTTGTAGCAATTCCATCATTTAGTTTGAATATGCAATGAATGCAGGAAGTAAGTTTGTGAGTTTCCCTACTGTTGAACCTGTTGGTGTGCTTGCTATTATTGTCAAAGCATTTGTGTCAACAAATGTTACTTTTTTTAGCAATGTTGTGAAGATGAATGTTCCAATGCATCATGTTTGATGTTCCAATTACAAGAGAGGGATGAATCACTTTGATATTAAGTAAAACATATTCTTGTCAGCATGATTTACCCTGTTCTGACACCTCAAAAACAACACTAAAGAAATCCAAATTTCACCACAAAGAAATCAATTCAAAAAACCATAACAATAATCGAGACCTAACAAAGACAAACACCAAGCAAAAAACCCCATAAAAGATATGGTTGAGATTCTTAACCTCCAAGTTGAGATCTCAACCAAGAGGTTAGGAATCTCAACCTCTAGGTTGATAAGAATAAAATTGGAGGTTAGGACCCAACCTCTAGGTTGAGAATCTAAATCTAAACATTGGGAGTCTCAACCTCTAAGTTGCGACTTCAAGTTGAAGTTACTATTTAGAGGTTAAGACTTCTAACCTTCAAGTTGGGACTTCCAACCTAGAGGTTAAGAATATCAACCTAGAGATTAAAAATGAGATTCTAAACCAAGGTTGAGATTCTCAACTCTCAAGTTGAGACTTAGGTTAAAAATCCAAACCCAAGTTAAGAATCTCAACTTGAAAGTTGGTATTTTCAGCCTCCAGTTTGAGAATCATGTTAGACCCTCAAAGCTTGGTATAGGCAAATTGCTAAGCGTGACTTGGTGGGATAGTGTCAAACCAAAAGAAGGCATGTTGGTACATGCCTATGTTGCTAGAGGACTAGCAAGATAGTGAGCAACAAGTAAGCAGCATGAGCAACGTGTGTAGGTGTCAGCATGCAACACAAGCAATGGTTTACCAAGGCAAGGCAATGCACATGAGCATTAGCACACAGCATAAGCAATAGGTTGCCAAGGCAGGGGCATGTAAGGTAGTGTGCACATAGCACAGGTAACAAGGCAGCATGTGTGCGCACAAGGGCCTTTGTGTAGCAGCATGAGCAATAGACCAAGCAAAAAAGCCAAGCCATGGCTAGGCAAGGCAAGGCAAGCAGTGCCAAAGCAAAGCAAGGCAAAGTGAAGTGTTAATAAAGCCAAGCAAGGCAGTACATTCATCAAGTGTAAGGCAAGGCCAAACATAGAAAATGCTAGCTGAGAGTTATGCTAGGGGCGTTGCAAGCTAGCTAAGGGCCGATGACAGTAAGGGCAGGTGTGGCTAGCACATATGACACATGGGATAGACACACTCTCACACATTTGTGGCAATTACTAGGCAGTTATGGCATGTTTCCATTTGGATCAAGAAGTTGGCAAAGACTTGTGAGGTAGTTTTTCCCAAATAACTATCATTGCTTATATGTTAAGGGCTAGTTAGTACCAGCAAAGTTATGTAGTTGGGCTTATCAACTATCATTGTATAAAATTTGAATTATATGTTGCATATGGCAAAAAGAGCATAAGTTGTTGTAAACCTATGAGCAAAGTTTGTATTGATTCCCAATTTGAGCAAAGTTAGTGCCAGCAAAGTTATGTAGTTGGGCTTATCAACTATCATTGTAAAAAATTTGAATTATATGCTGCATATTGTAGAGAGACCATAAGTTGTTGTTGTAAACCTATGAGCAAAGCTTGTATTGATTCCCAATTTGAGCAATAAAATTGAGTTAGGTTGGGGGAGGACCTTTGTGATTGTTGTTATTCTTGTTTATTTATGTTATGCTAAGCATAAATGGCTTAGAGTGTGCATTATGTGTGTGAGTTGCTTGGTAGGCAGCAAGCAATGTGCAAGAAGTCAAAGACAACAGGCTGTGTTAATGCATGGCAGGCTATGTTAGTACATAACGGGCAATGTATATGCACATTATCATGGGGTTTGTAGCAACAGCATGCTACATGCTTGGTTGGCAATGTGTGTCGGACAAAATTAGTTGGCTAGGCGGGGAGTTCGTAGCGTCAGCACGCATAAAATTTCTAGGTAGAATTTTGGCATGTGACAAATCACAAGTTAGAGGTTGTGATTCCCAACTTACTGGCTGAGAATCTTAACCTAGGGGCTCCAAATTGAAAATCTCAACCGGGAGATTAGGAATCCCAACCTTTAGGTTGAGACTCAATCATATATATATGTGGGGTTTTCTGTTTAGTGTTTGTCTTTATCCTGATTGGTTATTGATATGGGTTTTTGAATTGGTTTCTTTATATATGAATTAATATGGTGAAATTTGGATTTGTTTAGTGTAGTTTTTAAAGTGTCAAATAATAGATGTTCTATTTTGGTTGATGATTTTTGTTTTGATCTAAGTACTCTTGTCTTTGCTTCTAATAATTATTAGATGATATATGTAGCCAAGTCCTTGAAACTTTCAAGATTTGTCAAAAATTAATCCCATCTCATTGTTATATTAATGATTGCATTAAATTTAAAGTACTTATCAGTAATACTATTTATTGTTTTAGAAAGAAAAATTGTATGAGTTGACAAATTCTCAATTCTTAGGAAATTATAATGAATGTTTAAGTAAGCAAAAAAAAATGACAATGGACAAAAATCACGGCACTCATGATTTCTACTAGGAGTGTATTTAATCAACGACTATTTTGGCAATGACTTATACAATTATTCACATCCCAAATAGTAGGAACACTCAAGCAATAATTTGACACATGAAATCTTTCACAAGAAAATGTATCCTAATGACAATTTTTTAACATATACTTCATATAGTAGGAACTATTGAACCTAGTACAATATAACGAATTAACTCACACAATTTTTTAATGCGTTGACTCACACAACCTAGGTTGAGAATCTCAACATATCTCAACCTGGAGGTTGGTTGAGATTCTTAATCTCTATGTTGATAGTCTCAACCTGATTAAGAATCCCAAAGAAATTTGGAGGTTGAGAATCCCATAATCTCAACTTGGAGGTTGGGAATCTCAACCTAAAAGTTGAGAATCCCAACCTCTAGATTTAGAATCTTAACTCTAGGTTGAGAATCTCAACTTGAAGGTTGCATTTCAACCTGAAGTTTAACCTAGACGTTGAGTCTTGACCATTCTCAACCTAGAGGTTAAGATTCGGAATCTGGAGGTTGGGATCCTCAACCTTTAGGTGGAGATTCTCAACTTGAGGTTAAGAATCCTAACATACATGTTGAGAAGCGATGGGACCCCCCTCCCCCCCTCCCTCTCAATTTTTCTCTTATGGAGCTCCTGTGATCCCACCGGGCACCCCATAGAACCCTTTTGGACTTTAGTTAGCATCACCAAAAGGACAACATGGAGCAAGCTCTTAAACTTAAATCATTCCATAAGCATATAAATCATTAATTGCAATAAGATTTCTAAAAATTTTGACAACACAACGGCTGTTTTTCAAGGTTTCCCAAAATACAATCACTTGGAAACAATTCAAAAATACTTTAATATTTCGAACAACAATCTTAGGGGTGGACGTTTTTGGGTTCGGGTTGGGTTGGGTTGAAAATCTCCCAACCCAACATGGGTTGAGTTGAAAATTTTTCAACCCAATAATAGTCGGGTTGGGTTGGGTTGGGTTGTTGAGTTTCATTTAATTTACCACAAAGGCACAAATGGTCTAATTGATAACTTTCTTAGTCTTGGTAATTTGATTACAGATAAAATGAATACAAATAAAGATCCAGTTATTATAAATAAAAGAGTAAATTCAACATAAAAATTGTCCTTAATCTTTATCCTTAATAAATGTTCTTCTAGAAAGAGGGAGAAAATCTTGGATTTAGAATTAGGGATAGGTGTTTGTCGGGTTTGGGTTGGGTTGGGTTGAAAATTTTTCAATCCAACCCAACCCAATTTAATTTTCAACCCAATCCAACTCAACCTATCCAATTTTTTTTTTTAAGATGTAACCCAACCCAACCCAATAAAAAATGGTTAGGTTGGGTTGGAGATGCCCACCCCTAAACAATCTCCATTACTATGTGGAGCTCCGGTCCATCTCAAAACCATCACCTAGCCACAACAGATCTATGGGAACAAAATCATTTCAATTTCAAAAACACCATTTCATGCATAAACATCAAAAACATTGATACATAGCCCAAATATTTACATAGTACATATACAAAAGCATCAAATCATTTCATTTACATGATTACATCACGTCACCACAATCGTGGTAAAATGTATAAATTCTTTACAATAAAAAACTATGTACATGTGTAAATTTTTCAATTGAAGCAAAATGTGAAACTTGTGACTTTATAGAACATCCACAAAACATCATCTAAGGCCAACCCACCTAATCCGAGGTGGGAGAGCGAGCATCCCGACTGCTGGTTCCTACACCTAGGGAGGTTTTTATAAAACATAAAACAAGGAATGGTGAGCTAAAAGAGCTCAATGAGTGTTATGATTTTTCTATTAAAATCGTTTCTTTTAAAAATTCCTCCCAAAAACATTTTTAGAAGCATTTATGCTATTTCATAATATTTTCGTGATTAAAATCGTAAACTTTAATAAATTTATAGGAAATCTTTAAAACTTGGTTTCATGCATAAAAACATAATGATAATTTAATTATTGCATAAGATTTTTAACATTTCCTTTCCTTGCTGAAATCGTACCAACAGAACTCAGGGAAGCTATCATAACATGGTCATATGACGATGTGATTAACGCCACTCCTCGTGACAATATATATGAGACATCTCACAAACAAGCAACGAAATTTTTTGCATCGCGTACGGGAATGAGATAATACCCCACACATATAAAGGGTAACTCAACTCAATTGATTAACTCAATCCCCTCGATGTTAGTGACATGCCCTCCCAACACTTGCCATACACATATGGGGTCAAATCATAATCTATGAATCCATAACATGTAACATGGGTTAGGCCATTGGCGTTTGAAAACATTTTCTTTTCCATATACTCAAATTGAATTCATTCATTCCATAAACTTAAAATAGGAACCATATCACATCAAAATCACTAATTCATAAATATTATCATTTCAAACCTTTTATGCATAAAACATATTTCTTTCAAGCAACTCTATGGAATATTCATAAACTAATCTTTTCAAAGGAAAAGCATTTTCAATCTCAAAATACATTAATATAGTAAAACATGCATTTAAGAATTCATAAAATATATTTTTCACTCACATGGCCCACAAGCTACTAGTTTTCCTTTCAATTAATCTCCCTTGACTCTTTAGCTTGTTGTCCACCTACAATACACATCCTAGGTTAGAATTCACCACTTACTCAAAACTAGCATTTATTCACCCATTTCTCACTTCAAACATCATATTCACACTAAACCATAAAGTTGGCACAAACTAGCACATTTATCATCGCATTCGTTTCCTTTCATTTTCTTGATTCAAGATCACTTACTCACATGCATAGATTCATAAAAACACATCAAAATCATTAAAAGATCATTTGAACACCAACATACCCTTCTTAGCTAAATTTACATATCCACCATACACAAGCTTTTTCTTTTCATTCCATTGCTACATATCAACTTAAAATCATGCCAAACACCATGTAATTACATCAAACCACCAAAATCAATCCAACCACACACACACCCTAGCTTGGCCGAACACACCCTAAGGCCATCCAACTTTGTTTTTCCATTTTCATGCTAATCAACCGCATCAAAACCATTTCGAGATCAATCTAATGCCCTAAAATCCATTTAATTCAAGTTTACTAAAAAAATTGCATAAGACTCTAACTCACCTCACTAATTTGCTTGTCACCACTTCCTTTGTGTCTTTTTTCAAATCCAAGCTCGAATAAGAAATAATCAACCTCTAATCACACCAAAAGTTCCATAGACACATCATTTTATCACTCAACCATAAAAACTCATCAAAATACCATGAAAAACTCAACTTACTTACCTATTTCTCTTCCTTTTCTTGCTCAATCTTTGCCCTAGTGCCTTATGTGTTCAGATTTGATGAGTTTTGGCATGAAAGATGGGATCAAAACCTTTGTTTTCCTCTTCCCCTTTTTGGGCGAATGTTTTTGCACTTCTCCTCTCTTTTTTCTTTCTTTTGCCCATCCAAACACACTACAAATTTCACCATCCATCAACTTTATATAGTCCTCACTTTTCTTGACCAAAATGCCCCTCATCTATTCTCCAAATGGCCATCAAATCCTCTCATTGGTTTTACCAAAATACCCTTAATTAAAACTCATAGAAATTTTTCTAACTAAGGGCAAATTAGTAACTTGGTCTTTAAAGAATTAATATCATTTAGTGGATGCCAACTAATTATCAATTTATTTATTTTGATTTATTATCCTCCCATTGGCTAATTTTACATGACTTGGAGTGTGTTTCTTATTGAATTTCTTTCCATGTAATACTCACAACAATTCCATACATGTTTGAAGTTGAATTGGCCATTTTGCCCTTAATGCATTTAATTATCATTCATACTTAAATAAATTCTAAAAGTATTCCATGATCCTCCAATCATCAAATTGACTATGTAATACTCTAATTAAGTATCCTACCTCTCCATCTAATGCTTTAAAAAAAAAATTAATGGCCATAAAATCATAAATACCTATTATTTTCCGAAAAGGGCATTTTCGTCCATTTAATTTCGGACTATTTAAAACCTATTCAAATGGACTTATTTTCTGCCCGTTCCACTTTCTAATGACTCTAATACCTATTCCAAGACTTTTGATGCCTAGGGTCTATTTCTCAAAAATCACTATTCATCGAAAAAAAATTTAGTTATCAAAAAAAATGCACCTATGGGGTTTACAAGAAGAATCCCAACCTCCATGAGATTCTTAACCTAGGTTAAGAATCCCATGGCAATTGATTGTGGAGAAGTCAAATTTTGTCCACACATTTAGAAAAAAACAAGGCATATATATTTAACAAATTAAATTTTCTTTATATTAAGAATCATGATTTGTAAACACATCCTTCATATTTTTTTGAGCTTTCTACCTTTTGTGTTCTTTGTTGATCCAATGAATATATCTATACATGTACCACCAATGCTATATAAAGATGCATACTCTCCCTTCAATTCATTACCATTTGAAGCTTGAATTAAACCAATTATTGGACTAAAATATTGTTGAGCAATACATGATCATTTTGGGTGCACATTCTTTGTAATTAATAACAATTTTGGGAAACTAGAATGTTAACAAATGTTAAATTTATAATTGTGCTGAACCAAGATTAAGTGAAATCAAATTGAATAGAAACCATCAAGGGCATTTATTTCATGAAATTAATGTACCATAGTAGTGCATCATTCAGTTTCATCAACTATCACACATGGAATGGAACCAACCTTTCAAAGTACTAAAAATCAACTGTATATATGGTTATACAAGTTCTATTGTACTCTTTCATATTGGTTACGTTTCTCAAAATGCAGTGGAAGTATGACAAATACTCCATTACATCCCCACCATTGGCTGCTACGTGATTACTGAACTTACTAAAAAGTTTTAACACTAGTTTCTGTGTTAAAGCTTCTCATATTTAAAACCAAGAGTAAAAAAATAACACTAGAATTACATATTCTGCTTTGAATGCATCTGCTAATTTACGCAACTCAGATGCTTCCTTGTGCAATGAAGCCAAAGCTTGTGACATTTTTGTCAACTCCTGAATTGTTTCAGACTGCAAACTAACCTGTGCAAACAAAAAGTAATCCTAAAAAAGTCAGTGGGATATGATGTTCACAATGTTTATTAACCATTATTTAACTTCAAACATAGGAAAATTCCAACCACTGCTTATCTGCATACACATCAAATTTGATAAATACTGAATAACAATTTGAGGGATAATGTTTATAGGAAGGGAAATTATTTTCAAGTGTCCTGCAAGCAAGATGTAATTTAAACTTGAACAGAAAAATGTTTTCAGTTTTAAGGACATGGAACTTCAAAAACATTAGCCTCATGAAATTCGAACTTGATTTTAGCATTCAAACCAAGCCTATGCATGCACCACAAGGAGAATGCATCTGATTTAAAGACTGAAAAGCTAAAATTAACCTCTCTATTATAATTGGTTTGAGCATGCGCAACTTCTCATGATCAAGTCTTCTTTTATAGCAGAAAACTGAACTTCCATGGTGATATAATTTGAGAACTACTAGCAAAGAGAATGTTTGAGAATATCGAAGGAATAAATAATCGCTATTATAATAGGAAATGGCTAGTCTCACAATTTAGCTGATCTTCTTCCTTCAAACTAGTAATTTTAGATTCAGCAGAGGAAACAACCATAGCCTTACCAACACGTAAAGTCTTTGCCTCAATCTCAATCTCCTTCTATTTGAACAACACGAAGGAGATTATGTTAGCTTGCATATTTTTGTGCATGAATGAATGCAAAAGAAATATAAACCGGAAAATCAATCTCTATCCCCATCCCTGACCTCTTTACAAGAAGCAAAGCTAGAGAACTACCACAGACTTTTAGAAACAATGCTTTTACAAAACCATAGAATTAAGGATTCAAAAAAGCTTACAAGCAATACACCCTATGAGCCATTCTCCTTCCAATAGATTTTCATTAACATTCACAAGCAAATGGCAAATATACTCCGACCCATTAAGGCAAATTTTTATAACTATTATATACCAATTCCGGATGCAAAAATACAAATATGGAAAGTAAATTTTAAGGAAGTACTTTTCAGTTTTCCCTTCCTCGTAAACGAAAAAAAAATGTAAAAGTGGAAAATGCAAATAATGGGAAGGGAATATAATGAGATACAAAAAAAGATTATTCATGGATTCTTACAAATTGGAGCGGTGATACGAAAATATAGTAAACCTCAAATAACACTACTGGAGGCATACAATTCGACCATAACTGAATTTGAAGATTTTTAATACCATAAAATAATAAATCTAGGTGAAGGCTTACAGGTGGTGGTGATAAAAACCTGGTGCAGCAATTATGATGATAATCTGGAGCAATTGCAGTGGCGATGACGATGGATTGGTAGGCGTAAGATGAGGTGAGAGAAGAGAAGGGGTTGGAGGCTTGAGGTAGGAAAGGAAAGAAAAATGTGGTTACAGTTTGTTTAAGAGCATAAATATATAATGGGGCAAATTACACAAACATTTACCGAAGTTTGACAAAATTACACTAATATCAAAGTTTTGATTAAATAAAATTAACCTTCCTTGAGATTCCAAAAACTCAATAAAAATATAAGTTGCACTATCGATCAACAATACTCATTGATTACTCATCGAGTAATGATAAATTGCTAACCACTATCTCATCGGTCGATTAACGAAAAGTGATTTTTTGAACCAAGGTCAGGTCCTAGTCTGAAAGCTTGTTTTTAACCCAAAATGAATAAAAAGTTATTACTAACCCCTTCGAATTAGCAACATGACTCGATATCGAGTCAAACCAATATTGGTTATTTGCTAACCCTAAGTTATAATTTTGACCCGATCAGCTTAAAATTATAACTTCAAGGTTACTACATGATTCAATGTTGGGTCAACCCGATGCCAATTCATATGTTGACCCGAACATCAATTTTTCCACTTTTACTCATTCCCTTTAAAAAAATAACCATCTAATTCCCTAAAATCTTAATTATGAACGCTAACCTTTATCAACACCCAAATTTCTTCAACTTTTTCAAGTTTTTTTCCACTCAAAATAAATTTTAAAGAAAAACTGTAGTAATGAGATGGTTTAAATTTAGTAGGGGTATTTTGGATAACTTAGGGCAAGTTTTGCAATTGTTTTAAGTGAGAAGGTAATTATGTAAATAAGGTGCCAAAAAGGGTAATTTCGCCTAATCCCCTTTTCAAAAATTCAATGAAATCTTTAGGAGAATGATAAGATTTATTACAAATTTCTTTTTTCCTAAAAATCAATTTAAAATTCATCCAAATTTTATCCAAATTTATCACTTAAATGAAATCTGTAAAGTCAATGATTTTTCAAATATACCTAGATTTAATTGGATTCTATATAAATTTGAATTGAATACACATAAATTTTAATAAATTCGATATAAATCTAAATTGAATACATCTAGATTTTAGGAAATGATAAGATTTATTACAAATTTCTTTCTTCATAAAAATCAATTTAAAATTCATCTAAATTTTATCCAAATTCATACTTAAATGAAATTTGTCAAGTCAATGACCTTTTGAATGTATCTAGATTTTATTGGATTCCATATAAACTTAAATTGAATACACCTAAATTTTAATGAGTTTTATACAAATCTGAATTGAATATGCTTAGATTTTAGGACAATGATAAGATTATCGCAAATTTCTTTCTTCATAAAAATCAATTTCAAATCCATCCAATTTTATCCAAATCCATCACTTTAATGAAATTTGTAAAGTCCATAACTTTTCGAATGCAACTAGATTTTATTGGATTCCAACAAATCCGAATTGAATAAACCTAAATTTTAATGAGTTTCATACAAATTTGAATAGAATAAACTTAAATTTTAGGAGAATGATAAGATCATTACAAATTTCTTGCTTCATAAAAATCAATTTCAAATCCTTCCAAATTTTATCCAAATCCATCACTTTAATGACATCTATAAAGTCAATGACTTTTCGAATACACCTATATTTTATTGGATTCTATACAAAAATGAATTGAATACACCTAAATTTTAATGAATTTCATACAAATCTGAATTGAATACATCAAAATTTTAGGAAAATCATAAGATTTAATACAATTTATATATATATATATATAATTCATTTTAAAATCCATCCAAATGTATTACTTAAATGAAATCTACGAAGTTAATGTCTTGTTAAATACACCTAGCTTTTATTGGATTTTATACTAATCTGAATTAAATACACCTAAATTTTAATGAATTCTATATAAATCTGAATTGAATATACCTTGATTCTAGGATAATGATAAGATTTATTACAAATTTCTTTTTTCGTAAAAATCAATTTAAAATCCATCCAATTTTTGTCTAAATACATCATTTAAATGAATGTGAAGCCAATTACTTTTCAAATGCACGTGTAATATATTGAATTGCACATAAATCTAAATCAAATACATCTAAATTTTAATAAATTTCATGTAAATCTGAATTAAATACACCTAAATTTTAAGATAATGATAAGATTTATTATAAATTTCTTTCTTCATAAAAATCAATTCAAAATCCACCCAAATTTGATCCAAATCCATCACTTAAATTAAATTTGTGCAGTTAATGACTTTTCTAATGCACCCGAAATCTATTGGATTCCATATAAATTTGAATAGACTAGACTAAATTTTATTAAATTCCAAACAAATTTGAATTAAACGCACCTAAATTGTAGGTGAATGATGAAATTTACTACAAATTTCTTTCTTCATAAAAATCAATTTAAAATCCATTCAAATTTTATCCAAATCCATCAATTAAATAAAATCTGTGAAGTCAATAACCTTTTGAATACACCAAGATTTCATTGGATTTCATACAAGTCTGAATTGAATACATCTAAATTTTAATGAATTTCATATAAATCTGAATTGAATACACCTAAATTTATATGGATTCCATTTAAATCTAGATTAAATACGCCTAAATTTTTAAAATATTTTAAACTCTTATAAATTATAAATTAAATACACCCCCTTAAGATATGCACAAGGAGAGATCTCTATTGCTCAATTAACTAGGAGCAAATAATCATGAGTCCTCTCAACAAATATCTTTTTCAATTGTTTTTGCTTCTCTTGGTTCTAAATATTTCATGTCAAGCATCAATTTTCCAAAGTCAAAAAGTGCATGTCAATATCAAAAATGAGCTTGGTGCTGGCATAGATCTCACAGTTCATTGTAAATCCAAAGATGATGATCTTGGGCAGCATGTCATCCCTTATCAACTTACCTACTCGTTCCATTTTCGACCAAATGTTTTGCGATTTTCAGAAACATTATTTCACTGCAGTTTTGTATGGAGAAGTGAATCTCATTCGTTTGCTATATATGCACAGGAAAGGGATGATTGTCATGTTTGTAATTGGGGTATAAGACCTAAAGGAGCATATTTGTTGGATCAAAGTCTAGGCCATCGTGATATTGAATATCCTTGGCCATCTTAATTATATTCAATTTCACTAAGTTTATTAGTATGGCTTGTGATATTTCGACCTCTTTCTCTTTAAGAAAAATACTAGTCAGAATAATTTATAATTGCTAAGATGCATTATTCCATTTTTCATGCTCAAGCTTCATTTCTTATATAAGCATAAACTCAAGGCTCAAAAAGAATGTTCAATTGATTATATCTTTCATTTTAGAGTTGCATTGTTTCTAATTGCTTAATGTATTCAAGGTGTTGTTTTCTCATCTTTGTATGATCTTATTCCTAATATGTTTCGTTTTTTTAATTGGGGTAATATTGCAATCATTATAATGTCATGTATACACAAGTCAATTTGTTGTGGTAATGGTACATTTAGAAGAAAACGAAGGCAGGTGGGGCTACAATATACTATCTAAATTGACTTGCCATTACGAAGTTGGTTTCTTCCATCTACACAGAATCTGCATTTTAATTGTTTATTACTTTGGGAGTACTTCTCATATAGTTATCTATCTTCCATCTCTAAGAGTTATATCTAAGTAAAACATCATTTTGCGGTAATATGATATAATTATAATAAATGGGGATATTTGTAATTTATCCCCAACCTCTGATGATAATTTGAAACGGTTCCCTTGGTTCCTTCCCCCACCCCGTTAGTTTAATAGTTAAAAATGTGTCTAACACATTCAAAGGGTTAAATTACTCATTTTCCCTTGCTTTAAATTTAATTAAAATAAAATTGAAAAATCAAAATAAAATTAAAAAATCAAAATTAATAAAAGAAGATCTCCATCGTCCACCTTTGAAATGGATGGTGGAAGATCAATATTAATTTAATAGTAATAAATAAATAAATAAGAATTAAAATTAATTCAATTGATATATTGTTTCAAAGCAATATGCATATGCATTTAACATAAGCCAAAAATTAAACATATGACATGAAGCCATGAGCAAAGTAGAATCATACTACACATTCTCTTATGAATACTAATGTCGTGTTTGTTAGCCAAGATAGGATGGAATTGGATAAATCTTTTGTCCAATCCAATATTTGTTGAGGAGGTGGGATTGGCTAAAATTTAATCTCTTCTCCTCTTTTATTCTACTTGAGTGAATAAATTAGGTGGGATTGATTTATCTCACTCAAATGTCTCTCTTTTTTTATTTCTTATCTTTTCTATCTTCTTATATTTATTTATTTTATTAATGATTTGTATTTAAGATTTGTATTTATTTCTTTCTTTTTGTATTTATTAATGATTAATGGTTTATTTCATTTTATGAACTCAAACCAACTCATATTAATCTGTTAGGTTTGATTGGATTGATCAATTTGATTGTTTGGATGCCCATCCTTGAGTTTATGTTCAATTATGCTTTTTTTGCCCCCTTTTAATTGAAGTACCACTTGTGGCGTAGGCTACTCAAACTTGAGTCATTGCTAATTTGAACGAGAGTTTTCTATTACCAAATCATATTAGGTGATGATAAGCCCCATTGATTATCAAACATATTAATTGGGCCATTGTGCACATGAATTACAATTATAAATCCATTAGAAATTTTAATTTTTAATAATTTTTTAAAATAATTTAAGTAAATTTGGCCTACTTAGGGCACAAGCTCCACCGTTGCAAGAAATAATTCACTTTGTGGAGGTTATAGTAATATGGAATGACAAGAAATGGAACAAGTGTTTCTAATAATAGTTGGGACTCATGGAAAGGGCATGAAGTTATACTTTAGAATATTGGATTAGAGAGCTTTATATCAATATTTGTGTTTGGGAAAAATATAAAAACACCCTCGACATTTGCTAATATTACACACATATGACAACTATGATCATTTTTGCATTAATATCAAGTTTCATAAACTCAATAAAAACACCCTAACCATTGGTTAATGAACTGTTTACCAAACTTTAAACTAATCATTAAAGGGCAAATTGATCTTTTTATTTTATATCAAATAAATATTTAAATTTAAATCAATCAAAGTTTGCCATGTCATCACCTGTTAAAGGCATTTTTGTCTTTTAGCCCTAAAAATATTAGATATACAAAAAATTAAAACATTAAAAAAAAATAGTTGGTCTCTATCCCATATATAGAGACCATGGTCTCCAACTGGAGACCATCTAGGTTTTTGATAGTGGAGACCTAAGTGGGTCTCTAACTTGGGTCTCCATTGTTGTGGACTTAAAACTAGGTCTTGGACAATAGAGACTCAGTTCAGTCAGGTTCGAGTGCGGCCATAATTGGATCTGGATTCCATGGTGCCCGACCACTACTTTTGGGTTGGTGACACTAGAATGTTGACATTGTTCATCATGATGGTCGGATTTGATGATGAGAAATCCTTTGAAGTTGTTTCTCTCTCAATTCAATTGTAGCATCCTCTCTTGAGTTTGTACTTTGTCTATGTACGGAATGAGATAAATTTTATTTATAAAATAATAAAAAGGATTTTTATAGTGTTCAGAAATGTAATTTAATTTTTATAGAGTTTCCAGAATGATTGGAAGAAAAATAAAATATTAAAAGTTGAGGGTAAAATAGTAAAAATAAAAGATTTTATAAAAAAATGGCAAAATTATAAATAATGAGAAAGGATAAGGACAATAGGGAAAAGTGAAGAATTCTCTAGAATCTGGTAAAAGCATAATTTTAAGGAAGTTTAAGAGTGAAATCGAGCTTAACCCACACCTATAAATATAGGTGTGTGGTGAGTAGTGTCGGCAGAAGAAAAATCTGAAGAGAGAGGGAGAGGGAGAGAAAGTTGTCGCTAGTAGGAGTAAAGAATATGTTCTAAGCATATTTCTGCCATTTTTTAGGAAGATCAAGCTAATTGGAAGGTGTGAAACTAGATTTGGTAAGATTTAAGTGATAAGAATGAGTTTTTATGATTTTGTGTTGGTGAAAAAATGTCAAGAACGGCTTCTGGGTTTACAAATGAGTAACGAGATTTTGGTATGTAGATCTAGTATATTGAAGCAGCTCTCGAGCAGAAAAGCAAGACTGAAGACTGAGCAAGAGTCTGGTACGTGAAATAACTGAGAAATGATGTTGATTTATAGAGGTTTGTCTATGAATTGAGATGAATTAGTATTTGTCGCTGACTTGATGAGGTCGCGACCTAAGAGTTTGGTAAAGATCTGATGATATGTTAAGTGTAAGTGCATAAAGCGAGGTCGAGGTATGTTAATGGTAATGTAAAAATGTAAAAGTCTGGAGAAAGGAGAGTTAGAAGTAGGTAAGAGTGAGTCAAGGTAGGGTAGGAGCTCGCAAGGTACGAGCTGGAGGAGGCCTTTGGCACCTTTCAGCTCGTCAAGATGGTCGATTTGGGGAATGAGTTGGGCTTTGCCTATTGCTCTCCATCTCGCCTGTCTGGACTGGGTTGGGGTGTGAGCTCGCAAGAGAAGCTGGGTGAGGTCACAGCCTATCAGGGGTGTCTGGCCAAGCTGGCTTAAGACAGTAGCTCATAAGTGCGAGCTGAGAAGTGTTAAGGAACGACCTGAGCTGGTAGAGGATTACAGCTCACTGGAGAGGTAAGCTGAGTGAGCTCGCTAAAGATGAATGCCCTTAGTTTGAGCTAAACTGAGCAAGGCAGGAGTGAGCTAAGGTGCGAGCTCACAGCTCGAGCTAGATTGATAGTATTACAGTCCTTAGCAGCTCATATGATGTAGGAGTTTGAGATAATAGTTCAACTAGCCAAGTAAATATTTCATTTGTGAATAAGTGTAGGTGGCAGCGAGCTGAGGGGAGGTCACTGAAGCAGTGGTGCAAGTGAATAGGACAGCAATCAGTGAGTATGAACTGTTTTGTATACTTTTCAAGTTTATGTTGCAAAATCTTTATAAATTTTCATCAATTGTTTCTTTAGCTTATTTATGATTTATTTTTAACATGCAAAATATAGTTTGTATAGTATGGTATGCAATGTTATTAACTTATTTTATGAAAAGAAATGGATCTGAAATATAGAAAAGAAAGAGTTTCTAAAGACTAGTGGAACAACCCAAGCTTATAGACAGACCTTCTAGCATTAGACCCGGCTGGTATACCTCACAGTGTAAGGCAAGTATTGAGAGGGTTAGTCCTGATAAAATCAGGGGGATAGAGTTTGTCATGTTTGTCGACTCGCCCTCTACACTTGTGGGGTATTGTCTCAATTGCAATATGCGATGATAGTTTCACCACGCAGTAGCGGGATATCTTTGTAGCTTTGTCACGATGTGCGATGCTAGCTTTACTGTAAGACCCGGAATTTCATTTCCCTGGAAGAAATAGTGTTTCCCAGATAAATAGTATTTTCGGATGGAATAGCATTTCCAGATGAATAGTAGAGTGAATAGTGATTTTCGGGGAAAGGAATATTTTCTCAAGTTTAGTGAAATAAAAATTTTTCGGTGAATAGTATTTTCGGTGAATAGTATCCGCGTAAATAGTGATTTTCGGAAAATGGACCTCGGACATCATAAGCCCTAGAATATGAATTAGAGTTATTAGAAACTGAAACGGAGTAAAAATGAATTCGTTTAAATGGATTTTAAAGGTTCCGATTATTTATGGATAAAAATACCCTCGTAGGAAATGTTGTGAATTTTAATGAGTTTATAGCCGATTGAATTTTTTTCGAAGTGTGGAATTGGAAGTTAAGAGGTCCAATTAGAGAATTGCATGGTCAATTTGATAATAGGGTGATCATGGAATATTTTTGGAATTTATTGGTGTTAAGTGAGGATTAAAATTTAAGTTAATTGTAATATTATAAGTGTAGGAGAAGTTATTCATCAAAGAAGTACAATCCATGTGCTTGGATGAAGGCCAATGAGGTTAAGACATCTTTAAAAAAGTAAGTGATGAGTTAAGATTGAATTAAAAGAGGGGATGAGTTGTTAGTGATGAATTGGATGAAATAATTAACCAACCAATTAAATGTCTTCATTTATAACTAGTGGCATTTGTGTGATTTTAGAATTATTTTAAAGGCAATTTGGGTATGGAATGAGGGCTGGTATATAAGTGAGTGTGTGATGGGTGAATGAGAGAGAGGTAAGTCGGTGAGAGAGGGAGAGAAATCGTGAAAAGCAAGCTGACCCGTGAGACAAAAACAGAACCGAGAAAGGAGAGAGCAAACCGTGAGCTGAAACTGAGAGGGAGAGACAGAGCTGCAGGCGCGAGCAGAACCAGAAGAAGAAGAAGAAGTCTGTAGCCGTGAAGAAGGAGAGAAACCGTGAAGGAGAAGCTGGAACCCGTGAGCTGAACCGAGAGAGAGAGCTGGAGGCGTGAGTTGAAGCAGAACCGGAAGAAGAAGAAGAGGAAGTTGCTGCCATGAAGAAGAAGAAGGAGAAGAAGAAGAAGAAGAAGAGGTGATCTATCCGTTGTAACCCCTCAACTCCATCCATCTTCTACAAGAAAAAGATTGAAGGTAAATGAAGTGACTTTGTATTTGGTTGATGGATTTTCTTTGTTATGGAATTATATGAGGTTTTGATAAATTATTTGGACTAAATCAAGGGTGATCATCTTCAATCTAAGCTTGGAAGTGAAGGAGAGGATTTATGAGTCTTGGATCAAGGTTTTTGGAAAGGTAAGAGTTGGAATTTGTAAGTTAAAATTGATGATATTAATTGATTTAGTTTAAGGTTGTAGTGATTTAATGGGTGAATTGTTGAAGTTTATGTGAGATTATTTGGTTTGAGATAAAAATGATGAATGAAGTTGTCATATATTAGTATGTGTTTAGATTCTAAAAGTATGGATGATGAGGTTATTTGGATGGTTAATGAAGTGATATGTGGGATTTTAAGATGATGGAAATGAAGCTTTGAAAAGAAATATTAAGTGATTGTGTTGTTGTATATATATATGTATATTAGTGTATGGATTATGGTGTTGTTGTATGTATTTAATTGATTTTAAGATTTGAAGAAGTAGTATAAAGTTTGGGAATGAAATTATATGTGAAACTATGTTGATTGAAGGGAAATCTTGAAAAGAAAAGCAAAGAAATGAGTTGATGAATAAATATATTAGTGCTTGAGCAATTGTTGTTTTTATATATGTTGAGATTGTTTTAAATAATTAAATGAGTTGTATAAGGATATGGGATGTAAGTGACGCAGAACGGAAGTTCTAGGGTTTACCAGCGTAATCCCTAAAGTAACAAACTGGAATCCACCAGCAAATATAGAATGAAAGTAAACTAAAACTTGAAAAATATTATTGAATGATTCCGAAATTGATAACAAATTATCCTTAAATAGGCTCTTGGAAACCCTAAAAGAAGCAAAAATACTAAAATATCCTTATACTAAGCAAAAAAACGGAAAACAAATAAAACGCAAATAAAAACGCTAAAATCTTCGGGTGCCCGACGACCTAACTTAAACAGCTCCGTTGAGGATGTAAATAACGTCAACCGGGGCACCCCCGATTGGTATGCTCTAGAACTCTGAAAACCCTTTCCGAAAACATATTATAATAGGAAATCTGACAACCGAGTCAAAAGTTATGCCCGTTTCTTTGAAACACTTCTTTTGGACAATTTCCGGTCCATCTCTTCTTCAAACTCCAAAGCCAACTGTCCTACATCAGTAAGTGAGTAGGTTGGTATCAAAGGATGCAAGAGAGATGAAGATTGGAAAGATAAATAATTAAGTTGGTTAAAGTTAGGTGTGAAGGTGAATTTGTCATCAAAGAAATTGTATGTATTTTGATGGTAGTTGTAAAGTGTTTGAGTGCTTTAATGTCAAAGGAATAAATAGAAATGGATGTGAGAATATTAATGGGAAAATTAATGGAGTTCTGAAATTTTTGAGAACATATGCTGATGGATAAAATAATTGGCTAGTTATTATATTTTATTGGGAGTTTATGTGAGTGAATAATGAAGTTCTTGAATGAATTATTGTATGTGTTTGAATATTTGAGCATCAAAGGAATGAATTGATTTTGATATGAGATTTTATTGAAAGATAAGATAAATTGGTGGATTTATTGAATAAGTATATATATTAAGTTAGATTAAGAGATCTTTTGGCAATTGATGGGTTGGATTATGATGTAGGAAAATCTCAAGATATCAAAAAGGAGGTTTGAAGAGGTGGTGAAGTAATTGGAAGTAAAATAGTGAGTGGTTTTATATCTTTTTGAATTGTTTCATTGAAATGCTATGGACAATATTTTAATTATCAAGTTTAATTCAATTCTAGCATTTTTTTTTTTTGAGTATGATTATGCATGAATATTTCTTGAAGTCATATTACAATTGCATGTGTTTTTAATTAAAGTAAATTAGTAGCTTTTGATGTATATACATGCATGAAATTAAGTTAATGAGATATTTCAAGAATCAATTTCAATTATAAGGTTGAGATTAGAAAAGAAATTAAAATATGAGAATTGAGTTATTAAATTGTTGTTTTAGTAAAAGAGCTTATTATGTGATTGTAAAGTTATTTTAGTATGTTACATATTTTATATGAATTGCATGAATATTTTTATTAAAGTTTCAATTATGAGCATTTAAGTATTAAAGCAATTCAGTATATTGAGTTATTTTACTCGAGAATTTTACGTATTAAAGTTATTTATAAATGATAGGCTTCGGCCTTAGAAAAAGTAAAGTTTTATTCCAAGAAATTAAAGAAAAGAAAAGTAAGATTTTTATTAGAGAAAAGAAAAGTAAGATTTTTATATTAAAGAAAAGAAAAGTAAGGTCTTTATTATGAAAAGATTTTAAATGCCTTGGGTTTACCCTAGCCCCAGAGATTACCGGCCGAAGTACCGTATACGTGTATGGCAAGAGAAGTAGGGAGAGTCAGTTACTAACACTAACTTGGGGGGGTTGAGCCAAGTCTGTCAGTCACCCTCTACACGTATATGGTAGCGTAGATTTGTCTGATGTTGGGAGGGGATTTGCGACCCCAAGAGTCTTCCCGCATCTGCGACTACGCCTAGTAGCATTCCCGAGCTCTTGTGGCGTTGAGAGATTCTGTCACAATGGGCTAAGTTTCCCTGGGTTGTCTTTGGCGAGATAAAAAAGAAAAGTACGTCAATAGACATAAAGTTTATTAAATTAGAAATTATTTCCAGTTTCGAGAAACAAAGAAAAGTTCATAAGAATAAATTAGTTTTTGTAAATTTAATAAAGTTATTATGAAATTTTAGCTTTACAAATTATTTCGGGAGGACATATTTATGTATTTTAAAAAAGGAAAATTTAGTTAATAGTTAACCACTCACTGAGTTTTATACTCACCACCCTATTTTCGTATTTTTGAAAAATCCTCCCCAAGTACAGGAACGAGCCGTCAACCAGAAGAGGCTCCTTCGGACGCGTAGGTGAACGCACGCAACAACCTCACTGCATAGTTTTAATTTTGAGAGCGTATGTCATGCATGATATTAGATGTTTGATGAATATTGTTGTAAATAATATTTTGGATTGTACATAGCTTTTTGTTTTTATAAAATTAAATTATATATTTACATAGACTAAAAATGAAGTATAGTTGTGAATTTTAAATTGAAAATGTTTGTGGTTGGATTGTGGAAATGATTTGAGGGTCGGAGGCCCAGTAGTGGAGAAATGTTTGCTTTAGAAGTGTAAAATTTTGAAATTTACAGGTCAGCATGTTTGAAAAACAGTTGTTATGCTGTCCAAATTTTTATAAATTTGTTTTATAAATGTTCAAATAAAAAGAAAAATTTTTACCACGTTTCTGTATTAACAGAAAGTTTTTAAAAGTAAACGGCGTAGTTTTACGGGAACCTTCCAGTTGGATCAGATATCCGCTGGAGGGTTACTGTAAGGCGTCCGGCAGGCCTAATAAGGAGAGGGGCCTGTCATTTACGCCATGTGACCCCCTACACTGAGCGGAGCTGGTCTACCTGTTCATGTAGTTGTAACTTTTCTTGGGTTTCCCATTAGTACATATTTGAGAAAGAGTAGCCTACCATGAAAAGCAGATTTCAGAAAGAAAACATTTTTGAAAGTATTTTAGAAAAAGCTTTTGAAATCCTAAAAGACTAATTATAAACCCAAGTTTTTAAAAAATAAATTGTTTTAAAGAAAAATGTTTTCGAAGCATTTTTCGAGAGGTATTTTTAGAAAATGATTTAATTAAATAAAACCTTCACACTCACTGGGCTTATTAGCTTACAATATTTTGGTTTTATGTTATCAAAACCTCCTAGGTGTAGGAGCAAGGGGTTAGGGTATCAGTCTGCCGAAATCAGACTAGGTGGGTCAAATGACTGACGACACAACACTGTTCTTTTGTAATCATTGTGTTTTTAACTATTATTATTAATCATGTGTTCGTGCATACTTTGGATTCAAACACATTTTGTAGAATTTAACATGTAAAACATGATAACATGACTATTTTAGATAATGTTTTTAATTCTAATTATGATGACGTTTTGCTTAGAAATGGTAACGAAACTTTAAGATAAATGATTTTCTTGTTTAGCCAAAGTTATTTATGGATATAGGTTTGCTGCATGACGTCCTTCTGAGTCTTATTAGTTGGACTTTAGAAGGGTCATATGGGGTATCCGGTAGGACTGCTGGGTTCACTAGAGGGAATCCAGGTCGGGCCTTATCATCAATTAGCTTTGTTGCAATGCCAAGAGCTTTATTATTATATCTCTCTCTAAGCTAGTCGTTATTTAAAGAGAGAAATCGAAAAGAGACATATTCATGTTGTTGTTGTTGGAATTGGATTGTTGAACAAATAGACACTACAAGAAAAGGGGAAATTAATACCAGATTATCCATACCAAGCATTAAAGGCTCAGTATGGCTATTAATTATCCATATCAGGCTTTTACAAATCCGGTATGGATAATGCTTTTTTAAAAATAAAGATTAAGTATCCATACCGGGCCTAAGCAACTCGGTATGGATAACAATATAAAAATAAAAATTTTTAAAAATTATAATATCCATACCAGGCACCCGACCCGCCCAGTATGGATAGTACCAAATATCCAAGCCTGGCGGTTCAGGTACCTAGCATGGATATCTTATAAAGTAATAAAAAAAATATGTTTATTATTTTCCATACTAAGTGTCCGACCTGCCCGGTATGAATAGTGCCAAATATCCAAGTCAGGCGGTTCGGGTACTCGACGTGGATATGTTTTAAAGTAATAAAAAAATATTGGGTGCCCAACCTATCCAGTATGGATAGTACCCATATGAAAAATTAGGTTTAAATAAAAAATAAAAAAATCGGATTATGCATGCTGGGCGGGTGACCTGTCCGGCATGGATAATTTGAGTGCTCTTTTACCCAATCATTCCCTCTTTCCTCATTTTTCCTTTCTTTCTCTCTCTATCATTTTCTCTCACATCAACTCTCCCTCAAACCCTAGTCGTCTTCCCTTTGTGTGGCCGACCGTTTGACCTTCATCGTCGTTGCTGCCGACCTTCCCCATCGCTGCCAACCTTCCCCGTCGTCAATCTACCGCTGGTATAGAGTATCTCCACTTCTTCTTCTCTTCTTCTTCTCATTTTCTTCTTCCTCTTCTCTTCTTCTTATCTTCTTATTCTCCATTTTTTGTTATTTTTGCAATAAAAATGCAACGGTCGGACCGTCGTTGGTGCCATCGCAGTGGCAATCTGGCCGTCGCTTTTATTTGTCATTTATTTGTTATTTTTTCACACTAGTGTCTTCTGTTGCAGTAGTGCCCGGAAATTGTATCTCCATCTAGAAAAGGCTACTCATGTTGTCTAAACAAACCAAAACGATATCATCAACTTAAAAGGCTCCTCATTTTTCTGTTGTTTGATATCTCATTGTGTCTTTTGTACATGTTTATTGATGTTTGTTAGTGGATATGCTATGTTTTGCGTTGTTTGTTTTTCAAAACTGATTTTTGTTTGTGATTAGAAGAAGAATGTAGAGAGAAAGATTTGTTTTTTTGGTTTGTTTGTGTAAAATAGTGGATTATTAGTGTTTAATTTGAGGGGAAATTACTTTGACCCAGATTGTGATTTTGGGAAAATTTTGAAGGTTTGATTGAGAGATGATGATTTTTTATAATAAGAGGGAGGGGGAGGGGGGGGGGGGTTAGGAGGAATGGGAAATTAAGTTTCGGTTGTGTTGTTTATGGAAGTGGCAGTGTTGATTGTGTATAGGTCTTGTTAGTGTGCATGGAAGAGAAGTGGTATGTTGTCGAGTGATGATTTTATTAGTTTTGTGGAAATGGGTGGGAGAGATGTAAACATGTTTAGGGAGAGTTGGTTGGTACTTAGGCATTATTTGATTAGCATTTTAAGAAGGTATGGATTTGTAGGGTATGGATAACTAATATATAAGGTGATTATAATTTATGTAAATGTGGTGAATGCCTATGTGAATATGATTGTTTTATTTTTATTCAAAGTTTAATAATTTTAATGTAGGTTAACACTATGTTGTTACATGTTCTGTTTTTTAGTATTATAGGCTTTCAAATGGATAAAGAGTGGTTAAGATTTTCAAGGTTAATATTATAAACTCAATTTATAAGGACATGAGATTTAAACTTGCAATATTTTTAACCATTTCGTTTGTCATTTTTAAACTTTTAAAGTGTCAAAAGAATATAAAGAGAGAACTTAAAACTTTGTTGAAGTCGCAAACAAACATTCAATAAATACTGGTTTCATTCCTTACCCACGTATAAAATGTCTCAATGGGAGGTATCATGATACTAAGATAGTGTATGAGCACTTAGTCATTAATGGGATGGATCCTCAGTATACAACTTGGTTTATGCATGGGGAACCCTTGAAAACTTCCACACTTGTTGAAAACATTTCCAATATATTTAGAATATATAATGATACAAACCTGAAAAGTCACTGTAATGTTGAACCCGATGTTAAAGTAAGAGACGAAGACATCAATGTTACTTTGGAAGATGTTGAAACTCCTTTGTGTGAAGATTACATAAAGTACACAAAATTATCGACTATTATAGCTTTATATAAGCATAAAGCTATCTATGGTCTATCCGATAAGGGATTTGATGAACTTCTTAATATCATTTGAGATGTATTGCCATCAGATAATGTTCTACCGGAATCATTACACTCAACAAAAAAGTTGTTGAAACTGTATGATTTAGGGTATGAGAAAATCATGCATACATCAATGATTGTTGTCTGTTCAAAAAAGAAATGGAGCATCATAAAGAATGTCCAAAATATGGCACTTGTAGATGAAAAGTAAATGAAGTTACGAAAAAGATTCATAAGAGAGTACCGACTAAAGTACTTCGATACTTTCCAATCATATGGCGATTTAGGAGAATGTTTTCATCAGTTGAAATGGCTAATGACTTGAAATGACATTCTACCCATATAAGCCAATATGGAAAGATGCATCATCCTGTTGATTCTGAACCCTAGAAGACTATAGATAGGAAATGACCATCTTTTGCTTCAGAGCCACGCAATTTGAGGTTAACTTTAGCTACATATGGATTTAATCTTTATAGTAACCCAAGCACAACCTACAGTTGTTAGCCCGTGGTGTTAGTTACGTATAATCTACCTCTATGGAAGTATATGTCGACAGAAAATCTAATGCTAACACTATTGATTTTAAGAAAAAAAAAATCAGGGAATGATATTGATGTATACTTGTAGCCACTAATCGAAGATTTGAATGAGTTATGACACTCGAAAGCATAAGTGTATGATTCATCTACTAAATCCACCTTCAACTTAAATGTTATCTTAATATGGACTATAAATGATTTTCCTGCTTATGGAAACTTAGCAAGATGTTCTATGAAAGGTGAATATACTTGTCCTGTATATGGGTTGAACGTACATTCATGAAGATTGAAATATAGTAATAAACATACATACATGGGCCATCGACGATTTCTTCCAAAGAGTCATGTTTTCTTAAAGAAGAATCGTGGCTTAATGGAAAAGAAGAAATGGATGATCCTTTGGAGATTTTTGATGGTAAACAAGTTTGACTTGCATGTGCAGAAGTTGAAAATGATTAGGAAAAGAAAGTCAAAAGGAAAAGGAAGAGAAAATGGCATCTTATATAGAAAAAAATATCGATATTCCTTGATCTTCTGTATTGGGGGGTAAGATTTTTAATTGAAAAGATAATGTAATTTATTCTATTATATTTAATTATGCCTTAAATTAACCATCATTCATTTTTATAGGATTTGTGTTTGCATCATAATTTAGATGTGATACACATTGAAAAAAACAGTAGTGAGAGTCTTGTTGGCACGTTGTTGGACATCAATAGGAAAACCAAGGATGGTGTTAATTCTCGTAAGGATCTGGAAGACATTGGGATTAGGCAAGACCTTTATGTGAAAGAGGATGGAGAGAAACTGTATTTGCCTATAGCACCACACACTCTATCAAAGGTAGAAAAATAACAATTTCGTTAGAGGTTATTCAATTTAAAGATGTATGATGGTTATGTTTCAAACATATCTAAATGCATTTCGTTGAATAAATAAAAGATAGTTGGGCTTAAGTCTCATAACTATTATGTATTGATGCAACATTTGTTATCGGTGGTAATAAGGGGTCTCCTGCCAAAAGAGCCAAAAATTGCTATATTTCGAATGTGTTCATTTTTTAATGCAATCTGTCAAAGAGTGTTAGATAGACATAAGTTAGATTCATTAGAAGATGAAGTTGCGGTTACTATGTGTATGCTAGAACATTATTTCCATCCTTCTTTCTTTGATATAATAGTTCATCTTACAATTCATCTAACAAGAGAAGCTCGCTTATGTGAATTGGTTCAATATCATTGAATATATCCTTTTGAAAGGTTATTATTACACTTTTCTTCACATATGAATTAAGATTAAATAATATCTACACATTTCATTTACTTTTATATATTCATTTTGTAGATTTATGAAGGTGTAAAAGGATATATAAGAAATCGTGTACGACTAGAGTGTTGGATAGCAGAATGCTATTTAGCAAATGAATGCATGCAATTTTGTAGTAGGTATATACCACAAACAACAGATGTTGGTGAGAAGCACAATAGAAATGAAGATATTGTGTTTCAAAATATAGTATAAGGACATTCTATATCTACATTGACATTAAAAACAATTTATGCGGATATGTTACGGATTGCACATATGTGTATACTGTTGAATAGTACATTAGTGGAACTATGCATTAAGTAAGTGGTTTAAATTAACGCTGAATATAGTGTGAATATTAGTAAAAATTACTAACGTTATACTTATTTGGTCATGTTGTTTTTATTTATGTAAATGTTTTATTAGTATGCACTTGGAAGAGCTTCTACAATTAGATCTCAATCTGTTAAGTAAACCAACTTTGTTGTAAATGACACATACTAGAGAATTTCCAACATGGTTCAGAAATGAGGTGAAATCACTATCTTATACGTTAATAATATGATGTATTGACCTTAGTTTTTTATCCCTGATAATCTGAATCGTAATCTCCCAAAATACGTCCTCAATGAATCAAATACCATGGATATGCCCTCAACTCTAAAATGTCTAGCACTTGGAACAAGTATGCAAGTTACATGCTATTCAAGCTATGTTGTGAAAGGGAAACGCTACTGCATAAAAAATAGTGAGAAAAGTACACAAGATAGTAGTGTTTCCCTTGAAGTGGAAACTATTTGTAATGAAAGAGACAACACTCAAGTTGTCAAGAAGATGGTTTACTATGGAGTTTTAAGGAAAATACTTTTGTTGGATTTCTTAGCATTTCATGTTCCATTGTTCAGATGTGATTGCAAGTGATGTTAGAGAAGAAGATGGCTTCACACTAGTTAATTTTAGTCCATATGGAAATAAATGGGATAGAGATCTTTTCATTTTAACCTCATAAGCAACACAAGTGTTTTATTCGAGGAAAAATGATAACCCTAATTGGTATGTTGTCCTAAGAGCACTTCCTAGAGGTTTTCATGATCTAGAGAAGTTTGATGAGCATGCTTATATGAAAACTACACCATTAGATGTGTCTACATTTGACGCTAGTGTGGATGATAGTAAGGATTATGCTCGGATTGATTGTGAGGAATTAGTTGTAAACATGTAATAATAATGAGTTTAATCATATTTTTATATTTTATTTGCAATATGTGTAAACATATATTATTTGTGTTTATGTTTACGGGGAGACTGAGTCTCTGAAATGGTTGAATATGTTATGAAATTACTTTGATATTTACATTGCGGGTGAACTAAATTTTTGGTAAGGTCGAGAAACAAAGGAAACTCTATCAAAATTTTCGTGAAATGGAATGGCTTTATATGTATTATTTTATATATTGATAATTTTATCCATGTGTTGACTACTAATATATGTCATTTCCATAACATTTTCATATGTCGACTGAAGGAACATCGATTGGTCAATCTTCCGATAGCTCCAATGGAGAGAAGAAAAGAAAAGGAAGAAGTCCCAACCATTTAGATAATGAGAAAATAGCCAAGGTCAAAGCCACTATGATACAAATTAATGAAGTTGGACAACCAATTGGAGAAAATTCAGTGATCTATAGTTCAGGTTGTGGAGTCATTGCAACGCAGATGATATCTATCTCCTATAGTAGTTGGGATAAGGTACCACAATCTTTAAAAGATATAATGTGAGAGAATGTAAATGTATATACTGGTTTCATTTATTTATAATATTAAGTTACATATTTATTTTTACAACATATATTCATTTAACAAACTTATAACTATAGTTACGACTTGGTGCTGATGAATCCATGAAAGTTCAAACATTAAAATCAATGAATGAGTGTTGGAGACACTATGAAGACAGAATAACAAAACAAATTAAAGATGTTCCTCCTCGTCCTGATGCACACAAAAGATATGAAATGCTAAAATTAGCTAATGTTAATGATCAAGATTGGACTGCATTTGTCATTCAGCACTTGTCTCCAGAATTTGCGGTAATTATGCATTCATATTCTTAAGTTGGCATGAACACGTACGTTTTATGGATTTTTTCTAAATTTTACAATATTTCAGGATACTAGTAACCATTATAGGGAGTTGTCAAAGAAGAATCGTACCCTACATACATTAAATCGCAAAGGAATGGCATGCCTACGAGAAGATTTGTTAAGAGTTTAATATGTTGTGATGATTATCTTACACGTGTATAGTTTTTGTTTGTCGAACCTATATATATTTTTGTATATATGAATATCAATGTTAGAGAGCAAAAAAAGTGGTTGCAAATGAAGATTCCGAAGTCGTTAGAGTTGACATATGGATAGCCAGTCACAAGCACAAAGATTGAAGCGCAGTAAATGAGGAAACTACTAATAAAATTGTATGTTACATTAATTTGATCAATTATTGTGTTGATTGAATTACATATGTATAGTTTTTTTAATGTTAATATCACGTGACATCATTTATAAGCACAAATGGAATCACTTCATCAACAAACCCAATAATCAATTGGAGATGTTGTTGTTTCACAAGTTTTGGGTAAGAAGCATCGAGATAGAGTTGGAGGAATGGGTCATGGTGTAACACTATCTATTGTATAAGCATCAGTGGTTGGTAAACAAAGCTTTGCACAATATCAACATGTAAACCCTTGATCTCAAATTCTAAACGTCCTAGTGTTAGAAGCTAGAGTATGAAGTTAGAATAATAAATCTATTCAAAAATAAGCTAACTAAGGACATTGAAGAGTGAACGATCGTTATAGAACTATACAATAACTATTTTAACAAGAAAATGTCAAGGAAGGGTAAAATAGTCCTTTAATAAATAAGAGATAAATTATAAGTAGTAATATAGTCAAGTTTAAAAATAAGAACCATAAGAGTTATTATTTTAAATTGAGAGTTAATCACTAATTGTATTAAAGTAATATATTAGTAATGGTCCAAAACTAGTCAAAGGGACATGGAAGTCATTCTAAGAAATGTTACTAATATATATATTGGACACTCAGGCAATTTCTGAGAAGGAAAATGCAATTGTCGTGAGATTACTTAGAGAGAGAGAGAGAGTGGCATGAAAATAAGAAAAGAGAGGAAGAGAATAGGGAGAGGTGGATGGCAAAGCAAGTAAAGGATGAGAAGAGATCTTCCATCAACTTCTCAAGCTTCAAACCACAACCTTAGGGTTTCTTCAAGCTAAACTAACCACTCTACACAAGATCTAAGGTAAAGTATACTCTCCTCTCACACTTTTGATACTAGTTGGAGTGGTATGGGCTGATGAGAGTTGTGTTGATTTTAGTATGTTGTGTTGGGTGTTCTACACTTCAAACAAGTGTAGAACCCTAACTAGGTAATATAAAAGTTCAAGTGACTTATTCTTGTGTATGAATCTTAGACTAGGGTTCATAGATAAAAAATTCTAAAGTATGGTTTAAAGCACTAAAGTGTTAAAAAAGTTGTAGACAAGTTATCTAACAAAAAGGTTGAGTGAAATTGACATGTAGAATTGACAAGATTTACTCTTTGATAAGTATGTGTGTGTGCCATGGTTATGAAGGACAATAGGTAACCTCTGAATTTTGATTGATTTGAACTTAAATCCAAGTTTATTTGAGGTTAGGAAACCATATAGAAGTGATAGGATTGAAAAGGGAGTAGTTTTGAGCAAAAGAGAGATTCTCGAGTCAAACAAAGGAATAGTGATGACTTGCACAAGTCTGACTTATTTGGAGTTGTTTTAGACCTCAAATCATGCTTGGAAGTCATAGGAAACAATAGGTTTTGGAATGGAATGATTCCAATAAAAATATTAATGTAAATGCATTTTTTTCTACATGGAATGAATATATTTAATCATAATTAGGTAAAAGAACCTTAGATACGAAAGAAATAACATTGTCGCTCATCCGATGCGAAAATGTGCATCAAAAAGTACCCGAAAAATGGTGTTTTTCTTAGATTTGACATAGCAAACGATAGAATTTTTTGATGAAATTTTATGGGTGACTAGAATGTGAGATAAGAGGACCATAGGAAAAAGAACGAAAGAAAACGGAGCCTTGAGCAGAGTTGTGCGTTACATTCTGTTTTGGGGTGTCAAAAGAGGCGTAAATTTTTTATTTTTTGTTACGGGCCTTCAAAAATTATATGGACCATATGGGGATGATCCTAGGGGTCTAAAAGTGAAACTTTTACAAAAAAATCAGAATTTGAAAGCCTCGGTTAAGTTAGAAACTAGGTGGGTAGGTTGTAGTCTAAAATGGTCTTAATAGAGTTAATTATATTCAAAGTTTCAATTGTAGTTCAATGAAGTTCACTCTAGCAAAGTTTGAATGAGAATGTGATGTGTAGGTTCAGAGCAAGCTAGCGGAGTGAGAGAGATTCATTAGAGCCCGTTGGCGAGTGTGGATTTGAGGTGAATATACTAACTCACATTGTATTCAATTGTGTTGGTTATTGTAATGTTATTTATTCTCAAAAAGATTTATGAAAAAAATGTTGATATGTGTTCAAAGTGATTTGAAAGTAAAAGATCCTTGAGAAAGTTGAACTTAAAAGCTCTAAGTTTAAAAGTTTTAAAAGATGAGTTAATTAGTGCTTCATGCACTTAGAAAAGAATTTCAAAGAAAAAGAGATTTTGGTGTTTAAAGCACTTAATAAGAAAAAAGGAGTTTTCAAAACCATTCGTAGACCTTTATCATCTCAGAGTATCTAGCACTACGTAGCGACACAGAAAATTTCGCTCGTAGTTGCTCAAAGTTACAGTTTAGTAGAGCACTACATATTACAATGTAGAAAATTCCGCAATCTAGTGCTTAGATTTGATATAGTGTCTTACGCTACGATTGCTATACAGTAAATTCTGCAAGTAGTCACCAAGCCTATATAGTAGCTCGCTCCACGATTGGTGATGCAAAAAATTCCACACGTGGTTGTTGAGAAGTATTAGAAATGTCACGATTAGTGTCCGTTAAGTCGCCTCGTGACATAGCAATTAGGGAATACGAATGGTGCCTTTCGAAGTAAAAGAATTTCATGAAAAGCTTTATAATTTTAATAAGTTATGATTTCCAATAAGTTTATAAGTGATTAATTGTAAATTACCTAATGGTTGTGATTATTTTAAATTCATATTGTTTTTTTGTCATATTATATAAAACTTCCACAGGTACTCGCAAGGAAAATCAAAATCAAAATCAAAGAAATACTTCATCACAATAGGTGGGCGAAAACTGGAAGACCATATCTTATCAATATATTTGTATATATGTTCATATTGATAACTAAACATTACATACATTATGGTTACATCTTGTGTGTAAAAAATGTTTAAGAATACCTATGATGATGTTTTGAGATGTAAATATTTTGTGAAGTTTCTAACGATATGAACCTAATTGCCTATTAATTATGATTCATGAAAAATGATGATATGTTTGTAGGAATGTATGTTTGTAGTATGAAAAGAAGTTGGATTGTAATTGGTATCTTTTGGGAGTGTATCTTTCTATGCAGGAATTTTGGAAATCTTATAAACACAGCCGTTATGCTGCCGGATTTTCATTAAAACAAATTTTAGATTTTGAAACCAAAATGGTCACTTTTCTAACTTTACAAAGATGATGAAAATTGGAAAATCAACAAACCAACCCAACTAGTTTTAAAATAGAGATATTAAAGTAGTTTCAAAGCAAGAGTACACTGGCAAGTTTTAGGGTTCACTCCACGAATTCCATTAGCCGACCAGTCGAGCTTAAGAGGGGTTCGTCAGAGTGCCAGACAAGGCCCACCAGATACTAGCCTAGAGGGAATCTGGTTTAGGTCTCGTCACAACAACATGTTGATGGTGAGATGGCAACTATAAAGCAGACAATTACTAATTTGACAAACTTGTTCATGACTCATTTGCTCAAATATCGGCATGTATTCCTTCCACACAGCCGGTAAACAACTCATGCCATTTAAAATTTGCTTACTTCTATTTTTTTTTACTTAGTATTTTTTTTTTTTTCCGTTTCCATGTTTTCTCACAAGTGGGTGTAATAATTTTTTCATTTTTTTGAGATGTCTGTGTTTTTAAATATATATATATATATATATTGTTCGTGGAACCATATTATTGAGAAATGTTGTTTTGGTTGGATCGATTGTGAAATATTTGAGAAGTTTGATAAATTATAGGTGAATTAAATTTTTGGTAAGTTCAAAAAATAGAGAAAACTCTGTCAAAATTTGTATAAAATTTTTCAAGTTTATGTGTATTGCTTTAAATATTACGTTTGTGATTGTCAAATAGGAGTACTTTTTTTTTTCCCCCGATATTCATGTTTCCTCACAACAATGCTATTTTTTTTTTTTTAGACACAATATTCAACTTATTCAAATCTGATGGGATCTAGTAAAAGTGTTCAATTTGCTGAGCCTTCAGCTAAGGTAAAATATATGCAAAAGTCATATTATTTATTTTTTAAATTTAATTTTAACTATATATAGATGTAATTATTTAAATTTGTTGATAGAAGTAAACATTTAAATTCTTGTACATACAGTCTATATCTCAGGGCTCCTCAAGCCAAGCTGGTAGATCGAACAACTACAATTGCACATTATTAGATTGGATGGGTAGAGGAATAGTGGTGGCGAAAGCGAAAATTGACTCAAAGGACCCCTATGCTAAAGTTCATCACCTTGAGCTTGGTCTAGATTATTGGCACGTTTCCGTCAAGAAAGTGATGGTTGGTGTTTCATTATCTCGACTTACCAACAATCTACTAACTCTGGAAGATGCATTAAATTCATTTATTGTTTGGCCAATAAAATATATTGTATTTTAACATCATGTACTAAGTATTTATTATATAACATTTTATAATGTATGTTTAACTTTAGATTATGCAAATTAAAATGTTGTATTAATATTAAATAATATATATTTTTAACGGTTATACATGTTGGTAGTTTTGATGTAATATTAAATTACAAATTAATTTATTTATTTTTTTTAAATAAATCTGGTTTTCCATACAGGACAGCCGCCCGGTATGGATACTAAATATCCATACTGGTTCCGTGATAGGTATGGATATCAGATTATCCATACTAGGTAGGCACTCGATATGGCTATTAAATATCCATATCGGGAGCCAACCCGGGATGGGTATTAAATATCAGGTAGCTTGGTATGGATATTGCTGGTCGAGTTTCAATTATACCCATACTGGTTGTTACCCCGTATGGATATAGTCGCCTGGTATGGATACTGAAATATCCATACCAGCGGCAAGCACGTCAAGCACACTGTCCAGTATGGATAGCCAACTATACCGAGCTGTTGGTCGGTTTTCTTGTAGTGGGGTCAGAGAGTATTTGATTTGTTTGGTTGATTGATTTGTCGAGTTGATTTTCAAGTTTGGAGAAGGAAAGGTTTGGTTAATGTGGTTTGTTTAATGTAAAATGATTTTGATTTGATGACTTTGTAATTAAGATTTAAGAATTGAGAGTGAAGGATTTGGTTGCTTTGCTGCTCCTATCATCTCTTTAATTTGTTTGCAACAATGAAGATAGATTTTTTTTTTTCTATAGATTTTTTTTCTTTGTTGTCATTTGATTGTTTTGACTTTGAGATGGATTGATTTTGTGATGGAGATGGATATGGATATGATGATGAAAAAAGAGGGATGGAAATAATGAGGTTGATTAATAATGAAAATAATGAAGAAGAGGCTGATAAAATGAGAAATTAATTAATTTTATTATTAATAAAATAATTATTAATTAATTTGTTTAAATTTTTATGAGAAAGGTATTATTTTAACATAATTAACTGTTGACTATTACCAATTGATGTTCAAAATTAACGGTTGGGATGCTTTTGTTAAATTTATAAAACCTTAAATGATATCAGTACAAAAAATGCTATAGTTGCCTTATTTATGTAATATTGGCAAATGTTGGGGTTTTGTGTATTTTACCCTTTGTATTTACATTACCGTGAGAATATGCCTCATAAGAAACAGAACAAGTGTTTCTAATAATAGTTGGAACGGATGAAAAAATAATTTAAATTATACTTCAAAAAACTGAAAATTGTATTAGAGAGTTTTATATCAATATTTATATTTATATTTGATTCTAATATAAAAGTATTAATCATCAAGTGGTAATATAGCAGTAAAAGGGATTAAAATTCTTAAAAGATAATTTAACCATTTTGAGGAATTTGTTTCTTAATTGAAAAATGTTATTCTCCTTTATTTCTATTTTTGCAAGCAAGTGCAGCCATTGGGCTCCTGATTTGATGAGTCAGCCCAACGTAGCCCATTTCACTTACTCATATATTGGGCTTGATGATAGGCATATCACCATATATTTGACGCGAATAATTACTAGAATGGCGATAATGGCACCCTAAGATACTATAGGAGCACCCTTTTTTACATGTTAACCTCATTATTATTATTATTATTATTATTTAAAAAATATGTATTAGAAGTTTGTAATTACACCCATAAATTACTAATATATCATTTTTCGTTTTCCTAATATCCACCACTATCTTCATCATGCTCTCCTTCAAAATTCTTATTTTAATCTTGTACTATGCTTGTTTTTATTACTAATCTCCCTAATCTCTTCTCGTTAACTACACAACACTCCTTTGTTGCTGTCTCCTCCAATGCCTTCATCCCCTTCCTCCACATCCACGCTGGTTGGTGCCTGCATTCTAAAATATGCCAGCTTTTTAATCAAAAACAAAAGGGATTTTGTGGAAGAAGAAGGGGGTTTCTTCTTTGGGATGAAATGGTTTATCAAAATACCACTTCGGATTACTTTGCAAACACTACCTCACCAGAGATGCCATTAGCAAGGTCATTGATCCTGTCTCCAACAACACAAACTGCTTCCATAATCTGCTTGGCCACACTTTGATCAATATAGCTTGTAAGAGAGCCAATGCACTGCCTAAGAGTTCAATAGGGCCACGGTGCCTACCCTCTCCTCTCACTACACTCAAATCTCTCTCAAACGCCTTAACATCATTCCCTCTATTTTTGGCAGCCGCCTAGGCCAAAACCAGCCCTCCAATTCCTCCACCTGTAAACACTATCCTCACTTTCTCTTCGTTTGACCTTGCTTTACGTCTTACAAAACTAAATATATTTGGTCATCTCAAGTCAAGTGTTGTTATTCAAATATTGCTTTGGATAGGTATCATCATTAACCATCAACACATTACTTTTAAGATGTGATAAAAAATTGTGAACTATTCTTATAAAAACCTGTTTATTGATTTAGTTTGGTCTATAATTTGCAAAAATGGTCAGTCATTCAAAAAAAATCAAGTCAATTGGAGAAATACAAATAATTGACGGACATTAGAGAAAGAATGGAAGATGTGCACACCAAAAAAAGTGGAAGATGGACGATATTGAAATTTTAAAAATAATTATATTTTGGCGTGTATATACAATTTTTCTAGGTGGAAGTATCACCACCCTAATTACTACCCACCAATGTTACTACCCATCAATGTTATCTCAACCCTTTACAAGCAAGTGAAGCCATTGGGCTTCTCATTTGATGAGTAAGCTTAATGCAGCTCATTTCACTTACTCATATATAAGGTGCGTACTCACTCAAATTTTAATCATTACTAGACTCAATAAAGGCTTCTTACCATTCGACCACCGATCATTATCTTCGCCTTAAACACAATAATCATTAAACAAAGAATGACGGTATTTATACCCCTGAAAAATTGTATCTGTGCTCACGACAAAAATTAAATATTTAAATTTTCAATATTGCCCTCAAATTAATATACCAAAATAGTTAAACGTTTTGAATAGAATTAACAACGGCCATGAAAAGTTTTGGAACTTTGCATCCTTTACAAAAGCCACCATGAAAAGCAAAAACCCCACTACAAAGAGAAGCAAACCAGTGAAAGAATTGGAAATCTGGATGAGCAATTGGTCATGTGGGGTTGATCCCGAAAGCTTTCCAGCAGTCTCCACTCTATGACCATTAACACATAGATTTCTCTAAGATAGAACATTATGAAGGATCCACATGTAAGAGGCGGCGCTCGCTAGGTAGTGGATGCTGGCTCGTTGGTGAGTCAACTCAGTTAGTGTTTATAAATTAAAAGCTGGTTTCTTTTATTGAATTAAAGTTGATTGGATATGGTGCAGGTTGTGTAGAGATGTTTCGGAAGATGAATGTTGTTGCTAGGATCATTGAACGTCAAATTAGGACTCCTCCTATCAGGAAAATCAGGAAAACGGTCTAGTTTCTTCATCTCTATTTATATTATTTAAATACTAAAATACGTAAATATTTAATTGAATTTGACTTCATCCAATTCAATTGCTATGTTGTTGATGAGATTAATTTATGAATTATGAGATTATTATATTTTGATTAGATTAATTTGCAAATGATGAAATTGAATTTTATTATATTATTAATTAAGTGAGCATTTTTTATCAATGTCATAATTATTTTTTAATTGACTTAAAATGGGAATGGTGGTGCATATGAAAGAGGCGTTGAGGAATGGGAATGTAACACCCCAATTTGTCATAAAAATCAATATAATGTAATGTTCAATCAATCACCTAAATCTCCAAAACTAAAACTCAATTACAGAAAAATTTCATAAAACATTTAACTCAATAACATAATTTATCTCAACATCTCAACAAAAATATTAAACAACTCAAATTCATGAACATTTAAAATTCATCCTTACATTTAAGTCCTAACCAATGAAACAAACCAAAATAGTTATTTAATAATAGGAAGAGATATAATCACACTAGCAAAACTGAAATCTTTCTCCAAGAGATACCAATTACGATGTAGTATATAATCAAAAAATATATTATAATTTTATAAAGTAGTTTTACAGTAAGAATAAAACAGTAATTTCATAATAATTTAAAAATAATGAATATAGTGATAACAATAAAACATTTAACGATATAATATAGAAAATATTTAATTTTCAAAATTGAGGTCAATAAAACAATAAAACATTTAACAATACGATACATAAAACATTCATTATTTAAATCGAAATCAAAATAACATAAAACATTTCATATACGAATTTAAACAAACATGGAAGCGGCTTTAGTCACGTAATATCATTCACACCTGTAATCTCGGTGCAAGACCAATACAATTTACACTTGTAATAGCAATACAGGGCTAATACAATTAGCACCTATAATCCCGGTGCAGAGCCAATACAATTTACACCTATGATCCCAATGCAGGATCAATACAATTTACACCTATGATCCCAGTGCAGGGCCAATACAATTAATATTACACAATAATAAATATTCCAACTAGATCAATACAATACAATTATGACACCTGTAATCCCAATATATAGGTCATTACAATTAAATAAACTACGGACAGATGAATCAAAACATTTTCGTTACAATCACAATTACAACACATATAATTCTTTACAAATACGGAGGAATATTTTTAATAAAACTTGTCACATTTTTTAAATAGGAAATAATTACTTTTAATACAATCGAACAATGTACATAAAACATATATTTGAGGATGCAAAATTATTTAAATAAAATATAATAAAATAACGTTGAAAAATTTAAGGTTTCATTCGAATATTTTAGAGAATCAATTAAAGCATTTTTGAAATTAAACATATAATATATTAAAGCAATATATATGGTTTACTTACCTCTTTAGTTTATCTCAATATAGAAAATAACTTTACGAATTTAATCCCTCTTTTCAACCTAAAATCATATCATGAAACTCATAAATTTATAGGAAATTATATCTTACTAAATTAATCTAAGTCCAAATACCATTAAAATCCACTACAATCAACACTACCTCACTGATGCAATCCAATTTCTCCATTTTTAATAAATTGTATAAAAGACCAATAATGTTGAATATGCATATATATGTCGACTCAAAACAAATAACATAAAAATTTCTAGCCTTAAATACATCTGTTAACCTATCAATTTAAACCTCTAAATCCAAATCAAAGTTGTATTGATATCAGTTTTGAAACTGAACAGCCCTTAATTTCGGAATTTTTAAAAGTAAACTGCTTCATAAAAATCCTTCAAAATTTAATGGCCCATAGAGGACTCATATTGGTTCATACAAGAATTTAATGACCTCAAAATAACATCAATCACATGTCCAAAACGTTCAAGATTCAACCTAGTTCAATGCTATCCAGAGTTTTATTTCACCGAGTCAAAGATAAACAAAAATTTGTAACTAATTATGTACTTATCATATAACCACGAAATTTTGCAAAATATAACCTAACATCCTAAGAGCATTCATATTGAATTTCATAATTTTATACTTTCATTTGTCTATTCAAACAATTACACAAAATTGACAGGTCTACTAGAAAACAAAATGATCCAACAGCCTTTACTTCTCCTAAAAATTCTATAAAATTTTATTCTTATTTAGAATAACTCCAAACATAACAATATGATACCATAAGTCCAAAATATTAAAAGGTTTCTAATATTAATAAAAAAAATGAAGAAAGACAGAAAACTTAATTCACAATCAACTTTGATATTCAATCTCGCTATAGTTGAAGAGTTTTACTTGTTAATGGATAAGTAATTTTTTATTTTTATTTTTTTGAATGATATATGTATGTTTTCAAGGGATAGAAGTGGCTACAAAAAATAGGGAGAAAAATAATAATATATATGAGGCTTCAAACCCTAATAATGATTAGGAGAAAAAATATATGTTATATATATATTTGCCAATTTTTTTCCTTCAATCATTCCTTTAAATTGACAGGTGTCTTTTTCAAAATTTCAAAACTTAAATTTATTCACGGTGATCCCAACAATATAAAAACCTTTATAAGCTGCCATCATACCAATTAATCATAACCAAATCAGGATAGCATAACAATTTTAAGAGAAGTGTTGTTCAAATGAAACAAAGAAACAATAATATAGTATTATGGCAGCTAAAAATTTGAAAAGCTTTTTGTGTGTGTGTGTGTGTGTTTCTCTTTTTTTTTTCCTTTTTTTATATATTATTATGGTTGAGTTTTTGCAATGTTATGCTTGGTAGTGGTGTGCATACTGTGCTCAAAATTTGAGCTTTTTTTCAATAAATATATTTAAGCTTTTTTAATTGCTTGAAAACTTTACTGGAATGATAGCCAAACGACGTGAAAAAAAATCAAAAAGAGTATTGAAGATTAAAAAAATTCTTTTGGCCAATAAATAAGTTGTAACAAATAACATTAAGAATATTAACATCAGATTACATAATGGAATTTTGGATAGTTTTTCTTGTGTGACTGTTGTTAAGCAATGTCTCTATAATATATCACCATCCAGAGAGGTTTTGATGATAGAAAGTGCTCATACAACTAGTCAATGGTGTAAGTTTGAATCATTCTACACCAACTAACGTGTAAACATGACGCAACATGTTGACAACATGTTTGGCCAGTTATTGTCATTTTAATATGAAGCACAGGTGAAAATAAAACAAAGGAAACAGATGGGAATTGAACCACCAGAAAATGACATGAAGCTTGTAAAATTTGAAGTCATAACTTCAAGTTGGATATTCAACAGGGTGAATAGCTTTTTGGAGATGACTGGGACAAATGATCAAATCTGACTGCTACAACGTGCTTATTTTAATATTAGTCATTGTTTCAATCAGACATTTATTAATCTATCTATTATTACCAGAAAGATAGCAGTGTTGCTTTTAATAAAACACCTGGACACACAATTTCATCAGGATATTTTGTGACCAAGGATGTTGATTGATTCTATTACCATGTTTGTGTGATTCCCGGTTCATCAATTCATTTGTTGTTTTCTTGCAAAATAAGAAACTGTAAAAGGGAAAATTTGGAGTCTTGAAATATATGCAACTTTGAAGGCAAATTGTTTGTTGTTAAGAGATGGGTTCAAGAAGAATTCTAGTCTTTATGCTCTTAGTTTGTGTCCAGTTTTCCGTCATAGCAGCAGTAACTGATCCAAGAGACCGTAAGTTTAACTAACTTCTTTGTTTCAATTGATTGGCCTGTGTATTGTTGTGTGAATTCAACTCCAAATACTATGTTGCAGATTAGGACTGTTTTTGAAGTCAGTTCTATTAAGTTATCAACTACATGATATTGTTCTCTGATGTGTTTGTGATATTGTATGTGTGAAGTAATATATTTTTCAATCTAAGAATAGGATATCAGAGTTGATTGAGTCTTTTGCCTGAAAGAAACAGTTTGGTCAGTTTTTATCATGTTGGTCTTGATTCCCTATGATGGAGATTTTGACTATGTTCATATTCTGGTGCTAAATCCAGTCATTATCTTTCCATGTTTCATTAATTGATCTATCTGTTTCAAACTCTTGCAAGTTCCTATTAGAATCTCAGTTTCTCGTGACTGGCTCAAGGAAAAGTTTTTCGTTTTGGTTTCTGATGCAGTTGCTGTTCTACAATCTCTCCGGAGGAGTTGGCAAAACACACCACCTACTTGGAGGCAGTCTGATCCTTGTTCGAACTGGGAAGGCATTGAGTGTGTCGATTCACGTGTGACTTCCATGTGAGTTGGTTATCAATTGATTTGCATATTGATACAAATGATACTTTTCCTATTCTGCCTTTCATATCTCTTTATTTCAGAACGTTGGCAAGCATAGGATTGAAGGGTCAACTGCCGTCAGACATAACAGCTTTATCGGAATTACAATTACTGTAGGTCTTCTGTCTGAACACTTAGTCTATATCAGCACCTGCTTGCGATTTTAATTGATTGCTTTACAACACACTGCAGGGATTTATCCTATAACAGAGATTTGAGAGGAACTCTTCCACCATCAATTGGGGACTTGAAGAAGCTGACCAACTTGTAAGTAGATATATTCTAGTGAAAGCAATGGCTAACAGCAAAGTTATTGTGGTAACTAGAATCCTCATAAAGTATATGTGCTGTTTATTTTGTGTCCCAGAATCCTGATAGGTTGCGGTTTTATTGGACCAATTCCTCCTTCAATTGGATCTCTACAGCAGCTGGTCGATCTGTAAGGATTTTGATTTTGTAAAATTCCGCTTAAACTATAGCTAGCAATGGCTAATAATAAGGTAGCTAACTCATATCCCCTTAGGGACAAACACACACTACTTAGTTTGAAAACTAGTAAACAACAAAAGATATAGGGGATTTTCGGTATACAGGGTACGCGTTGGAAGTACCCTGTCGTAGGTTCACCGCTTATAAGTTGTGGCATACTTGGTGGCTTTGTACTTTTGAATAAGTTTACTTCTTTTGTCAATGATACCAACCGATATGGCTCTAAATACTTGTTGATACTGCTTGCAGATCCTTAAATATGAATAACTTCAGTGGAACAATTCCACCTTCCATTGGAAATCTATCTAATCTCTTTTGGCTGGATCTAGCTGACAACAAGCTAGAAGGGCAGATCCCAGTTTCTGATGGCACTTCACCTGGCCTTGATATGCTACTTAATGCCAATCACTTGTATGTTAAATTTATTTGAGGCTTTTAGTTATCTCTCATACTGTGGTATTGTATTCTAGACTTCAATAGTAATCTAAGGACTATCCATCCTGTACAGTCATTTAGGAAGCAATCAACTCTCAGGCGATATCCCAGAGAAGCTTTTCAGCTCAGAGATGAATCTGATACATGTGTAAGTTTCATAAACCTTCAAGTGAGCCAAATCTTGTAGTTATTTGACATCTCTGCCATATATGTTGCTTAATGCAGAAAACTGTGCAATCAAATAGTTGACTTGGGAATTAATTTAGACACGTTGTCAATTTATATTTCTTCTCCTCTCTGTGTCAGGCTCTTTGAAAACAACAGACTCAACGGCACACTTCCTCAAAGCATTGGACTTGCAAAAAATTTGGAGGTCATGTAAGTACATGCATATCATGTTCATTCGAATTTTTGAAAGTAGCAATCTTACTGGCAGGCACTTTTTTTGTTCCCTGAAAAATCTCTTCTCTTGATCGCAGACGCTTTGATAGGAACTCATTAACTGGTCCTATTCCTCGAACCCTCGGCAATCTTACAAATATCCAAGAGCTGTAAGCTGAAAATTGAGACATGGCAAATAAGCTTTTATGCCTGTTTTACAAAAAGTGATGATTATAATTATTAGCAAATAGTTCTACAATTATGAGTGTTTGGTGATCCTCTTTTCAGGTTTTTGTCCAACAATAAACTGGATGGTTTGATCCCCAGCCTTGCTGCCATGAACTTCCTCAGCTACTTGTAAGTAGAACAGGTTTACTTAAATTTATATGACTATCTCGGTTGGCATCTTCAGAGATTGTATCTACATAGCATTTTCTTGATATCAAATTTCAGTCTATAACCAAATCATCTTTTGCAGGGACTTGAGCAATAACAGTTTCAATGCATCAGCGGTTCCTTCATGGTTTTCAAGCTTACAGTCTTTAACAACAATGTATGTTCCAGTTCCTGCCCATTTCCTGCTCTCCAACAATGTAAAACACATACACAAATAATTTGAGTCAAGATTACATTATCCGAACTAGTTGGATCCAATACATCTATTCCTCGAATAGTTCTCATATTTTATGTTTTGTTATGACTCCAAAGGCAGTGTAATTGGAGCACTGATACATGCAATTCTTTGTGAAACTTGAAGCATAATCAGTTACTGTTTTGGCAGAGCTATGGAGAATACTCAACTTCAAGGTGAAGTTCCTTCTGGCCTGTTCAGCCTTCCCCACCTAGAAACTGTGTAAGTATCAGCATCATCCCAGGTAGTATACCATATAATGAGTACTCAAAGTTTCAAAATATCAAGTGACAAAGCCGATTAGTTTCAATCTAATGTGATAGGAATACTTGTTACATCTTGATTTTGTTGACATGTGATGACAGGGTTTTAAAAAGCAACAATCTTAATGGCACCTTAAACATCAGCACCAGTAATAGCAACCCGCTGAAACTCATCGATTTGCAAAACAACTCCATTTCTGCTTTCCCGGGAAGTGCAGGGGCTGATGGCATTAACATAATGTAAAGCATATTTTTCTCATTCTTCTGTTTTATCCTATATTTTGATAGAAACTAGTGACCAGTTACTTCTTCAAAGTTAAAAGTTCCTGGAGTTGGACTCAATTCAAATGTACTAGACAAACAATGTGTTTTGACTCACTGAGGTTATTTTCCATTGATTGCTGTAGACTGACTGACAACCCTATTTGTGAGGTGTCTGGAGGGGGAAACAATTACTGCATGAGAGCCCGCTCAAGTCCCTCATATCAAACACCCCTGAAGAACTGTCAACGCCCTTCCTGCAGTTCAGCGCGGATTTCTAGCCCCACCTGCAAGTGTGCATACCCATATACAGGAATTCTATACTTCAGAGCTCCTGGCTTTTCAGACTTGGATAACCCAACTTACTATAAAAATCTTGAGGACAATTTAACACAAGCTTTTCAGTCTAATCAACTTCCTGTGGACTCTGTTTCTCTTAGCAATCCTTACAAGAATTCAATTGAATACCTTCGGTTGGACCTAGAAGTATTTCCATCTGGAGTAGATCGTTTCAATTGGACAGGCATCTCTCTGGTTGGTTTGCTTTTCAGCAGCCAGATTTTCAAGCCTCCACCTGATTTTGAACCTTACTTTTTTTATGGTAATCCGTATCCTAACTTTGAAGGTAATTCTGCCATTCACGCCAAACAATATTACTTGTTGCATGTCGCTTTATTTGATACTGATGCACCTTTTTGTTTGTGGCATCTTTTAGGAGCATCTACAGGTTCAAACAAGTCAACAATCATTGGCATTATCATTGGAGCAGTAGTTGGTGGTTCTGTACTTTTGGTCCTATTACTCCTTGCAGGGGTTTATGCTTATCGTCAAAAGAAAAGAGCGGAAAAAGCTAAGGATCAGCAGGATCCTTTTGGTATGCTAATGATGCAACCTTCAATTAATGTGTTCCAATTTTCAGGTCATTGATTTTATGTTCTTAAAATGCAGCAAGCTGGGATCCAAATAAAAACAGTGGTAGCGTTCCTCAACTGAAAGGACCAAGAAGCTTCACTTTTGAACAGCTCAATACATACACAAACAAATTTTCAGAAGCTAATGACATTGGATCTGGGGGTTATGGAAAGGTTGGATTCTGTCTCTTCTGATGTTATTCCTCATTGTTTCACAAGACTTGTTAGCAGATACAAAAACAAATCCATCGGACTAACTATTTTCGCATATCATAAATTTTTTTTTTTTCTGATTTGTATTTTGGTATTGGCATATTTTAGGCTATTTTCTATTCCCAACTCTATTGTGTGACTCATTATTTTGAAGCAATGCACATGCAAATGCTTAGATACCGGCTTCTGTCTCAACTATGTGTCATAACTCATCAAATTAATTTCTTGTTTCTATTAATTGGTATTTTTGCATGTCATTTATGATAAATTTCAGATGACAATTGAGGTAATCTCATATATATATATATATATATGTCTTTATCACAATCAAAAGAACATGATCATGTTCTCATCTTGTGATCAAAGTTGCTCTCCTCCCATTTATGCAAGCTTTCATTGATAAGTCTGTTGTTTAAACTGTCTCGTTGACATGCACTCAGAAATTTTCAAAAGTTAACACAACATCAATAATTCATGAAATTTGATAGCCCCTAAAAAATTTAGAAGTTAAAATTTTTATTTGTTAACATGCTTGCAGGTGTATAGAGGAACTCTTCCCACCGGAGAACTAATAGCTATCAAACGAGCTCAACAAGGATCTTTGCAAGGTGGACTAGAATTCAAAACTGAGATTGAGCTTCTATCAAGAGTCCACCATAAGAATGTTGTCAAGCTCTTAGGATTTTGTTTCCAACAAGGTGAACAAATCCTGATATATGACTATGTTCCAAATGGTTCTCTGAAGGATACTCTATCAGGTATCTTCTGTTTCCCCAGTTCCTCCACCAAACATATTCTAGTTTCTTTTGATTCTTCAATTGCATACTTTATATATAACAATACAGTAATTTCAATAAGCGATTATTCACATTGGTTTCCACCAACTATGTGACCATATGGTAATGCACAAAAGCCTCTCTCTTTATTTTGTTATTATTTTTTTTGGGGGGGAATATACAAAAGCTGCTCTTTTAATTGAAAAAAAATTCCTATAATTACAAAGGTGCAATTTATCCAGTTTTGATGTTATTCTTTGTTCAATCACAAGGATTCTGTCAAACTTACATGATATAAATGCAGGGAAATCTGGAATCAGACTGGATTGGACAAGGAGACTTAAAATAGCCCTTGGTTCAGCTAGAGGCCTAGCTTATCTGCATGAGCTTGCTGACCCTCCTATCATACATAGGGATGTGAAATCAACCAACATACTACTGGATGAACATTTAAATGCAAGAGTTGCTGATTTTGGTCTATCTAAACTCGTGATTGACAGTGAAAAAAGTCATGTATCTACTCAAGTCAAGGGAACATTGGTAAGTCCATGCATACACTTGCTCTCTAGCACTAATAACACTAACTTTTTGCAATAACTAATAGGGACTGAAAAGTCATAATGGAATGTTACGATACTTAACTTCGAGTTTATCTCTATAACCAGTTATCTAAAAAGTTAACTTTCTCATTGTAAGGGAAGATCATAGTTGTTAATACCATGATATGTATAATTTGGTTTTGTTTAGTCAAAAACAACACATAGTATGACTAAAATGGATATTGATATTGGCAAAACATGCACTATGTTTCACGTAACATGAGTTGTGCAAAAATTTATTAAACCAGTACTATATTTCCTGAGGATGGATTGTTCTGCTTGTAGGGTTATTTGGATCCTGAATATTACATGACGCAACAATTGACCGAAAAGAGTGACGTTTATAGCTTCGGAGTGGTGATGTTGGAGCTGATAACTGGAAGATCACCAATAGAGCGAGGAAAATATATTGTGAGAGAGATGAGGATGGCAATCGACAAGAAAAAAGATCTATACAATCTTTCTGAACTTCTTGATCCAAATATTGGTTTTGGTACAACACTGAAAGGTTTTGAACAGTTTGTGGATCTTGCCATGAAATGTGTGGAAGAAACAGGAGTTGATAGGCCTACAATGAGTGAAGTGGTGAAGAAGATTGAGAACATTTTGGAGCATGCTGGTGTGAATCCAAATTCGGAATCAGCAACCACTTCAGCAACTTATGAGGAGGCAAGTAAGGGAAATTTCCACCATCCATATGGCAATGATGCCTTTGATTATAGTGGTTCTTTTGTATCTTCAAAAATATAGGCCCATTGAACATCAGTTATTGTTGTGAATTTTGAACTTGGTCTATGTTTGAAATATACTTTAGGATGAGGTGTATTGGATCTTTATTTGTTTGTACCTATGTTGAAGGATAAGAACAGCAATTAAAATCAGTTCATAGATTGTGAAAATATACACAAAACAATGTATAAAAAAGTATAGGTTTATCGAGTGCTGACTTCATTAATTTGCACTTGGAGACCTAAATAGAAAGGTTTCATTAAATTTTACATGTTAGCTGAATCAAAACAGAGTGTCTATAAATGTCTCTTTGCATTTAATCTTCAACTTTGTGAAAGTATCATAGATAGAGATTGTTCATCTATCCATAGGAAGAGATTGTTCATCCTTGAAAATTTGAAGTCAAACAAAAACAGCCTTGTGCAAGGTCTGAGTTACTTCCCTTGGTCAATTCCACAATCCCTTATGGAAACCACTTAATTCATCTTCCAAATCACAAAAAACTGTTGTAATGTTTTTGTACACAATCTCACTGATTTGGTGTAGGTTGAAGAGTCATTAATGCAAGTGATTGTGGGGAAAAGACTCTTCTTGTTGACTTAATTGTTACATCTACAGAGTTTAACTAACATTAATGCTATAAATTCTTTTCACTTATTTGGCTCCACCAATCCAGTGTGGAAGTCGGCATTTTTATTTTCATATACATATAGATCGTTAGATTGATTATCAGGTCTGCTCCACCAATCAAATGTGGAAGTCGACATTTTTATTTCCATATAGATATAGATCGTTAGATTGATTATCAGGTCTGCATAATTGATTAATAAGTGATACTGAAAAATGGCCTTGCTAATTATAAGGGCACTTGCTGACTTAATTGTTTCACCCACGAAGTTTAACAACATTAACTCCATCATATCTTTCAACTTAATGTATTAACATAATGTTAGTCATTTTCAAGTGCAAACGTCAACATTTTATTTTTGTTCAGATAAAGATCGTTGACCAATATTCTAGTTTGTATAATTAGTTCGCATGACCAATTACCTAAGTTATGGGACTCTTTAGTAACATACAGTTTGGCATTATAGGACATGATACCAAACTAGAAGAACAGCTAGCACAAGCCTGTTAAGGCCATGATATAGGAGTTCAAGTGGATCGTTATTCATTGTAGAACAAACTTGTAATGGGAATTTAATGTGGAATTCAGATGCCTGTTTGAAATGTTTAGGCACGTGAGGAGGGACCACATCAAGGGAATTTATTGGCAAATATAGCGAAATGTTGAATCAATGATGTTTTACGTTATTGAACAAGACAAAATTGAGGGCCCAAAGAACAAGACCATTAGATTTTTAATTGTCCAACACAGCAACCAATGGCTAGCCAGTTTTACATATTATATTAGAAAAGGAAATGTCAGCAGATGACACTTTCAATTATTAGATTGATAATTTTATCTCATTTCAATAAAGTTAACAATTGAGTCTTAAGCCTTATTTTTTTGGACACAAATACCCTTTTTAAAATTAAAACTGATGATTTTCTTATTTTATATTTTCTCTCTTCTGCTGCTCTTTTCTCTTTCATTTTCTTGTCTTTTCTCTTTTATTTTTTTCTCTTCATTTTCTGCACTACAAATTCCAGCCACCATCCTCCGTCCACCATTCTTCTTTTCTGCACTATGAATTCCAGCCACCATCCATCGTCATTTTCTTTCATTTTCTTCTCTTCATTTTTTCTTCACAGCCACCATCCACTATTGATCTACTGGTTTCTTCTGCACCATCTATCATCATTCTCTTTTGCGGGACGAATCAATTTGTTCCTCACTATCCAACCACTTCCATTCTTTCCATCCACCATCCATAATCTTCTTCTGCACTATGGGTAATGTATCTTAACTTTTGAACACTTATTTTTCAGTTGTTATTAGTTATTGTGGTTAGTTATGCTGATATTGAGCTGTAGAAATTGGCTTTAGGGTTTATGAACTTAGTATTTCTATGTATGTTGATGCAAACAGCACACATGTAGGCGTTATTAATGCAAGTTATCTTGGTTTGATTAGTGATGGCAAGACTTAGTTAAAAAACCAAAGACGAAAACAATAGTCATGCCAAGATGACTTGCATTATTAACACAAGTCAACTTAGTGTGACTAATGGTGACATGGGTTTATGAAAAAAAAAACAAGTAGCCAAAACACTAGTCACACCAAAGTGACGAGTGTTAATAATGCTAATTACCTTGGTGTGAGTAATGGTGTCATGATTTGATGGAAAAAACTAATCGCTAAAACACTAGTCATACCAAGGTGACGAGTGTGAATAACGCTTGTTACATCGATGTGACTAATGGAATTATAGGTTTATGGAAAAAAAAAATAGTAGTTAAAACACTAGTCATACCAAGGTAAAAAGTGTGAATAACGCTTGTTACCTTAGTGTGAGTAGTGGTGTCATAGGTTTATGGAAAAAAAAAAAAAAAAAAAACAATAGTCAAAAGACTAGTCAGACCAAGGTAACTAGCGTTATTAATGCATATCACCTTGACATGACTATTAATGTCATATTATGAACATTTATTTAGTAGTTTAATTACTTAATTGTATCAAAGTATGAGTAATGATATATTGTTAGTTTTGATTTAAAGCTTAATTAATAAATTCGATCATTTATTTGTGTATAGTGATATGAACGAAACTAGAATTATAGTCATTCATGATGTACAATGGATTGGTTATAAGTATGAGGATGGTGAATTAGAAATAGCATATGTTTCAACGAAGACGATGCTTGATGACTTAAAGAAGACCGTTGAGAATATTGTTCGAGTTGATATAACAAAGAGTACATTTGACTTACACAAATTGGTGGAGACTTTCGGTAGGCCTGCCATTCTAAAATTAACAACTGATAAAGTTGTGTCTTTCTGGTTACATGAGAAAAATCCTGAAGTTTACGTAATTGTTGTCCCAAACAAAATAAATTACTGTCTGAGAGATAAGGGAAATGTTTAATTACCAATCCAACAACAAATTCAACCACCAATCTTCATACAACTACCAATCCAACCGCAAATCCAATTATCAAGTCAATCACAAACCTAGTTAATAAACCAGCCACAACACCAAAGTTTTGTTCAATTAGTTTCTCAATTCAAGTCTGTTTCATCAAGCAACAAAGTTCCACTCCATGAGGACCGTAACATTGAAGATAAATGTGAAGACATAAATGAAGATGAAGATGATGATGATGATGACAATGATGATGATGATGATGAAGAAAAAGAAGATGATGTTGACTAATACGGTGAGTATATCTTAAATGACAGTGAGTATAATCCTTCTACAGAACATTGGTTGGATGACATTGATTCAGACGAGTTTTCTGACTACTATCGTCCAGCTAAAAGTATTCCTATAGCCACTAATATTTTCAGAGGAGATGGAGGAAGTCGACATGCAGTTATGGCAGAAGATTTAGGTGGTAATGGTGACAGTGGTGGTGGATTTAATCATGATGTTCGTGATGAGGATTGTGATATAGATAATGATAATGTTCGCCATGTTAGGGATGATGGTGGTAGGTGTTCTTGTCAAGCCAATGATGATAATAACACACAACAAAGAGTAACTAGTGAATGGCACATTCCTAGAATAGATCTTTCTGCATTTCGTACAATCACCACTGAAGAGTCAGAAAGAGAAGACCATCATTTCTTCAGAGGGAAAATATTTCCTTCAAAGCGTGATATGGGTAAAGCTGTAAAGATGTATGCATTGAAGGAAGGTTTTTGTAAAAAAGTCAAAAAATCGAATATCATCTGTTACGACGTTAGGTGCAAGGATGAGAACTGTAAATTTCAACTTGTAGCCATCAAAACCAAGATTGGAGACCAATGGGAGGTGTAGAAATTCCAAAAACAACATTGTTGTTCGCTTGATAGTGTATATCGACGGTGTAGGAAAGTGAGTGCAAAATTAATCGGAGACTTTATCACTCTGAAATTGTAAGTCAGTGGTCAAAGCATAAAACCCAAAGAAATCCAGGCAGAAATTCAAGTTAATTATGGAGTTAATTTGTCATATAATCAATGTCGGAGAGCTAAAGATCATACTGAAGAAAACGCTTTTAGGTCTGCGGAGTTGTCATTTGAACAGTTGCCTACGTATTGTTATCAATTGGAGTTAGCTAACCCATATACAGTCACAACATTGAGACGAATGGTAGCAACCAGTTTCTTTACATGTTTATTGCTTATGGTGTTAGTATATCTGGGTTTCGTAAAGTGATTAGACTAGTTATTGCCATTGATGGAACACATTTGAAAGGAAAATTTGGTGGGATTATATTCATTGCAACATGTAAAAATGCAAACGAGCAAGTGTATCCATTAGCATTTGGGTTTGGGGATGTTGAAGATGAGAAATCATGGTCATGGTTTTTGACAAAGTTGAGAAATGTAATTGGGTGTCCAGAGAATTGCATGTTCATATCCGACTGGCATCTTAGAATTAAAGTAGCCATGGAAAAAGTATACCCCGATGCACATCATGGCCTTTGCATGTATCACATGACATAAAATGTGAAAATTTTATACAAAAATAAGACTGTCGCTGGATTATTCCATCGCGCATAAAGGTGTTAACGTCAATCCAAGTTTTAGGGCATGATGGAAGACCTTAACAAAATACACCTAACGGCGCATAGAGAATTAATCGATCTTGGACCAGATAGATAGGCATTGGCAATGACTCCAGTAAGGCGCTACTGGATTTTAACTTCCAACATTGCTGAATGCATGAACTCATGCTTGGTTAAAGCTTGCCAATATCCAATAATGACTTTGGTTGAGTATATAAGAGGTATGATGCAAATATGGTTTTATGACCGCCGAAATAATGCTAAAAAAATGTCACCAGAGATAACACAATGGGCAGAGAAGAAAATTGCAGAGTATACTAGAGACTCACAAACTTACACGGTCACACCAATCGATGATACCAAGTAAGTAGTAAAGGCTGGGAGTAGGAAGACCATTGTTAATCTAACTGAAAGGACATGTACTTATGTGGCATTCCAAATGGGTCTTTTACTATGTTCGCATGCACTTGCGGTGTAAAGGTAAGAACATAATATTTGCGAGGTTTTGCTCTAACTGTAGAATAAAAGTTTAATATTGTTTTCAGTGGTATAGGTATTGTAATAGGTCATTCATCCCCTACATATCCGACTGTTACAAAACACCCAATTTATTGGCTGCATATATTGGTGCTACCTTCTTGGTTCCTGACCCGAATGAATGGACAGTTCTAGAAGACATCCAAAACATGATTGTTCTACCACCATCATGGCGTCCATAGGCTGGCAGGCCCTAGAAAAAAAAAGATTTCATTTGCTGACGAGAATAGCGGAAGTGTTTTGAAATGCTCCCACTGTGGGCAAAAAGGCCACTATCAAAAAAACTGTCGTAATCCACATCCATCTCAATACCCCCCTACGAACAATAGTGAAGGCTCCGTTACCCAAGTAAGAAGAAGACAACGAAAGTGTCGGACCTGCCACCAAGTAGGACACAATAGCAAGACTTGTAACAATGCTCCCCAACCCACTATACCAGAACAATCTCAAACATAACCTTGTATTTTGTTTGTTGAAATATCGTTGCTTTTATTTGTAACAAATGCAAAACTATCTTCATTTACTATAATAAACTAGTTTGTGTCTGTGTTCGGTGATCTATTTATTAAAGAGAGTCACTATATAAAGGCTTTCTATCAAAATAGTGACCCAACCACTAATCAACTTACACCATAAGGAGTGTTAGTAATACTAATTACCTCGGTGTGACTAATGGTGCCATGGGTTAATAGGAAAAACCAGTAGCTAAAACACTAGTCACACCAAGGCATTGAGTGTTAGTAATACTAGTTACCTCAGTGTGACTAGTGGTGTCATGGGTTAATGGGAAAAACCAGTAGCAAAAACACTAGTCACACTAAAGTGAGGATGTTAGTAATACCAGTGGTCTCGGTGTGACTAATGATGTCATAGGTTAATGAAAAAAACTAGTAGTGAAAACACTAATCACACCAAGGTCACCAGTATTACTAAAACTCGTCCCCTTAATGTGACTAGTGTTTTCGCTACTGATTTTTTTCCATTCATGGCACCACTAGTCACACTGAGACCACTGATATTTCTAACACTCCTCACCTTGGTGTGATTAATGTTTTTACTACTGGTTTTTCTCATCAACTCATGTCACCACTAGTCACACCGAGGCCACTGGTATTACTAACACTCCTCACTTTAGTGTGACTAGTGTTTTCGTTACTGGTTTTTCCCATTAACCTATGGCAATACTAGTCACACTGAGATAACTAGTATTACTAACACTCAATACCTTGGTGTGACTAGTGTTTTCGCTACTGGTTTTTTCCATCAACCCATGTCACCACTAGTTACACCGAGACCACCGTTATTACTAACACTCCTCACTTTGGTGTGACTAGTGTTTTCACTACTGGTTTTTTCCATCAACCCATGTCACCACTAGTTACACCGAGACCACTGTTATTACTAACACTCCTCACTTTGGTGTGACTAGTGTTTTCACTACTGGTTTTTCCCATCAACCCATGGCACCACTAGTCACACCGAGGCCACTAGTATTACTAACACTCATCATCTTAGTGTGACTAGTGTTTTTGCTACTAGTTTTTCCCATCAACCCATGGCATCACTAGTCATACCGAGGTAACTAGTATTACTAACACTCAATACTTTGGCATGACTAGTGTTTTCGCTACTGGTTTTTTTGAAGATTATAAAACATAGCACAACTTTGACATAACATCTCAAAATAACGCAAAATATTTATGCAAAAAACACAAAGGTAGCATAGCATCTGTAAATAACTTTATATATATATACATGTTGATATATAAATATGCTAATGTAAACCCCAATTACATGACATTTCCCTTAACAGCATTACAAAATATGACGAAGGCATATTCCCTTCTCATTTTGTGAACTTTTGGTAGCCCTCAATTCCATGATACACCTTTCCTAATGATACAATCAATATACTTACATACAAATCCACCACAACTACTACTATCCTTTTCGGTTGGTATGCTTGTGTGGTTCAAGGTTTGTATAGTAAAGTAACCCCCTCTCCTCTCCATGTGTTTCTCCTCAAAATAACCTGACTTTGCCAACACAGAAGGCAACAAGTACCGCAAATGTGCCACCTGGTTCTCTCTATATGTTGAATTGACTGGGATCTTATTTGACAACAAATCATATATAATAATATTCCACTGTGATAAATCTACCTTACATAAGATCCAATGACCATCAGCAGATCCAACAACACACGGAATTAACAACTGCATAACAAACAACAAAAAATTACAAGAAACCATGGTCACACAACATTATCAAATATCATTAAGTCATACTTACTGTGTTTACAAGTGTCCATCTCTTCCCCCATGCTGGCTTTTCTCCTGTACCGTATAGTATCCAATCATCAAGGGTGTTGAACGATAATAGATCAAATTGACCAGTAAATGGTTCTTGCACATGTGGATGAATTTCCTTCCAAGCTTCTGACAATTTTGACTACAAATTATACCATAACATGTGACAAAAAATTAGATTGCACAGTAATGTCAAAATAAATTCTAATTAAATGTAATAAGACCCTAAACTTACAAAGAAATCCACGTATAACACTACAATATCATCATGAAATAGACTGGGGTGCTCGTTTCTATGCTTGCCAAAAAGTGCTAGAATCTCATCAATGTGTTGTATTCAAACAAAAACAATTCCACACAAATTAACAGAAGAAAATTTATACATAAAGTTGGTAACATATTTTAAATATAAAGCCAATGCTGACATATTCAACGAGAGTTACTCACTTCATTTGACATCTAAACTAAAATCTTCTTCGACTCGATAAAGAACTTTCAATCCACAAACAACTCGGTGCCAATATTTAGTCTAAAATGAATAGAAATCATTAATAAACAAACTTTCAAATTGACTTGTATTTAACAGAAATCATAAATATACTCACAGGGTTGCACTATTTTTTGCTTTCTTGTATGCTTTATATTCCTTTTTCTTCTACAAGAGTATTGCATCCTCTATTGCCCAAGGATTGATGTACGGAGAAGCACAATATTTTGATGCAATCTTTAATCTAACTGTTCGATCAACATGTGTCTCCGGACGGGGAGCATCCCCAAATATGACATCGACATCATCATCATCATTACCCACTTGGACATCCTTAGCCATTATATTAACAGCACTGTTAAGATTAAACTCTTCACCATATAATTCCTCCAACTGAGAAGCCAACAACCCCTGACTATCCTTCCTTGTCCTTGCTTTTCCCTTTTTCTGATAAACATACAGCCCTTCCTTATTTCGGACCTGTAGTAGCCCTCGTGACTGTGCCTCCTTAGTAGAACCACATACGTCATGTGATTGTCTAAATCGAATTGGTCTACGTGTCACAACTGTATGTGGGGGAGGCACCGTTGCATGGGTAGAAACTGAATTATGCAACAAAGGATGTCCTATGGGGCAGGTTGGGCATCATCTTCCATCCCATGTGTAGAGAATGTATAATTATGATACCCTTAATTCAACGAAATTTGGTTACATTCGACAAATATGCGAGCATTACAAAATTGAAGTTTCTACAATATTGTGCACATATCTGATCAGCTAAATATTGCTGACGATTTTCAAATGCTTTATCAATACGATCATTTAATGGACCTTCTAATGTCTCTAACTTCTTATCAATATAGTCCTCCATACATCGCCGGATTTCCTCCATTGCATTCTTGACTAACTCCATTAATCTCTCCAATCCATTCATAGAGAAACAATGGTATTCAAAAGATAAAAAAAAAAACCCGGAGGTTTTACATAATAATCACACTATAAAGTATACTAACTTCTGAATTTGTATTTGATGGTATTGAGTCCTCTGCTGGTAGAGGGGTGGGGAGAGATGGATTTGAATAGCGTGACCGTTTATTCTGTCTCCCACGACGACCTATTGGACTACTCACATCGGTCCCACCATTATCACCTTCATCAGTATCCATTACTGTGAGTGGAACAAATTCTACACCTTCATCCAAATTGGTGTTAATACCATTCCAGTAATCCTGCCTTGTCTCCTCCCTCGTTGGTCTTAAGAACTCACGAGCTGGATAAAACTATAACCAATAAATTCAAATGTTAGAAACAATCAAAGCTACTAAAATATAATAATCGTTTTTCAAACTTACATCTCCACGCTCCTCTATTTGTTTAAGGCTTTGGTGAAAAGTTTTTGGGCGCCAATTGAAACTTCATCTCAACATTCTCAAGTATCTAACACTAGGTATCCGAGTAGCTAACATTTCTCTCATTGATCGGATGTTCTCCATCACACATATCTGGAAATACAAAAATGACTACAAGTTCAATATTATAATAAAAAAATAAAAATATAAAATATACATCAACACATCAAACAAAATAAATAAAAACCAACATGTAAAGCTTAAGGAAACCCATAATAATTACTTTTTCCAACCGCTGTTCTCAAATAGTACAGCGTTAACTTAAATACATAATGTCCCCAAGGAAATGCGTTCCACTCATCTAGATTCTCTACCAACATTAGCAACCATAATGTCGTTTTGCCCTTCGAAAGTTGCCCAAATAATACGATGTTTGCTAGCAACACAATGGCAATCTTCAAATAATCTCCTTGTCGGTGAAATTCCTTGGTGGCAAGATGGTTGTGTATCTTGGAAAGCGGCAATGGTATTTTCCCATCCAAATATCGATCGTGTATCCCTCCAGGTACCATCACATATGGCCGTTGAATAATATCAGGTAATGGACCAAAAGGTAATCTAGTCATTAAACAAAACTCAACGCGGGAAAACCTAGTCTTCATACCCCCGATGGAAAACCACATTTCATGCAAACTTGCTTCTTCCAAATTAATCTCTCTTTGAAGCAATTGATGAATCAACTGGGCAGCAAACATATGTTTAGCAGGTATTTTTAATAAATACTTGAAAACTGTTTCTTCAGCTAGTTCGTACTCCTCTTCCCAACGCAGTATATTTTCAATCAACCCTATCACGTCGAACTTGGAGTGCATGTTTATCGACCTCCCTGATACCCATTCTGACCTAGGTATCTTCAAAAACTGATCATAGTCAATATCTTCCATCTGCAAACAAATAAAAATATATATGTAATTAATTGCAAGCTCTTGACATTAATTGATAACATAGAAAGTAAACTATATTAGCCGAAAGCTCTTTATTGTTTATCTTTTCATTATAGAGAGTGGAAAATGAGCTAGAAGAGAAGACAAAAGAAAAGAGTGTTAATAATACTTGTTACCTCGGTATGACTAGTAGTGTCGTGGGTTTATGATAAAAACCAGTAACCAAAGCATTAGTTACACCAAGGTGATGAGTGTTAATAATACTAGTTATGTCGGTGTGACTACTGGTGTCGTAGGATAATGCAAAAAATTAGTAGCCAAAACACTAGTCACACCAAGGTGATAAGCATTAATAATGCTAGTCACCTCGGTGTGACTAGTAGTGCCATGAGTTGATGGTAAAAAAATTAATAGTCAAAACACTAGTAACACCCAGGTAACTAGCGTTAATAACACTCATCATCTTAGTGTGACTAGTGTTTTGTCTACTGATTTTTTTCCATCAACTCATGGCACCACTAGTCACACCGAGGTGACTAGCATTATTAATGCTAATCACCTCGGTGTGACTAGTGTTTTGGCTACTGGCTTTTTGCATAAACCACAACACCACTAATCACACCGACATAACTAGTATTATTAACACTCGTACCTTGGTGTAACTACTGTTTTGGATACCAGTTTTCTCCATAAACCCATGACACCACTTGTGTTAGAAATTGAGACGACATACAAAAAGGCAAGAAAGAATCAAGCAAAACATGAAAAGAAATTGTTATATGTATTTTTGCATTTCCGATACGGGTGATAGTCACGTTCAATGTTTTAACATCAATTTTCTTAGATAATTCCACAAACATAACCTTGTATATGGACCCACTCATTAAAGAACATAGTCCGTATGTGTAACTCAGAGATCAATGGACACAAAAAGTACTAAGTAACTCAAATACTAGCAACACATTAGCAACCATATTTCATGTCACACAAAACGAATACCCCATTCATCAATTTCCATCACAACTTCAAACACATAAATCAGTTTCATTCAACAAAGGCAAAACTAACATCTTTAGTCACTTTCATCACTCATTTTTACAAATCATTGATCACAAAAGAGTAAAGCACCAAACTTCCATATTACCAGCAAAATTCATCATAAATCACAAGCAAAGTTTGAAACATGAAGCAAAGCCAAATTTTGACAACAATGTAGAACTCAAACAAAACTAAGCTTCAAAAATCTGAAATAGAAGTTGTGGGGTGTACCAGTTTATGTGTGAGGAAGGGAGAGACAGTCGCGGTCAACAGAGGGGGAGGTAGAGGCTTCGCGTTTCGTAGCGACCAAACAAAGTCGAGTGTCATTCGTGTGCGAGTAACCAAACGAAGTCAAAGGCACAGCAGCTCCGTCTGAGGAAGGGAATGACGACAGTGACCAACAAAGGGGGAAGTAACGACTTTGACTTTCACAGCGACAAAACCTTGTTTGGTGCTGCGCATGTAAGACTGACACAGAAAACTCAATGGCAAATGGGAGTGGAGGAACGGCGCTGTGTGGCTCTATGTACGGAATGGATAGACGACGACAACATGAGCAGGCAGAGGCTGTTGATTTTGGGGGTGAATAGGTTTTTTTCAAGGTTTCAAAACGCAGAGTAGGGGTGGGCATGTTGAACCCAACCTGAATAACCCGACCATTTGTGATCGGGTTGGGTTGAGTTATAGGAGTTAAAATATCCTATTCGGGTTAGGTTTTGATAACTCGATTATTTTTCGGGTTGGGTCGGGTCATGAGTTCAAACCGAGAACCCAACCCGAACCCGTCCTATAAAAACCCACTTTTTCCCTTCACCGCCGACCACATCAGTTTTTCACTCATCCTCTCTCAATTTTTCTGTCATCTCTCTCTACCTCCACACTCCACACATAGTCACCGTCGCACGTTCATAGTCATCCTTCACGGTAGGCCGATTGTCCTCCGACTTTAGTCTCTGGCCTCCATACTCCACAAGTATATATTCTCTTTAATCTCCATTTTTTTCAAAATCAAATAACACTAAAACGTAATTTTTTTTCACCTTCAACATTCAATTTTCTTGGACTGGTAAGGGGGAAGGTGTAACTGGTTAAGTGAGAAGCCAAGAGGTGAGGTGCGAGTGTGGCCAGTGGAATGTATGAAGAGATGGAGGGAGAGACCGAGAAGGAGAGGCCGAGAGGGTTTGATATGGTGGTTGAAAGGGAGAAGACGGTGGAGCCATGGCTTGTGGAGGTGTATGTACTACTGGGTAGTGACCAGCGAGAGTGGAGGGACTGTATGTGTGTGTGGGTGGATGCCACTGGATGCAGTATATAGATGGAAAATTGTTTATATGTGTGTGTCAGTGTGTGGAACCATGAGAGGAGTTAATGTCTGAGAAGTTTATATGGATATATGTGTGTACAGTGTACGAATGATTGTGTGGGAGGACCAAAGCTTGAAGACAATTTGAATTGTGTTGACCAAATCAAGTCAAATGGTCAATGATAGTGGAAGCAAATACATATAAACCCCATTATGTATAATATGATATTATGTAATCAAGTCAGTCAATGTATGACTTTGTGAGGCAATGATGTCGTGTGTTATGTGGATGCCTTTCAATTTAATACACCTTTCATTTAATTTAATATAATATTGACCTTGACCTTTTAAGGTGTGGATTATTATGAACTATGACTTTAGATTACAAACATAAATTATGGAATATTTATATAACGGATTAATCACCCAACACACGAAATTATGAATTGTTATGAACTGTGAAAATATATATTCTTTTTATATTTTATTTATATATTTTATTGGTTTGATATTTGTTTGTATTGCTATTTTTTTTTTTTTTTGGTTTTTTTGGTTTAGGGTTGTTGTTATAGGCTAAATTACTATTTAAGTATTTGTTGGGTTATTCGAATTTGGAAAGAGGAAGTCTATTATGGATAAGAAGAGGAAGGTTACATTTAATATGGTAATGAAAAATTCGAACACTTTCTGATAGAGTCCTCTAAAATTCGAACAGTTAATTATCTAAAATTTTTGTTATTGAATCCTTTAAAATTGTTTTGTAGATGGACAAGCATGATGATAATGACAATGACATAGGAATCCCCAAAAAAGGTCAGTCAAAGTCGGATGTGTGGAAATGTTTCACCAAGTATGGTGATGAGTCTAGATGTAAGTGCAATTTTTGTGGTAAAGATTATGCATGTTCTACTAAACATTGTGGTACTACGACTTTATGAAATCATTTGCAAACACAATGTGCACAATACAATTCTATAAAGGCTTGGGGGGGGGATAAAAAACAAAAAACTTTAACTTTTGAGCCTATTGGTGATAATAATAAACTTATGGTCGTCGCTTTTGACAAAGAAAAGTGTAGAAAAGCTTGCACAAAGATGATTATTATTGATGAATTACCTTTCTCTTTTGTAGAGAAAGAAGGGTTTAAACATTTTTGTAGTGTTCTAAATCCAAGGTTTTGTCCTCCATCTAGAAGAACACTTGCTAGGGATGTTTTCCAACTTTACTTAGATGAAAAGTGTAGGCTTAAAAAAATTTTTATTGAACAAAAACCAAGAGTTTGCCTAACCACCAACATATGGACTTCCATTCAAAATTTTAATTATATGGTAATCACCGCCCATTTCATTGATTGTGAATGGAAGTTGCATAAACGAATTTTGAGTTTTAGTATTGTTCCTAACCATAGAGGGGAGACAATTGGAAAAGTTCTAGAGTCATGTTTGAAGGATTGGGGTATTCAAAAAGTGTTTACAGTTACTATAGATAATGCCTCCGCCAATAAAGTAGCTATAGATTATTTAAAGAAGAAGTTGAAAAATTGGGAAGAATCCGAACTTGTGTTGGGTGGGAATTTTTTGCATGTCAGATGTTCTGCCCATATTATAAATTTAATTGTGTCTGATGGTTTGAAAGATTTAAACGATTCAATTGTTCGCATTCGTAATGCAATACAGTATGTTAGATCTTCACCTTCAAGACTTCAAACATTTAAAACTTGTATTGAACATAAAACAATTGAGAGCAAAAGTCTTGTGGTAGTAGATGTGCCTACTAGATGGAACTCCACGTATTTAACATTATCTAGTGCTTTAAAATTTGAAAAAACATTTGATAGATTGTTGGAGGATGATGCACATTATAGGTTGTACTTTCTTGAAGATGAAAATGGGAAAAAAAAGGGTAGGGCCGCCAAAAGAGAAAGATTGGAGTAATGCTAGAGTGTTTGTCAATTTTTTGCATGTATTTTATGACATTACTTTGAAGTTTAGAGCTTCTACATCTGTTACTTCCAATATGTTCTTTCATGAATTGTGCTCTATTGAAAATGAGTTGACTAGATTGGGTAAGAATGATGATTTTTTGTTGTGTGATATGGCAATTGGAATGAAATTGAAGTTTGACAAATATTGGGAGAAAATTGAGGAAGTGAATAAATTGTTGATAATTGCACTTGTTCTTGATCCACGATATAAGTTGGATTATGTCAAATTTTGCTTTAGTGATATGTTTGATGAAATGAAGGTTACGGAGTTAACTAGTGGCATTAAAGATCTTTTGATTAAACTTTATGAGTTTTACAAAAGTGATTATGATAACATTTCAAGTAGTTAACAAGTTTCTAGCTCTAATCCTTCCTTTAGTGAGGATGATGTGCATAAGATAAATGAAGGTTTTGATTTTCGTTTAGAAAAGCTCAAAAAGTTCAGGGAAATGAAAGAAAAGAATGATTTTGTTGTTTCAAATAATGAGGTTGAGAGGTATTTGATAGGGTCCAATGAACATTTGGATGACAAGAACTTTGATCTTTTGGGTTGGTGGAAAGTTAATTCTTCTAAGTACAAGACTTTATCTCGTATTGCAAAAAATGTCTTTGCCATTCCGGTGTCTACAATGGCTTCCGAGTCAGCATTTAGCACGGGAGGTCGTAATCTTGACCCATTTAGAAGTAGCTTGACTCTAAAGATGGTGGAGATATTGGTTTGCTTGCAAAATTGGTTGCGATCTACTAATATTTGCTTAGACCTTACACCGTCCACAGATGAAACGGAATTGTATGAAGCAATTGAACAAGGTAAAAGATTTGTTTTATTATAATAATGTTAAATGTGTAATTTCATATATTACTAACATTTTGTTTTTCCATTTATGTAGAGATTGGAATGACCATACCTTTGGATCCATGAAAAATAATGTGAACTGATTATTTTTCATGCTATTAAGGTAATTGTTTTAAATAAAAATCTTATATTCTACTTACATATGTTTGTTCTTTTATGATTTGCAAAAGTTGAAAACACGTTAGCTAGTTACACTTTGGGTTGAATTACATGTTTTATTTGATGTTAGATGTGGTGCATGCAGTTGATGTTTTGGGAGCTACCAATTGGATGTAATATTTTGTGGTTTTTGATGCTTGTAAAGACTTTAATGATAGCAAACAAGTTGCATTGATAAATTTTATTGGGATTATTGTCTTAGTTTTTTTTTTTTTTTTTGTGCTTTTTTGTAGTGAATTGAACTTTTTTTTTTTTAATAATTACGTAGTGGCTTAAACTTTTATTTATATTAAACCTATTATGTAATCAACGGGAATATTTTGTATTTAAATGAGTTGATTAATAAGAATGTTTTGTATTTCAACGAGATGTCAACCCGATCGACTTAACCCAACCCAACCCGATAATTATTGGGTTGGGTTAAAAATTTGATTGGGTAGGGTTAAGTTGAAAAATTTTCAACCCAACCCACGTTGAGTTGGGAGATTTTCAACCCAACCCAACCCGAACCTGAAAACATCCACCCCTAACGCAGAGGCTTTTTTTATTTTGGGGGGAACATATTTTTTTCAAAACCTAACTATTATTATATATTTTTACTGAAATGGTATATTGATATTTTTATATATCATTTAGGACTTAATTGTTATATTTTCTCAAAAGGGACATAAATGTTAACTCAATAGTTAACTATGCTACTTTTGTTTAACTATGCTACTTTTTTCCTTCCCCCTAGAATATAATATGTCGGTATATGCAGCAAAAGACTTGTCTCTTTTGAGCGACCTTTTTCCTGTGCTAAGAGAGCCAAGTTGACTTGTATTTTATAATGTTAAGCAGCAACGGTCAAGTTTATTGTACTGACAACCTGACAAAATTACCGCCCCCTTTATTTTTTCGCCTAGTTGACTTTGTGGAAAGCAATATTTAATTTACTGACAACAGCTTGCACAAGAGGGTCTGAATGGCACAGAGATATAAATATTGATAAGTTATGTATAGATAGCAGATATGCACATTACATTAATATGTGGATTTATAAAACCATGCCTAGATTGGCCTGATTAATTTAACTGACATCATGTTGCACATGTTTTGTCTTTTTATGCTGTGCTGGCTATTGTACGATTTCTTCATTTAAGTCTCTCATATTAAATTGGACTTTACTGCGTCTTTGATTGCATGCCAATATAGGGGCAGAATCTGCCGAACAGTTGGACAAAAGCCTGCTAATTCACTAATGCATATATCTAGTTGATGCACTTGGTTTGCACTGTTATTAGCCATAAGATGGCTAAACCATTTTGGAGTAGAAAGTGGGTGGGAACTGCCCTCAAATTACGAAGACTCGTTTACTTCACTTGGAGAAATCAGAATATGAATCGGAATGATATGAAATTGGAATAATTTGAAATCGGAATGAAGTATCGGAATCAAAATAAGTTGTTTACTTCAACTTCAGGAATCGGAATCGGAATTAATAGTATTCTCATTGAACTGTTTACTTTATTTTGGAATCGGAATGAATTAATTATAAGTTACAAAAATGCTCTCAATTAAAATTATGAATTAATTATAATAGTGTGTAGTCTCTTGTTATAATATGCATTTTTTTAATATCAAATAAAAAATTATATATTATAATAAAAAAAATGCATATTATTTTAATAGTCTACTAATCTAGTTGTAATTTTTTATTACAATACGTAGTTTTTTTTTTAAATATCAAATAAAAAAATGTATATTATAATTAAAAAAAAACTGTATATTATTTTAATAGTCCACTATGATAATTAAGAAATTGGTAATGAAAAGTTAGTGGTGTGCAGTTTTTTATTATAATATGTAGTTTTTTTTTTTTTTACATCAAATAAAATAGTTTTTTTTTATTTTTAAATAATAGTATAAAAGACTTTTTATCCTGACAAAGGGAATGTGAATGAGATTCCTAAGTAGGTTGGGGGGAATGGGATTCTCATTCCACAATCCCAAATTGATATGGGGTTCATACTTTCATTTCCATTACGGAATAAATTTTAAGTAAGTAAACACTATCAATCAATCTCATTCTCCATTTTCATTCCTTAATCCATGAAATAAACACACCATATTGTCCTTTTGATGTGAAATGAGAACTTAATTAGTCCAATTCAAAGGGGCATGTGAGGTGGGACCACATTTGGCCACCAAGCCATACGTAATACTTAATGCAATAAATGATTGTTTATGCAAGTGGACGCAAGAATTTGGTGAAAAAGTAATGCAAGTGGGGCGAGAGAGCCTTCAATATCTTTGCAGTTTATCTTTGTTGATTAACATGTTCGCACTTTTTGGTCATATAATAGATTAAAAGATTACATACTTTTGTTTGCATGAACATTTTGTCTTCTATGTAGGGTACTAATAGAACATGCCCTCATCATGCAGATCAATTGGCTTAGCTTTACGAGAGTTTTTCAGTCGTAAAGGATCCCGACTGGAAGGCTACTGTGGGGTACCGGGCAGATCGCCTTGAGAATAGGAGTCGAGGCCCGTCAGTCTCACATGTGTATCTCTAGTACCTTCAACTAGATACACAATGAAGTCAGGGTCAAAGGATTTTTCTTTTCTTACCCTTTTACTTTTCTGTATTTTAGGAGGATCCTCTGTGACAGTTCTTTTTGGTATTGCCACCTTTTCTATAGGTGTATCAGAATTCACAATTTTAGGAATTGCAGAAAATCTAGATTCATAGAATATGACATCTCTAGATTCTATAATAGTATTAATCTCAATAGAATTATTAGGTTCAGTTACCAATAACCTATATGATTTAGTATGTTATGCATAACCTAAAAATATGCATTCTACACCATTCTCACCTAGTTTCTTTATCTTAGATTCTGATAATCTAACTATAGCTCTACATCCCCAAACTCTAAGATAAGATAAATTAGGTTTCTTTTTCTTCCAAAGTTCATGTGGAGTAGTCTTAATATTCTTACTAGGTACTCTATTTAATATATAACATGCAGTTAATAATGCTTCACCCCAAAAACCTTTACTTAAACCTAAATTAGAAAGCATTGAATTGACCATTTCTATAAGTGTCCTATTTTTCCTTTCTGCTAACCCATTCTATTGTGGTGTGTATGCTGTAGATGTTTCATGTATAATACCAATATATTCACAAAATTCAGGAAATTGATATTCACCACCTTTGTCACTCCTAAGAATTTTAATCTTTGCATTACATACATTTTCTACTTCAACCTTATAAATTTTAAATTTATTTAATACTTCATCTTTTGAATACAACAAATAAACATAACAATATTTTGAATAATCATCAATAAATGTTACAAAATACTTTTTCCCACCTCTAGTAGGATTGCTATGCATATCACATACATCACTATGAATTAATTGTAATAAAGATGATGTTCTTTCAATTTTAGGAAAGGGAGTTTTTGTAATTTTGGTTTGAGCACATACTTTACATTTTTCATGCATATCATAATTATATCTAGGAATTAATTCCAGATTAGTCATATCATGCAACTGTTTAATATGAACACGTCATAAATGATTATGCTATAAAGATAATAAATCAATAATATAAATAGAAGAAACATTCATTTTATTGATATTGAGTTTAAACATACCCTCATACATATAACCCCTTCAAACAAAAATTTCACCCTTAGACAATACAAACTTGTTTGACTTAAATACAAGTTTGAAGCCAAACTTATTAAGAAGACTCATAGATACAAGATTTTTTCTAACTTCCAGTACATGATAAACATCAGTTAAAGTAAAAACTTTTCCAGAAGTGAATTCAAGTTGCACTTTGCCTTTTCCTTTTATTGTTGCAGTAGAAGAATTTCCCATATACAAGACACTTCCATCTTCAATTGATTCATAAGATGTGAAAAGACTATGATCTTTGCACACATGTTTGGTTGCACCTGAATCAATCCACCAAGCAAAGTCATCTTCGAGAACATTAATCTCGGATATCATGGCCATAAAATTTGAAGTCGAACCTTCCTTTCGTTTCTTAAGAAATTGACAATCTTTCTTGAAATGGCCCGATTTACCACAATGGTGATAAGAAAATTTCTTTTTCTTTCCATTTGCATTCACCGTTGTTGCAACTTTTCTCTTCTTGTTTCCTTTTGAGTGTTGGGGCTGTTTAGACTCATTTTCTTCCACCATATTTATTTTGGAAGACACAATGGGTTGTTCATCATAACTAGTACGTCTATTCTCTTCTTCCATACGAAGATGTCTACCCAATTCCTCAAAAGAGATGTCTTCCTTTTTATGTTTAAGACTATTTTTGTAGCCTTTCCAAGATAGAGGAAATTTATCAATAATAGAAAAAACAACAATTGACTCATCCATATGCATTTTGTGTTGTTGGAATTGATTGAAAATATACATGATTTCATGAAATTGCTCAATAATCGGCCTACCATCAACCATTTTGTATTGAAAATATTTAGAGGTCAAAAATTTCTTACTTATGGCATCCTCTGTCATATACTTGGCCTCCAAGAGATCTCATATTTCTTTATCTATTGATTTGTTATGGTATTAATCAAAAAGTTCATTGGACATGGCATTGCAAATGTGTCCCTTACATATGTAGTCATCTTCTTCCCATTTCTGCCGAGTTCGAGGTTCTGCCAAAGTCCCATTTTCATGCTCCAATGGTTTTGGTGTTGTGAGCACATAAACAACTTTGAGAGTTGTCAAAAAAAAATGCAATTTCTTTTGCCAATGCCTAAAATTTCCGCCATCAAACCGTTCCATTTTGACAAAATCCACATCAAAACCATGTAGTGATGCTACTAGTGCCATTGTTGAATAATAACGTCTTAAGATTGTTGTAGGAATTGATTGAAAACGACCTAGGAACAGCCCAAAAAAAATCTGCATCAAACAATCCAGAAAATGAAGAAAAATCTGCACGTTTTTCAAAACCTATAGAATTTTGTTGTCTAATTTGACAGCCCAAAACATTATTGTATTCCACCCAAAACAGTCAGCAAAATTCACCAAAAACTGCACAAAAGAATAGCCAGAAAACCTGCACAAAATAGCACAAAGAAAATAGCAAAAATTGCAAATAAACGGCTTCAAGGCGCGTTACAAAATCGCTTTCCTTAAGATGTTATTTGCCTCCACAAATTTTGTGATGCACCAAGTTGAGAATACATCTCTATGATACAATGAAACCTTTTATTTGTCAGCAATGTGCACTAGCGAAGACAAACCAGAACACCTTCAAATGATATCAAGTCCATTGGTAACAATTTTCTACTTCTGCAGAAAGTAGAATACTGCTTATTTTATTTGTGAGAAACAAAGAATATTTTGAAAGAAAAGAATGGAAGATCTATTAGAGAGATTTGTGTTTATTGTGCACATATATATGGATTTCTAATGGACACAACCTTTTAATAGACACAACCTTTTACAAAATAATGTGTCTTTTCATTTTAAAATTTTAATTTAATAGACACAACCTTTTGCAAAACAATGTGTCTTTTCATTTTGAAAATTAATTTAATAGACACAACTATTGGTAAATGAATGTGTCTATTCGTTTTCAAATTTAATTTATTTTAAAAATTTCTCTAACAGTTTCTAATATTAATTTTAAAAAAAATGAAGAAAGATAGAAAACCTATCCGATTCACAATTAGTCTTGATCTTTAATTTTGTTATGGTTTGAGAGTTTTACTTTATTAATGGAGAAGATAATTTTTATTTTTTTTAATGATATATGTATGTTTTTAAGAGAGAAAAATGGCTACAAAGAATAGGGAGAAAAAATAATATATATATGAGACTTCAAACCCTAATAATGATTAGGAGAAAAAAATATATGTTATATATATCTATATATACTTGCCAATTTTTTTCCTTCAATCCTTCCTTTAAATTGATAGAAAATATATATATTTTTCCATCAATTACTCCCTAATTGGCAGCCCATAAATTTAAGTAATTACTTGCTGACAAGTTTTAAAAACTTTCCGTTACAGTGAACCTACCTCATTTCTATTTGACTTGAAGGAAGATGAACCTTGTTGAAAGGTGTCTTTTTCAATATTTCAAAACTTAAATTTATTCACGGTGATCCCAACAATATAAAAACCTTTATAAGCTATCATCATACCATTTAATCATAACCAAATCAGGATAGCAAAAGAATATTAAGAGAAGTGTTGTTCAAATGAAACAAAGAAACAATAATATAGTATTATGGCAGCTAAAAAGTTTAAAAGCTTTGTGTGCGTGTGTGTGTGTTTTTTATTTCCTTTTTTTATATATAAAATTATGGTTGAGCGTTTGCAATGTTATGCTTGGTAGTGGTGTGCATACTGCGCTTAAAATTTGAGCTTTTTTCAATATATATTTAAGCTTTTTTAATTGCCTAAAAACTTTACTGAAATGATAATTAAACGACGTAAAAAAATAAAAAAGAGTATTGGAGATTAAAAAAACTCATTTGACCAATAAATAAGTTGTACCAAACGTGATTACATAATGGTATTTTGGGTAGCTTTTCTTGCATGACTGTTGTTAAGCAACATCTCTAATATATCACCATCCAGAGCAGTTTTAATGATAGAAAGTGCTCATACAACTTGTCAATGGTGTAAGTTTGAATCATCCTACACCAACTAATGTGGAAACATGACATAACATGTTGACAACATGTTTGGTCAAATATTATCATTTTAATATGAAGTACAGGTGAAAATAAAATAAGGGAAACAGATGGGAATTAAACCACCAGAAAATGACATGAAGCTACCAAATTTAAAGTCATAACTTCAAGTTGGATATTCAACAGGGTGAATAGCTTTTTGGAGATGACTTGGACAAATGATCAAATCTGACTGCTACAACTTGCTTATTTTAATGTTAGTCATTGTTTCATATATCAGATATTTATTAATCTATCTATTATTACCAGAAAAATAGTAGTGTTGCTTTTAATCAAACACCTGGACACACAATTTCATCAGGATATTTTGTGACCAAGGATGTTGACTGATTCTATTACCACGCTTGTGTGATTCCCAGTTCATCAATTCATTTGTTGTTTTCTTGCAATATAGGAAACTGTAATAGGGAAAATTTGGAGTCTTGAAATATATGCAACTTTGAAGGCATATTGTTTGTTGTTGAGAGATGGGTTCAAGAAGAATTCCAGTCTTTATGCTCTTAGTTTGTGTCCAGTTTTCCGTCATAGCAGCAGTAACTGATCCAAGAGACTGTAAGTTTAACTAACTTCTTTGTTTCAATAGTTTGGCTTGTGTATTGTTGTGTGAATTCAACTCCAAATACTTTGTTGCAGATTAGGACTGTTTTTGAAGTCAGTTCTATTAAGTTATCAGCTACATGATATTGTTCTCTGATGTGTTTGTGATATCGTATGTGTGAAGTAATATAGTTTTCAATCTAAGAATAGGATATCAGAGTTGATTGAGTCTTTTGCCTGAAAGAAATAGTTTGGTCAGTTTTTATCATGTTGGTCTTGATTCCATATGATGGAGTTTTTGACTATATTCATATTCTGGTGCTAAATCCAGTCATTATCTTTCCACGTTTCATTAATTGATCTATCTGTTTCAAACTCTTGCAAGTTCCTATTAGAATCTCAGTTTCTCGTGACTGGCTCAAGGAAACGTTTTTCGTTTTGGTTTCTGATGCAGTTGCTGTTCTACAATCTCTCCGGACGAGTTGGCAAAACACACCACCTACTTGGAGGCAGTCTGATCCTTGTTCCAACTGGGAAGGCATTGAGTGTAAAAATTCACGTGTGACATCCATGTGAGTTGGTTATCAATTGGTTTGCATATTGATACAAATTATACTTTTCCTATTCTGCCTTTCATATCTCTTTATTTCAGAACGTTGGCAAGCATAGGATTGAAGGGTCGACTGCCGTCAGACATCACAGCTTTATCGGAATTACAATTACTGTAGGTCTTCTGTCTGAACATTTAGTCTATATCAGCACCTGCTTGCGATTTTAATTGATTGCTTTACAACACACTGCAGGGATTTATCCTATAACAGAGATTTGAGAGGAACTCTTCCACCATCAATTGGGGACTTGAAGAAGCTGGCCAACTTGTAAGTAGATATATTCTAGTGAAAGCAATGGCTAACAGCAAAGTTATTGTGGTAACTAGAATCCTCATAAAGTATATGTGCTGTTTATTTTGTGTCCCAGACTCCTGATAGGTTGCGGTTTTATTGGGCCAATTCCTCCTTCAATTGGATCTCTACAGCAGCTGGTCCAACTGTAAGGATTTTGATTTTGTAATATTCCGCTTATACTATTGCAACGGCTAATAATAAGGTAGCTAACTCGTATCCCTTGGGGACAAACACACACTACTTAGTTTGAAAACTAGTAAAAAAACAAAAGATATAGGGGATTTTCGGTATAAAGGGTATGCGTTGGAAGTACCCTGTCGTAGGTTCACCACTTATAAGTTGTGGCATACTTGGTGGCTTTGTACTTTTGAATAAGTTTACATCTTTTGTCAATGATACCAACCAATATGGCTCTAAATACTTGTTGATACTGCTTGCAGATCCTTAAATTTGAATAACTTCAGTGGAACAATTCCACCTTCCATTGGAAATCTATCTAATCTCTTTTGGCTGGATCTAGCTGACAACCAGCTAGAAGGGCAGATCCCAGTTTCTAATGGCACTTCACCTGGCCTTGATATGCTACTTAATGCCAATCACTTGTATGTCAAATTTATTTGAGGCTTTTAGTTATCTCTCATACTGTGGTATTGTATTCTAGACTTCAATAGTAATCTAAAGACTATCCATCCTGTACAGTCATTTGGGAAGCAATCAACTCTCAGGCGATATCCCAGAGAAGCTTTTCAGCTCAGAGATGAATCTGATACATGTGTAAGTTTCATAAACCTTCAAGTGAGCTAAATCTTGTAGTTATTTGACATCTCTGCCATACATGTTGCTTAATGCGGAAAACTGTGCAATCAAATAGTTGACTTGTGAATTAATTTAGACACGTTGTCAATTTATATTTCTTCTCCTCTCTGTGTCAGGCTCTTTGAAAACAACAGTCTCACCGGCACACTTCCTCAGAGCATTGGACTTGCAAAAAATTTGGAGGTCATGTAAGTACCTACATATCATGTTCATTCGAATTTTTGAAAGTAGCAATCTTACTGGCAGGCACTTTTTTTGTTCCCTGAAAAATCTCTTCTCTTGATCACAGACGCTTTGATAGGAACTCATTAACTGGTCCTATTCCTCAAACCCTCAGCGATCTTACAAGGATCCAACAGCTGTAAGCTGAAAATTGAGACATGGAAAATAAGCTTTTATGCCTGTTTTACGAAAAGTGATGATTATAATTATTAGCAAATAGTTCTACAATTATGAGTGTTTGGTGATCCTCTTTTCAGGTTTTTGTCCAACAATAAACTGGATGGTTTGATCCCCAGCCTTGCTGCCATGAACTTCCTCAGCTACTTGTAAGTAGAACAGGTTTACTTAAATTTATATGACTATCTCCGTTGGCATCTTCAGAGATTGTATCTACATAGCATTTTCTTGATATCAAATTTCAGTCTATAACCAAATCATCTTTTGCAGGGACTTGAGCAATAACAGTTTCAATGCATCAGCGGTTCCTTCATGGTTTTCAAGCTTAAAGTCTTTAACAACAATGTATGTTCTGGTTCCTGCCCATTTCCTGCTCTCCAACAATGTAGAACACATACACAAATAATTTGAGTCAAGATTACATTATCCGAACTAGTTGGATCCAATACATCTATTCCTCGAATAGTTCTCATATTTTATGTTTTGTTATGACTCCAAAGGCAGTGTAATTGGAGCACGGATACATGCAATTCTTTGTGAAACTTGAAGCATAATCAGTTACTGTTTTGGCAGAGCTATGGAGAATACTCAACTTCAAGGTGAAGTTCCCTCTGGCCTGTTCAGCCTTCCCCACCTAGAAACTGTGTAAGTATCAGCATCATCCGAGGTGGTATACCATATAATGAGTACTCAAAGTTTCAAAATATCAAGTGACAAAGCCGATTAATTTCAATCGAATGTGATAGGAATACTTGTTACATCCTGATTTTATTGACATATGATGACAGGGTTTTAAAAAACAACAATCTTAATGGCACCTTAAGCATCAGCACCCGTAATAGCAACCTGCTGAAACTCATCGATTTGGAAAACAACTCCATTTCTGCTTTCCCGGGAAGTGCAGGGGCTGATGGCATTAACATAACGTAAAGCATATTTCTCTCATTCTTCTATTTTATCCTATATTTTGATAAAAACTAGTGACCAGTTACTTCTTCAAAGTTAAAAGTTCCTGGAGTTGGACTCAATTCAAATGTACTAAACAAGCAATGTGTTTTGACTCACTGAGGTTATTTTCCATTGATTGCTGTAGACTGACTGACAACCCTGTTTGTGAGGTGTCTGGAGGGGGAAACAATTACTGCATGAGATCCCGCTCAAGTCCCTCATATCAAACACCCCTGAAGAACTGTCGACGCCCTTCCTGCAGTTCATTGCAGATTTCTAGCCCCACCTGCAACTGTGCATACCCATATACAGGAATTCTAAACTTCAGAGCTCCTGGCTTTTCAGACTTGGATAACCCAACTCACTATAAAAATCTTGAGGACAATTTAACACAAGCTTTACAGTCTAATCAACTTCCTGTGGACTCCGTTTCTCTTAGCAATCCTTACAAGAATTCAATTGAATACCTTCAGTTGGACCTAAAAGTATTTCCATCTGGAGTAGATCGTTTCAATTCCACAGGAATCTATCTGGTTGGTTTGCTTTTCAGCAACCAGACTTTCAAGCCTCCACCTGATTTTGAACCTTACTTTTTTCATGGTTATCCATATCCTGACTTTGTAGGTAATTCTGTCATTCACACCGAACAATATTAGTTGTTGCATGTTGCTTTATTTGATACTGATGCACCTTTTTGTTTGTGGCATCTTTTAGGAGCATCTACAGGTTCAAACAAGTCAACAATCATTGGCATTATCATTGGAGCAGTGGTTGGTGGTTCTGTACTTTTGGTCCTATTACTCCTTGCAGGGGTTTATGCTTATCGTCAAAAGAAAAGAGCGGAAAAAGCTAAGGATCAGCAGGATCCTTTTGGTATGCTAATGATGCAACCTTCAATTAATGTGTTCCAGTTTTCAGGTCATTGATTTTATGTTCTTAAAATGCAGCAAGCTGGGATCCAAATAAAAACTGTGGTAGCGTTCCTCAACTGAAAGGACCAAGAAGCTTCACTTTTGAACAGCTCAGTACATACACAAACAAATTTTCAGAAGCTAATGACATTGGATCTGGGGGTTATGGAAAGGTTTGATTCTGTCTCTTCTAATGTTATTCCTCATTGTTTCACAAGACTTGTTAGCAGATACAAAAACAAATCCATCAGACTAACTATCTTCGCATATTATAAATTTTTTTTTTCTCATTTGTATTTTGCTATTGACATATTTTAGGCTATTTTCTATTCCCAACTCTATTGTGTGACTCATTATTTTGAAGCAATGCACATGCAAATGCTTAGATACCGGCTTCTGTCTCAACTATGTGTCATAACTCATCAAATTAATTTCTTGTTTCTATTAATTGGTATTTTAGCATGTCATTTATGATAAATTTCAGATGACAATTGAGGTAATAATATATATATATATATATATAAGTCTTTATCACTATCAAAAGAACATGATTATGTTCTCATCTTGTGATCAAAGTTGCTATCCTCCCATTTATGCAAGCTTTCATTGATAAGTCTGTTGTTTAAACTGTCTCGTTGACATGCACTCAGAAATTTTCAAAAGTTAACACAACATCAATAATTCATGAAATTTGATAGCCCCTAAAAAATTTAGAAGTTAAAATTTTTATTTGTTAACATGCTTGCAGGTGTATAGAGGAACTCTTCCCACCGGAGAACTAATAGCTATCAAACGAGCTCAACAAGGATCTTTGCAAGGTGGACTAGAATTCAAAACTGAGATTGAGCTTCTATCAAGTGTCCATCATAAGAATGTTGTCAAGCTCTTAGGATTTTGTTTCCAACAAGGTGAACAAATCCTGATATATGACTATGTTCCAAATGGTTCTCTGAAGGATACTCTATCAGGTATCTTCTGTTTCCCCAGTTCCTCAACCAAACATATTCCAGTTTCTTTTGATTCTTCAATTGCATACTTTACATAAAGCAACACAGCAATTTCAATAAGCGATTATTCACACTGGTTTCCACCAATTATGTGACCATATATGGTAATGCACAAAAGCCTCTCTTTTTTTTCTTTTTTTTTAGGAATTTACAAAAGCTGTTCTTTTAATTGAAAAAATAATAATAAATTCCTATTATTACAAAGGTGCAGTTTATCCAGTTTTGATGTTATTCTTTGTTCAATCATAAGGATTCTGTCAAACTTACATGATATAAATGCAGGGAAATCTGGAATCAGACTGGATTGGACAAGGAGACTTAAAATAGCCCTTGGTTCAGCTAGAGGCCTGGCTTATCTGCATGAGCTTGCTGACCCTCCTATCATACATAGGGATGTGAAATCAGCCAACATACTACTGGATGAACATTTAAATGCAAGAGTTGCTGATTTTGGTCTATCTAAACTCGTGATTGACAGTGGAAAAAGTCATGTATCTACTCAAGTTAAGGGAACATTGGTAAATCCATGCATACACTTGCTCTCTAGCACTAATAACACTAACTTTTTACAATAAATAATAGGGACTGAAAAGTCATAATGGAATGTTACTAAACTTTGATGTTATTCAGTGTTCAATAAATAATAGGGACTGAGTATATCTCTACAATCAATTATCTAAAAAGTTAACTTTTCTCATTGTAAGGGAAGACCATAGTTGTTAATACCATTGTATGTATAATTTGGTTTTGCTTAGTCAAAGACAATACATAGTATGACTAAAATGGATGTTGAGATTGGCAAAACATGCAATATGTTTCACGTAACATGAATTGTGCAAAAATATATTAAACCAATACCATATTTCCTGAGGATGGATTGTTCTGTGTGTAGGGTTATTTGGATCCTGAATATTACATGACACAACAATTGACTGAAAAGAGTGACGTTTATAGCTTCGGAGTGGTGATGTTGGAGCTGATAACTGGAAGATCACCAATAGAGCGAGGAAAATATATTGTGAGAGAGATGAGGATGGCAATCAACAAGAAAAAAGATCTATACAATCTTTCTGAGCTTCTTGATCCAAATATTGGTTTTGGTACAACACTGAAAGGTTTTGAACAGTTTGTGGATCTTGCAATGAAATGTGTGGAAGAAACAGGAGTTGACAGGCCTACAATGAGTGAAGTGGTGAAGAAGATTGAGAACATTTTGGAGCATGCTGGTGTGAATCCAAATTCGGAATCAGCAACCACTTCAGCAACTTATGAGGAGGCAAGTAAGGGAAATTTCCACCATCCATATGGCAATGATGCCTTTGATTATAGTGGTTCTTTTGTATATTCAAAAATAGAGGCCCATTGAACATCAGTTAACGTTGTGAATGTTGAACTTGGTCTATGTTTGAAATATACTTTAGGATGACATATATAGTGCATCTTTATTTGTTTGTACCTATGTTGAAGGATAAGAACAGCAATTAAAATTAGTTCATAAATTGTGAAAATATACACAAAACATTGTTTAGAAAAGTATAGGTTTATCAAGTGCTGACTTCATTAATTTGCACTTGGAGATCTAAACAGAAAGGTTTCATTAAATTTTACATGTTAGTTGAATCAAAATAGAGTGTCTATGAATGTCTCTTTACATTTAATCTTCAACTTTGTGAAACTATCATAGACAGAGGTTGTTCATCTATCCATAGGAAGAGATTGTTCATCCTTGAAAATTTGAAGTCAGACAAAAATAGCCTTGTGCAAGGTCTGAGTTTCTTCCCTTGGTCAATTCCACAATCCCTGATGGAAACCACTTAATTCATCTTCCAAATCACAAAAAACAGTTGTTATGTTTTTGTACACAATCTCACTGATTTGGTGAAGGTTGAAGAGTCATTAATGCAAGTGATTGTCGGAAAAGACTATTCTTGATGACTTAATTGTTACACCTACAGAGTTTAACTAACATTAATGCTATAAATTCTTTTCACTTATTTGGCTCCACCAATCCAGTGTGGAAGTCGGCGTTTTTATTTTCATATACATATAGATCGTTAGATTGATTATCAGGTCTGCTCCACCAATCAAATGTGGAAGTCGACATTTTTATTTCCATATAGATATAGATCGTTAGATTGATTATCAGGTCTACATAATTGATTAATAAGTGATACTGAAAAATAGCCTTGCTAATTATAAGGGCACTTGCTGACTTAATTGTTTCACCCACGAAGTTTAACAACATTAACTCCATCATATCTTTCAACTTAATGTATTAACATAATGTTAGTCATTTTCAAGTGCAAACGTCAACATTTTATTTTTATTCAGATAAAGATCGTTGACCAATATTCTAGTTTGTATAATTAGTTCGCATGATCAATTACCTAAGTTATGGGACTCTTTAGTAACATACAGTTTGGCATTATAGGACATGATACCAAACTAGAAGAACAGCTAGCACAAGCCTGTTAAGGCCATGATACAGGAGTTCAAGTGGATCGTTATTCATTGTAGAACAAACTTGTAATGGGAATTTAATGTGGAATTCAGATGCTTGTTTGAAATGTTTAGGCACGTGAGGAGGGACCACTGTTAGAAGATCAGCTCATACATAGCCATTAACCATCAGCACATCACATGGAAATAAACTCTATAAGCAGAGTTTCAACCAGAACATAACAAATCAGTTTTGCCAACATACATAGCAGCTTCTTTATTGAACTTTTTATATGAGTACAGGACTGATTCTAGCCATACAATATTACCAAATACAAGTACACAGCCCATTCCATTGAGAAGACAAAAATCTGAAATCAGAATTACCTAACCCCACTATAACAACTAAAGCAAACTTAACACATTACATCAAACTGCACACAAGCTGAACCATTACATTTAAACTAAATTAAATAAGGTTGCTTGAACCATAAGAAGACACAAAATAACAAACATAGCTAAGGAGTTTATAGGAAAAGTTTCACATTGTTAACACTCCTCCTTGAAACTTTTCTTAGATACTCCAAGCTTGCTTCTCAGCACATTAAACTTGCCACCAGGAAGTGCCTTAGTGAACATGTCTGCCAATTGCTCTTTGGACTTGCAATGCATCAGCTGAATATCTCCATTCTTTTCTGCTTCTCTTATAGCATAAAATTTGACATTTATATGCTTTGTTCTTCCATGCTGGACAGGATTTTTAGCAATAGAAATTGCAGAAATATTGTCACACCATAACACAGTAGGTTCCTCTTGCATATAATCCAGGTCTGTTAAGACCTTTCTAATCCATATAGCTTGATTTGAAGCTGCTGCTGCAGCAATATACTCAGCTTCAGCCGTGGATTGAGCAACTACATCTTGCTTTTTGGAGTTCCATGAAAACACTCCACTCCCAAGTGAAAAAACATACCCAGTTGTACTCTTAGAATCATCTATAGACCCTGCCCAATCACTGTCAACAAAACCTTCAAGTTTTCCTTCACTTCTGCAGTACCAAATGCCAAAATCCATAGTACCTTTCAGGTACCTCAAGACTCTTTTACCTACACCAAGATGTGTTAGACTTGGTGAATGCATGAACCTTGAAAGTAAGCTAGCTGAGAACATCAAATCTGGTCTGGATGCAGTCAAGTAGAGAAGGCTGCCAACCAAACTTCTATATAGAGTTACATCTGCTTTTGCATCACCATCAGCCTTCGAAAGCTTTTCATTTACAGCAAGTGGAGTTGAGACAGGATTACAACTCTCCAGTTTGAACTTTCTCAGCATATCTTTTGCATACTTTCTCTGTGAGAGAAAAATTCCATCCTTGGATTGATGCACTTCCATTCCTAAAAAATACGTCATCTCTCCAAGATTTGTCATTTCAAAAACCTGAAACATACTCTTCTTGAATTTGTCAATTTCATGAATATCATCTCCAGTAACCAGTAAATCATCTACATAAAGTGACACTATCAGCTTCTTCCCATTGCCACAAGTTTTCACATAAAGAGTATGCTCATTTTGGCTCCTCCTAAAACCATGTTGAAGAAAGTGTGTATCGATTCTGCTGTACCAAGCTCTTGGAGCCTGTTTCAACCCGTACAAGGCTTTATGAAGCCTATAAACTTTATCTTCATGGCCTGAAATAACAAAACCAGTAGGCTGTTCTACAAATATTTCTTCTTGCAGGACTCCATTTAAAAAAGCTTATTTAACATCCAAATGAAATATCCTCCATCCATATTGAGTTGATAGAGCAACAAGTAATCTAATAGTTTCATGCCTAGCAACCGGGGCAAATGTATCACCATAATCAACTCCAGCCATTTGAGAATACCCTTTTACAACAAGTCTAGCTTTGTGCTTGTGAATGGAACCATCCGGATTTAATTTTGTTCTATAAACCCATTTAACTCCTATCACTTTTCTTTCCTTAGGCCTTGACGTGAGTTCCCAAGTACCATTCTTATTGATTATTGACAACTCCTCCTTCATTGCATCACTCCATTCTTTCAACATTGATGCTTCTTCAAAACAAGAAGGTTCATTCACTGCAAAACTACATTTTTCATAAATTTCAGCCAAGGACTTGGTCTTTAACACTGGAGAGTCAGATTCAGCTTCTTGATCTTCAAGGTCATGTGTAGCTTGACTTTGATTATCAATTTCAGGAGGATTGTTAGCTTGCTGCACTGTCATTTCACTTCTTTTCACTTGCTGGATTTCCCAATCCCAAAATGCATCTTCATCTACTTGAATATCTCTGCTGATCACAATCTTTTTCGACTTGAGATTGTACACTCTATACCCTTTGGACCTTGCTGCATAACCCAAAAAGATCCCCATTTCAGCCTTGTCATCAAGTTTTGACCTCTTTACATCTGCTATATGAGTATAATAGATTGAACCAAATGTTTTTAAATGCTTAACAGAGGGTTTCATACCAGACCAAGCTTTCATTGGTATTTTCCCTTGAACCGCTTTAGTTGGAAGCATATTCAAGAGATACACGGTTGTATACACTGCTTCAGCCCAGAAATTCTTTGGTAACTTCTTTTCTGCAATAAGACATCTCGCCATCTCCATAACAGTCCTATTTCTCCTTTCGGAAACCCCATTCTGCTCAGGGGTGTAGCTAACTGTCAGTTGGTGTGTAATTCCCATTTCTTCACAAAATGCATTGAACTCATTTGAAGTGTACTCCTTTCCATTATCTGACCTTAGCTTCTTAATTTTACATCCACTATCAGACTCTACCATAGCTTTAAACTTTTTAAAAACATTGAAAGTTTGAGTTTTACTTGACAGAAAATACACCCATGTCATTCTAGTCAAGTCATCAATAAACAAGATAAAATACTTGTTTTCACTTAAGGAGGAAATACTCATAGGACCACACAAGTCAGTGTGCACAAGTTCAAGCTTATGTTTTGCCCTTGTAACATTTGCTGATGAGAGAGGCTTCCTATGCATTTTTCCCATTTGACAAGCATTGCATACATTCTCAATGCAACTCACAGTAGGCATATCTCTAACCATGTCATGGGATTGCAAATACTTCAATGCATTCATATTGAAATGACCATCTCTCTTGTGCCATAATATAGAATCATCATATTTGGAAACCAATGCAAAGTGATTTACTTGATCCAAGCTCAATGTAAAACTGTTATCATGCATTTCTACCTTAACAACTTCAACACCATATGAATCAAACATAATGCAGTAATTATCCATAAATGAGAGTGAATAACCCTTCTTCAATAGCTGAGCAACACTCAAAAGGTTCTGGTCTAAGTCTGGAATTAAAAGAACATCAGAAATTAATTTAACTCCTCCACTAGTTTGAATAGAAACTATACCTTTTCCAGCTGCCTGCACCACTTCGCCATTTCCAAGCTTTACTTTTGTCCGGTCAGCTCTATCTAGTGAAGAAAAAAGGCTCACATCCCTTGCCATGTGACTTGTACACCCGCTGTCTATGTACCAAACATCCTTCGAGACTGAGTAGCATGCTTGAGTTGCCATAAACAAGTGATCTTCATATTGATGTTGCTCATCTGTAAAGTTTGCTTGCTGTGTAGGTTGTGGTTGCATTTGGTTTGGCTTTGATCTGCAGAACTTCTCTTTGTGACCCCATTTTTTACAATAATTGCATTGGATTTGTGGCTTGCCTTTGTACCAACAATCCTTTGACAAGTGGTTTGTCCTTTTGCAGGTTGAACAAAGGTGGGAATTTGCCTTTTGCTGCATATTCTGATGAGCCCCCATCCATCTTGCTTTTTCCTTTTTGATCTCCAATTTTCTTTTCAAAAGTTTGCTTCTTTTGATCCTTTTGAACATGTTGCTTCCCCTTGTGTCTTGCTTGAAAGGCACCTTCAGTCACATCATCCCTTCTCATAGAGATCCTTTGCTCTTGAGCTTGGAGCTTGCTTACCATTTCTGAAATTGTCAATTTTTTCAAGTCACATGACTCCTCAATGGCTGCAACTTTAGCTTCAAATTTTTCAGGCAAACTGATCAACATCTTTTCGACAACCTTATAGTCTTCCACTACCTCTCCATATAGCCTCATTTGATTCACCAATTCAAACAACTTGCAGGTGTAATCTTTAACAGACTCACCCTCTTTCATTTTCAACATCTCAAACTCTCTTTTAAGAGTTAACATCTTGACACTTCTTACTCTTTCACTACCCTCATATCTTTCTTTTAGCTCATCCCATATTTGCTTGGGTGTTTCAAGATGCATAATGCTTGTAAACACACCATCTATCAAAGCTGAATGTAGGCAAGTGACAGCTTTGTCTTTCTTCATCTTCTCCTCCTCATGTTGCTTGATTTGAGCTATGGTAGGATTAGCTCTAAGTGGAGGGTCTTGCTTCTCTTGTTCTACATGCTCCCATAGACCAAAGGACTTCAAAGAAGACTTCATTTTTATTGCCCATATCTGATAATTTTCCCCAGAAAATTGAGGAACAGCCAAGGCAGAGCTGCTTCCTGAGGCCATCTGAACACTCATAAGTATTTAATCTCTCAAAAGCAAGTGTTTAAGCTCACAAAACTCTCAATATTATACCTCACAGCCCATAAGAACAATGCTCTGATACCACTGTTAGAAGATCAACTCATACATAGCCATTAACCATCAGCACATCACATGGAAATAAACTCTGTAAGCAGAGTTTCAACCAGAACATAACAAATCAGTTTTGCCAACATACATAGCAGCTTCTTTATTGAACTTTTTATATGAGTACAGGACTGATTCTAGCCATACAATATTACCAAATACAAGTACACAGCCCATTCCATTGAGAAGACAAAAATCTGAAATTAGAATTACCTAACCCCACTATAATAACTAAAGCAAACTTAACACATTACATCAAACTGCACACAAGCTTAACCATTACATTTAAACTAAATTAAATAAGGTTGCTTGAACCATAAGAAGACACAAAATAACAAACATAGCTAAAGAGTTTATAGGAAAAGTTTCACATTGTTAACAACCACATCAAGGGAATTTATTGGCAAATATAGCGAAATGTTGAATCAATGATGTTTTACGTTATTGAACAATACAAAATTGAGGGCGCAGAGAACAAGACCATTAGATTTTTAATTGTCCAACACAGCAACCCATGACTAGCCAGTTTTACATATTATATAGAAAGTTCAACGTATCATATGTTGCCATCTTTGCGACAAGTTAAAATAACTGCCAAATTATGTCACACTACTTTTCTGATCACATCCTGAACAAATAAACAAGAAAAGGCAGTTTCCCTTATTTTCTTCTTGTTTTGTTTCCATTGTTGAAGAGTCAGCTTTGGAAGTAACATATAGTAGACAATGTGGGGGCATCTCATTTCATATAATATGTCGGTATATGCAGCAAAAGACTTGTCTCTTTTGAGCGACCTTTTTCCAGTGCTAAAAGGGCCAAGTTGACTTGTATTTTATAGTGTTAAGCAGCAGCAATCAAATTTGTTGTACTGACAACGTGACAAAATTACCGCCCCCCTTTCTTTTTTCACCTAGTTGACTTTGCGTAAAGCAATATTTAAGTTACTGACAACAACTTGCACAAGAGGGCCTCAATGGCACAGAGATATAAATATTGATAAGGTATGTATAGATAATAGATATGCACATTACATTAATATGTGGATTTATAAAACCATGCCTAGATTGGCCTGTTTAATTTAACTGACATCATGTTGTACATGTTTTTTCTTTTTATGCTGTGCTGGCTATTGTACGATTTCTTCATTTAAGTCTCTCATATTAAATTGGACTTTACTGAGTCTTTGATTGCATGCCAACATGGGGGCAGAATCTGCCGAAGAGTTGGACAGAAGCCTGCTAATTCATTGATGCATATATCTAGTTGATGCACTTGGTTTGCACTGTTATTAGCCATAAGAGGGCTAAACCATTTTGGAGTAGAAAGTGGGAACTGCCCTCAAATTACGAAGACTAAATTGTCCTGTCGATCTGAAATGAGAACTTAATTAGTCCAATTCAATGGCATGTGAGGTGGGACCACATTTGGCCACCAAGCCGTACGTAATACTCAATGCAATAAATGACTGTTTATGCCAGTGGGTGCAAGAATTTGGTGACAAAGTAATGCAAGTGGGGCGAGAGAGCCTCCTTGGCAGTTTATCTTTGTTGATTAACATGTTTGCACTTTTTGGTTATATATTAGATTAGAAGATTACATACTTTTGTTTGCATGAACGTTTTGTCTTCTATGTAATGTACTAATAGAACATGCCCTCATCATGCAGATCAATTGGCTTCACGGATGGACCAAACCCAAATATAAACACATCACAAATTCAAATATAATCATATAAGTCGAATTGAATCAAGACTTGTGAGATAATTCAAACTCTTATATTATGTCAGTGACCAACAAACTTAAAAATTTAAACTAATAATAAAGGGTCCAATAAATGATATAAGTCTTTATAATAATTTTTTCTTCAAATAAGGAGAAAAAAAATGATGGAACAAATTTGAATTCAAAATGTTGAAAAATTCAAAAGCTATTGAGTTTAATATAATGGTAGTAGGTGGAGGTGTGTCTTTCACACGCTTTACTTTCACAGAAAATTGTCTCAAAAAAAAACTTGTTTGTATTGAATTCGAGAGTTGATCTTTTCATTGATAAAGACTAGATCAAATATGATAAAGGCCTACAAGGAACGCGTCATTTTCTATCTCTCATCAACTATTTTTTGAGAGATATCTTTCATCAACTTGAAATAACAATGGTCATATTGAAGCAGCTCGCCAATCAAAAGCTGCCATTGTTGCACGAAAGATATTTATTCAACGCGTTTTGATTCTTCTTCGGATGATATCCAATTTACAAAAAGTTTGGTGGGTTCCATGTTATAATAATTAACTTTTTTGGTCATGGTCTATTAAGACAACTACAATATATATATATTGTCAAAAGTTTTTTATTTTTAGTGGAGAAAAACTGCTATTGACTTTTCAATACCAACATGCAAAGATTTTATTGAATATTTCTGGGATGAGAGAGATGACTAGTTTTTGTGATTATTGAACTAGTAGTAATTGTTAGATGCTTTGTACGTCTTGGTTAGTGATGATATCGAATGGGGTTTCAGTTTTATGCAAAATTTGATACTTAAAGGAGCCGAAAAAGCTTGTGAAGTTTCTTGCAATCTGAAGCATACTTGTCCGTTGAGAGAGATGAGTCTGAGAATTCAAGTCTTTGTTCTGTCTATTTGCTTCCAGTTTTTGATCATAGCAGCTGTGACAAACACAGAAGACGGTAAGTTTGAGTTTAAAGTTTAATTAGTATCTCTATGTCCTATGTTTGGTGGATTGATATTACATTTACAAGCATGTTAATATGTACTTCAAAGAGGTTTTAAATTTGTATGTTATTTAGCTTTCTTTGGTTCCAAGCTAGATTGACTATTGAAAGGCTGCTAAAGGATCTTTTCCATAATTGAATGCTCATGAACATTTTTTGCCTGTTGTGTTCTCGTGTGTGTGTGTTTATAAATGTATACTTTTTAATCTATGGATTGCATATCATCGGTAATTCAGTCATTTGACAGTTTCAGTTGGTTGTATAATGGTCTTGATTGTACATGCTGTTAGTGCTAATTATTTGAAAACATGAGATACTTGGTCAAATCTATAGAGAGATTCAACTCTAGGAAGATATTTTCTGTTTTTGTTGTTTGGTTAGTGAAGTAACACTTGTTTGGTGTTGTTGTGGATAATTTAGTTTGTTGCGACTGACTCAAGCACAAATTTGTAATCTTTGTTGAATTGTGATGCAGCTGCTGTGTTAAAATCTCTCAAAGATATTTGGGAGGGCTCACCACCTAATTGGCGGGGTTCGGATCCGTGTGGTGACCAATGGGATGGAATTGAGTGCTCCAACTCACGCGTGACCTCTATGTAAGTTATTGGGATTTTTTTGTATTAGTTTTTATTCTGATAGCATATTTATGTTACTGGAAGATTGCTTTTTCTCGCTATTCAATCTATCCAATTCTCTATTTCAGAACATTATCAAGTATGGGATTGTCTGGTTCACTGTCTAGTGACATCACAGGCTTATCAGAACTGCAAACTCTGTAAGTCTTCAATATGCACCTGCACTTCTTCACATTTGGTACTCATCTTGCAACTAGTGTGGTTGAACCATCATTCAACTATCATCTGTATTTAGTACTTCCCATATTCCATCCTTATTTACACACATTCCTTATATGTCACGCGATTCACTGCTCAATATATATGCTATGCAAAACTTATTTGTCACATTAAGAGACTATTTGTTACCTATTTGTAATCTATTCAATTCATTTAAATCATCACCTCCTTTGATGGTTATGTTGGAAGTTTTTATAGCTAGAATTTTCAGATTTTGATTATGAACACTCTTCATATAGGGATTTGTCCTACAACAAGGACCTCAAAGGACCTCTTCCACCGACAATGGGGGATTTGAAGAAGTTGACAAACTTGTAAGGAGATACACTTTCTTGGTCCAGTACAAACTGACTGCAAACTTATGTGATTAGAGTTCCTGATAAAATTGTATTATGTGTATTTTGCATTTCAGGATCCTTGTTGGTTGCAGTTTCTCTGGGCCAATTCCTGACTCTATTGGATCTCTACAGCGGCTGGTCTTCCTGTAAGCATTTTGATTCTATAATCCTATACTTGCACTATTGCAATTAACAAAGTATGCAAAGTAACATGTTCAAACTCATCTTTCTCAACTTATTGTTTCTGCATGCAGGTCTTTGAATTCTAATAGCTTCAGCGGACGGATTCCACCTACCATTGGTAATCTGTCTAATCTTTATTGGCTAGATCTTGCTGACAACCAACTTGAGGGGCCAATCCCAGTCTCGGATGGAACTTCACCTGGTCTAGATATGCTAATTCATACAAAACACTTGTATGTCACATCCATGTGCTTTTTATCTCTCTTTTACTATGGCCTTATTTTGTGTACACTAATCTAAAACATTATCCATCATCATCTACAGTCATCTCGGAAAAAACCGATTATCAGGCCGCATCCCAGAAAAGCTTTTCACCCCAGAAATGGTTCTGATTCATGTGTAAGTATCATAAAGTCATCTTAAGCCATTAGACAAGAAAATGTACATATAACTCTCTTCGGACCAATAATAGCTATAGACTGACAAAGTCTCATTTCTTTATTGCCAGGCTATTTGACAGCAACCAGCTCACTGGCCCCCTTCCATCTTCACTTGGACTAGTGAAAACTTTGGAAGTTGTGTGAGTATCTACATCTGATGTGCTCAAGTAAACTACTAATGATAGACTACAGACTGAGAAATTTGTTATCTATTTTATTCTGATGAGTTTCTGGTCTTGATTTCAGACGTTTTGATCAGAATTCATTGTCCGGAAATGTTCCTTCAAACCTCAACAATCTTACACATGTTAACGAACTGTAAGCTGACACAGAGACATTGAAGATATACTTTTTATAATTTCTTCAGGAATGTCTTCATTGTCTTGCAGGAATAATTTGGTCTCACAAGTGTTTGATTATCCTGTTTTCAGGTTTTTGTCTAACAATCAACTGATTGGTCCCATACCCAACCTGACCGGCATGAACCTCCTCAGCTACTTGTAAGTAGATGAGGTTTAATAACTCTTTTATATGTTCAGTCATTTATAATATGAGGGTAATCAAAAGTTTTATCCAAGAGAATCTCTTCTTATATTCACTTACTCATTTTCATTTTCCGCAGGGACATGAGTAATAACAGTTTTGATCCATCAACTGTTCCTTCATGGTTTTCAACCTTACAGTCACTAACATCATTGTGCGTATCTCTATTTTTCGAACATGCACAAATACAATTCAATTCATCTTGCATTATAAGTTATGAAGTAAATTCACCACGGAGTTGTTCTACAGGCATATGTTCTGTTAAATCATGTCTATCCTGTCTTTTTTGCACAGTATCGATATTATAGATTACCAAGTTTCTCTACTGATGTTTCCTTAATATCTAATACATTGCATTCTAAGGTTCAATCTCTGTCTTTCTTGCATAAAATACAACTAACTCATGCCGTCAGTTCAGCTGTACAAGCAAACGTTTTACGATCGTATTGAGGATGCATCAACATTTCAGACTTTCAGTCTTCTAATTCAATTTTTCGTCACACTTTATGTAAATTCATTGATCAAAAGGTTTATCTATGAGATCTTCCCATGCTGTATATCAGATTAAAAGTCTTCATGTGATATCTATTTTTCTTGTCTATGCAATGTCTCTATTAGTGTGTGTGCATCTGCACATGTGTGCATATGTACATGTTAATGCTTATGCACAAGAATTTTATAAACAAGATAGCAACTAATCAACCATATTCTACTTCAGAGTGATGGAGAAAACTGAACTTCAAGGTCAAGTGCCTGCTAGCATATTCAGCCCTTCTAATCTACAGACAGTGTGAGTATCATCTTAAGTATCAAATTCAATAACACCTCATTTAATGTTACTTCTATTTAAAATTCCAAATGAAACATACTAATGATATTCTTGACACATGGTGACAGGGTTCTGAAACGTAACAGCCTAAATGGCACCTTGGATGTTGGCTCCAGCCACAGCGAACAGCTTCAATCCATCAATTTGCAGGGCAATCTTATTTCAGCTTTCGTAGACTATCCAGAAGCTAATAACGATATTATAATAATGTAAAGCTTAATTCTTCCACTTTTAAAGAATATATTCTTTTCAATACTTGGCTGAAAAGCTGAGGTGACTAGTGACTTGTTTAGCAAGCAATCCTGGATCAAACAATATTTTATTTTAACTCACTGTGGTTTCTTTCTATAAAACTCTGCAGACTTGTTGGCAATCCAGTTTGTATGGAGTCAGGAGAAACAAAACCTTATTGCACGGCTACTGAACGGGATTCCTCTTATTCAACACCACCAAAGAACTGTGTACCCACTTCCTGCAGTTCAAATCAAATTGCCAGCCCAACTTGCTTGTGTGCATACCCCTATACAGGGGTTCTACACTTCAGAGCTCCTTCATTTGCAGGCGTAGGAAATACGACTTATTATGAAAGTCTCGAGGAGTCAATCACGAAAGCCTTTCAGTCTTTCAAACTTCCTGTAGATTCAATTTCTCTAAGTAATCCGCGCAAGAGTGTATCTCAATACTTTGAAATAAAGCTAGCAGTATTTCCTTCAAGCCTAGAGAGTTTCAACCGGACAGGAATTTCTAGGATTGGATTTGTTCTTAGCAACCAGACTTACAAGCCTCCGAAAGAATTTGGACCTTTCTACTTTATGGGTGATCGGTATACACACTTCGGTGGTAATTCTATTACTTCCCCAGAACTAAAACTAGTCCTTGACAGTGTTGCTTGACTTGGTATTGATGCAGCTTTGTTTTATGACATCTTTTAGGAGCATCTACTGCAAGATCAGAGAAGTCAACAAGCATTGGCATTATAATTGGAGCAGCAGTTGGAGGTTGTGTCCTTCTGATACTATTACTCCTTGCAGGAGTTTACGCTTATCGTCAAAAGAGGAGAGCAGAGAAAGCAAATGATCAGAACCCTTTTGGTATGACAAGGATTTCATCTACTTATCGTTTTATATTTCCAGTTTATACATTATTATACTTATGTTGCATAAATTGCAGCTCATTGGGACCCGAATAAGAGCAGTGGTAGTATTCCTCAACTAAAAGGAGCAAGGTGCTTCTCCTTTGAAGAGCTGAATAAATACACCAACCACTTTGCAGACGCCACTGATATTGGATCTGGGGGCTATGGAAAGGTTTGATTCCTCATTTTCCTTTACTGCAAACAAATACATGGTCAATATTGTCTAGCCAACATTGGTTTTGCATAGAGCGGGTGTGACAAAGCATCATCAAATTATTATTAGTTTGTTGTCTGATCATTCTTTTTGACAATAATTGAGTTATCTCAAAAGTTAAAACCAGCATCAATGATTAGTAAAGTTTTATTTTGTTAAACATCCTTGCAGGTTTACAGAGGAACTCTTCCCTCAGGAGAACTGGTCGCCATCAAACGTGCTAAGCAAGGATCTATGCAGGGTGGGCAAGAATTCAAAAATGAAATTGAACTTCTATCAAGAGTCCATCACAAAAATCTTGTCGCTCTTTTGGGATTTTGCTTTGAACGAGGCGAGCAAATTCTGGTATACGAGTACATTACAAATGGTTCTTTGAGGGATAGTCTATCAGGTACCTCTTCCTGTTTCTTCACCATCTCCACAATAATAACATTATTGGGAAAGTGCAAATTCTTCACACACGATATTGTTCATCATCTCTAAAACAATTGCATACTATATATATGCAGGGAAAACTGGAATCAGACTTGATTGGATAAGAAGACTGAGAATAGCCCATGGTGCAGCTAGAGGCCTAGCCTATCTGCATGAGCTCGCCAACCCTCCTATTATACATAGAGATATCAAATCAACAAATATATTGCTGGACGAACGTTTGACTGCAAAAGTTGCTGATTTTGGTCTCTCTAAGCCTATGGGTAACAGCGAAAAGGATCATATCACTACTCAAGTCAAGGGGACAATGGTAAGTACTTCCAAACACACACTTGTTCTAGCATGAATATTAACTATGCAAAGTCAACTTCACAGAAGATTCTATACCAATGTTATGAGTTCTTCGGTGCAGGGTTACTTGGATCCTGAATATTACATGACTCAACAATTGACCGAAAAGAGTGATGTCTATAGCTTCGGGGTGCTGATGTTGGAGCTACTAACCGCAAGAAGGCCAATTGAGCGGGGCAAGTATGTTGTAAGAGAAATAAGGATGGCAATGGACAAGAACAAAGATCTATACAACCTATACGAAATTCTTGATCCAACCATTGGCTTGGGGACGACACTAAAAGGTTTCGAAAGATTTGTGGATCTAGCACTGAAATGTGTGGAAGAATCAGGAGCTGAGAGGCCTACAATGAGTGAAGTTGTGAAAGAGATTGAGCTAATGTTGCAGCTTGCAGGAATAAACCCGAATGCAGATTCAGCAGCCACTTCTGGAAGCTATAGTGGTGCAAGTAAGGGAAATGGCAAACATCCATATGGCGATGAGGCCTTCAATTATAGTGGCGGTTTTCCACCATCACAGTTAGAGCCCCAGTAAGTATCACTTTGATGCCTTAAACGTCAAAATGTGGTATCAGATTTGGACGGAGAATGCCGTTTGTTTTGGATCTTCGTTGTTGTTCATGCATTGTGCAATGTGTTAAAAAGGACTAGAGCCGCCGTTCAAATTGTTTCGTGGCTTGTATATATATGGCACAAAATATGTGCATAAGAAGAGTCTCTACTTCTATTCTAAGCACTAAGTAGGTGAGAGCATGGCTTACCAACACGACTAATATTTTTTAACACTTTTTTATTATTTAATTTTTTTAATAATAAAAATACTCTTACTTTAAAATGTTAAATACCCGCACAAACAGAGGAAAAAAAAAAAAAAAGAACACCGTCCGTGACACCACGCTCAAGCAAACCCAAAAAAAGAAGAAAGGATACAACCGCGTCTTATATTAGAATGCCATTTTCATTCATGTTTTGTGTTTCTTAAAAATATATATATATTCTGTGTTTGTCACGATTCATCCATCATCAACTATTTTCAACAACATCATCATTCATCCATTTCATCCATTCTCTAACAACATCAACAACTACTACTACAACATCCATCCACAACATCCAAAAAATATATACATAGAAGAGAGGGATGAAATAAAATGAAAAAAAAAAATCAAACAAGAAAAATCAAAATCATCTGGTTTTGACGAACTCAGAACTATATGATTCTTCCATCAATGATATTCAAAAAAAAAAAAATCAGAATAGTGGAATGAAATAAAAAAAAAAAAATAGAATCATCCGATTCTGATGAACCCAGAACTAAAGGGTTCTAGGTTTTGGGTTCGAACCAAAAACCATCGAGTTCTAGGTTCAAACCCAAAACCAAATAAAAAATAAGAAAAGAGATGGAAGAGAAAGGTGCTAGCGATGGAGGAGCAAGCGAGGGCGAGAGAAAGAGAGAGATGGAGGAGTAAGAGAGAAAGAATAAGGTACAAAGAGAGCGACAAAAAGAGAGAGATGAAGAAGTAAGAGAAATAATGGTAAAGAGAGAGTTGAAAAATTTTTATTAGGTTTTTTTAAAAATAAAAAATAAAGACATTAGTATCTTTTCATTCAATTAGATACTAATAAAACTCATGCAGTTTTTTTATGCTAATTAAACATGATACCATCCTTTGGTGCTATTTGGAATTATTTACTCATTTTAATATTGTTTCTGCTGGTTTTTAAAAGAAAACTGAAGTCTCGTTTGAATTCAAATGTTAGTTGCATCAAACTAGTATACAATACAAAAACAAAACCAGTAAAGAGAGGCATGCAATCATCAACTTTTGACAACTATTATATGAAGAGTTTTGATCTTTTGCAAAATGGAATCTAAACATATACCTCAAGACTCAGGTCACTGGTTTCTCCAGAAGAGCAGAGAAGTACCATTCATTTCTCTCTTTTCCACGGTCATACTTCATACCAGCATTCCATCTCAGCTTCTTGAATCCAACTCTGTCCAACATCGGAACATAAGTTTGATTCAGCTGAGACCCCAAGCAGAAGAAATGGTCAAGCCAGAAAAGCCCCCCTGGCCTCAGGACTCTGTAGATATCATAGAGTGTGAACTCAAGCATTGCCTCAGGGATCCAGTTGCTCAAAATATGCATAGAATGCACTATATCCAAAGTGTTTTCGAAGAAGGGAAGCCTCTGAGAGACACTGACATGCATTGAAATCAAGCCCCTAGAAGCAATGAAACTGTTGAATGGACCATCAAGGTTCATTGAAGTTGTCACAATAGTCACATTCCTCTCCCTCATTCTGGCAGCAAATGTGCCTGATCCACCTCCAATGTCAAGTCCAATCCTGATTGTCCCTCCAGGTTTCATCTTCAACACTTGATCAATTCCAAAATCAAGCCTGCCATTGTCATACATCCACCTACTCTTCTCTCTGCCTTGCAAATCAAAGCAATCTTTGCAATCAAAGAAGCCTGGTGCATTTTTCCTGTCAATGAGACAATCATAGCTTTTACAAGTGTATGGATCCCATATGATGCTAGTGTCTGGTGGCTTCCCCCAAAGACTCTCAGGAAATGGAGCTGGTTCCACGTAGTTGGCAGGAGACTTGGGGTGGCATCTTCTTCTGGGAAGTGGCTCACAACCCTTAAGCATCAACTTTTGAGCAAAAACATCATCAACTGGACACTCCCCACCAACCTCATAACTCATATACTGCACCAACTCCTCTTGAAACTTCAAGCAGCCTGCACCAACTGGTGCAAACACCTCACCTGATCCACTCCTTGGAGAGAACCCAAGTGGGAGCTTGTGAGACCCTATTGCAAGCCTCACTTCATCAGGCAAACCAAAGCCTATTTCCCCACCAACAAGCTTCTCAAACAGGCTCAGTTTCTGAGGTGCAGTCTCTACGTGTTTATATTGTCTAGCAGTCAGCTCAATGAGCAAGGCCTGAACAAGCAAGTTGGTGGAGTTTAGCTGCTGCTGCAGCTCAAGAACGATGGAATGGCTAGCTGCAAGCTCCCTTCTGGTGGAGTTGAGCTCATGGATCAAGAGGGTTGGAGAGTCATCATAGAGTGGCAAAACGAGATGGTGGTGAGTGTAGCCAAAAGGGCCAGTGAAGATGTAGATAGTGAGAAGATTAGTGAGTATGACAAGCAAGAGAATCTTGAGCTTGAACTTGTTATTTGGATGGTGATGATTTGCTATCTTTTTTGCATGTTTGTCTTCATGATCATCTTCACTTCCCATATTTGTCTATGCAAGTTTTTGCGGTAGAGCAGATATGTGATCATGAATCCATGATTATGATAAAAAAAATGTCGAGAGAGAGACTGAGATTGATGTCCAAGTGGCTTCGTGGACCGTGTATCGCCGGTTTGCACGTTCAAGGATCTGTGCAACTTTTATTACATAACATGCAAGATGCAAAGTTTGTCAACTTTTGCACTCTCTCCGGATCTCGAGCCTTCGCTCATTCAATTTATATTTATTTCTTTTAAGTGAAATTCGCATTAACGTGTATAGATTTTATGATTACTATCGTAGGTGAAGCATTCAATTTTGTGGATTAATGTTAAACTTGTCAATTAGTGTGAAACTTTATATAACGTGATTACTAATGCTAAAATTTATAGATAGTGTAAGTTAAAGTTTATAAATTTTATAGAATTGATGTTATAAATTTAATATTCAATTTCAAAAAGAATAATATTATATTATCTAAAAATTTATTCAAATATATTATTCTAATGATATGGTAAATTTATATGTAATTATCATATCGTTAATACATCATTCTAAAATCAACATGTTCGTTACAAATCAAATTACCATTTTATTTAAATAAAATTTTTGGATAATATTTTAGGAAATCTAACATTATTTTTTAAAAAATTAGATACCATGAATTCTATTATAAAAATATTATCATCAAGTGGTTAAATTCGCAATAAAAGGGGTAGCCATTATCAAAGAATTAAAAGATATTTTAAGCATTTGAGGGACTTGTTTGCCAACGGAAGGACCGGAGGAAGTTGAGTAAAGTCAAAGGTTTCCATTTCGTTTTATAACTTCAACAAATATTGTTTTGTCTAAACTTTGATTATTAATTTTTAATCTTGCAAGCAAGTGCACTCATTTGTCTCCATCACGCGCTTGCTCCATTTTGGATCTCAAAAAACACATTTCCTTAAAATTAATCTTCTTTTTTTTTTTTGTTCAAATCATAGCATTTATGTAAAAGCTTGTCATTATATTATAAAAATAGATATTTTTTTATGTTATAGGAGTGGATATTTTTTTATATTATAGATACAATATATCCAAATCATGTTAATGTTGATTTTTTTACTAATGTCAAATTTAAAAGATGAATAAATAAAGTTAAGAGTGACAATATTTTTACCCCTTAAAAAATTGTATATACACTCATTTTGTATTTACACCCCATTAAGATTTTTAAAAATTCATATTTTATAAATACACCTTATGTATTTTCAATTATGTCTATTCATTTATTTACGTTTTAAATATTATAGATAAATAATTATAAATATAATTAAATCCACTAAATTAAAACATTAAAAAAATTCAAAATTTTTAAGCTTGTTTTGATGCTCTATTTCATGTCTATGACTTCTCCATCTTATATTTTACCTCATATTCACTCAAAATTCATGTATTTCACCAAAATCTTACATGTAAAACTTTCAAACAAAACTTAAAACTTTCGTTTTCATTAAAGTTAAACTTTAATCAACAAAAAAAAAAACAAAACAAAACAAAATCCTTCGAATCTAGACTTTCATTTTCATGATTTACAAAACCTTCAAAAACACAACAAAAAACTCTCATCTTTAACTACCATTGATGAAAACAAACTAAAGAGTATTCAAATTTAATTATAATAATAACAATATCATCTTTTTCTAGGAAAAAAAATATAACAATATCATCCTTTAATTAAAGTGTTAATAATTTAATTTAAAGGTAATATTGAAAGGGGCATAGGCAAAAGTAATATATTTAAGTATTGACTTAATATTTATGTCCCTTTTGAGAAAAAGTAACAATTGAGTCACAAATAATATGTAAAAGTACCAATATACATTTCCAGTAAAAATATGTAATAGTAGTTGAGTTTTGAAAAAAACTTGTTCCCTCCAAAATCAAAAGCCTATACATTTTGAAAACTTGAAAAAAACTTATTCCCCCCCAAAATCAACAACCTCTACCTCCCCATAAATCAACAGCCTCTGTCTCCCCCAAAATCAACAGCCTCTATCTCCCCCAAACCTCCGTCTCTGTTGGTCGCGACTGTCTCTCCCTTCCGTCACCACTAGTCACACCAAGGTCACCGGTATTACTAACACTCAATATATTAGTGTGACTAGTGTTTTCGCTACTGGTTTTTTTCATCTACCCATGGCACCATTAGTCACACTAAGGCCACTAGTATTACAAATACTCAATACTTTGGTGTGACTAATGTTTTTGCTACTGGTTTTTTCATCTACTCATGGCACCATTAGTCACACTGAGACCACTGGTATTACTAACACTCCTCATGGTGTGGTGTGACTAGTGATTAGGTCACTGTTTTGATACAAAACCTTAAGAATGTGACTCTCTTTAATAAAAAGATCACTGAACACAAACACAAACTAGTTTATTATAATAAATGAAGATAGTTTTGCATTTGTTACAAATAAAAGCAACGATATTTTAACAAACTAGTTTTGAAGATGGTGGATGGAAAGAATGGAAGTGGTTGTGAAGAAGAAAATGAAGATGGATGGTGGCTGAAATTCGTAGTGCAGAAGAGAATGTAGATCGATGGTGGATGGTGGCTGTGAAGACGAAAATGAAGAGAAAAAAATGAAAGAGAATGACGATGGATGGTGGATGGTGGCTGTGAAGAAGAAAATGAAGATGGATGATGGTTGGTAGTGCAAAAGAGAAGCAAGGTGGATGGTGAATGGTGGCTGGAATTTGTAGTGCAGAAGAGAAAGAAGGTGGATGGTGGATGGTGCAGAAAATGAAGAGAAGAAAATGAAAGAGAAAAGAGTAGCAGAAGAGAGAAAATATAAAAGAGAAAAGAGGAAATGTCAGCAGTTTTAAATTTTAGAAAGGGTATTTGTGTCCAAAAAAATATGGCTTGAGACTCAATTGTTAACTTTATTGAAATGAGATAAAATTGTCAATCCAATAATTGAAAATGCCATCTACTGACATTTCCTCATATTGAAATATTAAAATTTTCTAAATTAAGGGGCCTACATACGATTTTAGAGGGTGGAAATATTGCCACTCTAAAGTTACAGTTCTTTGAGCATGGCCTTGATTTGATGAGTCCGCCCATCTCAGTTACCTGCACATTTAATCTGGGCCAAACTCATCAAATTTCTGCTGGTGTTATTGACACCCCACCTATGTTGTCTGGAAGCCCAATATTCCACTCTATATTGGGCTTAATGTGGGCCTGAGACAATACTTTTTATCATACTAAAATGACATTTGACCACCTATTGATATGATACACCAACCCTACCCACTTTTGCATCTCCTTAGTTGACAAATCGTGCGACTTTCAATCAATTTTGTATTTATTGTATCATTTATAGTGTTAGTTGCGAACTTGCTGTCCACACATGAAAAATCTTCAAGTTGTAAATACAATTCTAATTTTCCATTCTGTTAAGCATTTGTTAGGTAACTATAGAATTTAATATTAATGGAAAAGCACTCCTATACCGATAGTTTTCTACTCTTTCAAATATATATATATATAGTTTTCTACACATTTAAAATCATTCGATTTTATCTCTATTTTATCCCCGATAGAGTTGATTAGAAAACCGTTATTAATATCTTTGAGCAAAATCTTGTCACTTGCTACTTTTTGTTTTAAAAAAAGTTAATATTAAACGGGTCAAAAGTCTATTAAAATCTATTTAGATTAATTATTAGTTACGCAACCGAACATCTATTTCTATAATCGAGAGATAATAATTCATATACTAAAAAGAAAATTACTTAACCACACTTAAAAAATCAGTTTGGTGATAATCAAATCTCCTTCATTTTAGTGAATAGAGAGATATACAAGCATATGTGCAAAGAAGTGGTGTGCATGTCATTAACTATTTAATAAAATTCGATTTGGTTCATTCCAAAAGTTTTTAATGATAAAATTAATGCCAAGATCAAATCTAAATCTTATTTTAACAAATAGGGATATCAATCAGCAAATCTGCAAATCTTCCACCAGTCTACAGCTCAGACTTGGAAACATTGAAAACACTTCGAATTTGATTTGGACCATGTTATGCTCAACATCTCTCTTTCAAAATTTTGCCCACATCCTAATATCATCGTTTCTTCATGGTCATAACAATTATTATTAGTAACATCTTTTAGGACCACTTACCACCAAACCCAGATCCCAATTTTCTTTTTCTTTTTGTGTTTGGTGAGATTTGATTTGTGAAATGGACCAATTCAAAGGGTTTTATAAATAAATAAGTAAAATAAATATCACTATAAAATTAAATAATATTACTATATCTTTAGTAATTCTCACAACTTTACACTTACACATAAACGAATAGTAATCATTCATTTTTCAGCATTAATTGGACAAGCTTGTGCTAGTTTCCTCAGGTTTTCAATGATCATAACCAATTTCGTATTAAGCCGATTCACAAAGCATTTTGGCACCCATCCTGCAGGATCTAACTGAAAAAACCAAAAATAGAACAGATCAATTTTCCAAATTGTCAAATTATATGTATTTTAATCAAACCTTAATGAATGAATACCAATAAAATTTGAAAAAAACGTGTTAATGTAGTGGCACCAACACTAATTTCCTTAATGCAAAATGCAAAGTTCAAGATATCAAGTCCACAAAAATTAGGGGCAATTTTTATACTAAAATGTGGATAAACCTCTCCTGACTTCGGAGAATAACATTTCAGACCGTGCGATAGAGTCTTATCTTAGTTAGGTACCGAAGTTATCTGATCTAATGTTAGAAGGTTTAAAAAAAAAATAAAGAAACCAATAAAAATTTCTGGAAGTTGAATAATTTACCTGCACAACATAAGTGACCATACATGAATCATCTTCAAGCTTCTCCACAACCCATCCTGATTGAAGTAGTAGTCCTCTAATTGCATTGTTTTGCTCAGGATGCAATCCTGCAGCTATCTCTTTTGGCAATGAAGCCACTGCTACCACCTACAATACCCCATTAATTGAATATTGAACATTACATATTTAAAGTTACTCTAAATTTCTAAAAATTCTATGTAAGTACACTTACAAGGGTACCATCTTCCATGGTTTCTCGACGTTCATACACGATAAATTCTCTATTTCGGAAGAGGGGTTTCGAGTTCTCCCCGAACCTAAGCCTAATTATACTAAGATTATCTTCAAGATCTTTAATGTACCTAGCTTCCACTAGATCAGGGTCCCATTGCTGTCACAAAAATAAAATTTACAACAATGTTAGGAGTACAAGACAAAAAAAATAAATGTACATCCCTGCATGTGTATGTATTCATGTAGCCAACTACCTACTACTTGGATTTGTTAATAATACTTCCAAATACAATATGTGATGTATATTATTGCATAAAAAAACCAAACATTGCTGGATTTTTGTCATTCTGATGAAGACAACTGAAGAAACAAGAATCACATAAAATACTTATGGACAAAAATTTTCTTTTCAAGCTTAGGACCAGAAACCAACTCACCTTGTATGTATCTCCCTACATAATTATAGTGAGTTAGTGACAATCTGACTTATGTGCACCAGTTATAATTCATGGTTATTATTATTTTTTTAATATATGATCAATAGCATGTCATTTATTGTTATCTATGTATGATTAAACAAGGGCCATGAGAAATATGGTCACCTTGGCAGCATCTATGGCATTGGCAACAGTGATGAATTGTCGGGGAGAGACTGATTTGAGCAGCCACCGGCTTCGAAAAGTGTGTAGTGAGCCAGACCTTCTCTTAGAAATCTCCACTCCATTGTCAAAAGTGAGGACTTTCCATCCATCACTGCCAATGTTTCCAAACCTGTTTGAGTCCGAGGCTGATAACAACTCCTGTATGCAACTCTCACTTGCAAAGTGAACATATCTTCTCAATGAGTCCTCACTTACAGACCTTGACACAGTTTGAAACACAAAAACATTAGACACATATAGATATAAACAGCAAATCTAATGAATGAAACAGTGTTGAGAGAATCACCAGGATCTGTTGCAGGCAGTTGTTGGACTAGTAGTAGTAGTGTTCATTGCAAGGTTGAGGAAATGATGCTTTTCGAGTTGAAGAAGATCAATGAAAGTGATAAATATGACGAAGAGAGAAGGAATGAGAGTTAGAAGATAAAATAATGGGAAGTGGGGTGAAGTGATTACAGCACATGCAATGCCAGGAGAAGCTCCATGATTAGAATATGTTTTCTCTCTCTCTTTTTCTTCTTCTTCACTTGGAAGATAAAAGAGAGATTCTTTACCTTGGAAAAAAGCAGCAAGAACTAAGGAGTAGGGAAGATGATGCACATGGAGTGTTTGGTGGCTTTTTTAAAAACCAATAGTGAGTGAGTGAGTGAGAGAGAGAGAGAGAGAGAGAGAGCTGTGAAAAATAAGACTATAGAAACCAAAACAAGATTAATGGGAGCATTGTAACTAAATACACTAACAAAACTTGCCTGGTTAAGGGTAGCAATGACCCTACTCAAACAGGCTCTATAAGGTCCCCAGTCATGTGCCACGGCATGTTTAATTTCCACACCAGAAAGCACAATGGACAGACCTCTTAACCTCATGTTGTGCTTTGCATAATCTGTCATTTTCATTCAGTTATATTCAAGGTAAAATATCTTGTTAGGAAGGTTTCTAATAGATGTTATGTAACTTTAGGGAGATTTTACCAGCGAAATCTTTGCGTATGATTCTATCACATACTTGCATGTTGTTTAGAGATGTGATGAATGTTATTCAATGTGATTGCTTGGACCCATTCCTGCTCATTTGCACATGCTTTCAGGATATGTTTAGGTAACCTAAAAGACAGAAAAGTGAGTTTTGGATGTCTTGGAACTCATTCATGTATTGGATTATAAAAGTAACAACAAAGGTGTGTGATGATAATATTGCATTACTTGAGAAAAACAAATAATATAAGATCAAGGAATAAAGTTTATTCTGGACCAGAAAAAGATAGACAATGATGCAAGAGAGTGTGATTAATTTATCACAAAAGTTAAAATATTTTTATTGCCTTCAATTAGTACTACTCACAACTAGTTAAATAGAGAAATCAAACAAAGAAAATCCCAGCACTACACAAGAAAAGAACAAAAAGGAAAGCCAAAAAAAGAACACTAAGATTGTGACATTTGATGCTCCAAGAAGCCTCTAGCTTTCAGGCTCTCAACTGTCTCACGAACAGCATCTTCAACCGGAGTGAAGACTAATCCGAGATTGATTAACCTCTTAGCTGCATCTTCACAAGCCATCATGCCTGGTTGAGTTTCTCCGTTGAACCTGTATGTTTCCCCCCCCAAAAAAAAAACATGAAAGGTCTTGAAAAATATAAAGTTCAAAATGGCTAATAATAACAATGATAGCTTCCAGTTGTTTGATTTAATATTTATTTATCTCTGGTTCATGTATAATTAGACCTCCAGGTTGTCCTGTTTCTGTGTGACATGCATCATCAATTGGCATTACTCTTCCATGCCTATAATATGAAGGACCTCACTCTCTTGGAAATCTATCTTTGAAAAGAATAAAGCTCTTCAACAAGATTATAAATAATAAGTAATGGTATCCAACAAATTAGTTGAAAAAATGTTTAATGATTAGTAATGATGAGATTAATCTATTTGAAAACCATTAAACGAGGCCCCACAAGATGTAGATGGAAGTTTATAATGGATTCAAGGAGTTAGGTTAAAGTTTTATCTACGAATTAGAAATAGTATACGAAATGATCAGGCAAAAGAGCAGTTCTTGCTCTATGTTACTCTTAGTTAGCATACATAAACAATGTACATGTATAAATCCACTAACAAAGCTTCAAAAGGACTCCAGGACAGCACAAAAGCATAAGGCTCCTTCTTCCACAACAGAAAATAAAGAAAATGGACGAATTTATCTAAAAAGGAATTGTTTGCTCTACGGTAACCATTAAAGGGAATCTTCTATCATACAATTAATAAGATAACCATCAATAACTGAATTATTGGAGCTCCATAGGACCAGTCAGGAGAAAGGTACCATATCATAAAGTGGACAGTTGTGAGCAATAATGGAAGACTCTTCCAATCCCAGCTAATGAAAACGATAATCAAAAGGTGAATGATAAAGTTATTAATACATTATATTTGAAAAGAAACAAAAAATTAAATGAGAAAAGCACCCAACTTTTCGCAGGGGAGCCACCATAACTAGACATTTACAAAGAAGCTGTAATGCCCTGACAAGATTGGCATCAGATGGTGTTTCAATCATTTAAGAGAGAAATCCATGTCCACCTGTGTACCACATATAGTGCAATTATCGTGCTTCAACTATGGTCACCTTGTTCGAATTTTAAATCATGTAACGCTCACTAATATGATTGGATGGCCAGTTGCTCAATCAACTTTTTATCCAAATCTCTCTTCCTTTACTCCTCTTGTTTCAATCAAAATCCAAAATATTTCACTCCCAGCCATTTTGAAATGTTCAAAATGGGCAGTTCACTAACTTCATACCAACTATCATTCTTGACAAGAAAGTTAACCATATAGTTTGAAAAATGTGATTGATACCGAAAGCCACGTTAAAAACTTCAGATCTTCTAATAATATCTCTTGCCCCCACCATCATTGCCACTTTTGACACCACATTCACCACCAACAGTCCCAACATTTAACCTTATCAACATACACCAAAGTCTATATACATATACATATCTAAAAGGTTAAGATGACTGCTTTATAACAGTCCATACACAGCATAAAAATGCTCTCAAATCACTTTTGGGATTAATATATTCATACTTGATGCCAATTATGCTCATTAGATTTGATCATAATCCTTCTAATTAGTTACAAGTGACAGCTACCAAACTCCACATCATGCATCCACTGACTAAAGCAACAGAAACAACACTTTATGTGTCTGTTATGCTTTGCATATATGATATTAGTCTAGGAGTGTATGAGAGACAAACCTGTGAATTGGAAACTCCGGGAAGAGTTTGGAAACTCTTTCTGCAAAGTCACCAAACTGATAGATGCCGTTTGTGCAAAGGTATCTACCAGAAGCCTCAGGAGACTCAAAAAGCAACACTTGAGCCTTTGCTACATCTTTGACATGCACAGCTCCCAACCAGTGATACTCTTGTGTTTCGGTTGAACCTTGCAACAATTGCTGCAGCACAGCACAGCTCGAGTTCAAATAAGGTTGCAGAGGCTGACCAAGACATGTGGATGGATGAATGGCCACCACATCCACCCCATTCTTCTCTGCAAACTCCCATGCTGCTTTCTCTGCCAGCGTCTTTGACACCGGATACCATTTCTGCCATAGTCAAAAACAACAAAATTTAGCACAAAACCAACCTCACTTCCCTTCCGTAATTAACAACCCAAAACTCCTTACCATTAACATCAACCCTACAACACAAAATATGTTACACAGTTGATAGTTGATACCAGTCCAACTGACAGTTTTACACACAACCCAGATTAAGTCACTCAACAAAGTTCCAACACATTGTTTCCCAATCTAAATACCACACCAAGATAAACCACATATAATCTTATAATCTCTCATCGTACATACTACATAGTACACAACCCAATAGTCCTTTTCAAGTACAGGTGTCCACACATTAGCCATTCGATTGCATATTATCCTACTACTAGTAAAACACATTCGGATAAAGTGAACTCTTAACGTTAAGAATTAACCAGTCAAAGAATTTTCATGCACCCTTATTGGTAGTATTATATTTTTAATGACTCAAAACAAGCTCATACAAAACAAAGACCAAACCAAATTCATGATTGAATCAATGACAAACTAAACAAACCAAATTTTCATAATCTAAAAATTTTCCATAAAATGAAAACATACATGAAGGCTTAAACTACACGAATCAAATCATCATTAAAGAAAACAGTAAATTACTAATAAACTACACAAACCAATCTCATGAAAACAAAAACAACCCATGAAGTCTCATATTCTAAACATGTGTATGTATATATACCTTGCGAGACTTGCAATAATCAAGATCAGTCCACGAAGTCTCATCAAAGACCTTATTTTTAGGCCAACCCGGATTGGGAACCAAGGCAGAGATGGAGCTGGTGAGGACGACACGCCTCACCTTGAACTTGTTGGCAGCCTCAAGGACATTGATGGTGCCCTGAATAGCAGGCAACAGCAGCTCCTTTTCAGGGTCTTGAGGGTCATCCAAGAAGCAAGGAGAGGCCACGTGGAAGACCCCAACGCAGCCCTCCACTGCCTTCTCCACTGCAGCACAGTCCAACACGTCAGCCTCAAAAACTCTCAAGTTGATGGCTCTGCCTCTGCCTTCTTTGGTGAGAGACAATAAGTGGGTGGCGTCCGACCCCGGATAGACGGCGGCGTTGATGGTCGTGTAGCCATGCTCCAAAAGTGTTTTCACCAGCCAGCTACCGATGAAGCCATTGGCTCCTGTCACGCACACAGCTGCCATCTCTGTTTTTGCTTGCTCTGTTTTTGTTGCTTGTTCCGTTAACTCTGTTTTTGGATGGTTGCGTCATGAATATACGTTTTTATATTAATTAAAATTTTGTTTTGTTTTGATTTGTAATGATTTATTTGTTGGAGGAATATTAGGAGTTTCTGCATGAGTTATCTACTTCTACTTCATTAGGATTCCGTTATCCGTCTAATTTGATTTTTTTTTTTCTTGAATACTATAAATTATATTACATTACAATATGACACTAAAACTAATCCAGAAAACAATTGAGGTCTAAACTGAAAACAACATTGGTGACACAGCCCGAAGAACGATTCTTATACGGTAATGAATAATCCATACATAGATGGAAAAACAACTCTTACAAAAGAGAGAGAAAGTAATAAGAGAAAGGTCTAAGGCTGTAAAGTGTAAAGGTGTGGGTGTGCAGTTTAAAAAGCTCCACCACTAAACCACTACACATTTTGACTCTAACTTAATTATTTTATTGTATAGTAAAGTCAAATACGATTATTATTATGAATATTATATGTTAAATTGAAATTATGTATTTAAAAAATAATCATTTTACATAATTGTAAGATAATTTGTTGTTGACATCAATCGAGCCTTACCATACTAAGAAAATATTGTTTTGTAAAATTGAGAAGTATCTTGTTTCAAAAAAAAAATTTGAGAAGTATTTACTAACAGTACTCCTGTGTAAGAGTGATTAAGTATTTATCTTGATTTTAAGAGGTCAAAGGTTCAAATCTGATCCTATTTTAAAATAGGTAATTTTTTATAAATTTAATCATTCCTTCCCGTTAGAGAAATAAAAAATAAAAATAAAAATAAACTATCTACTAAACACAATTAGGGAATATCTACACCATGCTCTCCTAAATTAGAATATATTTAATAAATACTATTAAATTAATATGAACAAGTTGACTAAGATTGGCAAAATGGATAAGTCTTGGACACTCAATCCATACCTGTAATGATATGGTTTGGGTATGGATCCAAACTGTTTTATTTTAAAATGATCCTTAAAAGGACTAGATCTAAAAGAATCCAAATAATTATGGGTAGGATATGGGCCTATCGTGGATCTCCATCAAACTTGCAAAATGTGCGAATTCGAGCAAATTCATACGAGTCGGGTTTGGAACCAAACCCTCAAATTAACTTAAGGGTATGGATAAGACCTGGACCCTAAAAAGAAAAAAGGGAGTCCAATACGGGTCTAGGCTGGTACGGTCTAGACACACATTTTGCCATTCTTAAGGTTGACTTTTAGTTCTAAAATATGATTTTAAAATTAATGGAATTTCTCTTAAATTTTGAAAATAAAAAAATAAAATTTTAATTATTTTTTAATGAAAATTAATTTTGAAATTTTTATTACTTTTTATGTACGTAACAATCAAATTCCTTTTGTTTTGTAACAAATTTTATGCAAAATATTATAAAGTCTAAGGGATTGTTTGTCTTTTTGTCTAAAGACTGAACAATACTGCTGAAGACTGAATAGTAACTGAAATCTAAAATATGAATAATACGTTTGTTTTTTTTTTTTTCCTTTACCTCTTAATATATTATAAACTTGTTTATTTTTTAAATTTAAAATTGTTTGAAAACTAGTAAATTGATATTTATATCATTTTTAATATTTGTTGTTATTTAATTTTAATTAATGTAATAAAATATTTAAAAATAAATAATTTAATAAATTCTAAAATATTTTTTATGTAGATATTAATAACATTTTTTTCATAATTAAAATATGATTAAAAAATATAATCATATTAATCATATTTATATATTTAAATATATTAATATATTTAAGAAAATAATTAAAAATGAATATTTAAATTATAAATTAAAATATATTAGTTTAATTCTAAAATAATTTGGAATAAGATGTAATTATATTTTACTTTTTAAATATATATATCTTTTGGTAAGTCTCAAGGGAAAAAAAAAATTTTGATTAATATAAAATTAAAATAAATTTGAAATTATGTTATTTTGAGGAAGATAAATTTGGAATAAAAAATTTTAAATGTTATTAAGTGATTTACAATTAAGTGAAAAGTTAAAAATTCTTACTTAATTTTTTCTGTTGTATTTTGATAGTTTCAAGCGATTCAACCACTTAAAAAAATAAATAAATATAATTTAATATTATTAAATTTAAATAGAAAAATTAAATAACCTCTAACACTCATCGTAGGTTAATTAAGTTACTAGACCCTTGAAACTGTTATTTGTCGTTTAACGCTGCCTCTAAACTTAAAACGACCGGTCGTTCTTGTTAAGAGGAGACACGTTGGAACTCACACGCAGACCAGAAACCTATTCAAGTAGTGTTGTCCGAATATTATCCACACTTGGCTTTAACGACGAACGCGAAATTTTACAACAAGCCCATCTGACCCCATCACTTGAAATTGAAGAAAGTTGACAGCTTTATTGAAAAATGATTGATTAGAAGAACAAGCATTTGTCGACTGAGTTGAGAAGTGGCCATGAAAACAGTTGCACTGCCTTTTGGTGGCTGTGGCTATGCTTTCTCTTCTTCTTCATCTTCCTTCAAGATTGTCATTTACATGGCAAAGACCAACAAGTCTCAACCTTCTAAGGTCCTCTCTCTTTCTCTCCATCATTTTTATCATCTTTTTGTTGTCAAGAGTTGGTTTTTATGTCAAATTGATTGGACATTGTGTTGTTGAGTTTATTACAAGTCCTTATCTCGTATGCAATTTTGTTTGATCATATCCAGTATGTGATGGAAGATGATTTAGAGGGTATTTCACTATCCAAAGCAAATAGATTTATATGCATTTTATCAGGAATCCGAAATGCTCACCTAATTATTGCTATGTATTTATATGTAAAAGTGAACTGATCAGAGTATTTATAGTATGAAGTAGATTGGTGGTATTGAACTGAGAAATGCTTTACTTGGTTTTGCAGAGATGATATATTGTTTGGCAAAATAATGACCTCTTTGAGAAGTGAGAACAATGTTTGGAAGTTATTTGGGACAATTTAGAATCACAAATCTGGTGTTGAGATTTGAGGGGTTTTTTTTTTTTTTTTTTTTTTTCTTTCAATGCAAAATTAGGGAGCTTTCGTGGCATGTTTAAATGTTTTAACAACTTGTATAGATTTGTTGTACCGTGTTTTAAGTTTTCTTTCTGTTGATAGGATGCTGAGCCGACACCGCGGAGAATTACATCTAATGTCAAGCAGAATTTGCAGTTTTTGAAGCTATGGAAGGTTGGTTTTGTACTGATAAATCTGTAAATCGGTGTTGAACTCTGTCTTTGATCTTATTCTAGAATGCTCCTGCAGGAGTTTCAGAGGAGGAAATCTAGCACACCGAAGCCTGCCACTAGTTACCGAAAGAAAAAAGTCGAAAAGGAGGACCTTCCTGAAGATACAGAGCTTTATCGTGATCCTACTACAACCCTTTACTAGTAATGCATTTTCAAGGTTCCATTCCTATTTCAAGTTTGTTATTTCAACAATCCTCTTTGAAGCTTCCTAAAAGGTTCTTTGTTTGCTAAATGATTTGACAGTACACACCAAGGTCTAGAGAATGCAGTGCCTGTCTTGCTCATTGATGGGTATAATGTCTGTGGGTATTGGCCAAAGCTGAAGAAACATTTTATGAGAGGAAGGCTAGATGTTACTCGCCAGAAGCTAATTGATGAACTTATAACATTTAGCGCATTAAGAGGTTTTTATACTATATATTCTATGAGAAGTTTCTTTCTACTATAGACTACGCTGCTTTGCTTGGATATTCAGAAGCCAGAAGGGATGAACAAGTCATATATTCATTTTCATCTTGCGCAGTTTCATCTATTTCATATATTATCCTTCCGTTCATCTATTTTCCAAAATAATGTGTGTTAACCTTATAGTGGATAAGTTTTGCTAAATGTATTTGGAATTCTTCATCACTTCAGGAAGATGTATTGGTCTGTGTGCATCAGAGTCGCTTGATAAAAACGAAAAACAAATGATAAAGAAGGGCATGGTTGGCACAAGTTTAGTAAATTAAATTTCATATGCTTATAGTGCTTGTTGTAGGATGATGGAATTGGTCATGTGGAGTAAACCCCCTTAACGGATGATTAAAGGTTTGGATCATCAGGATAAACGAAGAAAATTGGATGCAATGGGATAGAGAGGATATTTGGGAAAAATGTGCTGAATCTGGTTCATACTTACCATTTAGTGTCTCTACTTCTCATCATATTTTGGCTTCTTATAGGATCTCTTGAATCTTAATTTTATTTCCCATAAAGTAATAAATGATAGATATTGTTAGATAGTCTCATATCGGTTGAAAAGATGAATTTGTATTGGTTTATAAGATAAGGGTAAACCTTTACTCATGAGTTAGTTTTTGTGATAAAATTCAGCTCAAGACCCTTTTCTGACAGATATAAACCAAGATAATTGTCAAACTTGTATTTTCTAATATTTCAACTATTAGAGAGAGCATTGACCCTATTTCTATTTTATCTCAAATGTGTATCCTGATTATTTATTTTATTAATGTGTTGATGTCAAAAAATTATTTTATTAATTCTAAATATTTACAGAGGTGAAAGTAGTAGTTGTATTTGATGCCATGATGTCAGGACTCCCTACACACAAGGAAACTTTTGCTAGGTACTTACTTAAAATCTAAGCCATAATTTTCATGGTTTTCTGATTCTGATATTCTTGAAATTTTCAGTTTTGTTGTTGAGTAGAGTAATGGAGAAGCCCTTATTAATTCTCTCTATTAATTTGTCATGAAATAGGTTTGTTCTAAATCCTTCCAAAAGTTCTGTTTGCAGTCACCATTTGATGTGAACTTTTATTCCAAAATAAACATAAAAATACAGAAAAGATTTAAACGAAAGAGGAAAAAGTTTGCTTGTAGCACTAAAAGTTGATTAAATTAGAAAAAGTATTCACCACTGTCTACACTCATCCATCTAATTTTTATCTATTATAACTTTGAGCATTGTCTATTGCCAACTTGCTTTCTCTTTCCTACATCCCTATGGAAAAGAATTGAAGGGCCTTTAATGTCACATACAATTAAATGGTCGTCTGTATCATAGATATCATTGGCTAGGTGAACTCTATCTACAGAATATTTGTTACTCTAAAGATGATATTTGTGTGTTACAGTTATATTTTTTTTAACTGTAATTTCCATTGCTAGTTGAAATTTCTTCTACTATTAGCTTTGTTGAATGAATTTTCCATCCTAACGATAATTTTTTATTCATAGATTGTCATTTCTAGATTTCACTATCTTGCAGTATTGATATCATTTTCTCTGGGGAAACTTGTGCCGACTCATGGATTGAAAAAGAGGTAAGAATGCTAGGTTTTCTTTGTAATTATCTTATGTTCTGTTGTTAGAAAATGTCAAATCATAACGGTTGTTGAGCATCATGTATCTATCCAATAGTGTCAGAAAATTGCATTGTGCTCACTTATAAAATAATTTGTAAATTTATAATGTATAGCTTGCTTACATAGTATCCTTGCTGCCTGTCTTAATTGGAGGATGCAATTGTATATATGCTCTAGCCTCACTTAGAATTGTTACATGAGTTGTCTATAATACATGATGCCTTTGGTTTTTACTTTACAGCCTAGTTCAATGCGCGATTTTATCATTGATTTATATTGGTAGCCTGATATCATGTTTATGTAACAGGTTGTAGCTTTGAGGGAGGATGGGTGCCCCAAAGTTTGGGTTGTGACTTCTGATCACTTGCAGCAGCATGCTGCCCATGGAGCTGTATGTACTTTCCTCAGAGTTTTTTTTTTTTTTTTTTTTTTCCTTCTCTTCTTCTTTGTATTAATTTTGTGATGTTTTCTATTCTTTTTTTTTATTAGCTCCGAGATATGAGTTTCTTTGTGGAATAGATCTTGGAAAGTTTATTTGGGTTGTCTGATCAGAATTATATATGGTTGCTACTCTTGATGAGATTATTTATCCAACAAAGTGACAACCTGTGAAATCTCTTGCATGTTTCTTATATTTAAACTGAAGTGTATTAGGTGTTGTGCTCAAGTAATGCTTTTGAACATTGGTTTAATCATGTTCTTGATGTTACCTTATGAAATTTTCTGATCATTTCCAGGGAGCCTTTGTTTGGAGTGCTAAGGCATTGGTTTCTGAGGTGAGGCTTAGCTACAAGTAATCATATTTTGCATGATGTATGCTACTCAGGACTTGTTATTGTCTCTTAAGTTTGCATTGTGGTCTTTATTGTTCATCGCTGCCTCTCCCTTCTCATTCTTTTTTGTGAACATATGTCCCGAATCCAAATACTAAATGACTGAATTTCTTTTTTAAAAATGATAGAGAACTTTCTGGTTTAGCAAAATGATAGTGCATTTATTTTTGAACTTCCTAAATGACAAGGAACCCTCTGGTGCAAGTCCCTTTTTTAATATAGAAGGGGATTCCTGTATTTCATTTAAGCAGAAGGGTGATGGCTTTGATATTTGAAGGTTGGTATTAACATTTTTATGACTATATGTGGTGACATAGTGTAATTGGTTTAACTTATAAATATTAATTTTATGTTTTGTTGCTTTCTTTATGGTATAAACCTTCTATAACATGTTTTTAACCCTTAATGTGTAATTTATGTAAATAAATAGTCTGTTTATTGATCTATGTGTAGATTAAAGCATCACATAAGGAGGTTGAAAGGATGTTTCAAGAACAAAGGTTTCATTTCCTTGTTGCTTGTAGTATTAGCAATGCATACCTTATAGTTATTTTTATAGGTGTGTATTGCATATTGATGCAATGATGCTTTGGTTTTGCTTTTCAGATCTACTTCCTTTCAAGGTAGATTGTTAAAGCACAATCTTGATTCTGAAGTTGTGGATGCTCTTAAGGATCTAAGAAACAAACTATTGGAAAATCAGCCAAAGTAGCTCACCTTATCAAGTGTACATCATGGTAGCTCTTTCCTTCACCAAACTTATCGATATCTAATCAGGCTCGCCAAGCTTCTTTAGAAAAAAAAAAAAAAAGGAGAGACTGTTACAATGTTGAGCAGGTAGACGACGTTATTGCTTGAACATAGAAGATCTGATTGGTTGCCACAACCAGAATACGGGTATTTGATTAACAAGGACTATAAAACATGTAAATGATCCCGAACCATGATGTAGAGGAAAGGTTTTAGAAGTGCTCTGTTCAGCTGTATTTTTTCTTGATGCTAGTGAGGGATCCCTGCACATCTACCCATCTCAGTTTCAGAGTTTACAAAATATGTTTTTATCTAGTTCCATTTCCATGTAACAATAATATATTGCTTATGTTGAGTTTATAAGGTGTATAATCATTTCCATTTTCCCTATTAGCCTATTCACTTACATTGCGTGCTTTACTGACGATTTCTCTCTAAATGCAATTTCCTTTAGATGATCTTTTTCTGCTTGTCTTTTGTATGCTTTGCACCGACAGTCCCAACTCATGTTATTTTGAAGTAGAATATGCTACCATCTTTTGTCCATTTACTTTACCAGGTCATATTTTCCGTGAAGTTATTATTGTTTCGGAACAATGTTTTAGTTGTGTTGTAATATTTGGAAAAAGAGAGAGTAGTAGAGTTCTCAATAGTCTTATGAAGGGGACATTGAGTTTGGTGTGGAAATGGAAGTTCTATTTAGGATTATTTGGCCTAACGTTGATCGTTGGTCCTTATTTATTTTGGACATTGTTGACTCTGTTTGAAACAAACATGGAGGTCGTGATATTCGTCTAAAACTTAATTGGCAAAGAAGGTTTTTAACAAATTGTTAAGAAGTTTGGTGATGAATTCAAATGATGTTTTGTATTGAACATTATGAGGCTGCGTTAGCCATGCAAATAGCATTAACGTGTAATGTTACATGGCCCCCAAAACACATTAGAAGCAGCAGTTTAAAAGAATCTGCATGCAGTAAAGAACCCTTGATTGGTTGACCACTTGTAAAGCTCAAGCATTTATGAAACCTGGTTATGATTATAGCCTACACAGAACTTATATAACTTGATTTGAGTTCCATTGAATTCTAAATGATAGTACAATATGTGTTTATAAATGTGACGTTGGGTGCACTTTGGTTGAGGTGATCAACAACCCATTATAGAAAAATAAATAAACAAAAGGCTGCCACTTGATTTTTGGCCCATTGACGTTCAACCGAGTCCAGTCCAACTAAACTTCACATAGTTGGGCCTCTAGAGAGTCCAAATGCTTCCCTTACTTATGAGTTTGAGTTGTTTGTCATGGAACGCCATTGGCATAGTCATACATGCTAGAGTAATGCTTACATAGTGTTTTATACCATATTCATCTCAAATGATGTGGTAAGTAATCTGTAATTGTCAGATAAATCGTGAATCGTTACAGTGAATAACGTAATGTTACAAATTTATTTATTATTATATCATTTGAAATAAAAGATTATACAAAACTTCAGATTATATAATATTATCATACATACTCGGCAGACCCCACATATATGATATAAAAATATGATAAACACATCACTAGATGAGATAGGCACCCACCAATCTTTGAATGATTGTCTTGGCAGCAGTATAGGGTGGATCTGATTGTCAGCCACAGCTACTGATGGTCATAGAATATTGTCTCATCAAAACTAACACACCGCTACATTTAAATATGCCACAATTAATACCCACCGCTGTCCCTAGATTGTACATCCAATTACGGGTCATTTTACTTGTCAGAGACTGATCACTCTCATGCATCATCTATCATCTATTTACACTCTCTCCATCCTTACCATTATTTTCAATATCTCCCACGCATCCTTATAATATTCTCTTCTCTAATTTGGTGCTACATGCATGCAAGGGGACTGAATTAGAGGAGCCATCTCATTTACCGTTAGAATGCAGAATTGATCAGTTCAAAAACCAATGGAATAATCCCTTATCAATCCTGTGATTAATAAGATTCATGCTAAAATAAACAGATTTTGTGATTAGTATTGCAATTTAGCGTTTTAATTTCACAATTTAATAATTTCTTTATAAATTAGTGTGTATAGTGAATGTCAACTGGTGAAAGAAAAAGAAGAGCACCAATTTCCATTGTCCATGAAATTTGTGGTAAACCATATAGACTTTGTGATTGATATCACAATGTAACTTAGTTTTCAACGTCAACTATTAGTCTATTGCCATTGACTTAGCAAATTAGCATGCAATTACACGCTGTGGATTATATGATCAATTTTCATAAATTTAGGTAGTATAGTGCGAATGTGGATAAAAGTCAAATCTATAAATAGTCTTTATACCATCTAGTGAACCGAATGAAGCTCATTAATCTCGTGATCTACATGATTCATGCTAATGCTAAAACTGAACTAGATGTATAGACTTTACTATTCTGTAATAATATGGTATTTCAACGTCACATGTTAACATTAACTTCATAATTTAGCATGTAAACGACACACAATAGATATCATAAACTTAGGTATTCTATTTTTAATGTCTCAAACTTAACATTGATAGTACTGGTCCCCTTAATTAAATTCAACTATATATATAAACGACACACAGAGAGAAATGCAGAGAAAAAGGACAAAGTTATATATGTGATTGGTAAATGTAGTGATCAGAGCACATTTAGGAGAGTCAAATAGTTGCAGAAGTTGTCAAAAAATAATAATAATGATAAAAGAAGTAAAAAGATCCAAATATTTCAATATATGCATGGCTGGTTCATTCACGAGATGCTTGCTTGTTTGATTATAATTTTACAGTGATGGATTGATCATTGTAATGGATCGTACAAGACACACCCCAACAACATGTTTGTTCGTTAGTTCCATGCCTTTAAACACAGACAAACACTGTATTTAATGGACAAGTCAGAAGGTCAAAGATGAGTCAGGAGAGTCCTGTACCTATCTCTCTGGTCCTCTAGAGAGACTGGTCTGGTCAGTCAGTCAAATTTTTGACTCTATTTATTAAAATCCAACGGTGGTTGTGGACCCTCCATTTTTATATAAATAAATGTTGTTATGATTTTGAACCCATGACGTGTGTGTATATATATACACACATACATACGTCGGTATAGGGGTGGCAATCCGGGTTGACGGGTTGGGTTGGACATGACTCGAACCCGATCCAATAATTTTTGACACAACTCGAACACGACCCGATAAAGAAACGGGTTGAACCCCCTCAACCCGAACACGACACGATTACTAACGGGTCAACTCGTTAATGACCCGTTTAATCAATATGTTAATGACCCGTTTAACCAACAAAAATAATAACTCATTTAATCGACCCGTTTATGACTCATTTAATAATAGTTAATACATTTAAATTTTAATATAGATATAATAAAAAACAAAATTAAAATAAAGATACATAAGACCTAAAAAATACAATCATCCACAAATACAATCCAAATCATAAAAATACAAATGTTTACAAAGATGATTATAAAAATATCTTTGTAAATATAGTCCTTCATATTAAAAAAAAAAAACAACATAAATTTTTTTTTTTGTAGTCTTTTATAATAGAAAAACAATATTAATCGTTGATTACATCCGCCAAACTAAACTTATCAAAAAATAATAATTAAAAGTTAACTAATTAAGAAATTATACATTTATACATGAAAAAAATAGTTTAACAAATATTTTATCAAAACCAATAAAATTTTACCACTACATGATAATTTGTGATGAAATGAAGTTTGGAGACTTGTGTTTAGATTAGGGTTTGAACTTTTAAGGGTATATATATCTACCACTAAAATTACATGATTACCCCTCTAAAATAAAATTACTTTTTTACTCTTATTTAACGGGTCAACTCGTAACCCGTTAAATAGAACCTGAACCCGACATGATAATTAAACGGGTTAGACGGATTGACCCGTTTATTTACCCAACTCGTTAATACTTAACCCTAACCCGTAATAATTGTGTCGATTTTGTGTCGACCCGTCGTGTTGGGTTCCAAATTGCCAGCCCTACGTCGACATGTCTATAATAACTTCCTTCTAAGTCTCACTTTTCATTATTTATTGTCTCTGTGTAATACGAACGGAAATCTAGATCGTTGAAGTATAATTAGATTTTGTCATGGGGCATGAACATAAATAGAGGAAAAAAAGATGAAGCATTTATTGACATAGTTATCAAAACCATTAGTTATCATTAGACCCAAAAGTTTAAACTGATATGAAATGATCTAGCTATAGTATTTAAGATTAAAAGTTATGATAGGTTAACATATTCTCTCATGTATAGCGTGAATAAGTGATAGATGTCGAATAAATGTTAAATGTCTCTACAATAAAACTAACATATGCAACGAAAATAATTTCAGATAAAGGGGGAGAAAGTTTGAACCAGGGATCTCCAGGTCCGATATCATATTAGTTATCATTAGACTTAAAAGTTTAAACTGATAGAAAATGACTCAACTATAATATTTAAGACTTGAGGTTATCATACGTTAACAAAAATAAAGGATTGTCATTTTCATTTCTGTAAAAGGACGAAGAAAAGCACAGTTTATAATTAAGTCATAATAAGGATATTTTTTGCAATTAAGAGCCGGCAAATGATCAAGCTACAACTTCAACTAACCAAGCAATGTATGCCACAGAATTTTATTTACCAAACATGCATTTCGTATTAATTATGTAATATGTGTGTATATGTATACGTGACAAGTGAAGGTCGTATACTTATGGATGTGAATTTATGTAACTGACAAGTCAAATACGTGTGTTATGAATCCGATAAGGTGGGGGTGGTCATCATGATGATCGTTGGTGGGGTTGATAGGGATGGCGGTGATGGATAGTGATTGATGATGATCCTGCATGCCCTAGTTAACTACACTGATCTTTGGGATACTAACACCAATTGTACATGTATTAAGTGCTTTTATGGCACTACCAAACTTCACCGATGGATCCCAGCCTTTGACCAGAAAATGGTATAAATTCTTTCATCAAACCTTGGAGATTTATGAAGAATTCTAGAAAAAAAGAATATAAAATGTAAATATAATAAATTAAATATTACATGCACATACTCCATTAACTTATAATTTTGGCCCTTACTAATTATCAGGTTAATATGAAGTCTTGCACATTATTTTTTTACATGATTTCTAGTAATTTGGCCCTTCAAATGGAGCAGTTTGATCTTTTTCACTTTTTCAAAATATTGAAAGATTAAAAACATGGAATGGACAAATGAAATTTAAAACCACTTAAGCCTTCTATTAATGATTATATAATTTGGATAATCTCATCATAGGCAAATTTTCCAAAATCAAATTTCCCTACGTTGGTCAAGTTTTGCTTAAAAAAATTTAAAAAGAAAAATTGCTAAGAGTATTTATATAATTTCTTTTAGCAATTTCTACTCATATATCTTTCCTTAATTTTCCTTTCATTATTTTTCCATGATTCACAAGTTTAAGACATAATGTATAAGTTCTCCTTTTGGTTTAAAGTGTAAAGCATTTGCCCTTAATTAATGTGATTTAATTATCACTGTTTAATATGATTTAATAGTTAAGAATACTTTCAGTCGGATAATATGTTAACTTTGAATCATCACATTATATTGCAAGTGATACAAAAACAAAAAATATGATTTAATTAATTATTAAATTTACATGTGGTTATACATTCTCATTATATAGCACTTTTTATAATGTACATAATTTTTTTATTCAAATATCTATATAAAAACTTTTAATAGTCATTGCTAGAAGACTATATTTTCATCACTAAAAGATTTATGGCAAGTTGGTAATTTGGTATGATATGCTAACAATCAAGGATGTTAATGCTGTTGCAAGTGGACAGAAGCAATATTTATTTTAACTAAATTGACATAGATATTAAAAATAAAAGAAACAAACACACAAGTAGTTTGGTGATTTATCTACTTTATAGAAAAGTCGTTGTTCGACGTGTCAACATACGAAATGAATCAATATGAACAATATATACCTTAGTCATGGAATAATATCCCACAATTCACATATATGTAATGTACTTGTATAATGTCATAAAAATCAATTTGAAAGACTACAAAAATTTATAAATATTGAATAATTGTCTTAGGGAAAATACATCACATATTATAACTTATAAATTACTAGTACAGTTCGTTGAGTACCTTCTAACCTCATATCTCTTGCTAAATATTAGCAAAAACGTAGCGTAGGATGTCCTCTTTCCTCTTTATGAGTTTACATTTTTTTCCTAGTGAATATTGAATGGTATTTGGGTTTACATTTTGTTTTGTTTAGGTGATGAAGCTATGGTGTTCGACCTTTGGTCTTCGTGATTTTTAGTGGAGGTTTTGTGGTAGGATTTGAGTTGTTTATTAAAATGTTTTTGAATAGTTGTTGCCTTTAAATTGTTCTGCGCTCCCTTTCTATGATGAATGTTTTATATGTTTTCTTTTGATTCTTATGTACTGCTACCTTCTTAATACATACATACATACATATCTATATATATATATATATATATTCCAATACTTAATTTTAAGATGAGTAGTTTATTTTTCATCTCTCATTTGAGGGTAACTATCAAAATTATGCTAGTAGCATGTAATCTCAGTAGTTAGAGTAGTTCGTCTTGTGTTAGTAATATGTAATCTAAGTAGTTTGTCTTCCGTTTTTGGGAGCAGAAACCAAATAATGAAATCTTTGAACTAATTGTGCATTAGAGGAGCAAAATGAATGAGATATGAGGAGAATATATAAACCCTTCAAAAAATAATAATCATCATCATCATCAACCAATTAATTAAGCAGATAAATTTTCTAGTGTAGTCTTAAACTCCTGTAATTTGATAAATATGGAATGAGCTGACCATTTGAGAATTAATCCTAAATTTTCCAGTGCATTGCTCAAACTCTAGCAATTCAATAAACATGAAATGAGATGAAGAATTGAGATCTACATATATTAAAAGCATTGATCCCATAAAAAAAGTTTGTTTTTTTAAAATAAAATGACTCTTATGGAAATGGAATTGGAGATCGAATTAATCATGGACACATGACAAGACATTAATGAAAATAGTTAATAATCACAAAAATCATAAAAATGTGCCCTAAAAGCCGAGGCCACATTAGGTCAAAGTGACTACTCTTTATGTATTATTATCCAGAAACTTTAATCGATAAGAGTTGTTGTATTTTATACTTTACCTCACATTATATACATCCAGTCCATGTGATGTATAAACGCAAAATGAATTTGATCTCCTTCCAAAATAAGTGTAATTAAGGAGCCTTTTGCTTTTATCATGGAATAGCTCTAACCAATTGAGTTATCTCCTCTAAAAGATAAATAAGAGTTATAAAAAGGTTAAGAAAGATCATTTTAATATTGTTTGATTTATTAGTGACGGGTTCTTAATTTAACACGTGACCTTCTAGCTAGCACACAATATAAGACCCCTATTTTATCTATTTGAGATATGTTTGTCCGTTGTATGAAACTTTTCAAGATGAGAATCATCAATTCTTGATAATTGATTAATAGAATTCAAATTCATTGGTTGTTATAGATTTCTCTACCACACTTAACTTCCAACTAACTTCCAATATTTCTTAGAAATTGTAATGTGAAGTTCATTCAATTCCTGCCTAATAAGTTATAGGAATGTATAAATATCCAATATTTCCTTCATAACCATACTTGGAACTACATTTTTCCATCCATATCCCCACGATCAATGTCAATATATGCAAGCAAATGAACGTCATGCCTCCTTGTAAGCCGAAAGATATCTTTGATGCTTTCAAATCATAAGGATAAACGTAGGCAAAATTCATCCGTAATTCATTCACTCATGGCCCCCCACAAAAAGTTAGGGTTTGTATTTTAGTGCCAATTAGAGATAACTAAATAAACTGATAGCTATGGTTTTGTTTCAGACCTTGAGTAGAAAATCAAAGCAAACCCTAATAATATAACAATGACAACATACGAGCAGAAGAAACATTGGTTGGACGGCTCAGCAGACTCAAACACAAAAATCCAACATGGTCGGTTATAATTGGCTCAAACCCCAGAAGGTAGCCTCTTTGTTTGGGTCCATACTTAAATTAAATTTGTTGATTTTTTTAACGTACACTTTGTGTTCTATTTTTATGATAATGAAAAGTGGTATGTATATGTATCTCATCGAACAGTTTTCTTTGTTTCACCCTTTTTTTTCCTTTTGTGTGTGTGTTGTTTAAGACAGTCACGTGTGTCTACAAGTGCATGCAAATACAGCCAAGAAAGAGGGTTGACGACCGCCAATTTGGTCCAGACCACACGGGATCTTTGTGGCTTGTGCATCTCTGCTCCACAAAATACAAACCTCAACTAACCCCCAATTGTACCTCGCACAACCCCATTGTGGGGTCCAGCTCTTTTTGCCTTGGGCCCATAGCCAGCAAAGCAAGCCTACTAGACACAACTGTGTCTGTTTGTCACTTTAGCATCCTCTAATAGAAGATCCGAACTAGTACATAAGTTTTAAATGTTTTTGTTAAGTAGATATAAATTGACTTTCAAACTTATTAGTGAAAGACATTTATACAAGACTTTTGGCCTTTACATAAATTTATAGCTAATTAAAGTAGACGATATATATCTACTCACTTAGTAGATACATATCTAAAAGAATTCATTAGAGTGAAATGAATATAATTGTATGAAATCCAAAACAAGACATATATTTATGTATGATTTGGTATATAGCATCATAGGTTGCTCAAAGCATATCTCCACCATGGTGAAATACGTGTAATTACATGAAGTTTAGAACAGACAATATCTATTTGCTGAATCTGGACCATAGAATCTAACTAGCAAGCTCTTTCTCCTGTTCTCTCTCTTTTAAGTGCATGCATGGGATATTTTTAGCAGAAGACGAGGTCAGCGGATGGATAGATAAGAGTTAACGTTTGCTCTCTCATGCAAAAAAGTAATAATGCAAGCGTCACACCACATATATAACAACAATAATTATTATAGAGGTCACTGAAGATTTACCTACCTTCGCCACCCGTTTTGACATACCATTTATGGATTCAACATAAAAACAGTATTTCTTCTGACCAATTTATACCTTTTTTCCTCCGTTGATGTTCTTTCGGGAGTACTGTGAATGATTTATATTGTTGTTTGACCACTTTAATATACTTGGATATGCCCTCTTGCTCAGGGTATTATCTATATAGTACTTTTGAGTGGTAAGTTCATATCTCTTTTAGATTATTCAAACATGTCCCACAATGATATATAGTGAATATCGACCGAGAAACTCTCCGGCAACTGTATAGGTAGTGACTATGAAATGTATAAATGCAGTTCAATTTTGGTCTATCTTTGATTTATATAGATCATTATCATAATAGAGTGTTTGTTTGATAATAATTTTAATCATATATATACAATCAAATGTTTTAGCAATGTAATCATAATGTTATTAAATTAAAAGGACTCTATATTCTTCATTTCGTGGTTCTGCTAAGACCGATGAGCCATATATATATATATATATATATATATATATATATAATACGGGTCTCCTTGAGTAAACATGGGCTATCAATACACTCGATAAAAAAAATGAATAACTGCATACTAAAATTGATCATTGTAATTTATTATATCTTTATTTTATCTTATTATAACTAAATGAGTTAGATCACATTTACAACAATTTATAGGTATAATCATATTTAGTGATTGTAATTAAACATATTTAATTATAATTGAATGCAATAAATATATAATAAATTATAATTAGCAATTTGAGAATGCAATCAATTTTTATTTTTTATTTTTTGGAGTCAAGCATATTGATACCTTAGGTACATTGTAGAATGTGAGATATATATATACATATACATATATATATAACTTTTATGATCAATTAGTTCTAATTTCTAACTTTTAAATTGTTAGTACCATAAATCAAATTCATTCATTGTATTTTAATTGAATAAATAAAAGAAATTCTCTTAGAAGAGATAAGACAATAGATAAATTTGATCAGTAGTATAATAATTTGAAAGTTAGGACGCACTGGTCATAAAAGCTTTATATATATATATATATATATATAGAGAGAGAGAGAGAGAGAGAGCTTTTAAGGTTAGGGCGTCTTAACTTTTAAATTGTTAGAATCACTAATCTTAGTCTCTCATTGCATTATCTCTCCTCAAAATATTTCTCTCTTCTATTTAATTTAAATACAATGAATAATCATAATAAATTGTCCTAATATTTTAAAAGTTAATACGTACTGATCATAGAATATATATAGGGATATTATGAAAATCCCAATTGAAAAGTAAACTAATCGGAAATGGACCCCGGTTTTTTTTTTTATTGGGTGAACTACTGCCCCTAACTGGTTAAAAATCAGTTGGTGTTAAATTTGAAAGATATAATCGTAATTAGATGAATAATTTTATTTATTTTAATAAAATTAAATAAAAATTAAGAAAAACTAAATAATTAAAAACAAAAATATAAATAAATAATTTTTCAACTCTCTCTCTAGCATTCTCTCTCGCTCCTTAATCTCTCTCTTTATCATTCTCTCTCTCACTTCTTCTCTCTCACCCCTTCATCTCTCTCTTTCTTTTGCCCCCAGTCCTTCTCCATCGTTGGCGACCAACCTGCACCCATCTTCTCCATCTCCTTATTTATTTATTTTTTAAGTTATTTAGTTTTGTTATGGGTAAATTCTGGTCTACATAAAGGGGTTGGTAAAAGCCCAATAAACTAACTCAGAGGATTGATCTAATAGACAAAGCCCAGGATCTAAGGAATAGGTCGCAGCTCTCAGCTCTCAACTAGCGGAACATCCAGGTCGTAGCTCTCAGCTCTTAGCTAGTTGAACATCCAGGTCAGCTCTCAGCTCTCAGCTCTCAGCTAGCTGAACATCCAAGTTGCAGCTCTCAGCTCTCAGCTAGCTAAACATCCAGGTTGCAACTCTCAACTTTCAGATCTCAGGTCTCGTACCTATGAGATCTATGCAATCCCGAATCCCGAGGAGTAATTAATGCATTATGACTATGACAGAGCTGTTAGTCAACGTAATAAATACCATGTCAGAGTAGTTGATTACTTAACGTATACTACACTTAATTGTAATCCCCCTTCCTCTATAAATAAGGGGGAAAATTCATTGTAAAGTAGATATCTGATGACTACATTATAGAGAGAGCTAATTTATTGGTGATATGGTCACTCTGCTAAAATATGTTGAAAGTGACCCGTGGACGTAGGCACCATTGCCGAACCACGTAAAAATCTCTATGTTACCACATTGTTCTTCCTCCCTTCTCTTTCATTTTTAGCTGTTTTTATCTGTTGTTATTTGCATCTATTTTTTGTTTTCTATTTTTTATTGTTATCTATGCAATCTCTGTTCTTCCTCTTGCATTCCTCTTTGTTTTCTGTTTTGTTTCTCGTTAATTGCAGGTATTGGGCCTAGAATCTCCGGTCGACTATTTCCACACGTCGACAAGTTCGAACCCAGAATCATCTGGTTCTAGGTTTCAAAACTTAGAACCAAATTGATTTTAGGATCAACGAATCCAAAACCGTCTGGGTTCGTCGAACCCAAAACCAATTTGGTTATGGGTTTCAAAGCTCGGAACCAGACAATTTTAGGTTCGATTCGACTCAAAATCGTTTGCTTTTGGGTTTTGAACCTAGAACTAGACGATTCTGGATTCGGTGTGGTGGGTGGGTGATTTGTGGTGGTGGATGGGTGTAGTGGGTGGTTGGTTTAGACTTATTCTGGATGGTAAATGGGTGGTTTAGGGTTCTTCTTGGTGGTTTGTGGTGCTAGTAGAGGTGCGGTCTTGTTAGTTGGGTCTGGGTATGATAGGTCTCTGTCGAGTTTAGATTTTTTTTTTTTTTTAATAAAATTTTGGTGTTCCAATCGAATTTTTTGATGTTGCCAATCTTGTAAGTTGATGTTCTTAATGTTGATGATAATAGTGAGTTGAATGTTTTTGATGTTTTGATGATAATAGTGGTTGATGATGGAGGCTAATTTGGTTTTTTTTTTTTTTTTTTTTTTTTTTGTGAAATAAATTGATTTGGTTTTAATGTGTTGTTAAAAAAATTAGTCGTTTTTTATTTGGATTTCTAGATTTGGTTTTGATTTTGTTTTAAATTTTGGTTTTTTGGTTTTTCTAGGGTTCAAAATTTTTTTGAGTTTTTTATTTGGGTTTTTTTGGATTTCACTCTTTTTCTGGTTTCCAAGTACCCGAAATTTTTTGTTGATTAGTTTTTTTTTTTTTTTTTCATTTTGTGTTATTTTTTTATTTAATAATATTATTAATTAATAACTTAAATGGTATTTTAGGCATTACATAAATTTGAAGGGTATGATAGACATTTTATAAAACCTTGATAAAAATATTTTAGTCATTTCATGGTTTTAAATGGAAAATATTAACTTTTTAGATGAAAAGTTAACAGCAGAGAGCAATTCGTCTAACATTAAAAAAAAAAAAAAAAGTTCATTCCTAATTATTTCACTTTTTAGGGGGATTTTTCACAATATCCCTATATATATATATATATATATATATGTATATCCATTCTAACACATAAATGTGGAACAAAATGAATTATAGATATTCCATTACAATAAGGACAAGTTCATTGATTGTTTTAATGACAACATATAAAGAAAGATTATTTAAAATTCACTATTTTTTTTTTTAAATATAAACTTTAATTTTTATTTTCATTGAACTATTGCAAATGTTGGAGTTCGAGAGGATCAAATCGATATTACAATCTAATTAATGAATATGAAATATTTATCACTTCATTATCTTAACTTCCATAAATTTTTGCACACTCGCGCGTTTGATGTAAATGCACACACGTGCACATGTAATGTACATAGAGAAAAAGACTACAAAGTAACTCCAAACACAAGCTAGAAAAATGAGAAATTGATCATTAAGTTGGGGGATATATATAGCAATATCCCAGTCCTTACTTCAAGAACTTCATCAATCTGTAGCATGAACTAATCATATATTTTAATCAATTCAAAATGGATAAAATCAAATCAAATCTTAGTCACGGACAAAAATCCAATTTTCTCTACGCGTTTCCGCTCATCATGGAGTCAAAATTAAATCTTTCTTAATCTAATTAAATTCCTCCAATACTAGACTATATAGTACCTTTTTACGATCTATTCACACAAAAAACAATCAAGAAACTAACAAAATTTTCCATTGTAGACACAGATGCATCTTAAGTTTGAGTAGGGGGCTAAAATGGTCGGTATTTTAGAGGGACCGGCCTTTGAATGTGATGGGTATGGTTTCAACTCATAATCTATAATATTATAATTAAGAGATAATAACTAATTAATAGTAATTAATAGATACAATTAAGTCAAACTGAATACCAATATAATATCCAAAGTGGGTGAAAATAGTAAGGCTAAGTTCATCATTCTTCTTAACGTACATCACCTAACTGTAATTTGATGACCAATTATATTTCTAAACTGGTAAACAAATCTTATTGCTAATATTGGATTCTAGGTGGATCTGATTATACTACTCTCTGACTTTAGGGTTTCTGCTTCCAGTGTTATCTTTCTTCCTTAATACTACAAAAATATATATATTTAAATGATTTTGAAACAGTTTTTTAATGATTAAAATAAAGTTAGCCTGATAAGATTATGGTGATGACATATGGGTTGTCTTTTTCATTGAAAATTCTCTCTCTCTACCTCTCTCCTTATCTCACTCAAATGAAGTTGTATGCATGCAGCCTCCCACGATGCGAGAGTCAAAAACTGATCTTTCTCGAATACCTCCACTTCTTTCCAGCCAGTTGAGACTAAAGAAAGTGACAAAACCCTACATTTATTCCCTTTCTATGTATTCATAGAATCTGTATGTATACCGTCTTTATCCGGTATATATGAAGATCTATTTGTTTTAAATTACAGATCAAACAACTATTTAATATAGAGATTTATGTTACATTGGTTTGTTCTATTAAAATACAGATCAACCGATCGACTATTCGACATAGAGTCATCCGCTACAGTTTCAACAGTAACTTCACGTTGAAAGTGCCACTAGTTTACTCTTTTAAAATGCAAATCTAACGTACTATTCAATTTAGAGACATCTGCTACAATTTTAATAGCAACTTCATGTTGAAGATGCCATTATATTTTAATTAAATTATAAATACAAACCAGACCGTAAATATTTGATAATTTGCATATATGTACATATATCTATTAATTAGTCTGTAATTGAAAAGGCAGCTAAGTGGAAGAGTTATGGAAACCTAAGGACCCATGTTGATGTGTCTAGTTCTCTTTCTAATGAGACAAGGTTTGGCTTTTATATAACAAAAAGCTTAATATGATTACAATATTATGCAAGTCGTTGTGGCCGGCTGATTTTTCAAGTTGGAATTGATCATTCATCAATCAAGTCGGTAAAATAAATGTGAAAAGCTCTCTCTATACATAGATGTGCGGTGCATAGATCTTGGCTAGTCATTTATGTACAGAGAAATATGGTACACTATCCACTAAATCCCAAAACGCTATGGCCGATTATTGATTATTGCCGACTACTAAAATATAATGCAACCATACACTAATAAGATGACGTTAGAGTTACTACATAAGTTGATGGAGCAGCCCCGTACTACTAAGTTCCTCTCATTTATATTAATAAAATTAAATGTCTGAATATATTTTGTCTCTTTCTCTCAAGTTTTATATCCTAATATTTCCCCCAAAAAAAAAAAAAAAATTACGAAACAGCTAATATATGGTACTAGAAGGAAAATTTTTGAGATATTAATTATTTTAGGAAGTGTAGCCCTTCCCTAAATGCTTAAATCAAGAAACTAAGTCAATTATTTTAATTATTAACTTTATATTAGTGTACAATCAATCAATTAGGTGTATGTGGAGAATTTGAAAGAGAAATTCAATTAACTAATAAATAGAAACAAAGAGAAGTTATTGTCATGAACAGAAGTGTGGTCACGGGATTCCCTTGACTCATCAATAATTTAAACTCAATATTTATTTATTTATTTATTTTTGCACATTCATCTCCAACCCATTCCCCACCTATACACATGTTATGCTTTGCCCCCAAGCCCCACTCCAACACCTCCATATCAATTTTTTTTTTTCTCTAACAATCTAGATATTATAATTCAGCACAAAAGAATTGTATATGAGGGGGGTTTTTTCTATTAAAGTTTTTATAAACTACTATTTCAGTTTCTATTAAATTTTTATGTTACACATAGATCACATATAGCTATAATCAATTTTGTAACATCATTGATTCGTTTATAGAATTAAACGGTGCAAAAAATTGAAAAACTTAATTTTAATTTATAATTTGGCCCTAATTTTATACAAAAGATCTTATGTTTATAAGAGAATTGAATCTATAATTATTCACGGTATATACACACATTGTATACATAATAAGTCCTTATTTTTATAACAATAAAATTAGTATGAATATTGGAACTAATACAAAATAACGGAAATGATTTTTTTTTTTTTCCCGTAATACCATGTTTATTAGTTTACAAACAAAGGCATAGTTTATGAACACGTGGTGAAATTATGGTGCTTTGCTCGTGAACAAAATTATTTTAAAAAAATTAATTTTGTTCCAAAACACACATTAATTTTATACTATTTCTAAGATTTTTACTACAATAAAATTCAATTCATACCTTATTTTAAGTAACTCTTTGTAATTTAACCAATATTAGGTTTTAAAGTGATTAATAGTTAGTTGTTAGAAGGTAAGAACTTATTAAAAATAAAATAACATACAGATACACGTGTTGCACATTAGGATGTGTATCTTATTCTCTTCCAAGTTCCATGCTACATTTTAAATCATTTTCATTATTATTATTATTTGAAAGAAGAAATTCTAACCTAAAAATGAATGCTTATAGCCTCTCTAAGGGAACTCCCCAAATGTTAGCTTAAATAATAAAAAAAAAAACCATTTTAGCTACCAATTTTTGAGTGAATGACTCCAATTATTTTATCTATTTTGACTGAACAAGTATGAAATTCATGTAAGTTTATTTTTTCTAAAAGAAAATTATTTTTTTTATCACAAAATAAATATTAAAATAATAATAGAGAGAGTTTGTTGGGATTTTCTGACTCTCTACATTTGGTTAAGATGGTTCAATTTTTTCAAAATAGCTAACAAAATAGATAGTAGTTTAAATCAATAAAATATTACATTATTAGTATTTCAGTCAAGGACAACTGATAAGTAGTCTAGTTAGATGCTCTTAATATAATTGTGCCATAAAATTAATGAAAAACCTAAATCATTTATAGTTGATTATACCATGAATTTACAAATTGGTTCACTTTTAAATATTTTTTTAGATGTACATATCCATTTGTAATTATGGTCACTGTATTTCCTCTTTATACATTTGTAATAGCTCTAAATACATAGAGTGAACTAATCAAATTTTTAAACTATAGTTGACTTAAATTTGCAATATAAAGTCTTCAAAGACTTTTCCGCATATATATTGTGATAAACTTTATTCTTAACTGTAGCCATAGATACAAAGTATTTAAAAATTAAGATATGACAATCTTTTTTTGTATGCATGCATGTTTTTATTTTTTTCTATGATATATAAGTTTTACCTAAAATGTTTAATTTTAACAATTCCTTAATTAATGTTAATTAAAGTAAACATTGAAATCTTTGATTAATTAGTTAAAATGCATATACGTGTAACTAATCACGTATCAAATCCTTCATATCAACCTAATATAGTGACCACACTAGCCCTCAAAATTAATTTACCTCCTCAATCTTAATTCTAATTGATCAACACTTAATTATTATAAATAATAGCTCAATTTCCACAACTGCTAATTATTTTTCTGTTTTAATACATACGTATATATTAATGAGAGGTGTCAAATGACCAAAACTGAGAACTTAATTGATAGTCATTATGTCTATAAAGTTATGATTAATCTATAATGACATTTGGGCTAATCAAATTAAAGGTTTAGGCAGGTAGAGGCGTAAGACTTTGGGTTATAATTGTGTAATTAAGATATGAGAAAATATATAGGAATACAACTATGTAAAAAAGCACATTATAGGATTTCAATAGCTTTGATTTATTTACTTTGCTTTTTCACTTTTGATATTTTTAAAAATTGAGATTAAACTTTGTGTTAAGGATTTCATTATTTTTAAGGTCTCAAATCCTCTGCTAAGTCGAGCCTTGTGTTGAGGATCTCAATCTATACAAAGTAATCTCACTATTAGCTATTGAGATTTGGGGATTGATTGTATCTTTAATCTCTTACATCCTTAATTAAGCCACTTATAATTAAATTGCCTCTTCTTTTTAAGCTACAAATTTAAGAAAAATTATCAGAGCATAGATTTATGAGTGTATAACTCAGAATACATCAACCGTTTAAAAAGCTCACATAATATATAAACCAACTAGAACCTCTAATATAATTAACTATACAACATTAATTGTCAAATTTGGTGATTCTCATTTCACACTAATCCTATAAAGGGTCCCCACGCCCGGCATCCAAAGTGCACAAAACAAATAATTCAAAAGTTGTGTTAAAATCTGTGTATAAAAACAGAGAGAGAGAGAGAGAGAGAGAGAGAGCTCTTGATGCTAATTGTAATTGAATTTAACACATAGAGAGTGCTAATAATAATAATAATCGGACCAAGAAATAATAGTGCAGGTAGAAAGAAGAAAGGTCCAAAGGCACCGCTAAGAGGGGGGCTGTGTGGCCAGCCCTGTCCTATATTTTTTGAGATGTCATTTTCTGACCTTTAAACACCCTCCTCTAGCATACCTCTCCTCCCATGTAGGCCCCAATTGAAAGCTATGTACTATTTTGTAGATCTTTCCATTTACTCTCTCTCTCTCTCTTTTTCTATCTTCTTCTCTCTTCTTCTCTTCTTATATAACTTTTTTATTTTGTCATATAATTAGTAGAAGCACTATTACCGTCTCTTATCTTTGCCAGTCTCTCTATCTATACCCACTTGCACCTTTCAATTCGTACGACATAATTTTCTTGTACAAAGCCCCCAAAACCACAATTATATATAACCCACACACACATATATATATCCTCTCACATTAACCTATTTTGATATCAAATTTGCTTCACAGTTTATGGCAATTGCAGCAGCAACGATGAGCAACACCAGCAGCACCAACAACAACAACAGTAACAACAACAACAACAACAACAACAACAACAATAACAATAACAACAATAACAACAACAAAGACGATGATGATCACGAGCACGACATGGTCATGCCCGGTTTTCGCTTCCACCCTACAGAAGAAGAGCTTGTAGAGTTCTACCTTCGGCGTAAGGTCGAGGGCAAACGCTTCAATGTTGAACTCATCACTTTTCTTGATCTTTACCGCTATGACCCTTGGGAGCTTCCTGGTATATTATATCTATCTATCTATCCCCCTATCCATCTATATGTGTATAATATTTATATGTGTAGACTTCCCCAGTTTTCCTCTCTTTGAAGGCATCTTTTGTATACTATATATAAATTATATTACCTTATCTATCTCTGAAGGCAAGTGCTACTTTGTCTTATGCTTTATTTAATAACTTATTCAATTATTATTGTTATTATCATATGCTATGTATTCAATTATATGTTTATTTATTTTTCTTTGATTGTTGATGGTCTTGATGATGTTATCGATGATGTCTTAATTCCAGCCTTGGCTGCAATAGGGGAGAAGGAATGGTTCTTCTATGTGCCAAGAGACAGAAAATATCGAAACGGGGATCGTCCTAATCGTGTGACTACTTCCGGCTACTGGAAGGCCACCGGCGCGGATCGAATGATTCGAAGCGAAAACTCCCGTTCCATTGGCTTGAAGAAAACCCTAGTCTTCTACTCCGGTAAAGCCCCAAAAGGCATCCGAACTAGCTGGATCATGAACGAGTACCGCTTGCCCCAGCATGAAACTGAACGCTACCAAAAGGTATATGTATATGAATTAGAAATGATCAAGTGGCATGAAAGTCTTCAAGTTTTTGATTACATAAAATCTTACAATCAAAATGATGAAGTTATTGCATAAAATTTAGTCTTCTCTCTAACCCTAGCTAGCTCTCGCAATAAGGTTCGTACTCTTTTCTTCTCTTAAAAGTTTTCCCACCAATCGAATTTTACAATTTTTTTCCCGTTCCATTGGGATTCACTTGATAAAAAAAAGGAATAGTATATGAGTTTCAAAACTTGTATAATTTTATAAATTTGGTGATTTAATCTTAGTTTTTTCACAAGAACTAATAACATGATCATGCATGAAGTACTTCTAAATTGAATACTAGTACTAGTCAAATTTCATTCAAGTCACTCATTTTTCCATACGTTTGCTTCATATGTTTAGGCTGAAATTTCTCTCTGCCGAGTCTACAAGCGAGCCGGCGTGGAAGACCACCCTTCTCTCCCCCGATCTCTTCCCACACGGGCGGCTGCAGCCGCAACATCCTCGTCTAGAGCCACGCAATTCGACCAACAACGAAAGTTTCATCAAGACATCCGTGACCAAGTTTTTGGAGGTTCACAATCAGTACTCTCACAGCAGCAGCCACTTGATGTGGAGAAAATGAGCACCGAAACGGATGGGAGTGTCAACAGCTCGGATGTGACCACAGTCCTTGGTCTCTCAAAGCAAAACGTGTACCGTCCATTGACTTCAATGGAGGAAGAGGCTGCTGAAATCTTCTTGAACCATTCAAAACAAGTCTCCTCCTTGGTAGTCCCCAATTGCACCACCCTTTTTCCCCTTGGATCATCGTCTTCCAACGCCGCAGTGGAAGAATTCCACAGGCTGCTCAGCTACCAACAAGCCTCCATCAACCAACAACCGCAGCAGTACTACAATGATCATCACCACCAACAACAACAACAACAGCATCATCACCACCAACAGCAACACTTACAATTCTCTCCTCTCCCGCCTCAGATATCTCAGCCTCTGGCCCTCAACAGCCTTCCAACCAGCTCGGTTCCGGCTGCCTTTTCGGACCGGTTGTGGGAGTGGAATCCTATCCCGGAAGCCAACAGAGAGTTCAATGATCCCTTCAAGTAATTAAGTACTGAATTATATATAGATATATATAGCTACGTATCTTAATCCATGCATAGGTAATTATTATTGATCACTATAATATGCTTCTATATATGTTGATCATGATCATGATGACCACTGATTTTCCAATCATCTGGCTAGCTAGCTAGTTGTTAATTTATTTAAGTAACCACTGTAATGTCACTATATTATATTAGCAATTTCAGAATATGACTGATATTTGATTATGTGAATTGTTTTTTTACTAGGGTTTTTTGGTGTTCTAGCTAGTCTAGTTAGTGATGATTCAATTCCCCCCCCCCCCCCCCCCCCCCCCAAAAAAAAAATGTTGCTTCAATTTTTGTGTTCTTGTCTTGGTGGGTGTGATCAGTAGTTAACAAGGTAGTCTCATGATTGAGAATATATTTCAAATGGATTTTAAGGCTATTCTCAAGTATCAAACTAATTTTACTTTTAACCTCGCAAATGTTTTTTGTGTTATGTGTACGTACGTATCTTTTAATGTTTGTTCAATAAAATTTGAAACTAATATTACTATCAAATTTTGTCATTTTAAAAATTAAAAGATGTATATGATATGAGTTTACTGTTTGATATACCTCATATTCTCTCTTTTCCTTTTTCGCTGTTAGTCTCTGAGAGTCTGAGTATATATGATGATATGCATGTCATGATTGAAACAAAAAAACAAAAAGTACTGTTCAGAGAGACAAAGGTACACTGAGAAGAGTACTGCAGAACGGAATGAGATCATATACCATTGATTTCGCATGCAACATATAGTTTTTGCAGTGGAGGCAGCTAGCTAGCTAGTAGCTAGTCAGGAAAATAAAATAGGATTGTTCCATTTTGCTTAATTGCATCTGTTAATTGGTAGTGACTGACGAAAGAGAGAGAGATCTAGAGGAGTAGTAACTAACCAACCCCCCTCTCCTCAAAAGTTTCTCTGACTTGTTTATATACATTAAAGATAAAAGCTGTTTTAAATCTGACTCCTCCTAAGTCACCACTTATTTTAGAGAAAAATTTTAGGTGGAAGAGTTTTATTACGAAACTTTTAATATCAAAACATAAAACATGTGATATCTCAAATCAATCATATAATTATTTTGTGCATGCCATGTTCTTTTTTTCTGAATAGAAGTTTTCATGGTAAGATCTTATCACCTAAAATTTTCTCTTAATTTTTTGGCATCTTCAAAATCACCCCCTAATAAAGCTTTTTCATCTTAATTTTTTTTCCTTCTGTTTAATGTCATGATCTTGTGCATGCATTTGCTTTGAGGGTTTGCTGATATGTAGGTTTAACATTATTGACCTTGTTTTTATGTGTTGAATAATACAATGATCTAGCAAGCTAGTAACTCAAAATTTTGTCATTTAACTTTTTAATACATGTCTATTCTTAAACCTTAAACTAACATCTTAAGTTCTTAAATTAAGGAATTGCTAACACAATATTAACAAACCGAGAGACTTCCACTCTGAGCCATCCATCCCTCATCTTCTTCAATTCATGTCAATTGAGTGGTGTAGCTAGCATATGTTTGCTATCCAATTCACGTGAGATATAAGACAAATTTTGAGACAGTTCTGATAAATTTGAAAATTTAGAATCTTCTGATTTCAACTAAAATATAAACCCATCTTGGCCATCCTCATCTATGCTTGTCTCTCTAGATTCCAAATTACTTACAAACACAAAATTCAAAGAGCAAATACATATATCCAAGTGCACAAAAAGCATAGAGTTAAAAGAGATGATCATCTAGGTATAGCTATTTGTAGTAGTAGCTATAGCACATGAGGGCTTGGACAAAACTAGCTAGGTTGTGTCCAGTAGTATTTAGTAGGTTCTACTAATTAGTACATTCCGGCAAAGTTAGCCACCACACACATTTGTGCTGATTTGCGGGCAAGCGTGTGTGCCTCTGACCAAAAACCCCGCAGCCTTGTGGGTTTTAGAGAGGTCCATGGCTCCTAATATAGTTGCTACCTAGAGTCTGCTTTTTTTCTTTGGTTATAATTGTCAATTTGTTGAAATTCCTCAAAAAAAAAAAAAAAAAAAAAAAATTGCTACTAGCTAGTCTACAAAAGTATGAACATATATGAAGACAATCTTTTCTTTCTTTTTTGATTAATTATTATAAGTTTAAGAGTTGGGAAAGAGAGGTATGACTCAAACCTATAATTAATTAGGATTATTAATAGAAGAATGAATCTCAACTTCGTCTATTGGAGGTGAATCTTATATATAATTTTTTCCTAGGTTGAGGAATTATTGACTACTATATTAATGTGTAATGTGTTGAAGGATGTAAAATGTTAGTTGCATAATTTTTCTAGTTTTCCTATGAAATTAAGTATTCAGTGTGTACATATATATATATATATATATATATAGTTTCTATGATCAATGCATTCTAATATTTAAATAATTAGGAACACTAATCAAATTCATTAATTGCATTTAAACTAGATAAAAGAAAGAATTTTTTTAGGAGAGAATTAAATACAATGAAAAAATTTGACTAGTGATCCTAATAATATATATATATATATATATATATATTCCATGAAGTAAGAAATTGTATTCTAAACTGATAATATTCTCTATAAGAATTCTAAGTATGATTAGCTAAATTCTTGTTGAACACTACGAAGATCTAATATGGAACTCAATTGTTAAATTAATTCATATCTGTTTCAAACTTATTAGATTTATTTTTTAGTATGTCACCATACTTAATTATTATGGAGAGACTTTTTTCAAAACAACAATAATAGTAATTGTATGAAATGCAAATTTTCAAAATTTTCACAAGTTTATTTGTTGAGAAAATTACTCAAAAGAAAAAAAAAAAAAAACTTAAATTATTGTGAGTTCTAATACTAAAACTACAAAATAAGCTCTTTTAGCATTTTTGATGTCTATAAACTATGGTTTGCATAAAAAAAAAAATCACAAAAATCTATAATTTACATCATTTGTTCATGAACTATAGTTTACAAACATTGATCATACTAAAAAAACTCATTTTATTTTTTATGTATAATTTATTTAAAAGCTCGTGCTCATTTTTATTTTAAAACGTGCCCCTTATATTTTCTTTGCAATTTTTTTTTTTTAAAAGTATTTTCTTTGCAATTTGTTGTATATACATCTCTTGGATTGTTTCTCAGAGGGCAATGTATCAGCTAAGTAGCCTAAGTTTGATTTGTTATTTATTTAATGTTTTTCAGGGCGCTATCTTCATTATATCCCACCAATTAGATGTCATCTTCATTTTGTTTATAGTAAAATTTCTAATCAAAATAACAAAAATTAAAAATCAACACATCGAAAAGTTTCGTTTTACACTTTTTCTTTTGTTATTCCTTGGTATTTATTATTCTCATTTCTAAATTTTGAATATGGATTTCAGTATGTATTAATTAGAGAGTGTGTTGATACTTAACACTTTAATATTGAGCAACAAGTATAATATTCTCTAAGTACTCCAATGTACTTCTCATAACTATATTTGTAATTTATGTTTTTTGATAAACAAAATACTATATTTGTAATTAACTCTTCAATATATTATCTTGCATTTTATGTAAGGAATTTTTTTTTTTTGTTATGGTATTAAAATTAGTATGAGTTTTTAAAGTAGCACCTAACCTTCAAAATGTACTTTTTTAACATCTTTAGTGTTTGCGAATTATAGTTTGTGAGTAAATACCATAGTTCACAAAGGACCATAGTTCACGCCCTCTATTCGCCAATTACGTTTTTATTTATAAGCTATAATTAATTTGCGAGCATAGATGATGTTAAAAGAATTCACTTTAAAATTTTGATATTGGCTTGAAAATTTATATTAATTTTTATTATAATAATTTAATCTTTTTATGAACACTTTATTTAAATGGGTTGTCATTCATATTTTGACATAATGCAAGCTACATTATTAGATTTAATATTATTTTAATGTTATTTCTTTTACAGGGTTATTATAAGAAACTTTGGTGACCTTTTAAGAGTTTCCTAAGAGCATTTCTAGCCATACTAATTATTTATTGTCCTTAACCAAAAAAGCTAGTGATATAACATTTTATGGATTCCAACCACTCCATATTGTTAGTTATTTTATAAATGTTGAATCACTCTAACTAAATAGAAAGAGCAAGAAAATTCTAACCAAACAATCTCTCCTATTATTTTAATATAGTAATTTGAAAATTCTAGTTAAATTTTCTCTCTTGTTATTTTAATATTAACATTTAGCTAAAATAGAAAGAATGGTTAGAGTGACTCAATCAAAAATTGCTAGCTAGCTAAAATAGTTTTTTTGGTTGTTTTAACTAAAATTTAGCTACCATTTAAGGAATACCTCTGGAGATAATCTAACCGTAACCAAATTTTCTATTAAAACAAAAAACAATTCTAGGAGGTTATTTCCTTTTTATCAGATTATATTGCTGGATTGAGAGTCAATAAAGTTTGAATAAAGAAAGTAAGCTGATGGAAAATGAATTAGCTTCAATTTATGATTTTCCTTTTTATCAGATTAGGAGGTTATTCTAGTGAATTTGTATTTAGAAGAGTAAGCTTCAATTTATGTGTTTTGTTATTAAAGTGAGGAAGAGATGGCTGTACAATAGCGAAGAAGACAAGATATTAGTAAAATGAATTTATAAAGGGTAAGCTTGTGCATTCACTTGGTACGTAAGTGCTCTTAAAAATCAACTCAATTTTGTAATGCTACTTCACAAATTCATTCAAATTTTAGTGTCATTTCATGGGATTTTCTCTTTAGATTAATTGTATTACTTTAGTGCTCTTATCTCCATTCTTTTAAAATATGCTATCTAATTTCTTGTTTAGCTTAATTACATGACATTATTTTAACCAAAAAATTGGGTAAATTTTTTGGAAAGTGTAGGATTATATATATATATATATATATGTATATATACATATAGAATTCTAAAATATATATACCGACAATTTTCATGGGGTTGGGATTTTCAATAAGATTTAGAACAAAAATGCTAACACTTTACCTTTTCAAAAATGCTAACCCCTTTACCTTTCTAAAATTTCACTATAACCAAAATTCACCATTGGTAATGTAACACCACCAAATTTTTTTTACCATTAAATATAAAATTTATTAACTTTAATAATATTATCAACAATGTTGTAAATATCACTAGGTGCCAAATGCTTAGTCGCCTAAGGCCTAGCACCTAGGCGGTCTAGGCAGTCTGACCAGTGGTCAACGTTAACCACCTATCTAACCACAAAAAATATAGCTAAACACATAGGTAGTGGACTGGATCATAGATATATTGGGCCTTGAAGCCAAAAACCCCCCACTAAACGTACATTTTAATCTTTAAAACATACCAGTCTTCTCAATCTCAGACACACATTATATCTACATTCTAAATTTTACATATAGACTATAGAGAGAGAGAGAGATTGAAAAGTTTTATAACATAATCAAGTTCAATGAAAACACACCACACATTAATGGGTTTAAGGTTGTTAGCGTCAAGGCCTCAAGAGCAATCAAGCAATCGTCGTACCATTGCCTTCAAATTGAAGCTCTAATCATCAATTGTCGAATCATCATTAGCCATTGTCAAATCATCATCAACAGCCACCATTGAGCAAAGCTCCCTTCTTGGAACCTTGTTAGAGATACCGTTTCATACAAAACGTATATGAGTGAGTTATGTTCTTAATCTTTTATTTGTGACTGTCACAAAATCTCTGTAGGGTTAAGCTAATTTGGTCAATGGGTAGGATGCTCAATTCTTCACTTCTTCTCTACTTTGTTTTGGGCAAAATCAAGGTTACCTATTTTAGGCAAAATCAGGGTGCATTGATCACCTAATCTCCTCTTTTTCTCCATTTATTAAACACCAAAACAGTGTCATTTTAGACTCCTCCAAAATGATATCATTTGGTTAAGTTTTAAAAAGCCACAGAGCCTAAGTTACTACTTAGATGGCCCGATTGTGTCATCTAAGTAGCCAGCCAATTAGAAATCGGTGCAATCGATGGCCACTCATGACCTCCTAAGTGAAGCTTGGGCTCCCGAAATTGACATTTTAACTGATTATCAAAAAATTATTACACCATAAAATTTATATAATTTTGAGTTGCATTGCTTTCTTTGTTTTTTGCTGTTTGCTAACACATTCTCCTTTAAGTTTCAACTTTAGTTTCATAGATTTCCTTACCAATCATATCATCAAAATAAATAAATAACTGTTTAGTGCAATAGGCAAAATAGGAATTAAGAAAAAATAGTATTAATTATTTTCAGATATATAATTAGCATCAAACTTGAAAAACTAATTGCTTTTCGAGCATTTTTGAAAAATCAATGTGGGAAATATATTGAACTTCTCTTTTTGGTTCAAATTGAAGAGTACATATGGTAGGAGTCTTGTTAAGTGAAAAAATTTAAGGGGGAAAAAAAAAGGTGAAGGCCAGGAAAATTCTGTATTTTCTGTTGAATGAAAGAAATGATTGTGTACAATGGCAAAGGATGAACTATTGCTATGTCACTGACAGAGTAATTTTACTAATATCATCCAACAATAAATATTAGGGGTGGTTACTGAATTTTCTTTTCTGTTAAGATCTTTTATCATATTAAACATAAACCAAACTCCCTTCAAATCTTAGTACGAGCGAGATTCAACGCGAAAACTTACTTTGCCACATGAATTGGTTTTATTGGCAGATTAACTACCTACATTTGATTATGCCAAGTTACACAAATGCAATTCAATGATTACTAGAAGTTTTTGTAACAAATAAGTAATGCCAAATTTAGACATGTTTCCTAATCAAGGCAGCACATAATTTAAAATAATAGTTCTAAAATAAAAGTTCTATAAAATAATCTCAGTGTCGGTCTAAGTTAAACATGTCATATAACAACTTTGCTTATATAATAATAATAACATTAGTTTCATCTCTTTACATCTAATTCTAATTAATTCTCACATAACAGTTCTTATATTGGTTTGCCCCACATAGCATGTTTATTTTTTTTTTAAATTGATTTGGCGCACGGATGAGACCGCCCACATAAAGATTTTCTGCCCACTTAGATTTGCATCAATTTAGGTGGTGATAGAACTTATTTTAAGTGATGGATTAACAAGACTTAATAATTTAGATATTGATTTTTGTTTGTTTTTCTATTTAGGAATCCTAAACTTAAATATTAAGTGATTGGAATAGTACCATTATACCTTTTTTAAATATTTTTCATTTTTAAATAGATTTTTATTATTAATTTAAGACATTAATTTTTATTTATAATATTTTATATTTAAATTATTTTATTTTATATAAATAAAAAATATTTTATTTAAATAATAAAAATAATTGAAAAACGATCTAACGAAAGATTAGTTACCATTTTAATGTTAGAGGAAATAAACTCGTTTTCACCAACAATAGAGGTCGACAGCCTCAGCGAAGGAGACCATCGGCCTCTAGCACATGTATTGGAAGAAGCCATTGGCCTTCTCCCATTCAAATGGGAAGAGGCCACGACCTTCTCCTTTATTTGGGCAATGACCAACCATCTTCCTCTATCAAATGCATGGAAGAGGTTGGTTGACCTCCACTAATTAGTGTTTGATGATTGACAACTATCGTCGTCAATCCTCAAGTTAATTAGGATTAAGGTTTGGGTTTGATCTGAATTTACTTATTTATTTATTTGTTATAGACATTTTAGTAATAATATAATATAATAATGTCAAGTTAATTTAGAATGTTAATGTAAATTTATTCCTAAAGACTTTTTTATTAAGATATAAACAAGAAAATTTGATTTTTAAAAAAATGTTTTTTTCACTCAAATTAAAATATAAGTAAAGAAACAAAGTAAAATTACTTAAATTACGATTCAAGTGATAATAATACTAATTTAGAAGGAGAAAAAAAAAATCCCTTTAGCTTTTCAGACTTCCCCAGAATCAACGTTCAACCACAATCATTTGTCCCAACCGATAAATACTTCAAAAATCTAACTTAATAGCCCCTAGAAAAAACAAAAATCATGTGAACTCATTTGCTTTGCACCACATAAACATAGGTGATTCAATAAAATATAGTAAGCATAAGGCCATCACTAGAAGGCCAGAAACTATGTATACATGTCCACACATTCTTCACCTACCAATTTGTTACCACACTTTCTCTATTAAACATGAGTTCAAGAGCGTACACGCCTCTAAAAGTTATGAGCAACCATATATACAATGTAAAGAAATATATTCAAGTACAAGAAATACAAAAGTGAATTGAAAGCATCAAATCAGCACTGCATGTCTCTGCCTTTTTTCCTAAAGAAAACTTCGATAAATAACGAATATGCTGAAATACCAAATCTCTGGTTTAGAATATGCTGAAAAACTAAAACCTCTGGTGAAGCTGAAGTAGTCATGTATATTTAAGCAATGACAGTTCTCTTGTCAGAAAAGGTCCTTTCAACCATTCTGCGGCTGAATTGGCTGCTTTTGCTATTGCTAGCCCCAGAATTTCTTTGTACAGACCGCTGCATTATCCTAATAGGGATACCACCCAAGTCGAAGTCTTCCTTCAAAGATTTGGTCAAAAACCGGATATCTGTATCAGATAGTTCTGTCTTTCCACTCAAGAAGGCAATAAATGTAGGAGGCCGAGCTTTCACTTGGGTAAAATACTTGACCTTAGGTTGTGCAGACTGATCTTTCCAAGAATGCCTACTCATAACCTGAACAAACAGGTGAGGAAAAAATGAGTCTTATAACCAGATTTTGCATTTTGGAGGGAGGAGATTGGAAGGCATTGGATATGTCACCTTACGCAACCAACGATTAAGACGAGCTGTGGGTAGCCTTAAACACCACTTTTTGTATGTATCAATGACCTGACGCATGACAGTTATGCGACCTCTTCCCTCTAAGGCTGAAACAAATACAACTGGTATCCCTGTCACCTGCCAATGAAATGTCACCAATGCTGAATTGACAAATAATTGTTTTATATTGTTGAATGTTATCAGAAATTCATGAAGGTGATGAGTAAACTGGTACTCGAAACATGATGTTCAATAGCAGAGCATTACTAAACACTATCTATTTAGTTGCACATATTCAAATAGGACATTTGAACCCCGACTTTTCTTCTTCTCTTCCTAGTATGCTTAAGTTGAGCGAGCTGATCTAAATGGCTTCACATGCACTTTGTTTTTACAAGCATTATTAACCTCCCAACCAACCCTATGAATCCATTGTCTACCCATTATAAACAATCACTAGAGCTGAAAGGAGAAATCTTTATAATTGATAGTTCCATTCACTAAAGTATTCAAGCTACAAACTGCTTGAATCAAGACATAGCTTCTCAAAGTGACAAACACATCATTTAACTTCTACTCCAGACAGAAGCGAATAAGATTTGATTCTGTGACAAAATATCTGATATTTTTTTTGATAGTAAACGAAACTTTATTAAAGAGAAAGAAGAAGATACAATAGGAACAAGAGTGAACCAGAAGTATCTGATATTAAGTACACAATTAAATCCAATTCTTGACAGATGCAATATAAATGCATTAAGAGTTGATATTGTCAAATAAATCTTTTGAGAAGAGATCTAGACCGGGGTCTACCCTCTTATCAAAGCCCTCAAAGCTAAATTGCTAAATATATTATATATGTTCTATATTGTTGAATCTTTTCAGGAATTCATGAAGGGGATGTGTCAAGTGGTACTTGATAAATGATGTTCAATAGCAGAGCATTACTCAACACTATCTATTTAGTTGAATTTGTTTGAGTAGGGCATTTGACCCCCAACTTTTCTACTTCTCTTCCTAGTATGTTTAAGTTGAGCAAGCTGATCTAAATCGCTCCACATCATAAACAATCCATGTCCACCCATTATAAACAATCACCAAAGCTGAAAGGAGAAAACCATATAATTGATAGTTTCATCCACTAAAGTCTTCAAGCTACAAACTACTTGAATCGAAACAGCTTCTCCAAGTGACAAAAACATCATTTACTCATAGAGGTATTAAAAAAGCCATATATTTAACTTCTGCTCCAGACAGATGCAAATAAGATTTGATTCTGTGACAAAATATCTGATGTTAGGTACACAATTAAATCCAATTCTCAACAGATACAATATAAATACATAAGAGCCCTTAGACTGCACGTTGGTATTGTCAAATAAGTCTTTTGAGAGGAGATCTAGAAAGGGTGTACCCTCTTAAGCATTAGGAATTAGCAATTTGAGAATTTTACCACTGGTGCACACAATGATTTTTATTTTTTTTTTATATTCCAGAAATCCCCTAAAACCGTTTAACGAATTCAAATTCGAAAGTGAAGCTCCCGCTGAACCCTATAATCTTTAGGAAGCAGTAAACTATAGTCTTTGACCATATAGATATCCATGAGGGTTTAAACCTTAGACCTTGAGGGAGCAAACCCTAAGACCCAACCATTCTTATCAACCACTTATGGGCGGTACATACAATGATTATGAGTTGGAAACAAAATGCATTATGAATAAATGAACAAGAACCAAAACATTAAATATATATATTATAAATAATAATATATATAAAAAAAAAAAAAAAAAAAAAGACCTACCAAAAGCTTTGAATGGACAAACCTGGGGTATAACTGTCTGAATTTCTTGAGGAACAGCTTCCTTGATCTTCTTATATAGCTCAGAATTCTTTCTCCCACTTAGAAGATCCATCTTATTTACAATGACAACCAAGCCACGTCCTTCTTCCACCGCCCTTCTCACTATAACTACTTCTGCATGAGTCATACTGCGTCTAGCTTTTGAAATCTGGCCATTACATATATCGAACACTATAAGCAGATGTATCGCATGTATATATATCATATAAGTTCTCTCCTAACTTATGTTATATGATAACATTTATTTCTCATCCAGCATTTTCACAATTAGTATTATTACACTGATATATACTTCTTATTTTCTTGTTCACAAAAGCCATCCGCCACGGTACAAGGCTCATATGATTTAACCAATAATACAGGTCTCAAGTTCCTTCCCGCTAAAAACATAATTCATAATGTCATTCTCTGTCACGGAAAACCATTAGCAGGCTTGAAAATATTGTCGCATTATACTAGAGATATAAATTCACTATAACATTTAGAAAAAGGAGTACTATTATAGGCTCATAATTAAAAACAAAGAAAATTTCAAAAATAGTAATAATAATAATAACAATAAAGAAGAAAATTATGTTTGAAACACCTCTTCTGCATCAAGAACTAATGCAACCACATGAGCTCTCATCAGATTCTTTCTTGATTGCATAATGCTCAGTGATGATGGTCCTTTATCTCTCTCGGTTCTTTGCAACCAACCTGCAGTATCAACCTGAATAATAATCCAAAATAACATCAAAAAACAAAATGGTTATGCCTTGATACTGAAAGTAGAGTGGAAATATTTCAATTTTTCATTAAATATAACAAGTATAACCATATTACAGTTTCAGATACAAAGTGGTAGAGATCCGATATCAACCAGATATACAGTTCTTCCTTGATATTGAAAGTGAACTCGCACTGAATCTCTAGTCAAACCAGCTTCTGGACCCACCAGAACCCGATCCTCTTGTAATAAAGCATTCAGCAAAGTTGACTTCCCAACATTTGGCCTTCCTACAATTGCTAATTGTAATGGCAACTTAGACTCATCGTCAACCTCATCAGAGTTACTGTCCTGACTCGAGCTGTTTTCCTGACTGTCATCTAAATAACCCAACAAGCAAAGCAAAATTAAAGAGGGAAAAGAAAGGTAAAAAAAAAATATCAACAGAAATGCTCCGTTTGTCAACAAAGCAAAATCATGAAGATGATAAAGCAGTAGATATATAAATGGCCCATGTCTATCTCATGATTGTGCTGTATAAAGATAAAATTCTCATTAAATGCATCCCAAATTAAGTATTCATAAATTGTTTACCATAATTTAATTTTCAAAATAATAGAAAAACTAACAGGGAAACAACAACAAAATTTACTACAATAATATTCATAGGAACGAAATGAATTACATCATACGTGGCCGCATAAACCCATCAACAGCCTTCTGACACTAAAAATTCAAAACAAGTTCAAGGAGTAGTTTCACAAGGTTACTTGTTTCCCATATATCTCCCAACAGTATAATAGTGCACAAATGTAAAGCCCATAAAGGTTACTCCTATTTTCTTTGCTTTTGCTTTGTGCCAATGCTGACAGTGTAGCTCAGTGGGTTTATCAGCAGAGTTTTTCTCATTGATTTGATGCCAAAGAAACTAGAAAATAAAACTAATTAAATCTATTTAACCATATCAAGGCCATCAAATCTGCTAAGAGTATGTAGCTAATAAACTCTTCTAATAGTGCATTGCTTATCAAAGTGCTTTGAGTATATTCTTAAATCTTAAAAGCCTTCTTCATGTACCATGCTTCATTGTCAGCTCCTTGTTATCACACATTGCCCTGTCTCCACTAAACACTTCACTTTGTTTAGTTCTTCACAAGCATAAAAAACATAAGTCCCTACTAGACTAAAATACTTAGGCTAAGTTGAGAGAACTCTAAAGTTTATTATAGGGCATATAATCACACTGTGAAATACCTCCTATGGAATTAAAATACCACAAAGGTATCTATATGTTTTGAAAATCATTACAAAAAATAGAAGAGTGCTTAAGGGCAACAAAAAGAAACCATCACATACTCTCTAGATTTGCCACATCTGTACCTACATACAGATAATACAATTAGTTATAAAACAAAATCACACCATTCATGCTGCATAGCTCCACTTGTAAATAACTCTGATAATCATGATCCCTTGTTATTCAAAATAACAAACACTCTTTGCATCATCTATTTAGTAGTTCATATATTAGTATTTCCATTTCAAAAACCTAAGTGTTTCACTATCGTCTGGCCAGGTTACAGAAAGCAATATGGTGTCCAAGCCACCAAACAAATTTTCTGACCATTCAAACAACAAGACTAAAAGCTAGGCAGCAGCCACTGATATAAAATCAAAGCCTTTTTAAAACAGAATGGTATGTCTATACGAAATTCAAAAGCTTCCAAGAACTTAAACAAAATGAAACAGAATCAACAGGTTACTAAACTCTGTGTCTTAACGGATAAATAATTATTAAGAAATAATTTGCCACAATCTTACCATTTAAAACTCGAAGCATATAATCCTCGAGTGACGGACGAAGAGCTTCATAAAGTTCTGTCATACCCAGTCCAGTCTCAGCAGATATAGCAATAGGGTCACCAAATCCCAACATGAGGGCTTCAGCAGCAGCTCCAGCAAGAGAATTGGTGCCATCATGAAGAGATTCACATTTATTCAACACTACTATAGGACTGAGTCCCGGTGCATGTCTACGAAACCACTTTCCAACCTCCAAATCCAATGGGTGAAGTCCAGCTCTAGCCACAAGATAAGACCAGAAAAGGAACTCAAACTTACACGTCAAAAATTAACAAGATATAACAAAAATCACACAGCAAACCCCTCAGGTATTCTTCAGCATCAAGACAGTATACAAATGATAATAAAAAGGTTAACATTTATGCCAAATTGTAAGCTATCAGTGTCCATCACTAATGAACAAATCTATGATATTTTGCATCATATTTAGGACCTTAAATAGAGAGCACTGAAACTACAAGTAAAACCAGAACTTACCTATTTTCCTCCACTAAAATATTATGCTAGTTTAACAAACACTTGTTTACAGCAAGCTACTGCCTTAGAAATTAATCTCACATATTATTAATAGTCCATAAGATATGCAAAAACTTATCCATACAACTGACCTCCCATCAATCAAGAAAATCACGAATTGAGTCTTTGTGAGCACGTTCGCCGTCATGCCAGCAGTTCTATCAAGAATAGAACCAGAAGTCGCCTCTGTTTCCAAGCCAGCCGAGTCCAACACCCTAAACCGCAAATCCCCCAATTTAGCTATTCCCTCTCTAATGTCCCTCGTAACATGATCATCCGGCGTGTTGTACACCAAAGCCTCCCTCCTCCTAATCAACCTAAAACTCAACCAAAAAAAAAACTCATAACAAAAAATCCCACTTGAGAACATCAAAACCACCATAGCTTTCCACAGTGGTAAAAAAACACAAACCAACATCCAAACTAACCGATTAAACAAGGCTGATTTGCCCACATTAGGCCGCCCAATAATCATAACAGTTGGAAGCAAATTAACATCAACCTTGGTGAAATCCAATGGCTTCTCATACTTAACTTTAACATTCTTGTCCTTATCAAACTCACAAGACTCAGACTTTACATTCAAACTATCCAAATCTTTCCCATTTTCAACAACCACACAAAACCCTCTACTACCACCAACCAACAAACCACAATGCAAGCTTGAATCCAGTTCAGATAATGATCCTAACAATCCAAAACCAATCAAAATCAATACAAAATACACTGAATCATAAAAAAAGCTCAAAAGGGCAAGTCAAAGACATACCAAAGAATGGATATCTGAGTTGGGAACTGTGAGCAAGTGCAAAGTTGAGAGCTTTTTGTATGTTTTGGTTTGTCAAACAAGTGATGCTTCTATGGAGGAACCCGACCCGAACAGAACTGTTTCGGGCCAAAACGGCCCGAGCCCATGTCGAAAACATACGTTGCTAGCCTGTTGTGAGGTGTTTATGCATAGCTGTCAACACAACTGAAGCAAAATCAGCGCATCAGAGCGAGAGAGAGAGGCGCTGTCAAATTCTAAACTTCAGAAATTTTTGGCGGCGTAGAAGAAAACACCTTAAAGTTTGAAACGATGCCGTTTCTCTCATTTGAAAATTAAGTAAAGGCCACTGTATTGTTTACTATTCACCATTTTACCACTGGTTTCTAGTTGGTACCTTTTTTTTTTAATTTTTTGTTTTTGTAAATGATAATATGTATCAATTTAACCAACTTCTAATTTGTAATCTTTTCTCGTCTAAATTTATAACATCAAAATTATCAAATTCGAGAGTTGTAATTATTTTTTTATCTCTCATATCTTTTTCATACGAATCACGATAGTGTTGATTTTGTTGCTTTATTACCTTTTTTTTAATATTTTAATTATAATATAAGTGTAATATTATCTAAGTTTATTGATTCGGTGTGCTATTTTGATTTGATATAAACTTTATCATTCAATAATTTTTTTATTAAATCATATATATTATGCTATGTAATAGTTTTTCAATATTATAATTATTATTTGTAGTAAATAGTAATATTATAGAACTCAATAGTGAGATAATTGATTCCTTAATTAAAATTCATATTCACTCATAACTCAAGTAATTAATGCACTTCTCATTCATGCATATTTATAAGCATATGTGTGGAGTTGTTTGCATTTATTATAGGAATCTCATAGTTAGTTTTGATAAGAACTCAACTGAACTGATTTTTGTTCAGTTCTTAATATGGAAAATCGAACATGGTTAATTTGAGAGCTAAAATTGACCTGAACCAAATATGGTTGATTCACTTTAGGTCGGTTCAGTTCTTTCAGTTCAACAAAAGGCAATGATGAGAATTTTTTAAATAATTTGTCATTAGAAACTCTTACCACTAAGAAATTGGGAATAGTGGCAGTCAATTAAACAATCAATCTAACCACGAACTTACCATATAATTTATGCGTAGTCTCATATATTAATACAAAACCACCAACTAACTGCATCCCTCTCAAACAATCAATCTATTAAACCAAACCTATCAATCAAAACCCTTCAAAAACCAAAAAATAATAATGATAATTTTTTTAAAAAAAAGTCACATTTTTCCACAACAAAACCACACGACAATAACCAACAACAACAACGACTAAACAACTTGAACCCAAAAAAAAAAAAAAAAAATCCAACAACAACAAAATGAAGAAATGCAAGGACCTTAAACGACTACGAGTATGACAAAAAGAAAAGCAAGGACTTTGAACAAGTGCAAAGAAGAAGAAAAACAAAACAGGGTATGTAAATAGTTTAATGAATGGTGACTAGCTAAAAAGAATAAGAACAAAATGAGATTGTGATTAGGGTTGTGTTTAAATAAACAAGACTGGATAAAAGAAGAAGAAGAAGAAGAACAAAAAAAAAGGGCAAATGGCAACTGAAACCTTATTGAGACATTATAACTTACAAAATGGGGTTGTGATTTAGGATTTTGATTTATATAGGGCACTAAGGACACTAAGAATTTATGTATGTGCCCTTATGAGGTCGGGTCTCGATTCAGTTCAATTTTGAGACCAAACAAAAAAAAAAAATGATTCTATCCATATAGAACCGAACACTCTCACTAGATGACTTGAACCGAACATCTTGAGGTTAGGTGAGTCAGTTCATGCTATATTTTTTGTGCAGCCCTACTCGTAATACTATAAGAATTAATTTTCTAATAATATATACAAAGTTTAAGCTTGATAAATTTTAGCAAACCATTAATGTGATTAACTTATAATTGCATATATGTTTAATATGTGTATTTATATATGTGCGTGTGCATGTATGTGTGTGTATATGTATCAATTAATAGTAATTACATTATAATTACATCTTAATATTATTGTATTATGTTTTATTATACCGCCTCCTTTCATCTAAATCCCTCAATCTGTCACTACATATATACTAGTAACTTCTCATTACAAAACAAAAGTATATACTCATAGAATCCTCACTAAAAATACCAATAGTTTGGGTAATTGTCAGCTTTTGACGTAAGGAGGGCAAGATTGTCCAAAAGAGACCACACGCAAGTCTAAACTGTCCAAAGGCCCGGACTCATAAAGCCCATTTAATAGATTTCCAGGCAAAACAACTGCTTTAATTGGTTGTATTGAAAACGGTTCATTTAAACCGAACACCAATCCAAAACTTCAACACAAATCCAAAACATCTTCTCCTCAAAAATGAAAAAACCCCACCATGTACATAAAAAAAAAAAGAAAAACACCCACCATACTTCATCGTATTTACCCAAATTACCCCTCCAAAACAGGACCACAAACAAATCGACATTTAAAAAAAAAAAAAAAAAACCCTTATTATTATTATAAATTTAGGGGTGTTTCTCTCAATCTTATTATTTTACAAATCCAAAAGCAAATTTGTGTTTTCGTTTTTGCTTTTGTTTTTTTATAAAGTTTTCATTTTCTTCTTCTCTTCGCTTGGTTTCGCTTGTTGTCTGATTTTGTTATAAGACTTCAATTGAATTGAAAAAAATATAAAATAAAATCCCTCCTTTTTTACACAGATAAGAGCCCTAGAAAAATACAAGCACAATGAATAGCTAGCAATTACCGAATCCGAAACGAGACCCACCTCTTATTCAATCTCACAAACGAAAACCCTAATTCAAGTTGTCTTCTTTCTTTGAAATTCTCAAACTTTTTATTGTTCGGTCTCCAAATAGCTAGAAACCCTAAAAACCCACAATTTGATAGGCTCTTTTTAGAGAGATTGATATGGAAGGCATACCCCACCCAATACCCAGAACTGTTGACGAGGTCTTTAGCGACTTCAAAGGAAGACGCGCTGGTTTGATCAAGGCTCTCACTTCCGGTTCGTCTTCTTCTTCTTAAGAGTTTTTTTTTTTTTTTTTTTTTTTAATTATCTATATTAAAAATGAAATTTTTATTTAATGGGTTTGTTTTGTTTTTGTATATAATTAATGGGTTTGTTTTGTTTTTTGTGTATAATTAATGGGTTTGTTTTTGCTTTTGATTTGGTGGGTTGTTTGTTGCAGACGTGGAGAAGTTCTACCAGCAGTGCGATCCAGGTGGGTGTTGACTTATTGAAATGAAGTGTTGGAGTTCAATTGGTGATGTTTGTATATGATGTGTGTTGAATATTGATTGTTTAGCGTCGATGGTTGTGTTGATAATTGTGTTTGTTGTTGGTAATAGAACGGATAAATTTGTAATTTGTGTTGTGAAAATGAAGTTGTTATTTATTGTTTTGAATTAGTTTATGTGAATTATGACTGTTTTATGAGTTACTAGGTTTGTGTGTGTGTGTAGTGGTTTTAGTGTTTTTGATGATTTTATATGAGATTAGTTATTCGATATGTTTGTAGATAGGGGTAAGTGGAAGAAGGGAATGATTTGTACTTGTTCGAACTTTTAAGGAAGTTTGAATCATTTGGAGGTTGCTTCAGCTCCGCATTCAGCATTCTTCTAGTTTCCTTTTGTGTTCGGTGTTAATTCAGTACTTATATGGTTGTTGTGTGATGCATAAGCTTTTTTTTCATGATGAAGCATTTATTTATTGAGGATTGAAAAGATTCAGTAGCTTTAAATGATATCTATTTTTCCTACTTTATACAACATTAGCGTAAATCTCTAAACTATATGAAGATTGTGAAAACTTCAAGGCTTCAGCTGATATGGCTATTTGAAAGAATTGAATAACCAATTATAGGATTGCCTGAGACGGCAAACTGTTGTTTCATGTTGAAATTTGAACATTTAATTTTATGGATATTGTTGACTTAGTTACTGTCTGGGTGTTGTGATTTATTCGTTCGTCTAATTGGTTTGCTTAATGCTTCATGTGGCTGCCTGAATGCAGAAAAATTCCTAATTTTTAGCGATAGTAACTGTTTTTATGTCATGTTCAATGTACTGCTTCTGAGAACGTTTATCAACTGGATTGCAAAGCTCTAGAATTTAGTTTGTTTTGTTATTGTAGTGAGCCACATGTTATTCCATTGCAGGCAAATAGAAAAATCAATACACAAGAAAAGTTTTCCCATTTTTCATTAAGGCTCTTCTGAATTGAATGAAGCTTGAAGACTATGGAAGATGTTAAATATAATTTGGTGTATTTCTGGAAAAATTTGTACCAAAACATTAAAGATGTCTAGGTAGATTGGACGCTAGAATAGAGGCATATAAATTATTTTAATTTCAATATGTATTACAGGCATGATGCCATTATCTGTGTCTCTATTGTTGGGTCTCATAACATTGTACAGCTTCATTGTATTTTTTAAAATGAGATTGGAAGTTCATTTTGTTTTTAATCTGGTTGTTTAACTTTTCTGATGCTGTTTCTGCAATGGGTAGACTGAAATAGCTAGTTTGGGATGAGAGAGGGAATATGTGGGTGTTTTAGTCTGTGCATGTTTTGTGTGGTCAGTTGTGTTATTTATCAACATATGGGCATTCGTTAGCATTTCTTCAATTCTAAGTTTAAAAGGAATTAACGTGAAAATCATGGTTGAAATGCTTTTGTTTTAAATTTAATATGTGCTTTTGCATGTATCAGAACATAAATCTGGAGTAGGTTTTATTCCTTGTAAGCTTACATCACTAAAGGGTTGTTGCTAACCTGCATTTTATGGTTGAACTAGCTTACTAAGCAAGGCATTGTTATTGTTAATTGAAATCATCAAGTGTTTAATTTCTCTATTTGGTTTTGATGGCCCTACTCACTTTTTTTCATTTTTTTTGGTTGCCGATTTTTATAATCTATGATTCAGTTATTCTGTTTATAATATTATTCCACTTGCCTTTTTGACTTGTAAATAAAAGAATTAAGGACTTAAGAATATTTCTTATTAAATATTAAGTCTGGATGCTTTATTATATGTTTGTAATTAAATGTTGTCGCTGACCTCCTAGCTTTTTATTGTTCATTGTCGAAATGATGCTGGAAGTTCAATGTTAGTAAGAAAGTATTTTTCAGTTTTAGACTCTGCTTGTGCATTCTGAATGTGTTATGAAATGCAGACTCTCTCTTGTAGTAGATTAGAATTGAAGAATGCAATCTGATTGTGTCAAGAATTCCAGACATAAATGTGTAATGTTATTGAAGACGCTAACTTTATGGATACAGAAAAGGAGAACCTGTGTCTGTATGGACTTCCAAACGAGACATGGGAGGTTAACCTGCCTGTTGAGGAAGTGCCGCCGGAGCTCCCTGAGCCAGCATTAGGTATAAACTTTGCTAGGGATGGAATGCAGGAGAAAGACTGGTTATCATTGGTTGCAGTTCACAGTGATTCATGGCTGCTTGCTGTCGCATTTTATTTTGGTGCACGCTTTGGTTTTGGTAAGAATGAAAGGTATGGTTACTGCTTTTCTTGTCAATTTATGGATTAGCTACTTGTTGAACATTATAAACCATTTGTCTGTGATAATGAAGACGAGATAAAATTATATATATATATATATATATATATTTTATGTATGGAACGTTAGTTTCTGCATTGCTACAGCTTGTGTTTTTTCCCCTTCTAAATTTTTGAGTTCCTCTACCTCAGGTAGATGATAAGCTTATCGCTGTATATGCAGAGGTTGGATGAAGTTAGTTTGTTTCCTACAGTGAATGAAGGAAATACTTCAGGTTGACCTTTGTGATAATTGTGTTGAAACATGAATATTGGGTTCGAGGTGGCTGTAACGAATTTTTTTACTATCCTACATCTTGCAAGGGTTGGTGGGCGGTGAAACATCTCCTCTTCAATCAAGAGGTCATTTATTCAAGCCACCAACCTGAGATACATTAGTACTCCATGTTTTTTTCAATACCAAGGTTGTAGGATCCTGCAATTGCCCTAGTTTAGAGCCAGAGAATAAAGGTTTAGGGATTATGGGATCCAAAAATATAATTAAAAAAATGAGATATGATACTATATTCTGCGACTGGAACTTGTAGACAAAATTATTAATGGCTTGATACTTCCATACCCTACATTACTTATATAGTGTAGGATAAATGTGCTTTTCTATCTGCTGTTCTGAGATATGATACTATATTCTGCGATTGGAACTTGCAGACAAAATTATTAATGGCTTGATACTTCCATACCCTACATTAGTTATATAGCGTAGGACAAATGTGTTTTTCTATCTGCTGTGCTGGGATTATAGTATTCCTGCAGTACACGGGTAGGTTTCCTGTTAGCATTAAGCATCCTATTTTGTTATTTCCCTTATCTAGCATAAGTTTCCTATTAGATTTCCTGTTCCTGTTAGTTTAGCATTAAGTATGTTATTTTAAGTTTATTTTTTTATTATATTAGGGACGCTATTACAGATTTATAAGAAATAATAATTTAGATTTTTTTAGAAAAGTTTGTGTTCTTGTTGTTTATTCTTGTTGAGTTTTATTGTTTCATTTCGAAACACCAAGTCCGCTGCCCCAAGTATTTTGTAGTTTTTATTAGTTGGGCTACTTTGATTGGCAATCCGTCAAAATGCAATGCAACATATACTTGCTTGCACACATTATTGCTTTTTTCAAAGCTCTCTTAATCTCTCTGTTATTGAAGATCTAAAGTTTAGTAATCAGGAAAAATGTTCCATACCTTCTGGAAACAGTGTTATGTGTCACAATTTGATCTGAAGTGACTGTCCTATGGAAATTATAATAAGACCTGTAGGACTTGTCCTGGTGGAAATGCAGAATGGTGTAGTAAAGAATTAGGCAGCCGGGTGAGAGAAAAGAAGACTTGTTGGAGAGAAATAGCCGATATCATACTTATTTCATTCTTCTGTCTGTTGCCTTGCTGACGAACCTCAAATAATCTAGAGTAGAGGCAAGTATAGGACAGTTTGAATGTCGTGTTTTTTGAATTCTTGTTCAAGTTGTGGATGATATAGGAAGCCTGTCATGTCCTCTGTGTCGACAAGGTAGGTGTTTAAAATGTAATGAGGTTTTGGTTTTTATTTTGCTTGGAACTTTTTACAGGAAGAAACTTTTTCAGATGATAAATGAACTCCCAACTATCTTTGAAGTTGTGACCGGAACTGTTAAGCAACCAAAGGACCAATCTGCTGGTGGCAAAAGTAAATCTAGTGGGAAGGTGGTAGGAAACTAGAATTTAACTGAAAATTCTTTTAATTATATTTCTATATTAGATTCTTGTCTGAATCTGTGCGCTATGTTTCCTTAAGCAGTCACGTCAATCTGAACCTCAGCCCAAAGCGGTGAAGATGTCTCCACCACCCAAGGAAGAAGATGATAGTGGGGAAGAAGAAGAAGAAGATGATGAACAGGGAGCCACTTGTGGGGCATGTGGGGATAACTATGGCGCTGATGAATTCTGGATTTGCTGCGATATATGTGAAAAATGGTTCCATGGAAAATGTGTAAAGATTACACCTGCAAAGGCTGAGCATATTAAGCAGTACAAGTGCCCCAGTTGCAGTAGCAAGAGGGCTAGAGTTTAAAGTTAGTTCTGAGATTGGAGTCGAATGAACACAAGCTTAAACAAAAAGCAGACCAGACTTAGAACTTTTTCATTACAGTTTGAGATTAAAACAGAGTCAGTCACCCCATCTTAAGTTAACGATCTTGCAACTTCTGGTTCCTGTTCTGTTTAATTTTATCGGGAATTGTTGTTTTAAAATGGTTTCTGGCATTTAGAAATATAAATGTTGGTGCAGCTTTCTGGTTTGATCTAAAAATGCTTCCTTCTCTTTGTTTTTGAAATTCTGCATCACTAACATAGTTTTGAAAAACTCTAGTTTGTTAACCAATTCTTCAAAAGGAATGATGTACAACTTCATTTGGCATGTGTTGTGACTTGTCCACCCCACTTGTAGGCTCAAGTTTTGATTATAAATTTCCAATATATCAACTTAACCATGATTGAAGGTTATTTCTTCGGCATCATGTTTGAATCTTTCAATATCAGGAAATTATGATTTTATTATATATAATCTACACGGTTGCAGTAGATCAGAAGTTGTCGATTGTCACTATGTATTTGTTTTTACTATTTTGTTGTATTGTTTGTAAAACTTACATTTTTTGAACTATTACTTATCAGATTGATGGATGTTAATAATTTAGTATAATTGCCGAACATATATTATGTATTGTTGTATGATTCTGAAAATAAATATTCAGACTTATTGGGCAATTGAATACGTGTGTCAATCATCTTTATATTATACAGTATTTAGACCTAGTATTCAGAAATGGAATTTTTTCTTAGATTCTCCAACTAAGGTTTCAAATATTAGTATTAGTAAAAAAATCAAGATCTAAATTTATGAAAATATGCGTGAAATTATTAGAAATATCGAGAATATTTTCAAAATATTAAATATTCGATGATAACTATATTGCTGTCACTTCAAAACGAAGAAAATAACTCTCTTTTGATCATAAGTTCTCTTTGATATTTCTCTCCTTAGTTTGGTTCTCTTACTCATTCTATCTTTTATTGAATTTCAAAAATAAAATGTTTCACATGAGACATTTCATATCAAACATTTCACATGAGATGTTTTAATTCACACAAATTGGTTAAGACGGTTAACAGGGACTTAGGATTTGTGTACTTGTGCATGTGATGTTTTGACATTGTTAAATCGGGCTAGTTAAAAGGCAGGTGTAAAGGTTGGTAGCAGGGGATAATAACTCAATTTTTCACTCTAGGGCCAATGCCAAGATAAGGAAGGATACAATATCATAAATATTTGATGATGATGGAGGTGCAATGATAATGATTGAGTTTTTTTATTTCAAAAGTTGTGGAGTATGGTGGGTAGAGAGCTTGCCAAAGTGCTTTTGGGAGTTCTAAATGGGAAATTTCTATAGAAGATTTCATTCCCAAGAAAAGAAAGGGGCAAAAGCCTTTGAAGAACTGTAGACCTATTATGCTTTGCACCTTAGTGTACAAGGTAGTTGCCCATAGAAAACCTCCTCCCTTAGGTGATCTTTAAGCTGAGTAGCAAATTAGGATGAAACTACATAAGATTTGGCTTTTGATAAGCATGGAACTCACTTTTCATTTTACTGATAAATTAACTTTAAACCGTTAACGTTCACCATAATTGACCATCAAAAGTTATTGGAGGGATGATGATCTTTTGATCTTTTTTTTTTTTTTTTTTTTTTATAATTAAATTTGAAAACTACAAATTTAACAAGAAAAAGAATTAGATTCACCTTTCATCTAAAAATAGATGATGGAGATTTTTCTTAAAATGAAAGATTCTTTAAAAAAAAAAAGAAGAAAAAAGAAATGAAAAATCCATAATCCATCACAATAATAAACAATGGAGATCATTTAAAAAAAAAAAAAGGATCTCCACCCATATTCTCCATAAAAATGGAGCTCTATCGTCAATAGAGATCCTATCACTGGGATCTCCGTCTCGATGGGGACTTGAGATTTGGTCTCGGGTAATATCATATATTTATAGTGTTCGTAATATCATATAATTAATAGATTTTGTTAATTGCATTAACTTTACTATTTACGAACTTGTATGGTTAGTTTTCTCATATTTGTTTGAAATCTATTAAAGAACAATTCTCTAATGCTTCAAATATGAAAGGAAAAAAATATGAAACATAGAAAACAGGCTAAAGTTGTTCGAGTCACCTAGGCTTGAGGGGGCAACTCTATTTCAAGTAGGGCCACAGATTGGGCTGAGTCCAACAACGAGAACCCACAAGCTCCTTAGGCCCAAGAAAGTATGCCTCGGCTTGGCTGAACCATTTAAAAATTATATATATATACATATATATATATTTCAGTAAATCAATACATAATTTTTATTGGCATAAAAATAATCATATGATTTTCTCTAAATAAAATAAAATAAAAAATCATATGATTTTAATTCACAATGTCTAGCCTCTAAGATTTTGTGCCCCTTCCACAACTTAAATGAAAAATAAGTACATTTTTTATTCTAATGTTAGAAGATTTTAAAATCAAAAGCGTTATTTATTTATTTATTTATTTTTTGAGGGATCAAAAGCATTCATCTTGATATTAAAAAAAAAAAAAAAACTTTATCATTTGAATTAAACTCATAGGGCAAATTTCATTTGTTGACGTTCGGAAACGGTCAACCAGAGATTTTGGGGCCCAGACGGTGGACTTGGTAATTAAAGGTTCTGGTCGTGATAATGAAAGGGTAATAAATAAGTAATTAATAAAGTTTAAGGTTGGTAGTGATTAATTCAAGTGAAGGAATGTCGGTCTGGGTGGTTGGTCGGGTTTAATAAGGTGACTAGCAAGAGGTTAAAGAGAAAGAGAGAGAGAGAGAGAGAGAGAGAGAGAACACAAGGATTTTTACGTGGTTCAGTGACTGCACCTACGTCCACGGTCACCCTGGGATAATTCCGGCAGAGTGGTAGTTTTCTAAAAAAGGTGTTCAACCTCTTCGTACAGTAAAAATGTCCCCCACCTTTATAGAGGAGGAGGGGGATGACAATATAAAAATACAAAGAAAGTTCCACACGTTACAGGTAACGGCTAGTTTTTAACTGATCTTGACATTGTCATGCTTCATTAATTGTAAAGGTGATGATGGTTTCCTTCCTGCGCAGATAAGCATTTAATACATCTGGAGAGGTCTTTGCTTCATTAAATGCTTCTGGGTAATTGTGTAAGCGGTTTCCGGTGGGAAATCATGAAGGTTGGTAATTCTGACAACTTGCCATACACGGTATCCCCTGGATTAAGCCTTCTGGTTGGCCAGGTGATACACACTGGAGGGGAGCTGACGTGGCCAAAAGGAGGGGTAGGGCAATCTGGCGGTCCACGCGACCTTGCGGGCTCCCGAGCTGAAGCTACGAGCAAGGGGCATCCCGGGAACTGTTGCTGACTTGCGACCTGGGCGACCTCATGAGTTGGGCTGGCAGTTACTGGTTCCAGCCTTAGGCCTCTTAGGCCCATGCTCCTGTTTAAATAAATAAGGCCTGAGTTGGGCCATTTGGGCAGATCTAGAAAATGGGTATAACATCAAGCCCCCCAGCTCTCTGTGCGTTCTGCGGACTGGGAGCTGATTCAAACATATAATTGGCGCCCATTTTCGAATCTTCTGGTGTCGTTTCGATCCCCATACTGTAACCGTTGACACGTGGCGTGCGAACAGGCGCTGGAACCGAAAAAACGTGTCTCGGGACTGCATGCATTAAATGGGCACGTCTTGTAACTGACAGGCATGATGGCACATGGCCGAGAATGATGCCCAGCCGTCGGATCTTTGACGGTTACGCCTTTAGGCTAGATCAGATGGCTGGGGACATACGTCCTGGCCTATATAACCCGTAGGCCTTTTCAAATTCCTCTTTTTGCTTTCCTGATACAGCTCCAGCATCCTTCCTCCCACCATTTCTTCTTCTCTGCTTCTTCTGGTTCATTATCCGCCCTTGGACAAACTTCTCGGGCTCCACCACTTCAGTGATCTGCCACCGCTCTCAGCTAGCCGTACATAATTTAAACAAGGTAGTTCTTTCCCTGCTCCTGGGTTGTGTTGTTATTTTCTGCTTAGGTATCATATTCGTTGGTCTCTGTAAATCTGTTAGGCTGTTAAAGATTTGTTGTGTTGGTCGCTTGAGTATCTGCATACGCTGGGGGCGACCTAGCTTTAATCTAGGTGTCTCATCCCTTAGCCATGTGTTGTTGTTTAGGGTTGTCGATGACATTGTCCCCCTACTGCCTGGTGGGGTACCTGCAAACATAGGGTCAGCGACACACATATTTTGAATGATAGGGTACCTGACGGGCCCGTGTTCCTGGGCCTTCTCTGGCCCTTTGGGGGCTGAGTGTGCGACCTGACGAATAGGACAACAGCTCCAGGAATTCTTTTTCTGTGTCTTGCTAGACTCAGTATGCTGTAGGCGTTCTGATGTCATTCCTTCTGTGCTGTAGATGTCAGGTCGCTCTCGCACTGGTCGAGGCAGGGCTTCTGCTTCCAGGAAGCGGGCAGGACGTAAAACTGGCGAGGTCGAGGCTACGACCTCGCGAGCTAGCCCGTCCAGCGAGGAGGTCGCAGAAGGGGACGAGGTTGCTGAGGAAGTGGACCCCTATCCATTTAGACACACGCCCTCGATCGTTACTCTTCCAAAGCTGGAGGCTTGGGCCCAAGAATTCAGCTTCCCCTTGGGGTGCAGAGCTAATGTCCCCGCGGTCTCTGATCGAGCCGCTCATCCTCCTGAGGGCTTTGTGGCGATCAGTCGTGAACATATAGAGCTCGGTTTTAGGTTCCCTGTTCCCGGCTACCTCAAAAATCTTCTGAATAACCTGAAGCTCGCCCCATTTCAATTGACCCCGAACTCGTACGCCCACTTAACCACCCTGGCTGCGGCGTTCGTTAAATACAAACTAGGGTTCCCTTCAGTCCGCATCCTCCGTAGTGTTTTCAGCTTTAAGGCGATCTCTGGGAAGGACGGACTCTATTACGCCACGCCTCGCCAACACTCTACTTACAGGACGTATTTACCCCAGAGCTGCACTAAGTCCAATGTGGGGGAATACAAGTCCAATTGGGCTTTGTTCACGTGCCCCTTGCTTGCCGGGCTGGACAATAGGAGTTTCGTGATGACCCCTAGTAGGCACATAAGCACTTAAATAATATTAGAAATAGTTCCCCATTCTTTTTTTTTTTTTTTTTTTTTTTTTTTTTTTTTTTTTTTTACGAGCTGGCTTTCGTTTTGTAGGTGTCGCAGCTCCTGGTTACCGGCTTAGACAGGACGAGGTCTCTATTCTGAATGCTTACGTGGCAGCCAAGGAACCAACCGATGACTTTTTCCCTTCTGGTAGCGAGCTGGTAGAGCGGGGTCTCGCGCCGTCTGCCACAAGTCCTCTTCTGAACATAATCCAGCACCTGGGAATAAGGGGGCAAACTTCCGAGGTCTCTTCCGCTCTTACTGATCTTGCTCAGTCGGAGTCAGAACCACAACCCCTACAACAAAGGTCTCTGAGCACGAGCCTTTCCACCAGCCCTTCTTCAGACGACATGGGGAGGCTTACAATGTCCGTTCCTCCTCCGAGGTCGATTCCACCTGCTGGGCCGACTGAGGTCGTCGACGTGGATGATACTTCATCAGACCGCTCACAAAGAGCGCCCTCTCAGCCTGCTGCAGCTGCTCCTTCCCCGATCAAGTCAGTTCTGACCCCTCAAAAGCGGGCTACCCCGCCTGAAGGGCAAAGTCCTCCTCCAGCTAAGAGGGCCGAGGTCTCCGTCAAGGGAGGCTTACCTACGAAATCGGAGTCCGAGGCCTTGATTAGAAAGAGGAAAGGGAAGGCCGTAGCCGCGCCCCCAACTTCGAAGAAGAAGAAAGGCGTCGTCGAGGCACGTCCGGCTGGAGCGGTTGTCATTGGCAGGGGAGCTGGGCACAAACACGCCAGGACGACCTGTGAGGCCTGCGATAACTAAGCAGGCAGACTCCGAGCTCCTCTCCGAGGTGGCAAAAGAGATGGAATACCTGAATAGCTTCGTGGAGCTCGCGCTCGAAGTAATGGGGAGGCGCAACCCGAAGCTGCAGAAAGCTGAGCTTACAGGCAGACACCTCGTAGGCTATGTAGCTCGTCATGCTGCGTTGGTAAGGTTCACAACCCTCTGTACTTTGATTTTCTTCTTTTCAAAAGGTATTCTTCTTTTTTTTATCTCTTCTGGCCCCCTCCCCCCCCCCCTCCCCCTTTTTAGCTCGGTATGGCGTCTGCGAAGCTGATGAGGGAGGCAGAAAGTCAGCTCGGCGAGAGGGAGGCCTTTAGGGTGTCCCAGATACAGTTCGAGGAAGAGATGAGACTATTACAGGATGAAGTCAATCTCCTCCAAAAGGAACATGGAGAGCTTTCTGCCAAGCTTAAAGATGCTGACGCGGCCCTGTCACAAGAGATTGCTCGCAGGGAGGCCGCTACCTCTGAAGTCACCAAGGCCCGCAACGAGCTGAAGCAGCTGAAAGGTGAGCTAAGTGCGGCGAAGGTAAAGGTGCAGGTTGCTGAGGATAAAGTGGGTCAGCACCAGTGGGACTTGGCCGCAGCCAAAGGGAAGCTCGCGAGGTCCGAGGAGAAGCGGGCTGAAGTGGAAGGGAAACTGGCTCACACAGAGGGGAAGCTGGCTCAGACCGAGGGAGAACTGGCTCAGGCCAAGGCGGGCGTTGAGGCCAAGTTGGTGCAGGAGCGGAATAGGGTCGAGGAAGAGGTCGAGAGGGCATTCCTGTTCAGCATGTGGGAGCATTACCCGGACTTGGACTACTCCTTCTTTGGGCCAGACGGGGTCCAAATGATCCGGGAGTTCGCGGAGCTCGTTGCAGGTGCTCAAGGTGCGCAGCTTGCGGATACTTCCTCGACTCCCTCAGTTGATCCATCTGCTGCCCCAATCCCTTTGCCAGAACAGATCCTTGAGGCACTTCCAGCTTTAGAGGATCCTCCAATGCCTGAGCCCCCGACCGAGGTCCTTCCTGATCCACCAGCTTTTGAGCCCGTTCCTGAGGCAGAGCCCCCAGTAGAAGCTCCAGTTGATCCTGCTCCCTCAGATGAACCAGCTGGTGTCTAGGGCATTTTTATTTCATTTGTTTCCCTGACTTCTTGTAATTGCATATTTGTTTGAACTCATGCAACGAGCTCAAAGCTCGGAATTATAATATTGAATTTCCTGCAAAATTTCAATACTTTGTACAAGTATAGATATGCATACCTTACTTATACGACTGGCAACTAGCAGACAATAAACACACCATCGTGACTATTAAAATTTGTTAAGCAAATCACAATCGTGACAACCAGGCTAACTTACAAACCTGCTAACTGCAGTCAGTAATTATAATAATGCATAAGTTCGCAAGAATTTGAGTTCGGCCAATAGCTCGATTGGGCAAAGCACTCGGTCCCGTCTGTAAACTAGCTGGATGAGTCTTAGAGGGTTGGCAGGAACTTATCGTCGGTGAGGGGTTCGGAATTTCCTTAACCAATATATTCCAGCGACATTGAGTGTGCTTGATGATAGCATTTTCCCGAACTTTGAGGTTCCAGCCTGGGGCAGCACTTGTAGTTCAAGGGCGAGACCCTTTTGTAAGGTCGCGGGCAGCTTTATATTTGAGAGGCGTAGCCTTACCCCCTCCTGCGAGGTCGCGGGGCAATGATTCGCGGGGTTCCGCGGGCAGCTTTATATTTGAGAGGGGTAGCCTTACCCCCTCCCGTGAGGTCGCGGGGCAATGATTCGCGGGGTTCCGCGGGCAGCTTTATATTTGAGAGGCGTAACCTTACCCCCTCCCGCGAGGTCGCGGGGCAATGATTCGCGGGGTTCCGCGGGCAGCTTTATATTTGAGAGGCGTAGCCTTACCCCCTCCCGCGAGGTCGCGGGGTAATGATTCGCGGGGTTCCACGGGCAGCTTTATATTTGAGAGGCGTAGCCTTACCCCATCCCGCGAGGTCGCGGGGCAATGATTCGGAAACAAACTTGATGCTTGCTGACGTAGGCCTCTGTTAGTGAGGATAATATGGACGAGTCGAGCATCAATCGATGAAGCGTCCTCGACTGAGGCCTTTTATGGACACTTATTGTCAGGATATGCCCGTAGTCTTGGCTGACGACTTTATGTGAGCATTTTAGTTGTGAATAATTCCCTTGGGTTTTTACCTAGATATCTTCGAGGAATAATAATAATAAATATATAGGCATATATGATGGGTCGTTGTTCGAGTACTTGAGAAAGAGATTTCATTAACTTTGCTCTTTTTAGCGTGTACATTTGCTGGTTCAACCAGCTTGCTTTATGTATCAAACATGACACATACAACAGAAAACAAGTGAAAGCATGTTTACAGACAATCGTCAAAAAGAATCATGTACAAAGTTAGAGCGGGCTGACAGTTCTTAGGTGTAGTATGACCGCAGGTGTTCAGCATTCCAGGCTCGGGGTAACTCTGATCCATCCATGTCGGCCAAGTGATAGGCTCCGTTCTTCAGATTCTGTTTGATGAGGTACGGCCCTTCCCAGTTGGGCCCGAGTACCCCCTCGCTTGCCTTGCGAGCTCCAGGGAGGACTAGCCTGAGAACGAGGTCCCCGGCTTTATAGCTCCGAGCTCGGAATTTCTTGTTGTAATACCTGGCGACTCTCTGCTGGTATACTGTTTCCTCGGCTAAGTCTAAACTGGCCGTGAGCAGCTGGTCGTTGTCTTCGGGTCGGAACGAGGCCCTTCACTGGCTGGTGACTTCGAATTCGGCCGGTATCATGGCTTCCGTCCATAGACCATGGAAAATGGGGTCTCACCTGTCGAGTTGCGGACTGTGGTCCTGTATGCCCAGAGGACTTTCTGTAGCTCGTCAGCCCAAGCCCCCTTTCTTCCCTCTAGCCTGGTCTTCAAAGTCTGCTTGATGATTTTATTCACAGCCTCGACTTGACCATTGGCCTGAGGATGGTCCACGGCTGAGAAGCTCTTCACAATTCCGAGCTCGCTGCAGAAGTCTGCGAACTGTTCGCTGGTGAACTAAGTCCCATTATCCGTGACAAGCTGCTGAGGGATTCCGAACCTGCAGATGATGTTTTCCCACACAAATTTCTCAATCTTCGTGGTGGAGATTTCTGCTAGCTCTTTAGCCTTAGCCCATTTGGTGAAGTAATCTACAGCAACTATGGTATGCCTGCAACTTCCTCGAGCTGTGGGCAAGGGTCCGATGAGGTCCATCCCCCAGATCGCGAATGGCCAGGGGCTTACCATCTATTGGAGGTAGGCTGGTGGAGCTCGCGGGACCTTGGCAAATCTCTGGCACTTATCACATTTCCTCACCAGATTCACGGCGTCCTGCTTCATAGTTGGCCAGTAGAATCCCTGTCTGAGGGCTTTCTGAGCCAAGGATAATGCTCCCGCGTGGTTCCCACAGTGACCTGTATGAATATCATTCAGCACCGCCTCACAGTCCTCATTATCTATGCATCGCAGTAGCGGGGTTGAGAATCCCTTTTTGTACAATCTGTAGTCGTAGATGCAATATCGGGCTGTCCTAGCTCGCGTGCGGCGAGCTTCCAGCTTGTTTTTGGGTAACTTCCCTTCCTGCAAGTAATTCAATAACGGACTCATCCAGGAGTTAGGCCGAACCTGTATGGTCATCATTGCATCTTCGTCCTCGATGCTGGGAGTTGGCAGGAATTCCAAGGATAGATTCAAGGAGATCTGCATCTTGGGAGGTCGCTAGGCGGGCCAGGGTGTCGGCGTTAAAGTTCTGCGCTCTGGGGATCTGGTTCACTTCGAACCCTTTGAAAGTCCCTAGTAGTTCCTTGGCCTTTTGGAAGTATTTCGACATCCTCCTTCCCTTGGTCTGATATTCTCCCCTGACATGACAAACAATAAGTTGAGAATCACTGAAGACTTTTACCTGCTCAGCTCGTACCTCATTTGCCAGGCGGAGTCCGGCAAGCAACGCCTCGTACTCGGCCTCATTATTGGTAGCTCGGAATCCAAACCTTAAGGCACTCAGGACCTTATGGCCTTCTGGACTGATCAGCATTATTCCAGCTCCTGAGTTTTGCTCGTTAGAGGACCCATCCACATAAAGCTCCCAAGTTTGATCACCGGCTAGTTCCTCCTGCTCCGGAATTGGCCCTGTGAATTCCACAATAAAATCTGCGAGTGCCTGGGCTTTGAACGCCGTTCTAGGCCGGAACTCTATGTCGTACTGAGCGAGCTCGATGGCCCACTTGAGGAGCCTGCCTGAAGTGTCTGCTTTCTGGAGGACTTGCCTGAGAGGGTATTGAGTGAGAACCTCTATCTGATGAGCTTGGAAGTAGGGACGCAACTTTCTGGAGGCGGTCACTAGACAGTATGCGAGCTTCTCTATTTGTGAGTATCGGGTCTCCGCGTCAACCAGCCTTTTACTGATGTAATATACGGGTAGCTGCATCTTCCCCTCTTCTCTCACCAAGGCTGCGCTCAGGGCGTGTTCAGAAACACCAGTATAGGAATAGCTTCTCCCCATCTTTTGGTTTGGACAGGAGGGGAGCCCGGCCTATGTACTCCTTCAGCCTCTGGAGTGCTTCTTCGCAATGCTCATTCCATTCAAAGTTCTTGGACTTCTTTATAGCTTCGAAGAATGGCACGCATTTGTCAGTAGCTTTCGAGATGAACCGGCTGAGAGTTGCGATCTGCCCATTGAGGCTTTGCACGTCCTTGATTTTAGAGGGCAACCTCATTTCCGCGAGCGCCCTGATCTTCTCCGGGTTGGCCTCTATCCCTGTGCTGTTTACCATGAATCCAAGGAACTTACCAGATGCTACCCCAAAAGCACACTTCAGGGGGTTCAACTTCATCCGATAATTTCTGAGGACTTTGAATGTCTCGTCCAGGTCGCGAACATGATCTGCTGCTTCCTGGGACTTGACCAGCATGTCATCTACATATACTTCCATGGTCCTCCCGATCTGGTCCTGGAACATGGCGTTGACCAGTCGCTGGTAGGTGGCTCCCGCGTTCTTCAGACTAAAGGGCATCACCCTGTAACAATATAACCCCCTATCAGTGACAAAAGAGGTGTGTTCCTTGTCCTACGGGCTCATGGGGATTTGGTTGTATCCTGAGTAGGCATCCATGAAACTCAAGAGTTGGTGCTCGGCTGTCGCATCTACCAACTGATCTATCCTCGGTAATGGGAAGCTGTCTTTCAGGCAAGCCTTGTTCAGGTCGGTGAAGTCAATGCAAGTCCTCCACTTCCCGTTCTTCTTCTTCACGAGAACCGGATTCGCGACCCAAACAGGATAACGGGCTTCCTTGATGAACCCATTAGTTAGTAGCTTCTCGACCTCCTCCTTCAGAGCTGCATAACGTTCCGGGGTCATCGGCCTCCTCTTCTGACGGATTGGCCTGTGCTGGGGATCTATGTTCAGTCTGTGGCACATAATATCGGGATCTATCCCCACCATGTCTTCATGGTTCCAGGCGAAGACGTCAAGGTTCATTTTTAGGAATTCTACGAGCTCAGTCTTCACTTCTGGTAGCAGATCTCTTCCTACCTTCACATATCTCTCCGGATCTACTTCGCTGACCCGCACATCTTCCAGCTCTTCAATAGGTCCGGTGGCTCTGCCCGCATCCACCTCGCTAGGGTCGAGGTCGTCGCTCACCCCGGCTTCAGAGATAACCCGGGGTCGGCCACCCGAGACCACGTTTACTTTCTTTCCCCGGACTCCTATCTTTACGGCATCCTCATAGCATCGCCTGGCCAACTGCTGTTCTCCCTTGATACAGCCTACTCCGTTAGGGGTCGGGAACTTGACTGTCAGTGATCTGGTGGAGGTGACCATGTCTAGCTCGTTCATCGAAGGTCGCCCCAAGACCACGTTGTATGCCGAGGGGCTATTGATGATCAAGAAGTCTGTAAGAACAGTGGCTTGCTGACCTGGTTCACCGAGGGTAAGAGGTAATTTGACCTAGCCCATCGGTATCACTGCATCTCCCGTGAATCCGTAGAGAGGATCTGGTGAGGGTATTAATTGCTCAGCCCCTAACCCCACTGGTCATAGCAGTCCTTATACATGACGTTGACTGAGCTGCCAGTGTCTATCATTATCCTTCGTACTTCGACATTACTGATCCGGGCTCGGATTACAATCGCATCGTTGTGGGGCCAGCGTACTCCCTTCTCGTCCTCTTCCGTGAATACTATACTGTCTCAGGACACTTTTGTCCTTTTGGAGGGTCTCTCGTGTCCCCCATACTCTGCCAGTAGGGTATGGTTGGCTTCCCGCACGTACCTCTAATGTGACCTGTTTGATGTACCTGCCACATGAGGTCCACCATAAATAGTAAAGATCGTTCTTACAGTGGGCTCGCGCTCGCGCTCCTGAGCTCGCTGAGGCTGCTGTTGTTCTCGGGCTGCTGGTTTTGTCCCTGAGGTCGTTGGTGTTGAGGTCGCCTGCCAGCGGGCTGTACTACATACTCCCCCAGGCGGCCTCGCCTTATAAGTTCTTCAATTACATCTTTCAACTGCCAACAGTCTGAGGTATTGTGCCCGTTCTCATTATGGTAGGCGCAGTATTTCCTTGGGTCCCGACGTCGGTTAGGGGGCCCAGTCGGGGGTGGCTTCCCGAAATTCTCCTTGTTCCTCTCCGCGGCGAAGATCCTGTCTTGCCTGTCGGACAACACACTATAACTTTCATATCGGTTCGGACGCCGGGGTCGCTCCGCCCTCGGCCCCGGTCTAGCTCGCTTTGCCACAACATGGGCATTCTGGTGCCTCGGTTCTTCAGGCTTGTCACTGCCATAGTTTTTCCTCTTTTCGCAGTGGGAATCGCTCGCTTCACCCCGCTGACCACTAGGTTTCTTGGCCCCGAAGGCTTCTTCTCATCTGATTTCTTTGGCAGCCCTTTCGTAGAACTCGCCCAGATCTTTCACAGGGGATTTGTATATGCTTTCGTACAACTTTCCATCTTTCCTGAGCCCTGCAGAAATAGCTGTTAAGATACTCTCGTCAGAGGGTGTTTCCACATTACTCACCTCCTCTCTGAATCGAGTGATATATTCCTTCAGGGATTCATTTTGTCTCTGGAAAATGGTAGCGAGGTGGCAGGCTGGCGCGAGCTGTTTCCTCAAGGCCTTATATTGATCCAGGAACCTTTTCTGACATTCTCTTCAGCTTTCGATGCTGCGGGCTGGGAGGCCTTTGAACCAAGCTCGCGGGGCATCCCCTAGAGTAGCTGGGAATACTTGGCACTTTACCAGCGGATCGTCTGTCTGAAGGTCCATCTGTACGTTGAAAGCATCTAGATGGTCGTAAGGATCTGTCCTGCCGCCATACAGAGGGATGTTAGGGAGTTTAAACTTTGCTAGTAAGGGTACAGTCTCTATCTCCCGGGTGAGTGGTGCCCTGCGATTCTCTCGCTCTTCCCCGGTCCAGCCTCCAGGTCGAGCTTCTAATTGCTGGACCCTCTGCAACAACTCCTCCACCACTGGATCCTGGGTCAGAGATTGCCGACTGGGGTTCCACCTACTGGTGCTTTCCTGCTCCTTGAAGTGACGGTTCTGCGATCTGCTCTCTTCGCCGAAAGCTTCTACACGTCTAGGAGCCCTCTGCTGCTCGGGCTCATAACCTGCACGGTATCCGCGGACTCGCTCTGGTCCACGACTGACCTCCTCGCGTCTGGCGCCCTCGATGCTCGCCCTTGCCCTCATCTCATTCTGTCGAGGTGGGATCTCCCGCTCTTGGTTCCGTTCTCTGGCTCTCCTTGGGTGCAAGTTCGAGGAGCGGGCTGATCCTTCGGTCAGCGACCTTTCCCTGGCGGCTACCCCTTCTGGAGTTGGGATTTCCTCTGGAGGTCGACGGTGAGCTCTGCCTGGAGGTGCGACTTCAACCTGTCTCTGCACTTCGCAGGCTTGGACCTCTACCAACGCCCTAACCGTCGTCGTTAACTCCCTCACTATATCTTCTAGAGCTCGCTGGCGCTGTTGCCATTCTTGAGCGACCTCGTTTCCTGAAGGCGAGGCGCTTTGTTCTTCTTGAATTTCGCGTCGCTCTTCTGCTACTCCGACACTCCTCGTTGCCTTAATCCTAGCCATGGTAGCCAAGTACAAGTAACTGTGAAATAACGACTAAGTGGAGATTACCAGGTCGTTGTTGGGCCCTCCTTCTAGCGCCAAAAGATGTTGACGTTCGGAAACGGTCAACCAGAGATTCTGGGGCCCAGACGACGGACTTGGTAATTAAAGGTTCTGGTCGTGATAATGAAAGGGTAATAAATAAGTAATTAATAAAGTTTAAGGTTGGTAGTGATTAATTCAAGTGAAGGAATGTCGGTCTGGGTGGTTGGTCAGGTTTAATAAGGTGACTAGCAAGAGCTTAAAGAGAAAGAGAGAGAGAGAGAGAGAGAGAGAGAGAGAGAGAGAGAGAGAACACAAGGATTTTTACGTGATTCGGTGACTGCACCTACGTCCACGGCCACCCTGGGATAATTTCGGCAGAGTGGTAGTTTTCTAAAAAAGGTGTTTAACCTCTTCGTACAGTAAAAATGTCCCCCACCTTTATAGAGGAGGAGGGGGATGACAATATAAAAATACAAAGAAAGTTCCACACGTTACAGGTAACGGCTAGTTTTTAACTGATCCTGACATTGTCATGCTTCATTAATTGTAAAGGTGATGATGGTTTCCTTCCTGCGCAAATAAGCATTTAATACATCTGGAGAGGTCTTTGCTTCATTAAATGCTTCTGGGTAATTGTGTAAGCGGTTTCCGGTGGGAAATCATGAAGGTTGGTAATTCTGACAACTTGTCATACACGGTATCCCCTGGATTAAGCCTTCTAGTTGGCCAGGTGATACACACTGGAGGGGAGCTGACGTGGCCAAAAGGAGGAGTAGGGCGATCTGGCGGTCCACGCGAGCTCGCGACTTCGCGACCTCGCGGGCTCCCGAGCTGAAGCTACGAGCAAGGGGTATCCCGGGAACTGTTGCTGACTTGCGACCTGGGCGACCTCATGAGCTGGGCTGACAGTTACTGGTTCCAGCCTTAGGCCTCTTGGGTCCATGCTCCTGTTTAAATAAATAAGGCCTGAGTTGGGCCATTTGGGCCGATCCAGAAAATGGGTATAACATCATTTAACTCCTATATTTTTGGAAAAATTCTCTTTTTTAAATTGTGAATCCACTTATGACTCCCTTGATACCTCACCTTTCAAATATACATCATTTTGGTCCTTACCACTGATTAAATATTAGTCAATCTTAACAAAGAGAGTGTTATTTTCATCATTTAATAAATTTGAAAAATTAAATATTATAAAATAAAAAAAGAATTGTGATCTCTACAATCAATCACAATAAGACGAACAAAGCATATTATTATCATCAAATAAATTATTAAATCCATTATCTTCATCTTTGAAGATTTGGGTTTGAATCCACATTTTTATTATTATTTTTTTAAAAAAAATTGAAATTATAACTTTTCAATTAAATCTCCACCATCCATCACAATTTGTTAGATGGTAGATATTTAGAGTTGTTCCTTATTTTATTATTTTTTTTAAAGGGTGTAACATGGTAATTTCAGTCTAAGGTTAAAAATAATCTATGTGTACTTTTTATTAGTTTTGACCATTAAAATTCTCGTTGGTTAGGTCAAATGAAATATATTTTAAACATAGGGGACCATGGGGAGTTATAAATGGATTCATAGTCAAAAAAGAGAAAATTAATTGTAAACATTTAAAGACCAAAATGAAATTTATCCAAACTAAAATGAGAGTTGTTAAATCAATAAGTTGTAATGAACAATCATTTTGAGATGATAATATTGGTAAAAACTAGTCAAGACTTGAACAGAAATTGCCAGCAGATTTGTTTGAACAAAAATGAAATTTTGGTAAAAAATAAATGGTCCTTATAAAGAATAAGAACCCAGTGATTGGTTCAAGAGACTTTGGAGCACTGGATTTTTTTTTTTTTTTTCAACTAGATTTTTTTTTTATTTTACTTTTTACAAAATTTCTATTAAATTTTTTATGTGTATTTCTAAATATATTAGTTACAGAAAAAATACATAGATTTATAATTTTATTAATTTTAATTTTTTATTCTTATCTTTATTGATATTAATTTCTATTTTTTATTTTTATTCATATAGTTGTCTGCTATTTGTTAGAATCTCCATTATAATAATGATATATTTCATAAAAAATAAGTATAGATATATTTATAATTTTAAATGAAATATTAATATCTTCATAGATATTTTAAATATAATATTAATATCTTTCTAGCTTGACTTGAAAATCAAATGAATAAATCCTAAAATTAGAAAATAAAAATTTTAATTTACTACATCTAATTTCTTAATATACAATCATGATTGAATTTTATTTCTTAATTTTTAAATTATTTTTGTAATTTACTTTTGTTTGTACCCAATAAAGTGATATAAAACTATCTTGCCTAAAGAGATATGTTATATATGTTATATTTATTTAAGTTTTATTTCTGACAAAAACTTAATTTCTAATTTGAACGTAAAATTTATATAATTTGATTGTCAACAGTTACACTATGATCATAAATAAAATATTAAGTAGATTATCAATTGGTAAAAATATTATTTCATTTTTTTATATGCTTTATAATTAACAATTTGTAAATTGTAAGAATACATATGTACTTAGTTAAGTGCATTATTTATGTTATTTTTTAATTATTTTAGGGCTCATGAAGATGACTTAGAAATAAAAAAAAAAAATAAATTCATATTGACTACTATAATTTTAATTATTTTTAATATTGCTGTTAATTTATTAAAATGCCCATTCTGATATGTGTTTCTACGTTGGTCATTGAAACTACTAGACAAGGGAGAATTGTTTTTAATATGCTCTATAACGGACAAAGAACCACTTTCAACGAAGTGAATAACAATGACATGCCCATAGTAATGGAGCTTGGATTGAATCAATATGACTCAAAATAACAGAAGTTGATGGTTACAGGAGTTAGTTTTGTAGTTAACTTAAAAATTTATTCATTTCTTGATTTGTTATATGATTTCCAGGATTATGTGATTTTCATACAATATAAATATAATTATAAGCTTCATTTAATTTTATGTATCCATCTTAAGTGTTCTTGTTTCCTTGCAAGTTTGTTATTTCACCCATGTGTTTAATTTTTTTTTTTTTTTTTCCTGTTATATGATATGTTTTCAAATTCTCATAAATCTCTTAAGGCTTCATTTTTTTTTTTTAATTGAAGATGAAATTGGAGATTAAATCCGATATGCTTGAAAAAATTTTCGACATCAATTAAAAATTTTAAAATATTACTGTCATGGTGAAAATCAACCCTATGCGGGCACAATGAATATGTGAATTGGAAGACCATATAGCAACCCAACTGATGAGCCCATAAGAAGATCTAGCCTAAAAGTTGCTTAAGCCAACAAGCTAATCTAGCCCAAGCCTCAAGACTTGACGTAATGTTCAACAATTGACTTATTAAAGATGCGTTTGACCAACGGAATGAGGGTATATAACACCTAACCAATTAATTGAAACCCTTTTAACACAGGTGTGAATGAAGGTAATTAACATAGTAGCATGGATCAAGGGAATGAATCCCTTGATCACCTCTGCATTAACCCCCCAACGACTCTCTACCTACTTATAAAAAGGGGAGAGCAACGGGAGAAAGGGATTCTATTTTTCTCATGACCACATTGCCAAAAGTCTCTCAACCATCCAATTGCACCTTCGTCTTGTAACACCCTTCTACTCAATTTCTATTAGAATGAAAATTGAGTCAAAAGGTGCTATCTTTCTTGATTTATTTATTTTTATTATACATATATATACAATTTTTTTTTTGAAAATCCAGCAGAGTTTCATTTATTTTTTTGAAAAATCCAAAATTTTAAAAATCTGCAATTTCGAATTCAACACTTCTAAAATATATCCGTTTTCTTAGCTACCATTTCGAATCCTCCGTTCGACTCAAAATCATTTCACCACACAACTTCTATGAAATCACACATTTATTGAAAATCATAATAATGAAAGTAGACACAAAATAAAAAAAGAGTGATAATTACCTCACAAATCATTTTACAATACTAAAAACTTTTCTCTACTTTATATATCTTACCATTTACAAAATTTCATGTATATCAATACGTGGACATATATACATATGTTCATCTCAATGCACTTTAACACAAATATATATATACATATCAAAAGAATAACTACCCAAAATGGGAATGAATGTGATTCGCTGGAAGTACTACCGATATCTCCTCAGTCTTTATCTATAATGCCCAGTTCAATAACTTGCGCGTTATAAATCTAACGCGCTAAATATTTCTACTTAGTGGATGTATACCAAATTTAAATTCAACATTTTTTAAAAATATAAGATTGTAAAGCAAAATTTTATAGTTCTCAAATTTTTATAATAAATCATAAAGAAATCGATTTACTAGTAAACACACACATATAAAATGCATAAAAGTCATTTTTCAAGTATGACTTTACAAATCAAATTTCATCATTTTCAAATATTTGTAATAAAATACAATAAAATTTAATAATTAACAAATACATACAAATATTTGTACCAGACCACTTTTTCATACACAAATACACAATTTTTCCATAACATTTTTCTCAAATACAAGTTATAAATCATTATTTCATAATTTTTAAGCTTTTACAAATAAATTTGTAAGAAAATCAAAATACTATTCAATGCACACATAAAACATAAATATTTTCATTTTCAAGCATATCAACACAATTTTTTTAATAATGTTTAGTATTCTTCGTAAACACTGACACGATACCATGGATTAAAAAACAGGTTTCTCCGACATCGGACATTCAGTGACTACTTGCCGAATCATATTATCATATAATACATAAATTCGGGGACCGGACACTTGGTGCCTCTCAAAGTCCATAAATCCAATATCAATGTATATAAGCAAATCAGTACAGTACTGCTAATATCACCCTATTAACATATCAATTCCCAATTCTCATCTACCAATGTTCAGGTTACTCGGGCTCTTATACACTTTATTTATTATCAACGCTTTACATATTTTTAACAACTTCATTTCTAAATAAAAATTTCGTTAGAAAAGCCACGAAATAGATTTCAGTCACACTTTTTCCATTTAATCGGAATATCAATTTAAGTGTTACAAAACACCATTTTACATTCTATAATCTCATCAAGATTTTATCAAAACCTTCATACCATTCTCCCGATATACATTCGGTTAAAGCACTAACTCATTAATTCCTTTTTTATTATTTTCTATTTCCATTCGAAAGTCATTAAAATCACCTTCAGACAACATTTAATCACAATTTTTCAAAGAAATTTCACAATACCCACTAAATACCATTTTCGGCTAAACATGTATTTTCTTTACAAACTTTTCAACTTTTTCATTACAAAATGTCACAAAATCATTCATACTATGATTCACACATAATCATGAAATCAATTCGATAAAATTTTAAACAAAATCACATGTAAATAACATTTTATCACAATTTATCAAAATAATTTCACAAAACCCTCTATATACATATTCGGCCAACATATACAAATGATTCAAAATTTGTCAAATTTTCATCATTTCACACATCAAAATAATCCACAAATCATTCCAAAATGGAAATCAAATTCATTCAACCAAAAATAATAAATAATCAAAATTTTAAACATTCTAAAATCCTTCTAATAATAACTCAAACAGAAAACATAAAATTCTTCCTAGAATTTCTTACACAACTTGTAATAAACTTTGATTTCAATTGTCAAACATAATTGATAATTTATAAAATCAACTAACTCAACAAATTTACTTATTTGAAATAAATAATAAAATCAGAAATATAAATAACTATAACTCAATTAGTTTAATTAAAAATAAAACTATCAACTCACATAACTCCTTTGCTTATTTCTGGATCTAAAACGAATTCTCTTTTGATTTTTTTATCATCCTAAGTCCATCCTAATATCACACAAAACTTAATTCATAACTCATATCACACAAAACTTAATTCATAACTCATAGAAAAATAAATTAATTTTCTGGAATTCAAATCATATTAAAATAAATTTACTTATCTGAATAATCAGACATCCGAAATATTTTTCTTTTTTTTTTTTTTTTCCCTTTCTTCTTCTCGGCCTTCTCCAATTTTTTTTCCTTCCTCTTGCTATCGAATGGTTTTCTCTGAGTTTGTTTTTGCTTATGAGAACCATATATATACATGCCATAATTCTGATCACTTCTTTCCATCGCTTCTTTTTTTTTTTTTTTTTTAAATTTATTATTATTATTTTTCTCTCTCGGCATCTTTCCATTCCAATCTTCAACATTCATTTTATTATTATTATTATTATTATATTTTTTTTTTTCAACACCATTCACTAACATATATATATATATATATTAAAATGGTTATGACCCACCACCATTAACTAATATATATACATATTTTTATTTCAATGGGCCCCACTATCTAATATTATTATTTTATTTAAAAAAAAGCCCACCGATTGTTTTATTTCTTTTCCAACACATGTAAATTTTTATTTTAACCCCTATGACCTTTTTCCTTTTAATCCAATTTTCTTAATTTCTTTTGAAAATATCTTCCAATAGAATATTTATCCATAAACTTTTGTACTTATAAAACTTGAACTAGACCAAAATAATAACATTCAATTAGATTTCAATTAATCTCTTTAGTCCAGTTAGATTGAGGTGTTACAAAAATACCCTTGTACATATCATTTACAATTAAATATAATCATGCTCTTTTTTTAACCTCCCTTTCTTGATCTTTTTTTTTTTTTTTCTTTTTCAATTTGTTCACTTACAAGTCACAATTTAAACTCCAAAATCTATAACACAACCTTTTAAATTCTTATTCAATTTACAACTCCCTTATGTCATATGTCTATTATTTCTTGTCTCTTTTGATTTGACTTTTCCGGAACGCCTGAATTTAGTTTTTTCAGGACTTTTTCGAAATTCTATCAAAATTTATCGATGCCTGTATCTGGACTTCCTACCTACTTCTAGTAATATTGGTGACTCTTAAAAGTCATTTCATGCATTTTTTTGGCTCTTTATAAATTCACTAAATCACATTTAGCGATTTCCGGATTGATTACATTCCAATCTAAATCTTTTTCGGAAGTGTTGTTTGAGTTTTTAAAATATTTCTTGAGTATTTTAATACTCATTTTGACACTTCTCTAACTTTTCAAAAATTTTCAGAAATTGTTTCGAATTTTCGGTAGGATCCAGAAATGATTTCATTTGACCTCAAACGGACTCATTTTTTATCCATTTCAGTTTCTTTAGACTCTATTACTTATTCCAGAGTTTTCGGCTTCGGGGTTCACTTTCAAAAAAATTCACTATTCACATAAATACTATTCATGCAGAAATCACTATTCATTCGAAAACTACTATTTCTCTAGAAAAACTATTCCTTCAGAATGCTATTCATTCAAGAATACTGTTCATGAAATTTCAGATGTTACACGTCTTTATCGTTGTACTCCAACCAACCACCCTTGCACTTAAGGTCTAGCGCACTACAACAGAACATTTGTTTATTGACAATTCCAAAGCCTTATTCCATCGTCCATCGAATGACACTATCAGAAATACAGGTCATACACTTCCTTTACTTTATCTTTTGTCTTCATTCTTTATTCTAACTTGAGTGTTAAAATATCATTAGCTAGTACTACCCTGATATCAAGATTACTCCCACTCAGTTTGTTTGACTTATGTAGGTTGCTAGGTCTCTTAAAGCTGATCATCAAGTCATATCTCCAAGTCAACAATTGTACATAGACTTTGTACAGTTTGACATTGTCTATGGGAAAGTTAGTAGTCTGATCTAGCAAAGTCGAACACCCACTTGCATTATAAAATGATAGAACAACATAATCAGACACTTGAGACTTAGGTTATTGCCTTGATGAACTAGATGAGCAACTATGCAGAAAAGCTCAAACAACTTGAGATAGAAAATCTAGTTCGAATTAATAATGTAGAACTACAAGTTAGAGTAGAACAGCTAACTAATGTAATGGCACCTCCGAGATCAGAACAACAAAATGGAGCACAACCAGCAAATGAAGTGAGGAGATCACCATTAGTGGCTTCTGGATTAACTCCCACACACCAGACATTTCTAATTCAACAACTAACAATTCCCCCGATAGATATCAATGCAGCTAGGTTCGATAAAGATCTAATGAGAAACACAATAGTCGACTGCATATTTTCAAATGAGTTCTTAGGGTACAAAAGACGCAGATTCTCAAACACTAGATAGCCCAGTGTCGACCTATACCAAGCAGTATAATCAGGAGCAATATGTGTTGGAAACCCATGATCGATTGCATTGATGGTGAATGAACTCACTAATAGATTTACGGAGATCAAAGGTATGATTAACTAGATCTCTGGTATGATAACGTCTATAAAAAATAGCACTACAACGAGTTTCGCAAACTCACCATTCATCGACTATAGTGCATTGGTAGAGATGCCAAAGAAGTTCAACCTCCCTAATATGACAATGTATGATGGAATGACCAACCCTAACAACCACATCGCTCAATACAAGTGGTGCATGTTTACAGTTGTCATTCCCCACGCCTTAAAGAAGTCATTATGTGCAAGGGGTTTGGTTCAAGCATGGTGGGGCTTGTACTACAGTGGTTCTCCAATCTGTTTATAAACGTGCAACATCCTGAAAAGCGCCTCAGAGAGTATATCGATCGGTTCAACAAGTAGAAAGCCTCAATCCCACATTGCAACGTGCTAAGGGATCTTAATTGTATATGGAAAAGTGCATATACCCAAATTATAAATATTATAGTTTGTCTTACGAATATGTGAAAGTTTACAGTAGTCCTTGAAAATGTATGTGCATTGAAAACTTAAAGAAAATTAAAATATTATATTTTATTGCTTTATATATTATAGAAAACTACTAAGGATATTGAATCATAGATTATGGATAAATGTTTGATAAAAAAAAAAAACAAAGCTACACTTATGTAGTTTTATAAGACTTGTCATGTGGACATTTGAAAACGTCATATGTTTTTATCAAAATAATTATTCATAAGAAAATTGAGATAATAAGATATAATTATATCTCAATTAAATGGTTTACTATAAAAACCCGATATTGATAATATAAAATAAATTGTCTCACTATTAATTTCATGTGATGAGAATTGATAGTTCCTATGGAGAGTAATATTCTAGAAGCGGTATAATCTTCTAAAGAAATACAAAATCATGGAAATACATAAATTTACATAAAAAATTGTGGAATCATAATAAAATAATCATTGACAATTTATTTGTGTATGTAGTAGCTATTGAGATTGTAAATGCTGATAATGAACCACATAGTATCATAAGTGTCGAAAAAGTATGATTGGCCGAGGTGGAAAGAAACAATTCAAACATAATTGACTTCATTAGCCAAATGTGTTGTTGCTGGACCAATAATTTAGATGCTTGAAGATGTCAAACCAGTTGAATATAAATGGGTATTTATTTGAAAATATAATGAGAAAAATATGAAATGGCGAGATATAAGACACAACTCGTAACACAAGATTATTCATAAAGACCAGACATTGATTATGATAAAATGTATTCACCTATGATGTAATTGCCTCAATGAATACCTCATAAAGGAATGATATATGAATGATCCTATATGCTCACATGTATTCATAAATAAATTAGAATCTAGAACTACAATTATAGCAATATATATTGATGTCATTAATTTATTTGAAATTTCTAGAGAGCTCCTAAAAACTACTAAATATTTGAAAAAAAAAATGAGGTGAAAGATTTACTGAAAACAAAATATTGTCTCAGGTAGGTGATCGAACACAAATTAGAGAGAATATTAATTCATCAATCAGCTTTTATTGAAAAATTCAACATGGATAAGACTCATCACTTCAATATTGCTATGATTGTCCAATCTTTAGACTTAAAGAAATATCCATTTTGACTAAAAGAAAATGGTGAAAAGATACTTGCTCTAAAAGTACTGTATCTTAGTATCATTGGTGTTTTATGTGAAGATATCTCCTCTAAACACAAAGTCTCTTTTACCCTTATGAGATATTAAAGGTGTTGCTGTGGATAAATTCAGACAAGCAGTGTATTTTTTGTCTGTACATACACATCATCATATACTCTTTAGAGAACATGAATAGGCAGCCATCATCGTTTGTTTGTGAGAGTGAGAGCATCCCTTGTATTGAACTAAAGAGTGAGAAGAATGTGTAAAGGGTTTTGGGTTTTTCCTTTGTTTTCTTTCTCTAAATTATCTGTAAAACCTATATGTGTGAAGGTTGCTATTTTTCTTTGTTGTTTTGAGGGTGTATGCCCAGCAAATAGTGCACAAGGGTTTCTAGTGGAGCTCAAGTGGATGTAGGTCTCATTAATGGCCGAACCACTCTAAATTTGGTGTTATTTTTTGGTTTGTTTGCTTCTATTTTTCTAGCATTTCTCTTGAACTAAACAAAAGACAGTAGACTTTGTGTTGGGAACTCCTAACACTTAATTGTACTCAGCACAATGAACAATACCAGATATTGCATTTTCAGTAGGACTATAATTGGGATAAAGATTCTCTGTCAATGTTAATATGATGTTAATTTTTTTGTGAGAGTAATTTAAGTTTGAGTGATGTATGAGAGAGAAAAAATTTATTAATCTTGATCATTCATTTTTTCAAATACTGATGTGTCATTAGATTATGAAAAGATTAACAAAAAAAAAAAAAATGGTAGAGAATCTTTACTCCTATAATTGGTTTTTCTTTTTTCTTGTTTAATTTATTTTGTTAATTATTTATAATGTTAATTATATTAAAAAATTATTTAATATATTTAATTAAAAATAGTTTTAAGAATTAACATTTTTAAAGATAGTTTTCAGGATCCGCATTACTTATCAGATAGTCCAACTTGGTCAAAGTTGCAGCTTGTGTAGAGTAATTGCCAGCGTTTTAACATGGAAATCGTTTTCGGAATTTTAGTCCTATATTTAATACCATCAGTGCTACGTTTGGTTTCCAATTAATACTCAAATCGGGTGCGCTGAATCATATATATATATATATATATATATATATCAACCATATGTATTTGATGGATTTGAAATTGTAATTTTTGTGTAGTCATTTAATTTTCCTACACCTAAACTTTGTCTTGTTCTTTACAAAATGTCTCAAAACTCAAAAGCATGGAATCTTAAAAGGGATTGTTAATTGATATGATGCAATGACTTTGACTATTACATCTTGATAAACTGTGATTAATTTGATGCAATGACTTTGACTATCAGCCACTCGTAGATTACTCAAAACACATGGTTATCGTGGAAGTGTCAAGTGGGCTCTGACTTGGTCTTCCTGAAATGACATGATTCAGCTGAGATTCTTTTGTATGGCCTTTTTTTTTTTTTAAGACCAAAATAATTTTTTTGACATGTATACGGCTAGAACTTGTTTCATATTTTTCGTTTTTTCACAACATGCATGTATTCGATGGATTTCAAATTGTAATTTGGGTTGTGTTTGTGTAGTCATTTAATTTTCCTACACTTAGGGATCATTTATTTTTTTCATTTAAGATTATATAGTGTTGAATTACACCTATTAAGTTATTTTTCTTTGTTTTTTTTTTTTTTAAATGGTCACCATTTAAGACTATCTAAAAACAACCATAAAAATTAAATAAGAATTTTTAACTTTTCACTTAATTATTAATTACTTAATGACATTTACATGTTTTTATTCTAAATCTATCATTATTAAAATAATATAATTTTAAATTTATTCTAATTTTATATATATTACTCAATTTTTTTTTTTTATCTTTACTTACAAAAATTATATTTAAAAAGTAAAATCCAAATACATCTAATTCCAAATTATCTTGAAATTAAACTAATATATTTTAATTTACAATTTAAATATTCATTTTTTTCTATTTTTTAAAAAATATATTAATATATTTAAATATATAAATATGGTTAATATTACTATATATTTTTAATCATATTTTAGTTGCGAATAAAATATTATTAATGTATACATAAAAAATGTTTTAGAATTTAATAAATTATTTATTTTTAGATATTTGTATGAAATCAATTAAAATTACATAAAAATAAATAGTAAAAAATGTATAAATGAATTTATTCGTTTTCAGATATTTTTAAATATAAAAAATAAATAAACTTATAATATATTTAAAGGTAAGAGAAGAAAAAAAAAATATTATTCAGATTTTAAATTTTAATTATTATTTAATTTTTAATTTTAGTCTTTAAATAAAAAACCAAAAGACTCTTAAATTTTGTTTCGTGCTTTACAAAGTTGCTCCAAAGCGTGTAATCTTAAAAGGGATTGTTAACTAACATGATGCAATGACTTTGACTATCAGATCATGAGAAACTCTGATGAGTTTGATGCGATGACTTTGACTATCACATCATGGAAACTTTGATTAATTTGATGCACTGACTTTGACTATCCGCATCTCTATTGGGTAGATTACTCAAAATTCATGGTTATGACCAAGGTGCACTATCTTTGTGGTTTAAAGAGGGCCAAATCTCCACCACACCCCTCCGAGACAAGATCAAATCCCATGTGGACAAATAATCATTGTGATGACCAAGGTGCACTACAATGGACCTCGTGGAATCACAAGCTGGCTCTAACTAGGTCTTCCTGAAATGGCAATTCAGTCGAGATTCTTTTGTCTCACCATTCTTATTCTATGTTTGAAAATGAAGTCAACAGTCTGCATTCTTGTATATATACCTATACATAACTACTTGTTCGTCATAGCCAAATTAAGGAAATCATCTCTCATGGAAAGAAATCAATCTCTCAATGTTTTCGTCGTTTCATTCTTATTACTTCATTCCATCACCTGTTGCTTTTCATTACTACCCAAAAATATTATGACTGATAGGGATGCTCTCCTTGCCTTGAAAGCTCATATAACTCATGATCCAAATACTTTACTGGTCAAAAACTGGTCCATGAGTGCTCCCATCTGTAGCTGGATTGGTGTCACTTGTGGTGTTCGTCACCACAGAGTCATAGCCTTGAATATTACTTATCTTGGTCTCACAGGGACACTTCCACCTCAACTAGGAAATCTTTCCTTCATGTTATCGCTATCCATCAGTGACAACAATTTCTATGGCTCTCTTCCATATGAGTTGGCACATTTGCGTCGATTGAAATACATTAATTTCAATCACAATCAGCTTTCGGGCAACGTACCTTCCTCCATCTTCAACATATCTTCATTGCAGGAGCTTAGACTCAAACACAACCACCTCTCATCAATAGCCAATGTAACCGGCGGTGGAGTACTTAATTTAATGTCACTTGATTTGTCTGAAAACTTGTTCGAGGGAGAAATACCATCCTTCATATCAAAGTTCAGGCAGCTACAATTTTTGAACTTGACATTAAACAATTTCAAAGGAGGCATACCAAAAGAAATCGGCAACTTGACCAAGTTGAAGACTCTATCAATTGGTAACAACAAACTTCAAGGTAATTAATTAGACTAACATAATTGTTGCTTTCATCAATAGATGGATAATATGACTGAATGAAAGTATATATGTTTTGCAGGAGAAATTCCCAAGGAGCTGGGGAATCTGGTAGAATTGGAGAGACTGTCACTACCACATAATGTCCGATTAACAGGGCAGATTCCTTCACTTATATTTAACATTTCATCTCTATGGCTTATTGATTTTACAAATAATAGTTTGACAGGTGAACTGCCTCACAACATGTGCTCACATTATCCTCGACCTGTTCTTAAAGAGCTACACTTGAACTATAATCAAATTGCGGGTACAATACCATATAATCTGTGGCAATGCAGAGAGCTTACTAATGTTCACTTAGCATTAAATCAATTCAGAGGACATGTACCGAAGGATATTGGCAACTTGACCTCGCTAAAAGTACTACTTATGAGTGCTAACAACTTAACAGGTAGGTACCTTATGAATTACTCTAGAATGTCTACTAAAAATTTTATTATATTCCCTGTAGACCTGATTATTAAATATGTTTACATGTAGGTGAGATACCTAATGAAGTTGGTACTCTTCCTAATCTAGAGTACTTGGGGTTTGCACGGAACAACTTAGTTGGGCATATTCCAGTTAATATCTTCAACATTTCAACATTGAAATTTCTTTCCTTGCATGACAACCAATTCTCAGGCAGCCTTCCATCAAATATTGGCTTTCGGATTCCTAATATTGAGAGGTTAAATTTCGGGGGTAATAATTTAAGTGGTGCGTTTCCAACCTTCATTACCAATGCTTCCAATCTTTTAAGTTTGGAGATGGGATCTAACAAATTCTCAGGCTTTATTCCTAGCACAATAGGCGATAGTCTAACAAGTCTTGAGTGGCTTGGCTTAAGTTCAAATTACTTCACATCTTCTACTCAAGATTTGAGCTTCCTTACCTCTTTGACAAATTGCAAGAATTTACAAGTGATTTCTGTAAGTGGAAATCCCTTAAATGGCTTCCTTCCAAGTTCTATAGGGAATCTTTCTGTTTCATTATACGTATTTGATATGTCTTATTCCAACGTCAGTGGAAACATTCCCCAAGAAATTAGTAGCCTGACAAACTTGTTGCATTTATACATAGGTTATAATCAATTGACAGGATCAATTCCTGTTACACTTGGAAAATTGCAAAAACTTCAAGGTTTACAACTTCAATACAATAAACTAGAAGGATCCATCCCAGATGATCTTTGCTATTTAGATCACATAGTTGAGTTGCACGTGTTTGGTAATAAGTTTTCTGGAGCCATACCTGCATGTTTTGGTAATCTAACTAGTCTAAGAGTACTCTCCTTAGCCTCCAATAGGTTGACTTCTGTTATACCCTCATCTCTCTGGAATTTAAGGGACCTCTTACACTTGAACTTGTCAACAAATTCTCTAACCGGAACTGTTCCATCAGACTTGGGGAATTTAAAGAGGGCTGTAGAAGTAGATTTGTCAATGAATCACTTAAATGGTGGTATTCCAACCACAATTGGAGGCCTCCAAGATCTACAGTCTCTCTCATTGAAATTCAATAGCTTACAAGGCCCAATTCCCGATTCATTTGGGGACTTAATAAGCTTGGAGATTTTGGATTTGTCCTACAATAATCTCTCTGGAGTTATTCCTAAATCTTTGGAAGCTTTATTATACCTTAAATTTTTAAACTTTTCTTTCAATCAGTTAGAGGGAGAAATTCCTACCAACGGACCTTTTGCCAATTTCTCAAGTAATTCATTCATGATGAACCATGCATTGTGTGGTTTACCTCAACAAGGAGTCCCCAAATGCAAAACTAGCATTCATCCAAAATCAAGGATTGGTTTGGTCCTAGCCATTACTTTGCCACTAACATTTATTGTCTTCTTGGCTTTGGCTGTTGTGTTGAGAAAATATGGAAAGTGGAGAGGCGCACAACCGCTTTATAATGATGTCATTGATGCACCACAACAAGCAATATGGAGAAGAATTTCTTATCGAGAACTTGTTCGAGCAACAGATGGATTTAGTGAAAGCAACCTTCTAGGCAGAGGGAGTTTTGGTTCAGTTTACAGAGGAAGACTTTCAGATGGAATGGAGATTGCAATAAAAGTGTTCCACGTGCAACTTGAAAGAGCAATTCAGAGCTTTGATGTTGAGTGTGAAGTGCTGAGTGGTATTCGTCATCGAAATCTTGTCAAAATTATTAGCAGTTGTACAAACATTGATCTCAAAGCGTTGGTACTAGAGTATATGCCTAATGGGAGCCTTGCAAAATGCTTATATTCAAATGAATACTCTTTGGATATATTACAAAGGTTGAATATAATGATAGATGTTGGATTGGCTATAGAGTATCTTCACTTTGGGCATTCAATTCCTATAGTTCATTGTGATGTCAAGCCAAGCAATGTATTGCTAGACCAAAGCATGGTTGGCCACTTAAGTGACTTTGGCATTACAAAGCTACTAGGTGAAGAAGATTCTATGATAGAGACACAAACTCTAGCCACAATTGGTTATATGGCACCAGGTAAAAATGTTCCAAATGTTGCTCTTTGTTATATAGTTTTCCTTTTTTCTTTGTTATTGATTTTTACACATTTATAATACTGAAATTGACCAAGTCATTTGTAGAGTATGGAAGAGAAGGAAGGGTATCTCGACAAGGTGATGTTTATAGTTATGGCATCATGTTGATGGAAACATTCACAAAGAAGAAACCAACTGATGAAATCTTCACGGAGGAGATGAACTTAAGACGTTGGGTTGGTGACTCATTAAATCGTTCGATCATAGAAGTTATTGATAGCGATTTATTACAACTAGATGACAGTCATTTCTCAGCACAAGAACAATGTGTATCATCTATCTTAAGTTTGGCCATGGATTGTACAGCAAACTTACCTAAGGATAGAATTGACATAAGAAATGCTATGAGCATACTTACAAAAATTAGAGCAACATTTTTGTCCAGCACTAGAGAGCATCATGTTCATGTACGTGTGATGTGATCTAGATAAGTGATAATTTGCTTAAATTATTCCCTCAATAGTAAATTGATTGTATATATGCAATATTATTAATCATTTTAAAATACATTAATCTTTATACTTATAACTACGTTAAGTTTTCGGAATTGTATTATTAGATCTCCACCGGCCCTACAATCTTGTATAGCTAGTTGTGGTGAATTTGTGGTTTGCATGTGGTGGAGTCACCAATAAAACAATTTTGGAAGCAAAATCAGTTAGTAGAACATATGAAAATATAACTGGATCTAAGGCTTAATCACACAATTCGTCTGCAGAAGAATTCAAGTAACATGAAGACAAAAAGTGCAATGATCCAAAGTAAGTGCAAATAATTAAAGAAAGAAAAAGGCAAATGGAAATGGACCTGATAAATGATAGATTTTATCTTAATGTCAGAAGGTAACAATGGATTCTGAGGATACTTCTCTTCTAGATACTGCAAACATGATAATGACAACCATTTTTACATTAAACAAAACAAAAATAAACTCACCAGGATTATTCTCCAATTTAGGTTTCTTCATCAAAACATCCCTTGAAAAACTACTCCTTGTTTCTCAAGAGGCTTCGGATACTTCATCTGCCAAGTGGTTTCATGAAGCCAAACGTTCCAAGTGAAAATAAAAATCAAGGGGTTAAAGAAAAGCTAACCTTGCGGTTGATGTCTTGGTTGGCACCGGCGGCAAATTTTGTGGTGACCGGTGAAGGATGGAAGGGTGAAATTACATTTATACCCCAGAGGTGAATTTTTTTCCGAAAATACCCCTGAGATGAGTTTTATATTTGTACTTTTTGCACTTACCTAGTGTACCCTTTTATTAATGGATTTACAAATTTAAAACTTTGAGAAAATTATAATTTTTTTTTATTTAAATGATTTGATCCATTATATGTATTTAATAAAGGAAAATGATTAATTGGGATAGAATGTTGACCAAAATTTTAAAATAATATATTACATATTTTATCGTATTAAATGGCTTAACAAATTATAAGCATGGATAGAACCTATTGATATGACTTGGTGACACGATATGAAATAAGAGGATATAAGTTAGATTTTACTTGACTTGGATCACTAATAGGTTAACACATTAAATCTTTTAAATAAATGGGTTGTATTTGGGTGTGTGCCTCTTCTACTATTTAATAAGGTAAAATACCAAGTATATTATTTTAAATTTTATTTTGATCAACATGATTTCATAGTCAATTATTTTTATTTATTAAATGTGTTTAATTGATCAAACTATCTATATAAATTAAAAAGGGTAAATTATTTCAAAATTTTAAATTAATAAATGGATTAATCTATTTAAAAAAAATAACAAATTTGACTAATCTAACTGTCTTTTTATCACATAATTGGCATAACTCATAAATTAACTGGTTAAATGGGTTTATTGGATAACCTATTAATTTAATTGGTTGTGTTTGGATTTAGACCTATGAAACCATAAATTTAATGGGGCATGTTTGGTTTGAGCAAAAAATGATCGAAAACTCTTATAATTATATACTTCTAAACCACTGGATCAATATACTCTTAAACAAGGTTGGTTGGTAAAAGTATAATCTCCAACTTTGGAAAAACATGGATCCTATGATCTAGAAGTTGAATCAAAATTTGGGTCTGTATTCGACTCTCTTTGAATAATTCTTTACCAGTAGTCATTACAAGAACAACTCCCATTATAGCATTGTGGCAAACTTCACACCTCTTAGATTAATTCTTCACCACATAATCACTGCCTTTGGTTCCCTAACAAGTAATGCAAAACAAATGGCCAATTTCTCACTATGAGTTCCAACCATCTATTCCTTCTCTTCCTCTTCAACATCTCTTAGCACACAACTCTTGTCGAATTCGTAGCCAAGCCTTCTCATCTTGCTTTGCAATCTTGACAATAGCTTGTAGATATAATCCGGTAGCTCGTGCCATCTATCTCCAACTATGAACTTGTGCATTTTACCTTTGTTTTCCACCAAACTCCATGCAGTTGTCTTCTGCACTCCCCTTTCCTTCATTGCTTCTCTAACTCTATGGACGTCTTCCCATCTCCCTGCAGAAGCATATATGTTGGAAAGCAAAACGTAGTTTCCCGAATTATTTGGTTCTATCTTGAATAACTTGTTTGCAGCAAGTTCTCCGACTTCAGCTCTTTTGTGAATCCTACTGGCATTCAAGAGAGAGCCATAAACTCCTCCATGTGGCTCCATTGGCATGCTTAGATCAATCTTTTAGCTTCATCAAGTTGGCCTACTCGACCTAACAAATCAACCATGCAAGCGTAATGATCTACAGCTGGATTTTCCATTGATTCGAACACTTTCCAGCCTTCTTCTAATAATCCTGCATGGCTGCAGGCAGTCAAAACACCAATATATGTTATGCGGTCTTGCTTAACACCTTTATCTCTCATCTTTAACGCGAGTTCAATGGCTTCTTTTCCATGGCCATGAGCTGAAAACCCTGCAATCAAAGTATTGTACGAAACCACATCTCTTGCATTCATTTCTTGAAAAATTCTCTTTGCATCTGTACATGAAAGTTACAGCCCAATTGCCTAATTCTAGCGCACCAAGATGTCCACAAGCGGAGATAACACTCACCATCGTCACCTCATCTGGTTTTGCTTCTTTAGCAACAATCATTTCCTTAAAGAGATAGATTGCCATAGCCGATTGTCCATTTTGAGCATATCCAGAAATCATTGAATTCCAAGATACCACATTCCTTTTCGGCATCTTATGAAAGAGCTTTCTAGTTGCACTCAAAGTACGAACTCTTGTATACGCAGAAATCATGGCATTTCAAGTAAGAACATTCGTATACCCCCCCAATTCATCAAACATTCATTTTGCGTTCTCAGTACTCCCACACTTAGCATACATATCAAGCAACGCTCTCTTCAGAAAACAATTCCAATGTATCTGTTTCCGCTCAAGCATTTTCATCACTGAGTCCCCAAAACAAGGATCCGATCCCCACGAGACGAACATATCGAAACAACAATAACCCAACTAGTTTCATAAGGTTCAACCCCACCATTGATCATATCATAAAATAACTCCAAATTCTCCTCAGCAAAACCGTTCTGAGCATAACCAGAAAGCATTGCATTCCAAGAAACCACATTCCTCTCCGACATTGCATCAAAATACCTCTTTGCACTCACCAAATCCTTCATCCTAGCATACCTCGAAACCATAGCGGCCCAAGTCACAACATCCCTTTCCTTCATCATATCAAACAATTTAACCACCTCAGCTTCAAAAACCCACTTCCAATACCCCAAAATCATTGAATTCCTATCCGCGATGGTTCTCTCAGTCATTTCATCAAACACTTTCCTGCGTAGCTGCTCGGAGCCCATAAACATCGATGATCACGTTGCGCACGTATTGATCCTGGGTGTGTCCCAATTTCAAAATGCGTGCATGCAAGTGCAATACAGTTTCAACGTGAGCCGCCGAACATTTTATCAACACAGTGTACAAGGAAGCACCAGCCCTGATGTGACAAGGCTGCATGTGCTTACAGAGACACAAGACTTGACTGTGATAACCCAATTGGGAATAGTATTTAACCTTGCAAGTGAAGACGTGGGCGTTTGGGTCCCACGTGGACTTAAAGATGCCACGAACGTAAGGTGGCAGCGCCTTGAGGCGTGTGTAGTGGGTGATGAGGAGTCATACATAGTGCATGTAGCTATTTGAGTTGGTTTAGGCTGGATAATTTGCATGCTTTGGTGGCCAAATTTGACATCACCTAAGGTTGAAACCAACTTGGTTTACTTGTATTAGTAATATTTTCAATTTTATTTGTCATCTTGGGAGATTTGTAGTTTCCAACTTCACATGTTTATGTTAATTATGTACCTATACATTTTAGTTTCTAATGATCCTTTAGTTAGGGGGAGTTTTTATTTTTTATAATATCAGTTGATTTATAATAATACTAATTGACTTACAAGGTTACAGTTAGGGGTGGGCAAAATAACCGAGACCGATTCGACTTGAACCGACCTGACCTGATCTAGTCTAAAATTATCGATTTTCATTAATAGTTTGGGTCAGGTCGGTTTTGAAAATAAATAATCGACTAATCTCGATTTCGAGTGGGTTTTGGGTCAAAAAAACTTGAACCAACCCAAAAACCGATATTATATAAAAGCCAAAACAACCTTAAAGATATTCATCTCATATTCTCATTCTACACGCCCAATTGCTCTCAACCTTCCTCTCCTCTCTCTCTCTTCATCTACCTCCAAATCATCTATTAACCACTTCACTGCACCCTCGTCAAATCTGTAACTCCTCCATCACATAAACCTATCATCTCACTCACTAGATCGAGAGGAAAAAGAAGGGAGAAAGGGAGAGAGCTAGCGATGGTGAAGTAATTGGTGAGAAAGGAAGTGTACATTTATAACTTCATAGCAGAGAGTTTCGATTTGGAGGTAGGGGTGGTGGTGGTGGATGGCAGGAGTGAGTGGGCCTAGATGGTGGTTCCACGCTGGGTGTTGGTCATGATGAGAAGGGCATAATGATTTGTTGGTTGGGGACAGTGACATGGAGATGGTGAGATTTCATCCCTGCAGTCACTGATTTTTTCTCCTCTCATTCACTCTATTTTTTTTTTTCCCCTAAATTTGGCTTTTTTGGTGTGATTTGCGGGTGTGATTTTTTGTAAGTGTTAATGATTTTTTTTTTTTTTTTTAAACTTGGTGTGAATGATTTTCTGTGTGGGAAAAAGAGGAAAAGTAATGTATTCAAGAGAAAATTATTTGTAGGCTAGAATGAGGGAAAGGGTAGTGTTGATTGGAGGCCCAGTTGAGGCCCAAATCGATAAAACCAACACGAATCAAACTGACTCGATATAAGTCAATTCATGTTGGTTTATGCAATCAATCAGGTCGAATCAATTTTCAACATTGAAAACTAATCAAAGTCGGTTTTGGGTCAGTTTTGGTGAAAATCGAATCGAATCGACCCAACATGTGCCCACCCATAAGTAAAATAATAGACACTTGAGAAAATTATTAATGGTGAACCCCAAATTTATGTAGATTCTTGTTTCATTCAATGGTTTAAGTTCTCTACCTATTCTTGTAGAAATTTTTGGAGTTGACTTATACCGTGGATGCTGGATTTCAATTACATAAGTTGTTTTTTTGCATTTCACCAAAAAAAAAAAAAAAAGAAGCTTTTTGCAAGACATTGAACAGATTGTGAATAGCCCTAAATGTAGGACTTCTCTAAATGGTACATGTTATTAACAATGACTAATGATATCTTAGCATCTTTTTTATATAGAAAACTCTATTTGACAAATTATTGGATGTAGTTATATCGACGGTGGCAAAGATAACATTAATGGGATAACAATAGCACAAACTATTTATAAATGTTAAGCAATTATTTGATGTAATTATGAAAAGGGTATTAAGATGATATTAGTAATTGTGAAAAGGGTATCAAGATAATATTAGTAGAATACCCGATGCTAATGGACTAAAATTAAGTGCACAAAGAAGAACAAAGATGTTAAAAATGGGGTAGGCACGGGACAGGTTGGGTCGGTTTTCGCCAAAATAGACACGAAATCGACTTTAATAGGTTTTCAATGTTGAAAATCGATCTGACCCGAATTGATTGCATAAACAGATGTGAACCAACTTATATTAGGTCAGTTTTATCGATTTGGGCCTCAATTGGGTCTCTAATCAACACTAACATTTCCCTCATTCTGGCTTATAAATAATTTTCTCTTGAATACATTATTTTTCCTCTTTTTCCCACACAGAAAATCATTCACATCTAGTTTCAAAAAAAAAAAAAAAAAATCATTAACACCCATAAAAAAATCACACCCGCAAATCACACTAGAAAAGCCAAATTTAGAAAAAAAAAAAAATCAAAGTGATTAAGAGGAGAAACAAATTAGTGACTGTAGGGATGCAATCTCACCATCTCTATCTCACTGTCCCCAACCAACATAATCATCATGCCCTTCTCATCATAACCAACACCCGATGTGGAACCACCTTCTGGGCCCATTAATTCTTACCAACCATCGCCACCACCCCCACCTCTAAATTGAAACTCTCTGCTAGGAAGTCACAAATGTACACTCATTTTCTCACCAATTTCTTCACGATCACTCTCTCCCTTTCTCTCTTCTTCTTTCTCTTAATCTGGTGAGTGGGATGGTGAGTGTACACAACGGAGGACTTACGGATTCGGTGAGGGTGCAGTGAATTGATTAATGGATGATTTGAAGGTAGTTGGAGAGAGAGAGCGACTGGGCGACTAGAATGAGAATATGAGATGAATGTCTTCAGGGTTGTTTTGGCTTTTACACAATGTCGGTTTTCGAGTCGGTTCAGGTTTTTTCGACCTAAAACCGAGATTACTCAATTTTTTATTTTCAAAACCGACTCGACCCGAACTATTAATAACAACCGATAATTTTAGGCCGGTTTGGGTCAAGTCGATCTCGGTTATTTTGCCCACCCCTAGTTACAATGTTGTAAATTGATTAATCTTGAAAAAAAATTTCATCTAAGACTAATCCTAATCAAGGAAGACCCCTTTTGTGGTTAAAGTAAAAAATTTTAATTTTTATCTAAGGGCATTTTATAATAAAAATATTGAGTAATACATCATTTCTTAATAGGAATGTTTAACTATTTATTTTGACTCTAATAAGTTAAGAGTTCAAATCCCACTCCTTGCTTTTTAAAATATAAGGTGTGGGTTGTGAATCCCCTCTTAATATAAGTTACTTGCTTCCTAATTGTGAGAGTAGTCATCCAGATCATGCTATCAGTGATCCATTTCAACAATCCCGATAGTCTTTTAACCTATAAAGTGTTAGTGTTAAAAAAAATACATATTGACTAAAATTACGGGTGTAGAGGTATTTTTTGTTTTGGTGGCTCCAAAAAAATTACTTATCATTTTATTTTTTGGGACATGTTTTAATAGAAGGAAAAACTTTTCCAAGCCAAACCAATTTTTGATCAACTGAGTGAGCATGCAATAAGTCAAACAAAATTGAATGAAAAGCTCGATAACCTTATCACAGGCACAAACTCAAGTCTTTCCTTACTGTGAAATTATAAAATAATAATAATAATAATAATAATAATAATAATCCCAAAAGTAGTTAATAAATGGCCAAAAAAAACAAAAGAATTATTATTTTTTTTTCCAAAATCAACTTTAATCATTTTCTTATTCATTTTCAATTTGCACAACATTTCATGTAAATACAATTTTTCACCTATAATGTTATATGTGAAATATTGTTGGGTTATGAAAATGAAAAAAAAAAAAAAGTGATTGAAATTTTATTTAGAAGTAAAGACAAATATATATATTTTTTATTTAAGATTAAGAAAATAAATCTGTCCTTATGTTTTTTCTTTTCATTTAAGAGGTTTTGTTCACATGTACTATGTAATAATATGTAAATTGTGAAGTAATGGGTGTTTCGTATGTGTCAGGACTCAGGCAGTGGATCCCATTTCCATAGAAGATAGACTTTTGAACCAAAATTGGGTTTGAATCAATATTGAAACATGAAACAATCAAACACCTTTTTAGTGCCAATCTTGCTACCTGTTTGTTTGGTTGCCTCACATTTGTTTTTGTGTGTGTGTGTGTGTAGTTTTTTTATGTTGTTGAAAGCCCTCACACTTTTTTTTTCAAGTACAAACTCATCATTATGTATTTATATTGCCAAAGCTATAATGTAACCCCAAATCCGAAGTTGTTTGGATGTATTTTAAATAATTAAAAGCACCAAGAATTATATATAATAATGTGTAAATGTTAATTTGAGTGAGAAAAAATAAAACCAATAATAAGGTATACACCAAACATATATACGATCATCAAAGCTATTAATGCAGCGAGTCACATCTAAGACACTATCTATATTTGCTAAAACTTATATTTTTTTGTATTTCAATGAAGTATATGATATTTTTTACCATATATGATATTTTTTACCAAGGAAGCAAACCTATGGATCATTTGAGTATTAATGAAGGATCTATGATAAGGGCTCGAGCTAAAAGAGTGAAGGAAGCTTTAAATGGGCTCATTCAAGAGATATGAGCCAACATCTTACACAACATGGCTTGGATGGCTTGGAGGAGACTTCGAGGCTTCAAAATATCATTCAAGTCTAAGAACGAGTCTAACAACATCATTCTTGAGGCTTGAATGACGATTTTAAAGCAAGTTGGATTGTTATTTATTTGTTTATATTAATTTGGACCTATTTTGTATTATAGACTAGGTTTTAATTTAGTTTAGTCTATTTAATTTTAATTATTAGGCTGGAAATTTAATTAAATTAAAAGCCCAATGTGGGTGTGCTTAAAAGAGTAGGTGTGTAGGGCTAATTAAAATTTGGACTTATTTTGGTTTCCTATTAGATTTAGGATGTTATGCCTATAAAAGGTTTATTAAACCTAAAATTTTAATCAGACGTTTATTGAATAAAATTTAACTTTTCTCTATTGTTCTTTTAAGAACTTTAAGAATTACTTTAAGAATTGTTCTTGATTTATCAACATTCACTTATCTCTCATATTCTTATCTCTTTCTTGGGGGTAGTGTTGTTATATCTTTAGTTCTTGGTTCTCTAATCAATGAGTCAAAGATTTTTTATAATCTGAGTTATCTTTTTTAAGGTTGTGTTTCAATTTGATTATGGGTATCCTATCTTTATATATATGGTTCACATTAGTTGGTATAACAGCTTAATTCAAGTTTGAGTTATCAATTTATTTTATCAACCTTAACTTATCTCTCATATTCTCATCTCTTTCTTGAGGGCGGTGTCATTATATCTTTAGTTCTTGGTTCTCTAATCAATGAGTTAAAGATTTTCTATAATATGAATTATCTTTCTTGAGATTGTGTTTCAATTTGATTGTGGGTGTCGTATCTTTATATATAGGGTTCATATTAGTTGGTATCAGAGCTTAATTCAAGTTTGATTTATCAATTTATTTTATTGTTTCTATTTTAATTTTTTTTTGGCCACACCATCCATTAGGGTTCTTGTTTTGTTCTTATTTAATTCATTAATTTGGCCGCATCCATCATTCATCTTGTTTGTCTTGGCCCAATAACATAGCCCACCATCAATCTATTATCATTATTTTTTAAAATCTTTTGTCTTCTCATGCTGCACATCATCACCCATAATTCAATTACAATTCTTTTTGTTTTTGTGTCTTGTAGTGTTGCACATTACCGTCCATCACTCTTTGACCACATATTATATCAATTTCCTTGACATTCCTCAACCACATATTATATCAATTTTCTTTGGCTGCATATTATATTGGTTCTTTTTTTACTTGGTCGAATATCATCAATTTTTTTTTTTTTTGAGGTTCTTGAGTTCTTTGCTGGCGAAAGTTCATCAATTGGGTTTAGTTATTTTCTTGTCGATCGAATTATCCCAATCTTGATCCTTATTGTTGACCGAATACATCAATCTTGGTTTGAATCTTCATATGTTGTTCTTGAACTACGTTAACAATCAGGATTTTTGAAATCGCATTCTAGGATTTCATGAATTCTTGATTCATCATCATATTTATTTCTTAATTTGCAATATCCATATCAATATCTTGTTTTTGGTTCAATTCCGCAATTTACATTCAATTTAGTTTGTGTGTGTTCTAATTTGATTTAAAAAATAAAAAAAAAGGTATAAAAAAAAGTGTCTAAAAAAAATTGAACGTCATAAATTGCTTGGATTGGAGTGAGTTGATATTAATTCACCTTATTAGCAATTCAAGTTCTTTGAGGTTTTCGAAATTTTTTTTTTGCAATCAGATTGCTTTCTGTTATTTTGTCATTCTTGTATCATTGTTGGTCCTTATCTCCTTTATGTTCTTTGTGTGTGCATTTTTCTTTGTTAAGATTTTTCAGGGCAATTATTTCACATGTGACCTTGTTGTGATCAATTAGTTCTATAAAGAACTTAGTGAGAAAAGTTTGAGTGTAGATAGAAAGTGTTGAGTTAAATCAAGAGTGTCATGTGATAAACACGTGAGTGATTGGATTGAAACACGTGAGGAAGTGTTGTGAGGTTCCTTTTATTGATATTCTTGCAGGTGCCAATCATGTCTATGGACAACGATAAAGATGTTGAAGAAGGAGAAAAGGGTAATGAGTTGTTCATTCTCAAAGTCATGCAACAACAATTTGAGAGAATGAACATGGTATTTGGAGAGTTTGGGGATTGAATGGATAGGCAAAATGAAGCAATAGCTACTTTGTAAAGGGGCAACAAAGGAGAGCTCTGAAAGAGCGTGGTGGTAATAATGAATTTGAAGCTGATTATGAGGTGTTTTATAGAGAAGATTTGGAAAAAGATGACAATGTCACTAATGCTAATAGAGACTGAATTAAAGGTGGTAGAGGTGGTCGTGGAGGTAGAGGTAGAGGTAATGGTAATAGAGATAATAAGTACTATAGGGATGAGAATGAGAAAGGAAGATGAGATGATAGACCCGATAGATTGGATAGGGATCTTGATAGCATTAAGATGAGGATACCCTCATTTCAAGGGAAAGCTAATCCTGATGTGAGCCTAGAGTGGGAGAAACGAGTGGAGTTGCTTTTTGAAAGTCATAACTTTACTGAAAAGAAGAAGGTGAAGTTAGCCACAGCTAAGTTTGTAGATTATGTTGTGGTTTGATAGGGGCAATTAGTGCTAGATAGAAGGAGAAACAAGGAATGTCCTATAAACACTTTAGGTGAGATGAAGACTATTATGAGGAAGTGGTTTATTCCTAAGTCATACTTTAAGGAACTATACCGATAATTGCAAAGCCTAACACAAGTTTCTAAGAATGTGGAGGACTATTATGAGGAGATGGAGATAGTCATGGTTAGAGCCAATGTAGAGGAAGATAAAGAGGCTACCAAGGCATGGTTTCTACAAGGATTGAATGAAAACATTACTAATATTGTTGAGTTGCAGTGTTATATGGAACTTAAGGACTTGGTCCATATGGCTATGAAAGTGAAGAGACAACTCAAAAAAAGGGGTTTAATGTCACGATATGATTGTAATTCATATCGTGAGGAGATGAAGATAGTCATGGTTAGAGCCAATGTAAAGGAAGATAAAAAGGCTACTAAGGCATGGTTAGAGCCAGTGTAGAGGAAGACAAAAAGGCTACTAAGGCATGGTTTCTGCAAGGATTGAATGAAAACATTACTAATATTGTTGAGTTGCAGTATTATGTGGAACTTAAGGATTTGGTCCATATGACTATGAAAGTGAAGAGACAACTCAAAAGAAGGGGTTTAATGTCACGATATGATCGCAATTCGAGTTCCACAGCCACTTGAAAGTTGAATTGAAGTAGACAAGAAGATAAAACATCTCAAAAGAGTTCAGGCCGAAACTATTAAGCCTAAGGAGGGTAGAGATAGAAGCCATGATAAAAGTAAGGCCTAGACAACCTAAGGGAGAAATAGGGATATCGAATGTTTTAAGTGTTTAGGAAGAGGTCATGTAGCTTCTCAATGTCTTAATAAGCAAACCATGATCCTAAAGGAGGATGGAGATATAGAGATTGAAGGGGAGAATGATGATGATGAGATGCCACCTTTGAAAGATGCTAATCATGTTACAATTGAGTATCCCACAAATGGAAAGCTGTTAGTGGCAAGACGTGCTTTGAGTGTGCAATTGAAGGAAGATGATGAGGTCCAGCATGGTAATATTTTTCATACTAAATGTCATATCAAAGATAGAGTGTGTCATGTGATCATTGATGGAGGTAGTTGCACCAATGTTGCTAGAACTGAGTTAGTGGAGAAATTGAGTTTATCTACTTCAAAACATCATAGACCATACAAGTTATAATGGTTAAACAATTATGGAGGAGTTAAGGTAACAAAACAAGAGCTAGTTTCTTTCGCTATTGGTAGGTACAAAGATGAGGTGTTGTGTGATGTTATACCTATGTATGCTGGTCACTTGCTGTTGGAGCATTCATGGTAATATGATAGGAGAGTAATACATGATGGGTTTAAGAATAGATGTTCTTTTACTATGAATAGACGAACGATCACTTAGATACCTTTAACACCTAGTATAAAGATCAAGTGAGGATAAAAGAGAGTAAGAGAAAAAGAGAGGCTGAGAATTCAAACATTAGTGAGGTTAAAAGAAAGGTAGCTGACTGTGAGAGGAAGAATGACAAAACACTTAAGTGTGTGCAAAGGAAAAATAGGAAGGTTGAGTGTAAAAGAAAGAATAAGAGGAAGAAAAGTGAGGAAAATAAAATGTGTGTTTATGCAAAAAGGAGCGATGTAAGGGTCGATTTTCTAGCCAAGCAATAAATGTTTATACTTTTGTAGAAAAATGCTTATTTTTTTAACTTTAACCTTAATGTTTCTTTGCCTAGTGTTGTTACAACTCTTTTACAAGATTTTAAGGATGTATTCCTCGAAGAGATGCCAGATGAATTGCCATCGAAGAAGGAAATAAAGCATCAAATTGATTTCATACCCAGGTTGTAATTCTAAACCGACTCATATATAGAAGTACTCTTGATGAGACAAAGAAGCTTCAAAGATAGGTTGGGGAGATGATAAAAAAAGGGTATATGAGGGAGAGCATGAGTCCATGTGTCGTATTAGTTCTACTTATTCCAAGTACATATAACCAAAGCCAAGAAGACAATTAATGTTAGTGGCAAAGCAATGGCTAGGACCAAACCAATCCTTGATTTTCGATGAATGCTAGTTTTGAATTGGTGGACTTCTTATTGAGGTAAACCACACATTGTATGGTTCATCATAAATGAATTACTTGAGAAATTGGCAAAAGGTACTTTGGTAGGAATTTCCCCCTCTAACTGGTTGAAAGAAAGGTTTAAAAATTCAAGGTATAGTAGAGCTCCAAAGATTTAGGAAGAAATCCACAAAGATTATTGTAGTACAAATCCAAAATCCATCCTCAAAATCCATCCTTTTATAGTGTTGGACTCCTTTTATAGTCTTCAAAATCCATCCTTTTTTGTTTTGTTTCTGATTTGGGATTGACATCCTTTTTTATTTTTGCTAATTTCCTAACAATCTCCACCTTAGCTAAGTAAAAAAACACATCTGCTGTAACTGCGATGCAATAATTGCCTATACCAACAATTATAATTCTTAACCCAAAGAACTATCCTACTCCACTATAAAAGAGTTTACTCACTTAGAATCAATAAATTCCAAGAATTTCAATTCGGTACATGTTGAAAAACCTGCTGAAAATTTATGGTGCAACATCTATGTTTGGCTTTACTGAAAGTTCATCAACTATCGACATACATTCCACCACACACCTTGTATCGATGCCAAACCAATGCCCATGTATGATTGTGGATCCACTACCAACAATACATCCTCTTCCATGGCAAAGCGGGCATACCATGAGAATGTACTTTTCACTTCTCAGAAAAAATCATTATCACCCATATGGAGAGAGACACTACCAGCTTTTGACTAAGAGCCTTTTACTGAACCCGTTCCACCTTGACAATTTTTCTTGACGTGCCCAAATTATCCACATCCCCAGTAAATTGTATTCTTGCTAGAGTTCATCTTTTTCCAATTACTCTCATTTCTAGTTACCAATGTGTTTTTTTTTTTTAATGAAGTGTGACCTCCACTCTTCAGCCTTTTCTCCTCATAAAGGAGTTCATCGATAACTTCTATAAAATTCAGAGTCTCTTTCTCATACATCAAAATAAGTTTCATGTGTTCATAGGAAAATGGAAGAGACAAGATGAGCCTTAATTCTTTATCTTGATCTTCAATTTTAACTCTAATAGCCTCTAGTTCAGAAACGATACCAATAAGAACACTTAGATGATCTAAGATTTTCTTACCTTCATCCATACATAGAGTATGAAATTGTTCTTTTAAGTACAACCAATTTGAGATGCCCTTTGCTTGATACAACCCTTTAAGCTTCTTCAAAAGTTCATTGGCTATCGATATTCCATGCTCATTTGCAAAAACATTCTTGGCCAAACACAAACGAATCACACTTGTAGCTTTCAAATCCAAATCTTCCCAATCATCTTCCTAATCCTCTGCTCATACTAGACATAACATAATCTTTGTCTTTGCTAGAATCTTTGTTTAGAACAAGGCTTGGTTTCTTCTTCAATGTATTGTATAACTCGAATTGTATTAGCACATCTTTGACTTACACTTGCCACAAGCCAAAATTGATCTTTCCATCAAATTTCTCCACATGAAATCTCACAAGGCTTAAAAACTTCAACATAACCGTATACTAGAATAGGGCACATAGTTTGTGAATAGTATACGAAGTAAGTTCTCAGGAAAGAGAGGTTGGTCATAATGGATACACTTAAATATCAAGTCTTTTCTAGCTAAAACCTTTCCTAAACATGCACTTCCACGCCACCACACTTATTTTTAGTAACCAAGAACAATTTTTTTTTTTTTTTTTATGTGAAAAATCAAACAATGCTACAACCACAGAGCATACTAAGAATTTTTTAAAACATCTAACACCTTACCAACAAGGTAACCTAGCTTTGATACCAATTGTTGGAAAATTCGTCTCCCAAAACCTCTTCTAAAAATTTACCTTCTGTAAAATATCAAAAATAATTGAGAAATAAAAGAAGAAATAATAACAATCACCAAAACACATGAATTTACATGGAAAAGTCTAAAATAGGAGAAAAAACCACGGTCGTCAGAAAGAAATTCACTATTTAAAAATTTATTACAATCACATAAACTATTCTTTCACATCCCACGACCTTAATACACCCACACTCTTCAAAACATACATCAATGCATACCTTCCTACACTCTAAAATAAGAAAAACAAGAAAGGAATTTAAATAGAGTAAAAAACAATGTTTAAAGTGTCTTTAACTAAGATGATTTGAAACAAAGGCCTTGAACTCCTTTTATGGTCTTCAAAATCCATCGTCCCTTGTTTTGTTTCCGATGTGAGATTGGCATCCTCTTTTATTTTTGCCAAGTTCCTAACACATGGGAATCAGAATCTACTTAAGGCTTTGGTCTCTCAACTACACTGTTTCTTCTGTTGACTCCGAGTTGTTAAGGTTTCTGTTTGCTTCCTCTTCCTTTTCTATACATTTATGTTATTCTTCTCTTTTACATTTAAATCAAATCATTAACGGCTTTGTAGCAAAAATTACACTACTTTGTTTGTTTATGCTCTTTTGGAATTCTCCAATTTTGTAATGCTTAATCTAACAGGTTGAATTGATATGTAAAATTAAAGCCTCTCCAATGAAATTGATCGCTCTTCTTATTTGAATTTTTGTAGAAGATAGTTTGATCTTGCAAATAGGGAGGCAATGGATGAATCTACAGAGTGGAGACTGAAATACGATGTGGAGGCAGAAAAGGCTAGTAATTGTGCTAAGGAACTAGCTGAGGTATAATATGCTCTCATTCATTTAGTTGTGCATATAATGGCAATGTTGTTGCACTATTAGTTGGCTTTGTTAGTTGATTATCCTCGTCTGTTGCTCATTGATCCATTAATTTGTAAACTAAAATCTAAGGTGTTTGATGAAAATCACTTAGTGTTTGGTGTAAGGACTGAAAGAGATAGAAGAGGGCTATAGGAAAGTTGAATGGGGGATATAAAAAGGAGAAAACATGGAATAATTTCGTTGATTGATTCGAGTGAACTTCATTTCATCTTTAGATGACTGAGTTCTATTAGTCAATGTCAACCAACACTTATAACTAATCATGACAACTTAGTATTTAATGAACTTATTGAACTTGATGAGGTGTGCTTACGGTACTTGGCGTATAGTAGCTCGGTTGTAGTTATACATACTAGTTAATCATGAAAAAATACCTGAAGTTATACTTCAAGAAACTGTATTAGAGAGCTTTATATCGATATTGATATTTGATTCTATATTTGGGCTATGTCCCATATACAAGGTTTGTTAATTCTATAAGCACGTAAAAGATACGTTAAAAGAGCTTATTATTATTATTATTATTATTTAAGATATCACTTGAGTTCAGACAACTTGAACTTATCTAAATAAATGCTCTTGGCTACGAAGCTAAATTGAATATTAGTAAGAGTTTTATGTTATCGTCCAAACTTTTTAAGTATATAACATTCCACTTTTTTCTCTACATGCAATCATAAAGTTGTCTTTCCTCCACCTAAAACTCAAAAGTTACTTTTGACCATCGCAATTTGGAATTTGGAGTTGGATTATTTCAATATGGGCTGGCTGTCATAATTGACGAGTTATTATTATTATTATTTTTTAAATGTTGACGAGTTAATTTTTAAATAACAAGTTAACAGTTAGAAAGAGATCAGTGGAAGACCAGAGTGGTCGACGCCTGTATGTATACCTCGAATTATTAGTATTGGACATATTGACGGGTTTGGTACGTGGAATTTAATAACATTAGATTAATAATCCCATTGATTCTTCCTTTTTTTTTTTTATTATTTTTTTATTTGTGAGGACAATAATCCCATTGATTCTTGTGTTTCGATGCAGAAAGGATTGGCTAGAGCCCATTTGTTGTTGTGCAAAAGGAGGACAATAATTGGGCTTTCTTTTTCCCTTGTTTTAATTTATTTTATTAATTATATTAAAATTATTTAATTATATTAAAAAATATTTAAAATATTTATTATTTTTAATATTTTTAAAAATATTATTTTATTTATTAAATTATTTTTTATTTTTTTAATTATTTATATTTAAAATATTAAATATATTTAAAATCAATTCAAGAAAATATTTTTAAAAAACTAATGTTTTTCAACATCAGTAAAAAAAATAAATATTATATAGTCAAAAATTTTATTTAATCTAATATTATATTAATTAACCATAATACCAATTATAAAATACAATTCGTTTTTGTTTAATTCCAAACAAAACCAAGTAAAAAGAAAACTATTTTTAGAACCAATTTGGTTGTAATTTTTTAAAATAATCAGTGTTGGTTGACAAAATAATTTGCTATAAAGTTAATTAAGCTATCGTTTAGTTAATTTTGTTGTTAAAACCAACAAATTATTTTATAATCACTTAATAAAAGTAACACCCCACATGTGTCTTAAAATTTCTATTAAATTCACTCAAATTACCAAATTATCACTCTTGAAAGTTTAACCAAACACTTCTTTCTTATATTAAAATTATCAAATAGTTAGATTTAAACCTTTCAAAAGTAATATGAAACAAGATCTTAGTCCAATTCCAACTACATCAAATATATTAATTATGTTTAATTCAATCCAATCCAATCCCCTATTCAATTCAATTATATAAACATAGTTTAATCCAATCCTATATGTGAAACTGTACTTTAAAGATCTCGTTTGGTGCATGAGATAGAATTGAATTATTTATATAAGATTTGATTAAACTAAATGAGATAATATTGAATGTTATCCCATGTTTGGTCAAATATAAGATAAGATCAAAAATAGTGAGTACAAACTTAGGTTTTAAGTAAATTTTTTAGGGACTTTATCGAAATTTAATTTCCGACAAAACCTTTTCTCCTCCACCACCATCACCTTTGTCCCTCTCTCATCACCCTTCACCCTGCACTTTATTTCCTTGTTCGGGTTAGGTTCTGATACGGAAATGAGATGCGGAGCTTCTTGAAAAGCCTACAAGCACAAATGGTATGTTGGAAAAACTCGATGATATGGTGGAGGTTAGAGAACTGCTAGGTATTGGGTTTGATGGATTTGTAAAGGTGGGAGATCTCGAATCGAACGCAGCAGACGAAGGATCGAAGGGAGGAGATGGTTGAAAGAACGATAAAGAAGGTGTGGTCGACGTCATTAAGGGAGGAGTGCTAGTTGAGGGAGGTCGATGTGGCGAGAGAGCACGTTGGAGAGGAGTTGGTTCTCGATGAGGCGGATGGTGTGGTGGAAAGAGATGAGATCTAGGTGAAAAGAGAGATGGGATATTTTTAACCCATGATTTCAATGGGTTTCATTTATCCCAATCTAGTGGGACAAAATTGGGAGAGGATAATTTAGTGAAAGGTGATTTGGTTAGACCAAACATGGGTTTGGATAAATTTTTATCCAAAACTAGTCCTAACCCACGAAACAAACATGCCCTAAATATGGAAGGAATGAAAATCTTCCATCAAATGAATTCTAAGGGCTAATAAGTGGTGTGGTAAGCACTTCACTTTTCAAAAATTTTTATCACACTTGAAGGCTCCATCAAATGCAGGCTCACACAAGGAATCCCACTATGAAAGCATTTCAAATAGATGCATGTTGAGTGTAATATAATAGGATTAAATTGCTTGCTAAACCCCCTCCCAAAACTCTGAAGTTAGTAATTTTCTTCCATCAAAATTTACAATTTGGAGTTGAATTGTATCGATGCTTGCAATATTACATAACTTGATCTTAAATAATAAACTAACAAATATTTTTTCTTGAGCAGCCCTTGCTTTTTGAGTCATGGTAAAAATAGGGGATAATCTTATTTTTCCCCTTTACTTTGATATAATATCAAAATCCCCCAACATTATGGGAAATCATTAATATCCCACTTGTAGATTTATGAAATAAATCAAATACTCCCTATAGTTTATGAAAATATTCAAGAAGACTCTTGCTGTCAAAGTTGACATTTGACCATTAATGTGGAAGAGTGGAATCATAGAGACAATTTTGGTCATTTCAATAACGGTAATAATTATAGGGGATAAAATAAGATTTTTTAAAACTATATGGGATAATTAACGATTAAGTCAAACTACAAGGGGAAAGTGCGATTATCCCTAGAAATAATTAATCTAACAATAAACTCTAACCATGACTTTGTACTTGGTATTATTTTATGATTTTGGGTGGATTTGAAAATCAACAAAGCCACTAACTGCTTCGTGCGTCGACACCAGAAGATGTATACCACGAATTATTATTATTGAACATATTGACGTGTTTGGTATGTGGAATTAACATTAGGTTAATAATCCCATTGATTCTTGCATTTCGATGCAGAGAGGATTGGCTAGAGCCCATTTGTTGTTGTGCAAATGTAGGACTATAATTTTTTTTTTCTTTTTTAACTTATTTGATTAATTATTTATAATATTAATTATATTAAAAATTATTTAATATATTTTATTTAAAATATTTTTAAGAATTAACATTTTCAATATCATAAAAAAGTTATTATTTTATGTATAATTAACTTACTTATTTATTCATTTATTATTTATATTTAAAATATGAAAAAAAATTAATTTAATTTCTAACGTTTAGCAAAATATTATTTTTTCACTAATGTTTGCATTTCAAATTTCTGTTATCTCTAACATTTAGGAAATGTATCAATTTAATATTTCTATTAGTTAAATGTTAGTCGACCTTAACTGAGAGAAAGTTAGTTTGATCATTTTAGTGATACGTGGACATATTGACACGTGTTTGTAAAAATAATATTATTTTTAATTAAAAATATTTAAAAAATAAACATAATAAAATAATAAATAAAAAACAACAAAAGGAAATTTCATATGTGCATAATAGACATCAAATCTGTCAGTAGCAGTACTTCCATTTTTTTCAATTAAAAAAATATATTCAATGATGTGTTGCAATTTGATTGGAAGGCGGTCAATGGTAATTTTATAATAATGGATATGATTATTTTGTAATTATTGATTTTTAAAAGGATAATTACCTCATTTTACTATTTTTCCTACTTTATACAGCATAATCGTAAATGTCTAAACTATCTGAAGATTGTGAAAACTTCAAGGCTTCAGCAGATATGGCTATTTGAAAGAATTAAATAACCAATTATTGGATTGCCTGTTTCATGTTGAAATTTGAACATTTAATTTAATGGACATTGTTGACTTAGTTACCGTCTGGGTGTTGTGATTTATTCTTTGTCTAATTCGTTTACTTTTAATGCTTCATGTGGCTGCCTGAATGCAGAAAAATTCCCAATTTTTAGCGATAACAACTGTTTTTATGTCATGTTCAATGCACTGCTTCTGAGAACGTTTATCAACTGGATTGCAAAGCTCTAGAATTTAGTTTGTTTTGTTATTGTAGTGAGCCGCACGTTATTCCATTGCGGGCAAATAGAAAAATCAATACACAAGAAAAGTTTTCCCATTTTTCATTAAGGCTCTTCTGAATTGAATGAAGCTTGAAGACTATGGAAGCTGTCAAATATAATTTGGTGTTTTTCTGGAAAAATTTGTACCAAAACATTAAAGATGTCTAGGTAGATTGGAGGCATATAAATTATTTTAATTTCAATATGTATTACAGGCATCATGCCATTATCTTTGTCTCTATTGTTGGGTCATAACATTGTACAGGTTCATTGTATTTTTTAAAATGAGATCGGAAGTTCATTTTGTTTTTAATCCGGTTGTTTGACTTCTTTGATGCTGTTTCTGTAATGGGTAGACTGAAATAGCTAGTTTGGGATGAGAGAGGAAAAATGTGGGTGCTTTAGTCTGTGCATGTTTTGTGTGGTCAGTTGTCTTATTTATCAACATATGGGCATTCTTTAGCATTTCTTCAATTCTAAGTTTAAAAGGAATTAATGTGAAAATTATGGTTGAAATGCTTTCGTTTTAAATTTAATATGTGCTTTTGCATGTATCAGAACATAACTCTGGAGTAGGTTTTATTCCTTGTAAGCTTACATGACTAAATGGTTGTTGCTAATCTGCATTTTATGGTTGAACTAGCTCACTAAGCAAGGCATTGTTATTGTTAATTGTAATCATCAAGCATTTTATTTCTCTATTTGGTTTTGATGGCCCTACTCACCTTTTTTCATTTTTTTTGGTTGCCGATTTTTTATAATCTATGAGTCAGTTGTTCTGTTTATAATCTTATTCCACTTGCCTTTTTGACTTGTAAATGATTAAGGACTTAAGAATATTTCTTATTAAATATTAAGTCTGGATGCTTTATTATATGTTTGTAATTAAATGTTGTCGCTGACCTCCTTGCTTTTTGTTGTTCATTGTCGAAATGATGCTGGAAGTTCAATGTTAGTAAGAAAGTACTTTTTTAGTTTTAGACTCTGCTTGTGCATTCTGAACGTGTTATGAAATGCAGACTTTCTCTTACTTATAGTAGATTAGAATTGAAGAATGCAGTCTGATTGTGTCAAGAATTCCAGACATAAATGTGTAATGTTATTGAAGACGCTAACTTTATGGATACAGAAAAGGAGAACCTGTGTCTGTAAGGACTTCCAAACGAGACATGGGAGGTTAACCTGCCTGTTGAGGAAGTGCCGCCGGAGCTCCCTGAGCCAGCATTAGGTATAAACTTTGCTAGGGATGGAATGCAGGAGAAAGACTGGTTATCATTGGTTGCAGTTCACAATGATTCATGGCTGCTTGCTGTCGCATTTTATTTTGGTGCACGCTTTGGCTTTGGTAAGAATGAAAGGTATGGTTACTGCTTTTCTTGTCAATTTATGGATTAGCTACTTGTTGAACATTATAAACCATTTGTCTGTGATAATGAAGACGAGATAAAATTATACATATATATATATATATTTTATGTATGGAACGTTAGTTTCTGCATTGCTACAGCTTGTGTTTTTTCCCCTTCTAAATTTTTGAGTTCCTTTACCCCAGGTAGATGATAAGCTTATCGCTGTATATGCAGAGGTTGGATGAAGTTAGTTTGTTTCCTACAGTGAATGAAGGAAATACTTCAGGTTGACCTTTGTGATAATTGTGTTGAAACATGAATATTGGGTTCGAGGTGGCTGTAACGAATTTTTTTACTATCCTACATCTTGCAAGGGTTGGTGGGCGGTGAAACATCTCCTCTTCAATCAAGAGGTCATTTATTCAAGCCACCAACCTGAGATACATTAGTACTCCATGTTTTTTTCAATACCAAGGTTGTAGGGTCCAGCAATTGCCCTAGTTTAGAGCCAGAGAATAAAGGTTTAGGGATTATAGGATTCAAAAATATAATTAAAAAAATGAGATATGATACTATATTCTGCGACTGGAACTTGTAGACAAAATTATTAATGGCTTGATACTTCCATACCCTACATTAGTTATATAGTGTAGGACAAATGTGTTTTTCTATCTGCTGTTCTGGGATTATAGTATTCCTGCAGTACACGGGTAGGTTTCCTGTTAGCATTAAGCATCCTATTTTGTTATTTCCCTTATCTAGCATAAGTTTCCTATTAGATTTCCTGTTCCTGTTAGTTTAGCATTAAGTATGTTATTTTAAGTTTATTTTTTTATTATATTAGGGACGCTATTACAGATTTATAAGAAATAATAATTTAGATTTCTTGAGAAAAGTTTGTGTTCTTGTTGTCTATTCTTGTTGAGTTTTATTGTTTCATTTTGAAACACCAATTCCGCTGCCCCAAGTATTTTGTAGTTTTTATTAGTTGGGCTAGTTTGAATGGCAATCCGTAAAAATGCAATGCAACATATACTTGCTTGCACACATTATTGCTTTTTTCAAAGCTCTCTTAATCTCTCTGTTATTGAAGATCTAAAGTTTAGTAATCAGGAAAAATGTTCCATACCTTCTGGAAACAGTTTTATGTGTCACAATTTGATCTGAAGTGACTGTCCTATGGAAATTAGAATAAAACCTGTAGGACTTGTCCTGGTGGAAATGCAGAATGGTGTAGTAAGGAATTAGGCAGCCGGGTGAGAGAAAAGAAGACTTGTTGGAGAGAAATAGCCAATATCATACTTATTTCATTCTTCTGTCTGTTGCCTTGCTGATGAACCTCAAATAATCTAGAGTAGAGGCAAGTGTAGGAGAGTTTGAATGTCATATTTTTTGAACTGTTGTTCAAGCTGTGGATTATATAGGAAGCCTGTCATGTCCTCTGTGTCGACAAGGTAGGTGTTTAAAATGTAATGAGGTTTTGGTTTTTATTTTGCTTGGAACTTTTTACAGGAAGAAACTTTTTCAGATGATAAATGAACTCCCAACTATCTTTGAAGTTGTGACCGGAACTGTTAAGCAACAAAAGGACCAATCTGCTGGTGGCAAAAGTAAATCTAGTGGGAAGGTGGTAGGAAACTAGAATTTAACTGAAAATTCTTTTAATTATATTTCTATATAAAAATGGATCTCTATCGTCGATAGAGATTCTATCACCAAGATCTCTATCTCGATAGGGATTTGAGATTTGGTCTCGGGTAATATCATATATTTATGGTGTTTGTAATATCATATAATTAATAGATTTTGTTAATTGCATTAATTTTTTTTTGTTATTTACAAACTTCTATGGTTAGTTTTCTCATATTTGTTTGAAATCTACTAAAAAACAATTCTCTAAATACTTCAAAAATGAGAGGAAAAAATATGAAACATAGAAAACAAGCTAAAGTTGTTCGAGTCACTTAGGCTTGAGGGGGCTACTCTATTTCAAGTAGGGCATGGATTGGGCTGAGTCCAACAATGAGAACCCACAAGCTCCTTAGGCCCAAGAAAGTATGCCTCGGCCTGGCTGAACGATTTAAAAATTATATATATATATATATATATATATTTCAGTAAATCAATACATAATTTTTATTGGCATAAAAATAATCATATGATTTTCTCAAAAGAAAATAAAAAATCATATGATTTTAATTGACAATTTCTAGCCTCTAAGATTTTGTAACCCTTCCACAACTTAAATGAAAAATAAGTACGTTTTTTATTCTAATGTTAGCGGATTTTAAAATCAAAAGCGTTAATCTTTTTTTGTTTTTTTGAGGGATCAAAAGCATTCATTTTGATATTTAAATAATAATAATAATAATAATAATTAATAATAATAAAAAATAAAAAACTTATCATTTGAATTAAACTCATAGGGAAAATTTCACTTAACTCCTATATTTTTGGAAAAATTCTCTTTTTTAAATTGTGAATCCACTTATGGCTCTCTTGATTCCTCACCTTTCAAATATACATCATTTTGGTCCTTACTATCGATTAAATATTAGTCAATCTTAATAGAGAGAGTGTTATTTTCATCATTTAATAAATTTGAAATTTGAAATAATATAAAATAAAAAAGAATTGTGATCTCTACAGTCAATCACAATAAGATGGACAAAGAAAATTATTATCATAAAATAAAATAAATTATTAACTATATTATTAAATCCATTATGTTCATCTTTGAAGATTTGGATTCGAATCCACATTTTCATTCTTTTTTTTTAAAAAAAAATTGAATTTATAACTTTTTGATTAAATCTCCACCATCCATCACAATTTGATAGATGGTAGATATTTAGAGTTGTTCCTTATTTTATTATTTTTTTAAAGGGTGTAACATGGTAATTTCAGTCTAAGGTTAAGAATAATCTATGTGTACTTTTTATTTGTTTTGATCGTTAAAATTCTTGTAGGTTAGACTAAATGAAATATATTTCAAACGTAAGGGACCATGGGAAGTTATAAATGGATTTACGGTCAAAAAAGAGAAAATTAATTGTAAACATTTAAAGACCAAAATGAAATTTATCCAAACTAAAATGAGAGTTGTTAAATCAATAAGTTGTAATGAACAATCATTTTGAGATGATAATATTGGTAAAAACTAGTCAAGACTTGAACAGAAATTGCCAGCAGATTTGTTTGAACAAAAATGAAATTTTGGTAAAAAATAAATGGTCCTTATAAAGAATAAGAACCCAGTGATTGGTTCAAGAGACTTTGGAGCACTGGATTTTTTTTTCAACTAGATTTTTTTAATTATACTTTTTACAAAATTTCTATTAAATTTTTGACTTGTATTTCTAAATATATTAGTTACAGAAAAAATACATAGATTTATAATTTTATTAATTTTAATTTTTTATTCTTATCTTTATTGATATTAATTTCTATTTGTTATTTTTATTCATATAGTTATCTGCTATTTGTTAGAATCTCCATTATAATAATGATATATTTCATAAAAAATAAGTATAAATATATTTATAATTCTAAATGAAATATTAATATCTTCATAGATATTTTAAATAAAATATTAATATCTTTCTAGCTTGACTTGTGTTATGTCCGTTTTCTCGACTCGGCTAGATGAGTCGGTGAAGGCCCAATAAGCATAAGCAGGAATTAAGGCCCAGAAGACCCGAGCTCTAGACCGCTCCCACGAGCTCGTCCAGATCGCGAGGACGCCAGGTCATAAGATCGCGAATACCTTCAGATCGCCTGAGCATTTCTCTTGTTCACGTCCGTATCTCTCCAGCCCGTCTGATTTGACAGATTGGAAGACTTCCTCAGAAGGTACCTTGCGCAGCTAGCCATCAGGGTCACCAACTCCCTTGAGTTCACGCCGAAAGCCATCTACGCAAATACCAAGAAACATTCAATGTGGCGGCTACGCATTTAATGAAGAGAAGACTCCTTATGATGCATTAATTGTTGATGTGCACGTGAGGGAGATAATCATTGTTTTTGTATTTAATGCTGCATGGCCAATGTCAGGATTAGTTGAAATGATCATCATTTGTAACATGTATTACACTCATCTGTGTCTCCCTCCTTCTCTATAAATAGGGGGGAACTTTTACTGTGCGAAAGAATCGAAAAACAGACTAATATACTGTCACTCTGCCGGAATTATCCCAAGGTGGCCCATGGACGCAGGCGCAGTCACCGAACCACGTAAAAACCTTGTCTTTGCATTCATTCTCCTCTCTCTCCTCTCCATTTATTAGCTCATTATTTCAGTTCACCAACCACGACCAACATTCCCCTACCTTTATTGCATGCACCAACCTTAAGCTCCATTAACTACACATTTATTACCGTGATTATCATTGATTACCCTGTTCGCGGTCTGGGCCCTAGAATCTCTGAGTCGATCGTTTCCGGACGTCGACATCTTTTTTGTGCTAGAAGGAGGGCCCAATAGCGACTCAGTAATTTTTCTCCAGTTGATTTCTTCTTAACAGCTCGTATCTCACCGATTTGCGATGGCCAGAATCAGGGCGACAAGGAGTGTTAGAGTGGCTAACGAGCAACCTGAAGCCCAAGAAGACTAGCAGAGCACCTTATCGTCCAGGGAAGAGGTCGCTCAGGAGTGGCAGCAGCGCCAACGAGCTCTGGAAGATACGGTGAAGGAGTTGATAGCGACAGTCAGAGCATTGGTGGAAGTTCAAGCTCGTGCTGCACGAAGGCAGGTAGAGACCGTACCATCCAGGAGAGCTCGCCAGCAGCCTTCAAAAGAAATCCCAACCCTAGAAGGATTAGCTGCCAGGGACATGTCGTTGTCAGAGGAATCAGTTCGCTCATCAAACTTGAACCCGAGGAGAGATAGGCGACGGAATCAGGAGAGAGAGACCTTACCTCGCCCAGTTGACATAAGGGTGAGGGTGAGCCGCGAGGGTGATAGGCACGTGAAGGACAGTTGCAAGCATGAGCGAGCTCGCGAGCATTGTGCTAGTTATGAACCTGAGCCTCGGAGGGCCTCCAGGCGGGTGGAGAATGTTGATGAGGAACCCGGGTCAAGGGATCGACACTTGGGAGAACAGGAGAGCATAAGTAGACGAAACTTGAGCTGGCGGTCTCTACCCCAAGACCCAGTGGTGGAGGAGTTACTGCAAAGGGTCCAGCAGCTGGAAACTCGACCTGGACCTCGAGATGGTGAGGAGCGGGAAGATCGCAGAACACCATTTACTCGGGAAGTCAAGACAGTCCCCCTACCACCTAAGTTCAAACTCCCAAACATTCCATCTTACAGCGGCAAAAGCGACCCGTACGACCACCTGGACGCCTTCAGTGTGCAGATGGACCTCCAGACTGAGGACCCGCTGGTGAAGTGCCAAGTCTTCACTGCTACTCTAGAGGATGCCCCGTGAGCCTCGTTTAAGGGTCTTCCAACCTGTAGCATCGGGAGCTAGAAAAAGTAACAGAAGAAGTTCCTGGACCAATACAGGCCTTGAGAAAGCAGCTCGCTCCCCCCTGTCACCTCGCCACCATCTTCTAGAGGCACAACGAACCCTTGAAGGACTATATCGCTTGGTTTAGAGACGAAGTGAGCAATGTCAAAGCACCCTCAGACGAAAGTATATTGATAGCCATTTCTGCAGGGTTTAGGAAAGATGGGAAGCTGTACGAGAGTATCTACAAGTCACCAGTGAAAGATCTGGGCGAATTTTATGAAAGGGCTGCCAAAGAGATCAGATAGGAGGAAACTTTTGGGGCTAGGAAGCCTAGTAGCCAGAAAGGCGAAGTGAGTAGTTCCCACTAAGGGAAGAGAAAGAGCCCTAGTGGAGCAGGCCGGGTGAACAAAGACACCAGTTTGCCAACATTGTGGCGAAACGGGCTAGACTTGAGGCAAGAAGGGAAAGATCTCGACGTCAGGGCCGATATGGGAGCTACAGTGTCCTGTCAGATAGGTAAGACAGGATATTTGCCACTGAAAGGAACAGGGAAAACTTTGGGAAGCCGCCTCCAACAGGAGTTCCTAGCCGACGAAGAGACCCGAACAAGTATTGCGCCTATCACAACGAGAATGGGCACAATACCTCAGACTGTTGGTAGCTGAAGGACGCTATTGAAGAATTGATAAGACAAGGTCGTTTTGGAGAGTACGTCATGCGACCTGCGGGAAGACGACCCCAACATCAATAACCTCAGCAACAGAATCAGCAGTTCTAGCCGCAGCAATCTCAGCGAGCTCCAGAGCCCGAGAACGAGCTCACCGTCAGAACAATTTTCACTATCCATGGTGGACCACACCTGGCAGGCACCTAGAATAGATCGCATAAGAAGTACATGAGGGAAGCCAACCATACCATGCTGGCGGATTATAGTGGAGCAGGGGGACCAGCTAAGAGAGCTAAAGTGACCTCGGATAGCATTATGTTTACTGAAAAGGATGCGAAGGGAGTGCACTGGCCCTACAATGACGCTATCGTCATTTGAGCTAAAATTGGTAATGTTGAGGTACGGCAGATAATGATCAACACAGGCAGTTCGGTCAGCGTAATGTACAAAGAGTGTTACGACCAGATAGGTCTAGGAACCGAGCAGCTGACGCCTTCGTTAGAACCCCTCTACGACTTCACTGGAGATGTAGTAATACTGGTAAACCATATCAGATTGCCTTTCACTCTCGAAGAACCAGGCCGGCAGGCAACAGTCCTCACAAACTTCCTAATCATCAATAGTCCATTAACCTACAATGTGGTCCTGGGGCGACCCTCGATGAATGATTTGGATATGGTTACATCCACCAAGACTCTAATGGTCAAGTTCCTAACCCCTTAAGGAATAGGCTATGTCAGAGGGGAACAGTGTGTGGCCAGAAGATGTTACGAAGATGCGGTGAAGATGAGAGCTCGAGGAAAGAAGGTGAATGTGGTTTTAGGCGGCGAACCGTGGGCCGTCTCGGAAACAGGGGTGAGCAGCGATTTGGATCCTCGAGAGGTGGATGCAGACCGAGTCACTGGGCTTATTGAGGAGCTGGAGGATATGCAAGTCAGTAGCATAGACCCAGCAAGATGCCTGAAAGTAGGGCGAGGCTTATTACCACAGGTCAAAACTGAGCTCGCAGACTTCCTGAAGATGAACCTTGATGTTTTTGCTTGGAATCACGAAGACATGGTTGGGATAGACCCTAGCATCATGTGCCACAGATTGCGCATAGATCCCCAACATAAATCAGTTCACCAAAAGAAGAGGCCGATGACTCTAGAATGCTATGTAGCCCTGAAAGAAAAAGTCGAGAAGCTGCTAGCCAACAAATTCATTTGAGAAGCCCATTATCCTGTTTGAGTAGCAAACCATGTCCTTGTGAAGAAGAAGAACGAGAAATAGAGAACCTGCATAGATTTCACCGATCTGAACAAAGTTTGCCCAAAAAACAGTTTCTCGTTGCCCAGGATTGATCAGCTCATTGATGCAACAGCCGGACACCAGCTCTTAAGCTTCATAGACGCGTACTCGGGCTACAACCAGATCCCCATGAGCCCGGAGGATGAGGAGCACACATCCTTTGTCACTGACCGGGGATTGTATTGTTACAGAGTGATGCCCTTCGAGCTGAAAAATGCAGGAGCCACGTACCAACGACTAGTGAACGCCATGTTTCAGGAATAGATAGGGAAGACAATGGAGGTCTATGTGGACGATATGTTGGTAAAGTCTTAGCGAGCAGTAAACCATGTCCGCGACTTGGATGAAACTTTCAAGGTCCTGAGGAGCTACCAAATGAAGCTAAATCCGTTGAAGTGCGCCTTTGGGGTGGTGTCTAGTAAGTTCCTCGGATTTATGGTGAACAACAGGGGAATAAAGGCCAATCCGAAGAAAATCAGGGTGCTCGTGGAGATGAGGTCCCCAGCCCGAGTCAAAGACGTGCAAAACCTCAATGTTCAGGTCACGGCCCTCAGCCGGTTCATCTCGAAGGCCACAGACAAGTGCATGCCATTCTTCGAATCAATAAAAAAGGTTAAGAATTTCGAGTGGACTGAGCAGTGTGAAGAAGCATTCCAGAAGTTGAAAGAGTATATGGGCCGAGCTCCCCTCCTGTCAAAGCCAAGAGAAGGAGAAAAGTTGTTCTTGTACTTGGGAGTGTCTGAACATGCGTTGAGTGCGGCCCTAGTAGGAGAAGAGGAAAGAACGCAATTGCCGGTGTACTATGTCAGCAAGAGGCTGGTGGATGTAGAAACCAGGTACTTACAGATGGAGAAGTTTGCGTACTGCTTGATAACCGTCTCGAGAAAGCTGCGTCCCTATTTCCAGGCCCACCAGATCGAGGTCCTCACGCAATATCCTCTCAAACAAGTACTTCAGAAAGTGGACACCTCAGGCAGACTCCTCAAATGGGCCATAGAGCTCGCCCAGTTCGACATAGAGTACAAGCTGAGGACTACTGTCAAGGCCCAGGCCTTGGCAGACTTCATTGCTGAATTTACAAGACCAGTGGATGAACAGGATGAGACTGGAGGTGACTCGACCTAGGAGCTGTACGTGAATGGGTCCTCCAATGGACATAGCGCAGGGGCCGGAGTACTGCTGATCAGCCTGGAGGGCCACAAGATTCTCAGTGCCTTAATGTTCGGATTCCAGACAACCAACAATGAGGCCGAGTATGAAGCTTTTCTCGCGGGACTCCGTCTAGCAAGGGAAGTGCGAGCCGAGCAGGTAAAGGTCTTCAGCGACTCTTAGCTTATTGTGTGCCACATCCGAGGAGAGTACCAGACCAGAGGGCGAAAGATGACAGAATACCTACAGAAAGCCAAAGAGTTGTTACGGGCCTTACAAAAAGTCAAAGTAAGCCAGATCCCTCGAGCTCAGAGCATTCATGCTGACGCTCTGGCTCACCTAGCGACCACCAAAGATGCTGACCTTTTGGAGTTCATACCTATGGAGTTCCTGCCAGCTCCGAGTATTGAAAAGAAAGAGATAATGATGATCATAAGAGTATAGTCAGACTCTTGGATGAGCCCGCTGTTGGGCTACCTACAGGAAGGAAAGCTACCAGAAGACAGATTGAAGGCACGTCGCTTGCGAGCCAAGGCAACCGGGTATTGCATTTACGATGACAGGCTGTACAAGAAGGGATACTCGGCCCCACTGTTGCGATGCATCGATGGTGAGGACTGCAAGGTAGTGTTGAGAGATATTCATGCAGGTCATTATAGGAACCATGCAGGAGGACTGTCCTTAGCCCAGAAAGCACTAAGACAGGGATTCTACTGGCCAACCATGAAGCAAGATGCCACCGATCTGGTGAAGAAGTGCGACAAGTGCCAGAGGTTCGCCAAAGTCCCGCGAGCTCCGCCAGCCTACCTCCAACAGATGGTGAGTCCATGGCCCTTCACAATTTGGGGGATGGACCTCATCGGATCTTTACCAAAGGCTCGAGGAAGGTGTAAGCATGCAGTAGTTGCCGTGGATTATTTCACAAAGTGGGCTGAAGCTAAGGAACTCTCAGAAATCTCTACCTCGAAGATAGAAAAATTCGTATGGAATAACATCATCTGCAGGTTTGGAGTCCCTCAACAGCTCGTAACAGACAATGGAACGCAGTTCACCAGCGAACAGTTCATCGACTTCTGCAGTGAGCTTGGAATAGTGAAAAGCTTCTTGGCTATAGACCACCCTCAAGCCAACGGTCAGGTCGAAGTTGTAAACAAGATCATTAAGCAGACTCTGAAGACCAAGTTAGAAGCAAGGAAAGGGGCCTGGGTAGATGAACTACAGAAAGTTCTATGGGCCTAGAGGACCACAACTTATAGCTCTACTGGCGAAACTCCATTCTGCATGGTTTATGGAATAGAGGCCATGATCCCTGCAGAATTCGAAGTCACCAGCCAACGAAAAGCCTCAATCCAACCTGAAGACAATGACCAGCTGCTCGTTGCCAACCTGGACCTAGCAGAAAAGGCGAGGGAAACAGCTCGTATGAGAGTAGCGATGTACCAGTAAAGAATTGCCAAATACTATAACAAGAATGTACGAGCTCGGAGTTACAAGGTAGGCGACCTCGTTCTGAGACTTGTCCTCTTTAGGGCTCGCAAGTCCAATGATGGAGCACTCGGACCAAACTGGGAAGGACCGTACCTCATCAAGAAAAGCCTGAAGAACGGTGCATACCACCTGGCCAACATGGATGGATTCGAACTCCCGCAAGCTTGGAACGCAGAGCATCTTCGACCTTATTACACCTGAAACTGTCAGCCTGTTCTAACTCTTGTATATATGATTCACTTTGACGATTGTCTATAAAAATGCTTTCACTTGTTTGTCGTTGTATGTACTATGTCTGATGCAGAAAGCAAATTAGTTGAACCAGCATAATGTATTTACTATAAAGAGCAGAGCTATTGACATTCATCTCCCGGAAGCGAGCTGCAGTCTTATTATCTGTTCTTTCTCAAAGATATCTCTATGAACATCTGAATCGGTCACCCACTACCATAGCATGTGCATGAACTTCCTTCAAAACTATACATATGTTGCCTGGCAAGCACTCCCACAAATAGCATACGAGAAATCCTCCACGATCTACTTTCCCCCTCTTTTCATATCGCCCATTTTGGGAGACTCGCATAAGCGGGTAGCGAGCTCCGAACCGGACTACGTCGCTGCCATGTTCTTCCATCCGCGGATTGTTCATGATCTCCATCAGAGCACGATTATCATGCTCGTTTCTTACAACATACTCTCAGTTCGCGAACAATTTATCCGCCAAGGCAATATTGCGCTCTAACGATGCCCTCGTGACCTTCGAGCTTTCCCTTATGTCATACTCGCGAACTAAGATTTCTGTCAACAAAACGCTACTTTGAGGCTCCAAATGCTATACACAAGGAAGATACCTATTGTACTCTCCCCCGAGAGCGATTGCTCGAGAACGGGGAGGGTATCCAAATACGACTTGAGGAAGGAGCTGTCATCTGCACACTCTGGAGGGAATTATCTGGGGACTCCAATTACTGTACTCTGGAAGGCTGCGGCCTGTGAAAGGAGTCGCAATGAGGGTCTCGTCCGTGGAAGGGATAACTGTCAGTACCCCGAAGGGCGCTACATGGGATCCGTCGATGGAACAAAGGGTCTCACCCGCGAAAGGAGCTGCGATCTTCGTGCCCTGGAGGGTTCAACTGGGGACCTCCAATATGTCAAAGATTTTAAGAAGGGAGTACCCCGCGGGCTGCCATCAAAGCACTCGCTGAGGACACGACCTGCAAAAATTGCCTCGTGACCTGCGAGAGGGGCTATGGCTCTCAAATAAAAAATTGCTCCGCGACCTCGCGGGAGGGGCACCCGAGCTGGGTTTGCTCTCAAAACGAAATTGCCTCACTACCTGCGAGAGGGGCTACGACTCTCAAATTAAAAATTGTCTCGCGACCTCGTAAGAGGTACTACCCACGATGTGGGTTAGCTTCCAGACCCTAAGCACCACCATGGGGTGAAATCTCAAAATTCGGAAAAATGCCACGTCAAGCACGAAGCTTTGGCACAAGACACAAGACAAATCAACCTAGGACAAACACTCTTCGAACTGTAAGTACATGTCAAATTATTAGAAATTGCTCGATTGAGATCCTTGCAAAGTTAAATCTCTTACTCGATTGAGTTACCTACAGACTTAAATGCTCACGAGCTGCATATCACGACTGCTGTAGTTGTTTACAAGTTGTAAGCTCACGAGCTAACTTATTATCATGTACGAGATGCGACTGTTAAATCTTATCATCTTTGTTAGTATGTGTTTATTACTTAGATCTTGATTATACAACACATCATGTATTTAGAGTCGTACACATGGTTTAAAAACTCGGCCGAGTTGGCCGAGTACTCGCCGAGTTCTCGCCGCTCGGCCGGTTTCCGAGGCGAGAACCCCCAGATCGGGGGGTTCAACTCGGGTACTGTACAAAATCGGCCCAACTCGGGCCCAACTCGGGCCGACTCGGCCCAACTCGGGCCAACTCGGCCCGACTCGGGCCAGCTCGGGCCGACTCGGCTCGGCCGAGTCGGTCTTTTTTTTTTAAATTTTTTCAGCCAAAACGGCGTCGTTTTGGCTTGGCCAAAACGACGCCGTTTTGGCGTCTGATATGTAAATCAAAAAAGGGCAGACAGCAGAACCCGATCTGCTGTTCTGCTTCTGCACTCTCCCTCTCCCCTCTCACATTTGCTCTCTGCCTCTTCCCGATCTGGTTGCTGTTGGTGCGTGGCCGTCGCGTGCAGGTGCTGCCGTTGCCGTCTCCGTCCTCGTCGCTCGTCCGTGACCGATCGTCCTCGTTGCTCGTCCGGTCGTCCTCGTCCAGTCGTCCGTGAGTGTTTTTTTTCATTTTGTTTTCATTTTGTTTTTGCTTTTTTGTTTTTTCATTTTGTTTTTTCATTTTGCTTTCACCACTTTATATAGTTTTTAACATATATTTATTTAGGGGTGGTATGGATGATGAATTGATGAATGATGATTATATAAATTAGATTTGTTTAGGGTTTTAAATATTTCTTAAATTGATAGGAATATGAGATTATACAAACTATATTTGTTTATGGGTGGATGATGAATTGATAATTGATGAATGATGAATTGATAATTGATGAATGATGATTATACAAACTAAATTTGTTTAGGATTTTTAACATTTGTTAAATTGATAGGAACATGATATTTAAATTATTGTGTTATGTGTTTTAAATTTCAAATAATTTAATGATATTGTATTCTATATTATTTGTTTTGTAACATATGTTAAGCTTAAGCATATTGATAACTAGTAAGGTTTCCATACTTGATAATTAATGTTTGTTAGATAAAAGTTTTAATGCTTAAATATTTGTTGATGATTAGGTTGTTTTATATTAGTCAATTATGGATAATGAATCTTCGGGCGCTTCCGTTACCCAATCTCTCAAACGGAATTCGGGTGATGTTGGATGGGATTATGGGAAGTTAGTTGATCCAAACGTTTTGGAAAGAGTGCAATGCATATTGTGTGGAAAGATTATGTCCGGAGGGATACATAGATTGAAAGAACATGTGGCTCACATATCCGGAAATGTGGCTAAATGTTCAAAGGCCAAACCGGAGGATATAAATAAATGTAAAAATGCACTTATGGAGTCAAAAAATAAAAAGAGAAATAAGATGATTGATGAAAAATTGAAGAGAGGAGAAGTTAATATCAATGAATCCGAGGAGATGGAAGAAGTAGAGGTAGGAGGGGTAAGGAAAGAGCCTCATCATCTTGGTCCAATAGATAGGTTTACAAGATCTATTAATCCGGAGTTGTCACAAACTTCAAAGAAGTCAATGCGACAACAAAATATCAATGAAGCACTTTTTAAAGAGAGGCTCGATCATGTGCACACTTGGGTAACAACTTGGATGTTTAATAGAGCCGTTCCGTGGCATGTTGTTGTGAATGATGATTTCATGCGTGCTTGTGAAGCAATTGGTCAATTTGGGCCTGGTTATAGGCCTCCAAATTATTATGAAATCGGAGAGCGATATTTGCCAAATAGGGTGGACGAAACTAAGTTATTGTTGAAAAGGCAAGAAGAAGAGTGGGCTAAAAATGGATGTTCAATTATGACGGATGCTTGGACGGATAGAAAAAGAAGAAGCATAATGAATTTGTGTGTGAATTGCAGGTATAAATTTCATATAATTTATCTACTATATAATATTAGTTGCATATTATATTATTTAATTTATGTTGGATTGATATTTAATTATTGCAGATTAGGAACCGCTTTCCTTTCTTCTAAAGAGTGTTCTGATGTAGCACACACCGGGCAACATATTTTTGAATATGTGAATGCATGCATTGAAGAAGTCGGGCCTACAAATGTTGTTCAAATAGTAACCGACAATGCTAGCAACAATATGGCCGCTGCCAAGATTTTGAAGGAGAATAGGCCAAACATATTTTGGACCTCATGTGCTGCTCACACCATCAACCTCATGCTTGAAAGTATTGGCAAACTTTCGAGGTTCAGCAAGTATATTGAGCAAGCAAAGCAGTTGACAATCTTCATTTATGCTCATCACAAGACCTTGGGAATGATGAGGTCTTTTACCAAAAAGAAGGATATAGTGAGGCCGGGAAAGACTAGATTTGCATCCGCTTTTCTTACTTTGCAAAGCTTGATGGACAAAAAAAATGCTTTGAAGACAATGTTTGGTAGTGAGGAATGGGAGAAGTGCAAATACTCAAAGAGTAAGAAAGGGAAATTGGCTTATGAAATTGTTATGAGTTTGGCATTTTGGAATGGTGTAACATGTTGTTTGAAGGTTTTTGCACCATTGATTAAAGTGTTGAGATTGGTGGATGGGGATCGAAAGCCATCAATGCCTTGGTTATATGGAGAACTAAGAAAGGCTAAACAAGACATTAAAGAAGCCTTGAACAACGTGGAAAATAATTATCGGTCAATTATTGAAATAATTGACTCAAAAATGAAAGATCGGCTAGACTCTCCATTGCATAAGACGGCATTTCTATTAAACCCCTATTACCACTACAAGGATTCAAGCATTTCTGATGAAACCGAGTTGTTGAATGGCTTTATGGAGTGTGTGGAGATTTTTCATCATGGTGATATAGCTTCTCAAGATGTAATTATCATGACTGAATGGCCATTGTATCAAATGAAGGATGGTCCTTTTGGGAGACCATTGGCCATTAGAGGATGTGACAGTGATTCTAAGGATCCAGGTAAAAATCGAATATTATAATTTATATAAATTGTTTTTAGTTGTTTAACTTGTTTACTAATTCCTATTATAGATTATATTTTTCACATTGTATTTATGAAAATATATCTTCCAATAACTAGTTCTATATTTGATTATGTTTTATGGTGTAGTTACTTGGTGGAGTATGTTTGGAAGTCACACACCTAATATTCTTAAATTGGCAAAAAGGATTCTTTCATTGACAACCAGTTCATCGGGATGTGAAAGAAATTGGAGTAATTTTGAATGGGTAAGTGCAAATGTGCAATATCAATAACTTATTTTTAATGTTTTAAGTTTTAAATATGTACTGATTTATTCAATTTTAATTTTTATATCTTATGTAGATACATTCGAAGAAAAGGAATAGATTGAATACAAATCGATTGAACGATTTGGTTTTTGTTAATTTCAATTCACAATTGTCAAGCAACGTGAACAAACAGGTTGAGAAGAATGTTGATGTGATACTAGCAGCTAATGCCGATGCTGCTGATGCACAAGGATGGCTTGTTCCAGGAGGTGATGATGATGATGAAGTAGGGGCCGGTTTGGAGCGACCGAGGCAACTTGATGAAGATGATTTTAATTCTGGAGAGGAGGAAGAGGAGGAGAGGGGGGAGAAGAACATTGATGTAGAGTTTGAGTCTGACAATGAACAAGTTATGGAAGACGTTTATGGAGATGATGAAGATTGGTTACATCATCCTTCTCGCCCTTAAGATTTTTAGGGCCTTAAGTCCTTAACATACTTTCATAAACTTTCTCTTTTGATGACTATTTTATTCTTGGGTTTTTGCTATGCTATTATTTACATATTATATATAATGTTGGTTGTGTACTTGTGTTTGAGAATGAAAGAAGAATGGGAGGTTTTAAGTAATTTAGATATGAAAGATTTTTGAAGTGTTATTATTTTTGTGTATTGCAGGTGGAATTGTTGAAAATATAGTCGTTTTATTGCCGAAATTTTAAAAGTTGTAATTATATAATTGTGTTAAAGTGGTTTTGAATGTTGCATGAGATTGATTTTAAAAGTTTTTATGATCATATGATTATATTTTAATCATACATAAAATTTTAAAATTTTATTTTTTACAGGTTTGACCGGGTTTGACCGTAGGTCAATGGGTTGACCGTTGACCGACGGTCAAACCGAGTACTCGCCGAGTACTCTCCGAGTAGCCGAGTACTCGCTGCTCGCTGCCTCGCCGGTCGAGTAGCGAGTAGCGAGTTTTGGAACATTGGTCGTACATATCTGTTGGGTGCATCCCACACTTGGCCAAAAATGTTGAAATTTGCAGGAAAGTCTATACGATAATCTCGAGCTACAAGCCCGTGGTCTAGAGTCTAGCAACAAGAAAAGTTTAAGTCCCCACAAAAGAAGATGGGCAGTTCGACAATTACAAACAAAATGAAATAAGCAAGAAACTGAAAATTCTACTAAGTGCTGGCAAGTATATCAGGTGAAGTTGGAGGGTCCAAAGGAGCCTCGATTGGGGGCTGTGTAGCCAAAGGGTCTTCGAGGGCTGAGGGTCCCTCAAGGACAGTGGTCAGATCCGTGCCAGGACCTGGAGACGCCGACCGCTCAGCTAAAGGAGTTGGATGAGTACTGCTTTGCTGCGTGCCTTGAGTGCTGGCCACATACTTCGTGAACTGCTGAATCGCTTCGACGGTAGGTGGTCCGAAGAATGAGTAGTCTATGTCCGGGTAGCACTACCAGATGGTGAACAGGAATGCCCTCTCATTCTCGGAAGCAACTTGATCTCTCTCCTCAGCAATCCGGGCTTCGACGCGCTCCTCTGCCCGAGCCAACTCCTCTCGTACCTTGCTGAGCTCCTCCCTGATCGAGGACAGGTCTTGGTGTTGCTGGTTAACCTTACTTTCAGCGACCTCTACCCTCTCCTCGGCAATCTCAGCTCGTCTCTCCGAGGTCTCAGCTTTCTTCTCAGCAGCGATCAACTCGCCCTTGACTTGCATCAGCTCCTTATGAACCTTGCTAACTTCGGAGGTCGCCGCTTCCTTGCAAGCTGTTTCTTAAGATAAGGCCGCGTCAGCATCCTTAAGCTTGCCGTCGAGCTTCCGATGCTCCGCTTGAAGGTAGTTCACTTCATCTTGGAGGCTTTTCTTCTCTTTCTGGAACTGCTCCTTGGCCACCCTGAATGCCTCTTTCTCACCCAGCTGATCATCGATCTCCCTCATCAGCCTTATCATCGCCATGCCCACCTGAAGAAATAGGAAAGGTTAAAACTTAAGCAGACGAAACCAAGAGAGTTTGAGGAGGCCTGAATCTTACCAATGCTACGTGTCAGATTCCATAGCCTAGGAGCTTTAGACCCGTGAGGTCTGGCTTATGAAGTTTCGGGCTACGTTGCCTCATGACCTCAGACACGAGATCCACAAAGCTATTGAAATATTCCATTTCCCTTACCGCATCAGGATGTAGCCCAGAATCTCCCAACGACTCCCCAACGGGCCCTTCAGATCGCCCAGGGACCTCAGTACTGAGATATCTGCCGATGATAACCGCTCCCAACTCTCAGACTTTGGTGACCTACTGACGCTTCGAGGTTGAGGGCTCAGCTATACCTTTCCTTTTTCTCTTCCTGATCAAAGTTTCAGACTCTGGCGAAGTTGAGATGCCCTCAACGGAAGTCCCGAGTCCACTCCCAGGTAGAGGGAGCTTGCTTCTTAGACGTCGCAACCGACCCAGTCTGAAGAGAAGTTGCTCTGACGGGCTGGGGAGGAACTTGATGATGGGGGTCTAGAGTGGTATCATCCAGCTCCACCACCTCCGGTGCCCTGCGTGGTGGGAGCGAGCTGATAGGAGGAATGGCTAGGGTGAACCTGCGCATATTGTTCGAGGACATGCTGGTAGACGAGCTCAAGGAATCCTATGGTGAAGTTTCGGGCTCAGACTCAGATTGGACTGGGTCGTCAAAGACTGAACGCACCTCACTCCTTTCTCCATGTATTCCCAAATCGTCGTTTATGTTTAGGCAAGGACTTGAGGCAGACGGAGCAAGACCCCGAGCTATGAGTTCGTTGTGCAAAGGGAACAGATCGTCGATATCTTCTTTGGTCGCCGTGTAAGCGTTCAAGATGGCAATCTTTTCTGCGGTGAGGTCGGACTTGGGGGCAGCAACACCAGCAGGACAAGAGCAAACTCGTAAAAAAAAATAAAAAAAAAATTTATCATTATTATAACAAGCTAAAAATCCATGACTACCAGGAGAGTAGACGAATCTCCTGTTACGTAGGTCCCCAAGGGAAAGGTACGTAACCAGAACCTAGAGGGACTTGTACTAGCCCACGTTGGACTTAATACAGCCCTTGGGCAGGTATGACTTGTACTCGGACTGGCGGGACGCGACGTAATAAAGCCAGTCCCTTTGCATGGCCTCGCATTTGTGGGTCCTCTTGAAGCTATAAAGGTGGCGGATGATGCTAGGAGTGGGAGACCCAAGCCTGTACTTGATAAATGCAGCGGCTAAAGTGGTTAGTTGGGCATACGAGTTAGGGGTTAATTGGAACGGGGCGAGCTTCAGGTCGTTCAGCAGGTCCTTGAGATAACCAGGAACGGAAAACCTAAACCCGAGCTCCATGTGCTCACGGCTAATTGCCACGAAGCCCGCAGGCGGATTCGCAGCGCGGTCGCGAGCTCCAGGAACGTTAGCTCGGCACCCCATAGGAAGGTCGAACTCCTGAGCCCAATCTTCCAGCATTTAGAGGGTCACGCTCGAAGCTATGTGAATAAAGGGATGTCGAGCTTCCCTTTCTGCGGCCTCATCAACTCTCGAGGTCGCAGCTTCTGTAGACCTAGCACAGCGCTCTACCTGCTCCCCAGAAGCAGAAGCCCCATCATGACCAGTGCGTGAGCAACCTGACATCTACAGAACATAAGGAACCACATCAGAACGCTAATTGCATGCTAAATCTAGCAAGCTACAGAGAAAGATTCCTAGAGCTACTGTCCTATGCGTCAGGTCGCACACAGCCACCGAAGGAGGTGAGGGGCCCAAGGCATAGACCCATCAGGTACAATTTCTTCCTAATGTTTGACTCTCTAACCCTATTTCTACAGACACTTAATCATGCAATACGAAGGCAACCTATTCAAGACCCTATGCAACGTCAATGAGTGACGAAGGATTCAGACAAGAAACTAAAAGCCACTAATAATATATAGAAGCGTTGTTCCGAGCAAGAAAACGCTCTCGAATCAAATAGTGCAGTTCAGTAATAGCAGGGACATCTCGGCAAATGGCAGAATCGACTCAAACAAACACAGAGATTCATAGACATGGCATCAAGGCAAAAGCGAGCACTATTAACCAGAAACAGATCGTTAAAGTATGAAAGAGCAAAGCTAGAAAATATTACCGTGTTCGTGCTTGAGATGGAACCTGGGCTTTGAAACGACGAAGTCCGTAGAAGTTATCAAGGAGGAGGAGGAAATGTAGAAGAAGCAGAAAAAGAGATGACGAAGGTAAAATGCTAGTGTCGTGATGAAGAAACAAAAACAGGAATCAGAGGAGACGTTTGATTTATATGGACACCAGTGCTCATTCCCTGACCATCCGATCCAGCCAAAAGGTGCAACCGCCAAAGATCGGACGACTTAGCGTAAGCCTCAGTCCCTTGTTAATCGTGCGGTGACAGTTACTAGATGTGCGCAGTTAATGCGTACGGCTTGCGACTTGCTTTATGGCTCCGATGCCTACATGAATGCCGCGTGTCAGCGATTATAGATCAGGAATTGAAACAACGCCTGAAAGTTGGAAAACAGGTGCCAGTTGTATATTTGAAACAGCTCCCAGTCTGCAGCCCGTACTGAGAGCTGGAGGGCTTGTGTTATGCCCGTTTTTTCGACTCGGCTAGATGGGCCGGTGAAGGCCCAATAAGCATAGGTAGGAATTAAGGCCCAAAAGACCCGAGCTCCAAACCGCTCCCGTGAGCTCGTCCAGATCATGAGGACGCCCAAGTTGCGAGATCGCGAATACCTCCAAATCACCTAAGCATTTCTCCTATTCATGTCCATACCTCTCCAGCCCGTCCGATTTGACAGATCGAAAGACTTCCTCAGAAGGTACCTTGCGCAGCTAGCCATCAGGGTCACCAACTCCCCTGAGTTCATGCCAAAAGCCATCTACGCAAATACCAAGAAGCATTCAATGTGGCGGCTACACATTTAATGAAGAGAAGACTCCTCCCGATGCATTAATTGCTGACGTGCACATGAGGGAGATAATCATTGTTTTTGTATTTAATGCTGCATGGCCAATGTCAGGATTAGTTAAAATGGCCATCATTTATAACGTGTATTACACTCATTTGTGTCTCCCCCCTTCTCAATAAATATGAGGGAACTTTTACTGTGCAAAAGAATCGAAAAACAAACTAATATACTGTCACTCTGCCGGAATTATCCCAGGGTGGCTCATGGATGTACTACCTTAGCATTAGTCCGGTCGAGGTAGTCACAATAACGTATGGCATGAAAAATACAGTGAGGTGGTCTAAAAAGTTGATAGGCCCACCCGAGTTCAAAGATAAGACCAAGTGGTGCGAGTTCCACGACGACTATGGGCATCGCACGAAGGACTGCATATCCTTTTTCAATAGTGATAAAGAAATGTAAGGTAGTATGCTAGAAGCCATGAATTTAATTTCCAATGAAAAGCTTTAGTGCTCAAATAAAATAGCCTTATTATAATTGTCATAAATATACTTTTGACTGAGTGATGTACAACTTTCTTTTAATTGATCTATATGAAAAGTTTAAGTGTCACCCTGCATATTTACTAATATATGGGTAATTAAATTATTTACTTATAATTTATGAGTTTTAATGAACAATAGAGGTGAACTTGAATGTATTTCGTTTTACGTTTAACTAAATTGATTCCATTGTGCGTTTATAAGGGATAGACACTAATGATATATATATTTTGCAATTTTTTGACATATTGAAAATGTTATTAGATCGCCAAATGTGCTTACTTATGTATTTGATTAAATCTAAATTAAAACTTAATTTACTTCTTCAATAATGCATATCGGAACATATTTTTTAGTTTATTAGAAGATTTATAACTGCATATTCTTCCTTATGAAAGAAAAATAGAACGATTAGTTAAGGAATGGCCAATGATGATGAACAATTTCTTTTCCAAGTTGATTGGTTAATTTGAAAGATCAAAAGGCAATACAAAATTTATGTATATTTTAATTACCATTTATGGTGTAGTGATTTGACCTTTGAATATTGTGAAACTGAATGAACGTTCTCTACCATCACATTATACTAGACAGTAATAACAAAAATTCCATGTAATTTTAAAAAGAATTGAACTTTTTGAGAAAAGTTGTTTTAGTATATAGTTGAACGCACTTTTAAAGCTTTAATCCTTGACATGTATAAAGTTTTTGCCACCAAAAGGGGTTGAATTTTTTTCCTTTGAGGAATATATTTCTAATATTTCTGAAATGATGAGAAGAGAGATCATATCTTTGTGAATGCACTACAACAAAAAATGTTATTTATACTAGAATATTTATATCGGGCACTAAAGGTCCCATATAGATACCATTATTTAATTAAAAAATATATAAATACAATTATCTATACCAGACATTAAAAGCCCAGTATGGATAAATTTTTTTATTATTAAAAAAATTAAAGTCAATTATCCATACCATGCGCTAATGGCTTGGTATGGATAGTATTTATTTTATTTTTCTAAAAAAATTAAATGTGATTATCCATATCAGACATTAATGGCCCGGTATGGATAATATTTATTTTATTTTATTTTTTAAAAATTAAATGTGATTATCCATATCGGGCATTAATGGTCCGGTATGGATAATATTTATTTTATTTTTTAAAAAAATTAAATGTGATTATTCATACCGAACATTAATGGCGCAATGTGGATAATATTTATTTTATTTTTTAAAAAATTTAAATGTTATTATCCATACCAAATATTAATGGCTCAGTATATATAATTAAGTTTTTTTTTTTAATTTTAAAAAATTCTTTGTACTATCCATATCGGACCATAATGGCTTGGTATAGATAATATTACTTTATTTTTAAAAAATTGAAATGTGATTATGAGTAGCCCAATATAGCCCGGTATGGCTAATTAAGTTTTATTAATTTTAAAAAAATTCTTTTTAATAGCTATATCGAACCGTAATGGGCCTGGTATAGATAATAATCGAGTATCCATATCAGGCCCATTATGGCCAAGTATTGATAATACATTTAAAAAAAAAAAACTAATTATCTATACTGGGCAAATGATCCGCTCGGTATGGATAATCTGGGCTATATAAGTCAATTCCCTCCCCTCCCCCTCATTTCACCATTTTCTTTCTCTCTTTATCTCTGTTCTCACATTATCTCTCTATCAAACCCTAACCGCCTCTTCCACTTTGTCAACCGTTTGTCGCTCCAACAGCCGCTGTCGTCAATCCACCGTCAATGAGTCTTCTCTCCCCTTCTTCTTCTTCTTCTTATTTCGTCTGTGTGACGGCCGAACTTATTCTGACAGTGCCATTGCTGATGCGACCGTCCGACCGTGCTTGTTTTTTTTTTTTTTTTTCTCATTTTTCATTTATTTTCTTCTCTTTCAACCATCGCACCGTGTTCTTCCATCGTCCAGTGTCATTGTATTCATCAATCTACTCCCCTTCCACCATTTGGCACCATTGTTTTCGCTGATCTATCATTCTTTCGTTATTTTCTTTGTCAAGAATGTATGGTTTAGTTGTTTTATTTTTTATTTGGTTGTTTTATTTTTGTTTGAATTTTGTGTGTGTTTTATTTAATTTTGTACTATTTATTTTTTGTGTTTTATTTTATTTAATATTTGTAGTGTTATTTTCTTTGTAGACGCTGTTGTTGTTGCTTTGAGGTATCAAAATGGTAACAACATATTTATATATTGAGTCGTAGACATTTTAAAGGAAGAATTTATATTTTTATATGAATTTACTATTCGTGTGTGTGTGTGTGTGTGTATTATTTGCGGAGAGACAGAGTCTCTATTTCTGTTGAATCTGTTGTGAAATTACTCTAATTTGTTGATGAAGAGAAGTTCGAAAAATAGGGAAAACTTTATCAAAATTTTCGTAAAATTGATTGAGTTTATATGTATTGTTTTATATATTGAGTTTATTACCCATGTGTTTGTTACTAATATATGTTATTTAAGTAACATTTTCAAATATCAGTCGAAGATGCATCTAGTGGTCTGTCTTCAAATGGATTAAGTAGTGAGAAGAAAAGAAAGAGAAAGAGTCCCAAGTGATTGTATTTATTTTCAAGTGATTATATATAAATGGATTTGTTATGTATGTTGTAATATTATTTTTATTTTAATATAAAATTATATATTTCCTAAAAACAATGCATATACATATTTTTTTAATATGAAAATTTATATCCATACCGGGCAAGTGCCTGGTATGGATAAACATATCTACGAGTTGACCCATGGGCCAACCCATTGTTTATGTATATCCATACTGGGCTATGCTCAATGTGGTTTCTAGTATTCATACCAAGCAGGTGCCCAATATGAATATTATCAGCAATTATACCAACTCTATTCATACTGGACGGATCGCCCAATATGGATGGCCATTTTTGTTGTAGTGATGACTGTAGTCGTTTTTGAACACAATATCATTAGAAGTTTTCATCGGCTTAACCATGAAATACAATAAATACCAAAATACATAGTTTTATCACAATGAAATGTTAGTTAACAATGGTTGGATGTCTCCTGATGGATTAGTATTATTAGACCTTGAACCTGTTGAAGTTGAAACATCATCCCGAGGCTCAATTACTTCAGTTCTAATGTACTCAAACTCTTCATAGTTTTGTTGCAAAGTACAATCATTTTGTGATGCTCGAACTTCTTCCAACACCATTGCAACTTCTTTCATGTTAGGTCTTTTCTTCCCATTCAAGTTTAAGCACCTTTTTGCTAGGTTAGCAATTATCATAATGTCTTCTTTCTTTCCTAGCTTTATTACTTGAGGATCAAGAATATCAGACAAATTATTCTCATCCATAGAAAGAATAAAATATGCTGCCAAACTTCTATTGTCTTCTGATCTTGTTAAAGATATTGGTTTTTCTCCAGTTAAAAGTTCGAGAAGGACAATTCCAAAACTATAGACATCACTTTTGTCTGTCAATTGACTTGATTGGAAGTACTCTGGATCTAAATATCCGAAGGTCCCTTGTACTTTTGTGGTCACATGAGTTTGATCAATGGCAATTGATTTTGAAATGCCAAAGTCAGCTATTTTTGCTCTGTACTTATCATCTAATAATATATTTGCAGACTTAATATCTCGATGATAAATGGGTAAGGAAATTGCTGAGTGCAAGTAAGAAAGAGCTCCTGCCACTTCAGTAGCAATTTGCAAGCGCATATTCCATGTGAGCTGGAACTCTTCGTTTTGATTGTGAAGATATTGGGAAAGTGTTCCATTAGGGACGAATTCATAAACTAATAAAGGAACCTCAGTCTCCAAACAACACCCTAATAGCTTCACCACATTCCTATGATTAATTTGAGAAAGAATGGCAACTTCGTTAATGAATTCTTCGAGCTTCCCTTCATCAATGACTTTGGACTTCTTAACTGCAATTATTCTTCCGTCTTCTAACATTCCTTTATAAACGGTACCTTGGCCTCCTTGACCAAGTATTCTATTTACATTAAAGTGATCAGTAGCCTTATCTAACTCGTTTGAGTTAAATAATTTGCTTCCGTCAACACTGCCTTCAAATGAAGTTAACTGTTGCTGTAAAAGTAATCCACCATTCCGCTTGAAGAACTTCTTCTTGAGCTTGATCTGCTTTCTTTTCTTTGTTACAGTGTATAGCCAAAATGCCCCTATAAGTAGAAACAAACTTCCAAGGCTTGTCCCAAGACCTGCATAAGTCAATTAATTTAAATCAAAAGTGATGATCCGTTTTTGAACAATTTGAGCTTAATCAAGTTTTGCTGCCATGGTTGCTAATGTATAAATTTATTTGGTGAACATCACTAATAGAGGGCGATAGGTGCTAACTAGCGGTGTTATTGTGCACCTACTAAACCTTGAATGTTGATCACTTATCTGCTTGTAAATTCTCTGACCAGAAAATGTGAAACCTATCCTCATCAGCCAAATAACAAAAAGCTTCTAATTATGAAAAACTATGTGTTTATTATTTTGGCTTGAAATATTTCTGTTTCGTCAAAAGTTAGGAAATGCTTAGTCTAATCATCACACATTTCTCTGCATGGTGCATATTTGCATGCTTATTCAGATAAAAAGATGATTAATTACAGTCTTAACGCTCGTTCTTTTTCTTGCATATACAAAAGAAAGCTTTTGGAACATCCCCAATCATGCATTCCCAAAAATTTATTGAATATCAAAATAGCTCCAACATATTCATGCTTTTGGAACAATCTAATATTTCTTACTACAATAATGTTACCATCTATTTAGGTTTAACTTCGAAGGATAGAATGACGTACCTAATATGATCATGTTGACTTTCAATTTTTCAGGTCTGGCCTGTGTAGGTGATGAGTAGCACTTGTAGCCCCCTATGAAGTTCTCGCACTGATCTAACCCACAAATGTTGGTATGTGCAGCACATTCATCAATATCTGACATGTATACGATCATTTTTTTTTCAATACATTTAACAAATATTTGACATATATAGGTAACAAACTAAAAAATAAGCTCTTATACAAATTTCCCTCGTTCTACCCAACTTCTAACCTCAGTTGAAGAGATCTAATTTCTTCTTCTAAGTCTAGAATAGCATAAGTATATATGGCTATGTATCTAGGGGACACAAACTTGTACCAGTACCGTCTGCCAATTCTTTGGATCACGAAAAAAGAGAAAAAAACAGCCGTTCTTAAATGATTGAGGTTTTTATTGATTGCTTCATATTAGGATAAAACGGGAAACAATGCTTCTATACTTAGATTTCTATATTTTTCTATCACATAAACCACTCATGTGAATGAGAACATATTGTTTTTATACTTAGATTTCGGTGATTTACTATATATCACATAAGCCACCTACATAAATTATTGGTTCATTATCAATTTTATTACTCAAATAAATTTGTGCCCAATGAGGAAGAGTTATTTGATCTGAGGATTGAGTTAGCTCTAATTATGTATATGCAGTTCTAAGATGAAGAGATAGCTATATTGTGTTGGTATAAACATTGAAATATCTATATTCAATATATATACTTCAACGTACAGTTGAAGATATCCCTTCCATTTATTCAAAAATGCATTCAGAATTTGATTTGATTGTGCTGATGGAAAATCAACAAATGTAAATATATATATATTTTTTAAAATGGTATTTTGAAAATACTAGTAATAATATCAAGTTCTAATTTCAAAATTAATTTTCATATTTTTGCAAATGAAATAAATTATACTTTTATAATTTAAACACTAAAGAAAATTAGAAAATCGACAAGTTTTAATAGAATTTCAATGCAAAAAGTAATGTGAAAAGATAAATTTAAAGAAAAAAGCAATGGAAACAAAAACCTGTCCCTTTATCATATCCATAAGAACCTTTTCTTATCTTCTTCCACAGCTCCACTTCTCACTTCTCAAGATGCTCTTTTGTCTAATGTTACCATTAGTGTTAGCTAGCTCATAGAAATGGTAATTAGCAAGCATATTTAAAAACATTCTCTCTTAAATCTTGTCTCAGTTGTATTCACTTTCATTATTATGGATGCTTTTATGTCAACAGAACATAGTCAGAACATAGCCAAAACGTAGATCGAAAAAAAAAAAAAAAAAAAAACAATGAAAATGTTGTTTGAATATTTTAAGCTTTTAACTTGTAAAAGAGAAAAATGTAATTTTTGTTTTCTGTAAATTGGAAACACCTGCCGATCATAAATGAAAAAGACTCTAATAGTAAATTGAAAAAAGTGATCATAAAATGGTATCGAACAGATCATAAGCGAGCGTGTTAAAACTACTAAAAAAAAAATTGTACTATAGTTATAAGTTGATAATGAAAAGATCATTAAAGGTTAGAGAAGAGATATTAAAGATATAAAAATTGATTTGAAGTGGTGTACGTACCTTGACATCCTTCAAGAAGGTAGGGATTTCCTTCGAATCCATGCATGCAATTGCATCGAACGGTTGGAAATTGACTATGAAAACAGCTACAGGCAGATATTTCACAAGTAGAGCCCAACTCATTCAATGTTTTCGATTTATTCTTCGCCATTGTCTCGATCGCAAGCCTGAATACGCTCCATTCCAATGCTACAGGAGCATGTGTGAATTTCTTAATATCCAGAGGATTCTTCTTTAAGTTGTCTTCCAGCCATTGTTGTTCTACCAAAACAGCATAGTTGCATGTCTGTTTAAGGTCTTCAAAATATGGATCATACCTCTTCAAAGTCGAAACAACTGCACCCTCACAATAACTATTTTCCGCCGTTTGATTATTGTTGTCGCAGGTAGTCGTGCACTGAGCGATAGGAGCATCATCATAGGACATAAAGAAAAACCTGCCGCAGCCTACACCAATGAACGTGTTTCTATCCCGAGAGAAGATAAATGGAGTGTCTTCCAAGTAAGCTGTGTTCTCACGTGACTTATTCCGATCACAGGTATTGTATATCGAATAAATTACACTTATCGTGCCGTTTAGTGAAATATCAAGCACTTCCAAGTCGAGGTTACGTAGGTATGGCCTATTTCTTTTGCATTCTATTGTAAACCAAAAGTCAATAGAGCAGTTATCTCCAATACCAAACGGAAATGGGATCGCTACATCCCCACATTTTGATGCACAATCTTCCTTTGACAATGTTGCTGGTGCTTGTCCTGATGCTGTCACTGGCCATACTAGCAAGATGATCAGAAACGGGAGCGATGATGTGATCATTCTTCAACCTTTTCCTCTCTTCTTTTGTGTGTGTGTGTGTGTTTTTTTTTCTTCAACTTTCTTGCGCGTACTGTGAATCTTAAGTTGAGCGAAACACAATTGTCCCTCTATATGGATCTATAGTTCCTATCAAGTTGCCGATTAGGCTAAATGGAGAATTGACAAGTTACAAGAAAGAATGAGTAAAAGATTCCGGCGGCCAACCACCCTGACCATTCCACCAGGTCAGGCCCACCATTGGGCAGTCCTCCTTGAAATTTTTTAAAATTTAATTATTAGTGATTTGGCTTTGAATATATAAATACAATGCCATACACTGTGGCGAGCGTAGAATGGCTCTGACGGTTTCGCTGGCCATTCTCTCCCAATACCACCAGGGTTCGATCCTTGCCCCACCTATTTTGTTTTTGCTTTTTCAAATAAAAACACAAACACAGAATGGTTTTTGTGGTTGTGCTTGCCTCGTTTCTAGAGTGAACGTAGTGCAATTCCCCGTGGCCTCATTAATGTGTTTTTCTTTTCTTTTTGTTTTTAATTTTTTTTGAAGTGATGTTTTTTATTTTTTATTCACTCATAATTGTTATATTGTCTGATATGTTTTTTTGGCATATATCTTATTTTTCTTTCTTGTGTTCACTATAATTTAGTTTCTTTCTCTATCAAAATATATTATTTTTTTCTCTTTTTCTCTTTTCTCATTATGGTTCAATCAAATTTTCCTATAAAATATATTATTTTTTCTCACTCTCTTTTTTTTTTTTTTTTTACAATTATTATAAATTGATCTTCAAATTTAAAATATTTTGATTTCATTATGTTCATTTCAAATTATTTTTTAATTACAAATTATATCATGTTTACATAAATTAAAGAATAAAATATATAATATTTTTTAATCTAAATAGATCTTAGTTTATTTAAGATTATTAGTGTGAATTATCTTTTTTTTACATAAATTATTTTATATGATAAAATTCATAAATAAAAATATATAATTTATATGATAAAATTCATAAATAAAAATACTTATATGAATTATAATTATTTTTATATTTTATTTTTATTTTATTTTGCTTTGTTATAAACACATATATTTGTTAAATAAAAGACTATAAATATAACTTGATTAGTAACTTTAATAATAAATATACATAGTTTGATTATATATTTATTTGCAATCTAAATAGTAATCGTCATTATAAAGAAGACATATCTCTAAATTAAATTTTTATTTTTTTTAATAATATAAAATTTGAACTTCTCTTACTAAGTAATATGGAATTAGTATACAATCAATTCACAATTGATATACATTTGTTTTTATATTTATATTAAAAATGTTATTTTAAGAAATTTTGTTTACAATCTTATAATTATGTATCTTAATTATTTTTATTTCACATAACATCTTTTTAATAATAAAAGAAATATTACAAAAAATTATATAATTTAATTTTTAATATTATAATTATTATATAAAAATATTAGGATTTTAGATTTAAATTCAAAATGTCTTCGTTTTGTTTTTTACGAAATGTCTCAAATGCATGGAATCTTCAAAGGGGTTGTTGATTGATTTGATGCAAAGACTTTGACTATCACATCATGAGAAATTTAACGCCGTATCAATTGGTAGTTTACTTAAAATTCATGGGCCCAGTGAAAGCGAAAAGGGTGCTTTTCTGACCTAAATAATATTTTTGACATTAATACGGTTGGAACTTTTCTCATTTTCTTTTTCTTTTTACACTTTTTCTTTTTCTTTTTTTAAATACACTTTTTCTATTTTTAAATGTATTGTATTATCTTTAATTATTTTATATTAGAGATAAAATCAGTTGAATTCTATATTAAATTTGAACCAACAGTTTCCTTATCAACATTTTCTAGAGGCAATGGATTGCTTCTCATCATCGAGGAGGACGTGAGCAAATATATATATATATAAAATAATTCAATCATCACTACTTCTTAATTTTAAAAATATTAAAATTAAACAATTTCAACTATAAATTATATTTAATAAACAAAAATAGAGAAAACAGAAATAAATAACAATCCTAACAATATATATATATATGCAATGTATAATTATTATTTTTTTCTCCATTTTTGTCTTCTCTGTTTCTATCGATTAGATCTAATCTACAGTTGAGATAATTTGATTCAAACTTTTTCAAAGTTAGGAGGTACTAATAGTAGAATTATTATATATATAAAGTGATTTTATTATCGGTGTCTCCTAACTTTAAAAAATTAGGATGACCAAATCAAATTAATCTATTGTACTCTCTCTCCTATTTAACTCAAATGTAATAGATGAATTTCATTAGTTCATTCCAAATTTTTAAAGTTATGAGTTATTGGCCATAAAAGTTATATATATATATATATAATATTCTAGTATTGAGTTCCCCTTGAAAAATGAAAATTTAATTCAACTTTACCAACTAAAGTAACTCAATGTATGGTTGGTTGCTATTTATATGCATTTCTAAAATTAAAGTGGTGTTTGGATACTTTTTTAAAAATGATTTTTCACTTTCGGAAACAAAACATGAGTGCAATTATAAACGTGTCTGAGTGGATGTTTTGTAAAATATGTTTTTGGACATAAAAAATAATTATTAGCATTTATTATTCAAGAACAAAGAACAATGTTTTTACATTTTTCATAATTTTAAATTGTATTCAAACAAATTATTATTTTTCTCTCCAAATAACTAGTTTACTTATTTTAAAAAATCAATATCAAACACATTGTTATGTCCGTTTTCTCAACTTGGACAAATGGGCTGGTAGAAGCCCATTAAGTATGAACAGAAACGAAAGCTCAGAAAGCCCAACCCTCAGATCGCCACATCAAGCTCGCGAGGTCATAAAGATCACTAGCTTGCGTGGCACTAGGATACTTTGAGCACGTCTCCGGTCCACTTCAGCACCTGTCCAGCTTACATGATTCAACAGATCAGGGCGCATTAGATGATATCTTCTGCAGCAAGCTATTAGACTACCTAATTCCCAGATTTCCCACCGGCGCCACTTACATAATTACCCAGGAGCATTCAATGCAACGGCTACGCATTTAATGAGGAGAAGACTTCTCTTAGTGTATTTAATACAGCATGCGCATGAAGAGAATAATGATTGTTTTTATAATAAATGCAGTATGGTTTATGTCAGGATTAGTTGAAATCATCATCATTTATAACGTGTATAACACTCTTTTGTATCCTTCCCACTCCTATAAATAGGGGAGATTTTTGCTGTACCAACTACTGAAAACACACTAGTATATTGTCACTCTGTCGGAATTAATTCAGAGTGGCCCGTGGACATAGGCACAGTCGCTGAACCACGTAAAAATCCTTGTGTTTCCATTCATTATTTCCCCTCATTTCTTTCATTAATTGTTCATTACTATCATCCAGCTACCACGACCAACATTCCCTCACTTTTATTGCATTGCACCAACCTTAAACCTCATTCACTACTCATTTATTATCATTACCATCATTTAATTACTTCGATCGTAGTCTGGGCCACAGAATCTCTGAGTTGACCGTTTTCGGACATCGACATCTTTTGGCGCTAGAAGGAGGGCCCAACAACGACTTGGTAACTCTTTCTCCAGTCGATTTCCCTTTGACCATGTGTATTTCACCAGTTCGCAATGGCTAGAGTAAAAACAACAAGAAGTGTTATTGTGGTGGATGAACAATCTGAAGGCCAAGAGGACCAATAGAGCACCCAGCCCGCCAGAGACAAGGTCGCTTAGGAGTAGCAGTAGCGTCAGCGAGCCTTGGATCAGTGAAACAGCTGACTGAAACAGTTAAGGCACTGGTGAGAGTTCAAACCCACGCTGCACGGAGGTAGGTGGAGATCGTAGCCCCCGAAAAAGCTCACCGACAGACCACTGAGGAAATCCCGACCCCAGAGGGAGCAGTTGGTAGAGACAGGTCGCTATCCGAAGAGTCTGTACGTTCCTTGAACCTGAACGTAAGAAGAGATAGATAGCAAGCCCAGGAAAGACAAACCTCACTTCACCCAGTCGATATCAGGGTGAGAATGAGCCACGAAGGTGACCAACATGTTGAGGATAGTCGCTGGCACGAGCGAGCTCAGGAGAATCGTACGGTCCGCGAGCTCGGGCTGAGAAGAGGCTCTAAACAGGTAGAAGATTTTGATGAGATGCGCAGGTCGCGAGATCATCACTTAGGAGAGTAGGAAAGTACCAGTAGATGGGACTCTAGTTGGTGATCTCAACCCTAGGATCCGATGTTGGAAGAACTGCTGCAGAGGGTCCAGCAGCTGGAGGCTCGACCTGGACCTCAAAATCAGGAAGAGTGAGATGATCACATGACCCCTTTTGCTAGGAAAATCGAGACAGTACCCTTGCTACCCAAGCTCAAGCTCCCGAGCATTCCATTCTACAATGGCAGGAGTGACCTTTACGACCACTTGGACGCCTTCAACGTATAGATGGATCTTCAAACGAACGACCCGTTGGTTAAGTGCTGAGTCTTCTCGACCACTTTGGGGGACACCCCGTGAGCCTGATTCAAGGGCCTCCCAACCCGTAGTATAGGGAGTTGGAAAGAATGTCAGCAGAGGTTCCTCAATCAGTATAAGGCCATGAGGAAGCAGTTCGCGCCTTCATGCCATCTCGCTACTATTTTCCAAAGACAGAGCGAGTTGTTGAAGGATTATATCACCCGGTTCAAAGATGAGGTGAACAATGTGGAAGCACCTTCAAATGAGAGCATCCTGACCGCCATTTCAGTAGGACTCCAAAAAGATGGAAAGCTTTATGAGATCATCTATAAGTCACCGGTAAAGGACATAAGTGAGTTCTACGAGAGAGTTGTCAAAGAGATCAGATGGGAGAAAGCTTTCGGAGCTAAGAAGTCCAGTAACCAGCAGGGGGAAGCGAGCAGTTCCCACCAGGGAAAAGGAGAAGCAATGATGGAAATGGAAGCAGCGAGAGCAAACATCGTTCTGCCTATGTAGTGGCGAAGCGAGCCAGAACTGAGCCGAGAAGAGAACGACCTCCCCGCCGAGGTAGGTATGGAAACTACAGAATTCTGTCAGACAGACAGGATCGAATTTTCGCCGCGGAGAGGAACAGAGAGAACTTTAGGAAGCCATCCCCTATAGGAGTCCCGAGCAGACACAAGGACCCAAGGAAATTTTATGCTTATCACAATGAAAATGGGCACAACACCTCCGACTGTTGGCAGCTGAAGGACGCTATTGAAGAGCTCATCAGGCGAGGTCGCTTGGGAGAGTATGTTGTGCGACCTACAGGGAGGCGACCTCACCAGTAGCGTCCTCAAAACCAAGGACAACAACCAGAGAAGCAGCAACCTCAGCGAGCTCCCGATCAGAAACAGGAGCTCGCATTTATAACTATATTTACTATTCATGGTGGACCCCACATTGCAGGTACCTCGAACAGGTCGCATCAGAAGTATGTAAGGGAAGCCAATCATACCTTACTGGCGGACTTTGGCAGCGTAGAGAGACCCGCCAAGAAGGCAAAACTATCCTTAGATGGGATCATATTTACTAAAGAAGACGTGAGGGGTGTGCACTAGCCCCACAATGATGCTATAGTCATCCGAGCTAAGATCAGTAATGTCAAGGTAAGGCGGATAATAGTGGACACTGGTAGCTCGGTCAATGTGATGTACAAGGAGTGCTACGACTAAATGGGGCTTGGACTCGAGCAACTAACACCTTCACCAAAACTGCTCTACGACTTCACTGAAGACGCAATAATCCCAATAGGCCAGATCAAACTTTCACTCACTCTAAGGGAGCCAGGCCAGCAAGCTATTGTACTGGCAAACTTTCTGATTATCAGCAGCCCGTCAGCATACAACATGGTGCTGGGACGACCTTCCATGAATGACTTAGACATGGTGACGTCCACCAAGACGCTGACAGTCAAGTTTCCAACTCCCAACGGAATAGGATGTGGTCGTGGAGAGCAACAGCTAGCCAAACGTTGCTACGAGGACGCTGTGAAAATGGGAGTCTAGGGGAAGAAGGTAAATGTGGTCTTAGGAGGCGAGCAGTGGGCTATGTCAGAGACAGGGATGAGCCACTACCTCGACCCTCTCGAGGTGGATGCAGATCGGGCAATAGGACCTGTTGAAGAACTGGAGGATGTGCAGGTCATCAAGACGGACCCAGAGAGGTGTTTGAAGGTGGGACAAGACCTACCCCTAGAGGTTAAGGCCCAACTCACCGACTTCCTAAAGGCGAATCTGGCCGTCTTCGCATGGAACCATGAAGACATGGTAGAGATAAACCCTAAGGTTATATGTCACAGGCTGAACATAGATCCCCAGCACAAGCCAGTCCGTCAGAAAAGGAGGCCTATGACTCCAGAACGTTATGCTGCTTTGAAGAAAGAGATTGAGAAGCTGCGGACCAACAAGTTCATCTGCGAAGCTCACTATCCCGTCTGGGTAGCCAACCCGGTCCTTGTGAAAAAAAAAGAACGAGAAATTGAGGACCTGTATTGACTTCACCGACCTGAACAAGGCCTGACCAAAGGATAGTTTCCTATTGACCAGGATCGACTAGTTGGTAGATGCAACAACCGGGCACCAGCTCCTGAGCTTCATGGATGCTTACTCAGGATACAATCAGATTCCCATGAGCTCGGAGGACGAGGGGCACACCTTATTTTTCACTGACCGGGGGCTGTACTATTATAAGGTGATGCCTTTCGGGCTGAAGAATGCAAGGGTGACCTACCAGCGTCTGGTGAATGCCATGTTTCAAGAACAGATTGAGAAGACAATTGAGGTATACGTAAATGATATATTGGTAAAGTTCCAGCAAGCAACAGACCATATCCACGACCTGGACGGGACCTTCAAGATCTTGAGGAGCTACCAGATGAAGTTGAATCCGTTGAAGTGCACCTTTGGGATGGCGTTTGGTAAACTCCTCGATTTTATGGTAAATAGTAAGGGAATAGAAGCCAATCCAGAAAAGATCAGGGCGCTTGTGGAGATGAGATCCCCAGCACGAGTCAAAGATGTCCCGAGCTTCAACGGTCAAGTCGCGGCCTTCAGCCGGTTCATCTTTAAGGCCACAGACAAGTGCATACATTTCTTCGAAGCAATAAAGAAGGCAAAGAATTTTGAGTGGACTGAGCAGTATGAGGAGGCTTTTCAACGGCTGAAGAAGTATATGGGTCGAGCTCCCTTCGTGTCAAAACCGAAAGAAGAGGAAAAGCTCCTGTACCTGAGAGTGTCTGAGCACGCATTGAGCGTTGCCTTAGTAAGAGAAGAGGACAGGACGCAATTACCGGTATACTACATCAGTAAAAGACTGGTCGATGCTGAAACCAGGTATTCATAGATGGAGAAGCTCGCATACTGCTTGGTGACCACATCAAGGAAGCTGCGTCCTTACTTTCAGGCCCATCAGATCGAGGTCCTTACATAGTATCCCCTCAAGTAGGTCCCTTAAAAGACAGACACTTTCGGCAGATTACTCAAATGGGCCATCGAGCTCGCTTAGTTCGACATAGAATACGAACCGAGAACGGCGGTCAAGGCCCAGGCCCTAGCGGACTTCATCGTTGAATTCACCGGGCCAGTACCGGAGCAAGATAAGAGTGCAAGTGGCCCGACGTGGGAGCTGTACGTGGACGGGTCCTCTAACGAACATAACTCAGGGGTTGGAATACTGCTGATAAGTCTAGAAGGTCACAAGATCCTCAGCGCCTTGAGGTTCGGATTCCAGGCGACCAATAATGAGGTCGAGTATGAGGCATTGCTCGCTAGGCTCCATCTAGTGAGGGAAGTGCGAGCTGAGCGGGTAAAAGTTTTCAATGACTCTCAGCTTGTTGTGTGTCATGTCCAATGAGAGTACCAAACCAGAGGGTGAAAGATGGCAGAGTACCTGCAGAAGGCCAAGGAGTTGCTAGGGGCTTTCCAAAAGATTAAGGTGAATCAGATTAAGCGAGCTCAGAATTCTCATGCTAATGCTCTAGCCCGCTTAACGACCACTCAAGACGCAGACCTCATGGAGTCCATACCTGTAGAGATCCTGCCAACCCCAAGTATACGTCCAACCTGATTCCTGGATAAGTGATTTACTGAACTACCTGTAGGGGGAAAACTCCCAAGCGACAAGCTAAAAGCACGTCGTCTGTGAGCTCGAGCAGCCCGGTACTGTATCTATGACGACATGCTGTACAAGAAAGGATTCTCAGCCCCGCTGTTGCGATGCATTGGCGGCGAGGACTGTGAGGCGGTGCTGAGAGATATTCATGCAGGTCATTGAGGAAACCATGCAGGGGGACTATCCCTAGCTCAGAAAACGCTCAAGCAAGGATTTTACTGACCAATCATGAAGCAAGATGTCATTGACTTAGTCAAGAAGTGTGACAAATGCCAAAGGTTTACCAAAGTCCCACGAGCTCCTCCGGCCTACCTCCAGCAGATAGTGAGTCCATGGCCCTTCGCGATTTGAGGGATTGACCTCATCGGACCTTTGCCAATCGCTCGAAGGAGGTGCAAACATACAGTGGTTGCGATGGATTATTTCACAAAATGGGTTGAAGCTAAGGAACTAACGGAAATTTCTACTTTGAAGATAGAGAAGTTTGTATGGAGTAACATTATTTACAGGTTTGGAGTTCTTCAACAACTTGTAACAGACAATGGGACGCAGTTCACCAGCCAGAAATTCATCAACTTCTACAGCGAGCTTGGGATGGTGAAGAACTTCTCAACTGTAGATCACCCTCAAGCCAACGGCCAGGTTGAGGCTGTGAACAAAATCATCAAGCAGACTTTGAAGACCAAACTCGAAGAAAGAAAAGGAGCTTGGGTCGATGAATTACAGAAGGTGCTTTGGGCCTACAGAATAATAGCTCGCAGCTCCACAGGGGAAACCTCATTCTCCATGGTATATGTGTTCGAAGCTATGATCCTCGTAGAGTTCGAAGTTAATAGCCAGCGGAGAGCATCTTTCCGACCCGAGGATAATGATCAGCTACTCGTTACAAACCTGGACCTGCTCGAGGAAGCCAGAGAAACAACTCACATGAGAGTAGCGTCTACCAGCAAAGGGTTGCTAGATACTACAACAAGAAGTCCGAGCTCGAAGCTACGAGGTCGGTGATTTAGTTCTAAGGCTAATCCTCCCTGCAGCTCGCAAGCCAAGTGATGCAGCACTCAAGCCAAACTGGGAAGGCCCCTACCTCATCAAGGAGAGCCTACAGAACGGCATCTACCACTTGGCAAACATGGATGGGTCAGAACTCCCAAGGGCGTGGAATACAGAACATCTCCGCCCCTACCACACCTAAAACTGTCAGCTCGTTCTATGACCTTTGTACATAATTCATTCTGATGATTTTCTGTAAAGTGATTTCACTTGTTTGTTGTTGTTGTATGTACAAACGCTTAATGCAGAAAACAAACTAATTGAGCAAGCGAAGTGTAATAATTATAACGAGCAATGACTGCTGGAATTTATTTCTATAACGCGGGCTACCATTTATTATCCTTTGTTTCTTGAAGATATCTTCGCAATCATCCAAGAAATCATTCACGCCCAAAGGAACTGTACAATGCCCACCAAATTTATGAATCATCTGGCAAACACATATCCACCAATCATGTGTGTCCACAAGGACGCTTCCATGACCAGTTTTGTATTTTCCAACGGTGACTGATTCGTGCGAACTCGCAAGCTAAAATTTGGTATACCGAACAATTATACTCCCCGACCTTCGAACTGCATCTTGATTTGATAAATGAAGGATTATTGTTGACGCTTCTTATAGCGCCCTCGCGATCTGCGAGACATATTCTCTCATTTTGTAGAATTATTATCGACAACGCGCGATCTCGGTACTTCGAAGGCGCTGTCTGAGGAAGGAATTGCCATCAAGGCGCTCTGGAAGGTACTGCCCAAGGAAACACCTATTATGGACTCCTCTGAGGGTGATCCTGGGGAGAGGGAGGCCATCCAGATATAACCCGTGGAAGGAGCTGCCGTCTGTACACTCTGAAGGGGACTATCTGGAAACTCTATTACTACACTCTGGAGGGTTATTGCCTACAGAAGAAGTCGCAATAAGAGTCTCGCTTGTGGAAAGGGTAGCTGTCAGCACCCTGGAGGGCACTACATAAGACTCGCCATCATTGCAAAAGGTCTCACCCACGAAAAGGGTTACGATCTATGCGCCCTGGAGGGTTCAACTGGAGACCTCCAATCACTCAAAGACATCGTGAAAGATGCAGCCTTCCAGTTGCTATAAAGGAAAGGAACGACCTGCAATAAATTGCCTCGCGACCTCGCGAGAAGGGCTACTCGCGACAGGGGTCTACTCTCAAAACATAAATTGCCCCGCGACCTCGCGAGAAGAGCTTCCCTTGATGGGTATTGCTCTCAAATCATAAAATTGTCTCGCGACCTCGCGAGAGGGGTTGCCCTTGATAAGTACTGCTCTCAAATCATAAAATTGCCTCGCGACCTTGCCAGAGGGGTTGCCCTTGCTAGGTACTGCTCTCAAATCATAAATTGTCTTGCGACCTCACGAGAGGGGCTGCCCGTGCTGGGTATTGCTCTCAAATCACCCCGATCTCTAAATGCTTCAACGGGCTGGAATCGTCAAAGTTCAGGAAAATGCCACCTCGAGCTTGCTAAACCTCGATGCAAGACGTGCTTAAGCAAATATGCTTATAATGAACACCCCACAAGCTGTAAGTACGTGCTCAGCTATTGAAAATACTCAACTGAATTGCTTGCAGGGCCCAATACTTATGAGCTGATGTGTTATGATTATAACATGTTTGTTAGCAAATCTTGACAATAGCTCGTTATAGAAAGATAGGTATGATTCAATCATATGTGCTGTATATATATGCTACTCTTTGCCAAAAATTTAAACTGTAAGAAAGTTATATATAGCATTCTCGAGCTGAAAGCCTGCTGTCGAATATGAAAGTTGATAGAAATTGAAGTAAAAATTTAAATCTTCGTAGAATGAGGAAAGGTTCAACAATTACAATGCAAATAAAAAGAAACCAAGAATCTATTTAAATACTGGCAGGTGCATCTGAAGTAGGATGACCCAAGGATGCCTTTGCTGAGGGCTTTACTGTAGTAGAATCTTGAGAAGCTGAAGGCCCTCTAGGAGCTGGAGCTGAATCTGACCGAAGACCTGGAGATGCTGGTGGATCAGCTGAATGAGTACTACTCTATTAAGTGCCTTGAGTGCTGGCCCAAAGAATGAGTAATCTATGTTTGGGTGATGCCGCCAAATAGTATACAAGAAGGCATTCTCGTTCTCTGAGGTAGCTCGATCTCGTTCTTGGGCAATTCGAGCTTCGGTGCACTCCTCTGCTTGGGCTAACTCCTCTCGCGCCCTGTCGAGCTCTTCCCTGATTGAGGTCAACTCCTCCTGCTGTTGATCAACTTTGCTCTCAACGACCTTAACCCGCTTCTCCAAGGTCTCAACCTTCTTCTTAGCAGTTCCAGCTCGCGCCGCAGCAACATTCAGCTCGCTCTTAACGTGCATCAGCTCCCCGTGAATCTTACTGATTTCGGAAGTCATTGCTTCCTTGTGAGCTGTTTCTTAAGACAAGGCCACATCAGCGTCTTTGAGCTTGCCATCGAGCTTTCGATGCTCCTCTTAGAGGAAGTTCACTTCATCTTGCAGCCTCTTCCTCTCATCCTCGAACTGCTCCTCAGCCACCCTGAATGCCTCTTTCTCACCGAGCTGGTACTCGATCTCCTTCATTAGCTTCATCATTGTCATGCCCATTTATAAAAAAAAAAAAAAGGGTAAATGTTTAGACAAGAGGACCATGATAAGAACGAGGAAGTCTAAAAGATTACCAATGCTGCCTAGCGAACTCCGTAGCCCACCAATTTCCGGCCTGCGAAATCCGACCTGTGAAGCTTCCGAGAGTGCTTCCTCATGACCTCGGGCATAAGATCCACAAAGCTATTGAAATATTCTATCTTTACTACCACATCAGGATGTAGCTCGGAATCTCTCAGTGATTCCCCAATAAGCCCTTCAGATCGCCCTGGGGCCTCAACACTCGAACCTCTGCCAATGATGACCGCCCTTGGCTCTCGGACCTCAGTAACCTTTGGACGCTTCGGAGCTGAGGGCTCAGCTATACTTTTTCCCTTCCTCCTGATCTGGAGCTCGGGTTCTGAAGAAGCTTAGCTCTCCCCTACAGAACCCTTGACTCTCTTGGGCGTAGAGGGAGTGACCTTATTCTGCCCTTTGGACTTGGGGGCTTGAGTTTCAGCTACTGCCACTGCCTTCACCCGAGGAGCAACTGCATCAGTGGGTTGGGAAGGCGTCTGACGAGAAGGATCCGGAGAAGTATCCTCCACCATCACGACCTCCGATTCCTTAAACGCTGAGAGCGAGCTAATGGGAGGGTTGTCTAGTGCAAACTTATGCATGTCGTCCGAAGAAGCACGTGTGGACGAACTTGAAAAGTCCTCTGGAGAAAGCTCGGGCTCGGGCTCAGAGTTTAAACTAAGAGGAACAACGAGGACCAAACGAACCTTACTCTACTTTCCACGAACTCCTAAATCTTGGTTGATGTCCAGAAGGGGACCAGTAACCGGTGAAGCGAGACCTCGGGCTACCAGATCAGAGCTTGAGGGAAACGAGTCGTCGATTTCAACCTTGGCTGCTGCAAAGGCCTCTAAGGTCGTGGTCTCCTTATCGGTAAGGTCGATTTTGGTGGCAGAAACTTCTGCAAAGAAGAGGAAACAAGCTCGTTAAATAAATCAATAAATAAATAAATAAACAAAATAAATATATATATATTAATAAAACGAGATGAAACTTTGCAAGCTAGGATCCACAACTGCCAAACGATAAAACGAAAGAAGTATTCCGTAGTTCGGAAACAGAAAGATAGGTGACGAGAATCCAATAGGACTTATATTCACCCACATTGGATTTGACGCACTTTTTGGGCAGGTACTGCTTATATTGAGGGCTGCGAGCTGAAATGTAGTATAGCCCGTCTCTATGCTTGAACTGGCGATTATGGGTTCCCTTGAAGCTATAAAGGCTGCAGATGATACGATGAGTAGGAGGACCAAACCTGTATTTAATGAAAGCGGCAGTCAAGGTAGTCAGCTGGGCGTAAGAATTCGGAGTAAGTTGAAACGGGGCCAGCTTCAGATCGTTTAACAGATCCATGAGGTAGCTATGGATAAGGAACCTGAACTCGAGCTCTATGTGCTTGCGGCTTATCACAACAAAACCCGGTGGTGGATAGGTCACACGATCACTCTCTTGTGGCACGTTAGCCCTGCATCCTAAAGGGAAGTCAAACTCTTGGGCCAAAGCTTGCAAAGCTGGAAGAGTCATGTTAGAGGCAGTGTGGTAGAAGGGCACTCGAGCTGCCCTCTCCTCATCCTCAGTCCAAGAGGTCGAAGGCCCAGCTCGCCCAACAGGCCCCTCCGCGACCTCACCGCTTCGGGAGATCGCACCCTGTGTTATCCTAACCCGTTGTTTAGCCTGTTCCTCAGAGACAGAAGCTTCATCACCAACGTGATCAGTGTGTGAGCGACCTGACATCTACAGAATAAGACGAATGGCATCAGAACGCTAAAAGCATACTGAACCTAGCAAGCTACAGCAAAGAATTTTTAAAGGCTATTATCCTACGTCAGATCGCACGCTATATCATCAAAGATGGTAGGGGCCCAAAATGTAGGCCCATCAAGTAAAATTTCCTAAGATATGAATTTCTAACCCTATGCCTGTATGAGTTCCATCAAACAGTGCAGGAGCGAGTTATCCAAAGCCCAATGTACCTATGCTACGTCAGCAAATGACAAGGGGTTCAAACAAACCAGGAAATCACAGATGACATACACAACGTATAACTTCAAATGAGAAAACACTTCAGAAGCAAGCATTAAGGTTCATCGATAGCAGAACCAATATAGTAAATGGCAGAATTGTCCCAAGCAAGCAAATGCAGGATATCAAGCAACAAACAGAGTAGTTTTGAATGCGAGACATATACATGAAATTCAAAATCAGAGGCAAGGGAACAAAAAGTGCACACCACTAAACAAAAAGAACCATCAAGATGCGAGGAACAGGGTCAGGGGAACTTACTGTGTATGCTGGGGTAGAATCCGGGCTCTGGGATGATGAATCTAAAGGAAGCTGTTGAGAAAATGCAGAAGGGGTAGAGAAGGAGATAATGAAGAAGAAACGTGTCTGTTTTTCGTATTGAGGAAGCAAAAATGAGCCACAAATGTGACGTTTGACTTATATAGACTCGGGTCCCAATACCCCTGACCGTTCGATTCAGCAAAAAGGGTAACCGCCACAAATTTGACGGTCCAGCATGGATCTCGGTTATTTTCCATCATGCGTGGTCAGTTACAAGACGTGCATAATAAATGCGCATGACTCGAGACGCACTTACAGTACGAATGTCTGCATGATCGCTACGCGTTAACGGTTACAAGCCAAAAGAAAAAACGACGCCTTGGAAGCTCGCAAACGGGTGCCAGATGCATTTTTTAAATCAGCTCCCAATCTGCAGACCGCACTGAGAGTTGAGGGGCTTGTATTATGCCCGTTTTCTCAACTTGGACAAATGGACTGGTAGAAGCCCATTAAGTATAAACAGGAACAAAAGCCCAGAAAGCCAACCCTCAGGTCGCCACATCGAGCTAGCGAGGTCACCAAAATCGCAAGATCGCTAACTCGCGTGGTACCAGGACACTCTGAGCACGTCCCCGGTCCACTTCAGCACCTGTCCAGCTCACATGATTCAACAGATCAGGGTGCACCAGATGATATCTTCTGTAGCAAGCCATCAGACTACCTAATTCCCAGATTTCCCGTTGGCGCCACTTACACAATTACCCATGAGCATTCAATGTAACGGCTACGTATTTAATGAGAAGAAGACTTCTCTTAGTGTATTTAATGCAGCATGTGCATGAAGAGAATAACGATTGTCTTTACAATAAATGCAGTATGGTTTATATCAAGATTAGTTAAAATCACCATAATTTGTAACGTGTATAACACTCTTTTGTATCTCTCTCCCTCCTATAAATAGGGGAGATTTTTATTGTACCAACTACTGAAAACACACTAGTATACCGTCACTCTACCGGAATTAATTCAGAGTGGCCCGTGGACGTAGGCGTAATCGCCGAACCACGTAAAAATCCTTGTGTTTGCATTCATTCTTCCCCTTCCTTTCTTTCATTAATTGTTCATTACTATCATCCAGCTACCACGACCAACATTCCCTCACTTTTATTGCATTGCACCAATCTTAAACCTCATTCACTACTCATTTATTACCATTACCATCATTTAATTACCTCGATCGCAGTTTGGGCTATAGAATCTCTGAGTCAACCGTTTCCGGATGTCGACACACATCTACAACATTTTCAGTTTTATAAAATAATTTTTAAAAAATTTTGCTAGATACATTATATTATTAATGCATCATTTTTAAAACATAAATTTTAATTTAAGAAATTATTTTCAAAAACTCTATTTTAAAAACGAATCCAAATGCAACCTAAACATCAAAATAACTCTAAAACAATTTAATGAAATATAGTGTAAATGCATGTCACATACTTTATTTATTAGTTTTAAAAGATTAATTCATTATTAAATCTCTGCCATTTTTTTTTTTTTGTATTACTATTAATTCAGGAATCAATCGGGATCAAATGATATCAAACTCAGATGATAGAGTCTGAGAAACAACTCCCAAAGTGGGAAAGGGCAACCCACATTGGGTGGGGGGATAATTGACAATGGTGGGGACAAGACACACATATATTGAGGGTGAAGGGAGTAGAACAAGATCATGAGTGAACAGTAATTTTTACCATCAGACTGTTGCCCCATGTCTAATCTCCACCAATCCTTCGAATCTTTGCATATAAACAAAAATAAAGTAGCTATGCAGTGGAAGTTTCACTTAGTAATGCAATTATATATTGGATATTTAGACTTCTATGGTAGGTAAGCTCGGCCAATCGATATCAATGACTGAAACTCCCTTATTACTCCAAATCTCTTCTTCCATTTCATATTGTGGAATATTGTAGAGCATTCTTTGTTGTTTGTGGACTCGAATTTCTAAGGTGAAAAGTGAAGTCATTAGTTTGCATTATTTATTATTTATAACTATACATCACCACTTGTTTGCAATTGTTTGTGTCATGGAATTAACAAATAAATCTCTTATGGAAACAGTCTCTCTCTATTATCTACACTTTTCATCTTACTCCATTCCATTGCTTGTTACTCATCATAAGTACTAAAAAAAATATTCTGAGTATAAAGATAATATTATGTTTACTATTGTGTTTCGAGGATTAAATTACTTACTATAATTTGATACATATGGATAAAAAATTAAAATAATATATATACTTATTTATGAGTAGTAATATGATATAATTTATAAATATTTTGAGTATAAAGATAATATTCTTATAAGTCATAATTTTAACTAGTGGTATGACAGGATATAATTATATGTTAACATCATCTAAGTTCTAATTGGTTGAAGATAAATTATTTTGTATAGTGAATTCATATATATTTTCAAAACAATATGTATATTCAATTCATGTGAACCGAAAATGAATCATACAACATAAAGCCAAGAATTAAGTGGAATCATGTAATACATTCTCCTATGAATATTAATGTCCTATTTGTTAGTTAGGAAGGGATAGAATTGAACAAATTTTTTGTCCAATCCCATATTTGTTGAGAACATGAGATTCTGATCTTGAAAGGTGGGATTTATTCATCCCACTCAAATGTCCCTCTTTTTTTTATTTCTTTTATTTTCTTTCTTTTTATATTTATTTGTTTATTTTATTAATGATTTATATTTAAGTTTTATATTTATTTATTTGTTTTTATATTTATTAACAATTAATGGTTTATTTCATTTTATGAACCTAAACAAATCCATTTTTATCTTTTTGATTTGGTTGGGTTGATCGATTTAATTGTTTGGGCGCCCACCCTTAGATTTAAGTACAATTATGATTTTTTTTTTTAAGTACTACTTATAGCGTAGATGATTCATGACTACATTGAATGAACATTTTCTATTACCAAATTGATGGTAAGCTTGATTTTTATATCAAACATATTATTTGAACCATTGGGCACATAAATAACAATTTTAAATCCATTAAAAATTTTAAATTTTAACACCTTTTAAATAATTTAAGAAGCATGTTTGGCCTACCTGGCGCACAAGTTCCACCCTTGCAACAAATAATTCATTTCTTCAAAGTCATGGCAACATGACATGATAAGAAATGGCAGAAGTGGTTCTAATAATAGTTGGAACTCGTGAAAAAGGGCATGAAGTATACTTTAGAAGAACACTGTATTACGGAGCTTTATATCAATGTTTGTATTTATATTGCCATGGTATGGCATCATAAAAAATGGAACATAATTATAGTTGATCATGAAAAAATACCTGAAGTTTTACTTAAAAAAAACTGTATTAGAGAGCTTTATACCAATAGTTATATTTGTATTTGTATTTATATTTATATTAGAGAGCTTTATATCAATATTTGTATTTATATTTATATTTGATTCTATATTTGAGTTATGTTCCCACATACAAACTTTGTCAATCCTATAGACAATGAAAGATGTGTTAAAAGAGCTTAATATTATTGTTATTATTATTTAAGATATCACCTATAGTTGGGACGACTTGAACATATCTAAATAAATATTCTTTGCTACCAAGTTAAATTGAATAAATTTTCTTTGTTATTGTTTAGACTTTTAAGTATATAACGTTCCACTTTTTTCTTAGCAATCACAAAGTTGTCTTTCTTCCACCAAAAACTCAACAGTTACTTTTTACCATCAAAATTTAGAATTTGGAGTTAGATTATTTCAATATGGGCTGGCTGTCATATTTGACAAGTTGGATTATTTCAATATTTGAATAATTGCTCTTTACTAGGGCCCATCCTAAACACGTGTGAGAAGTGCGATCGCCTCGAGCCGCCAAATTTTATGAAATTTCAATTTTTTTTATAATTATTTGTAAAATAAATATATTATTAATGTTCTGATGGTTTCAAACCCAAGTTCGATTCCTCAATGTAATGATTTTTTGCTTCTCTTTTTCTTTTTCTTTTTTTTTTTTTTAAAAAAAAGAAAATAATGAAGGAAGGGTGTCTACAGCCTACAGGTTCTAATGCTAATGGAAGACACCTTAACCACTTGGTTACCAAGCATGCTGCTTATCTTTGTTGATCAATTTATTTTAACAAATATCTGTAAGATATGAGGGACCTTAAAATAGATAAATTGATGTTTTATGAGTTCTTCAGGTCTGTATAGATTAATTTTGTTTATAAATTCTAATAATTTTTTTATCATTATATAAATATATTTATTTTATGATATCATTTTTTTTTTATTTTTTCTTAATGATATTATTATATACACCCAAAAAAATGATAAAATAAGTTATATATAATTTTAAAATATTATTTATATGAATTAAAATATCCATTTTAATTTTTCGTACCGAATATTTAAAATGTCAGGTCCACCCCGTAGATATAAACAAGAATGCAAATTATTGAATTTAGTTTCAAACATAGAATAAGAATAGTGAGAAGCAATCCACTGTGTTTTGAAAATGTTAGCCAGGTGGAATGGAACCTGTCGTATATAAATGTCAAAAAATTATTGTGGTAAGAAAAAAAAAAAAAAAAAAAAGAATCATTGCAAAAAAGAATCTCAACTGAAGTGTGTCATTTCAGGAAGACCTAGTCAAATATGAGAACAGCAAATGGGCTCTAGCCAGTCCTCTCTGCATCCAAAAACAAGAATCAATGGGATTATTAATCTAATGTTATTTAGTTCCACGTACCAAACACATCAATATGCCCAATGATAATAATTCAAGGTATACATCTTCTGGAGTCGGCTACTTTATGCTCTTCCACACTAATCTCTTTTTAATTATTAATTTGTTATTTAAAAATTAACTTATCAAATATGACAACAGCCTCGTATTGAAATGATCCAACTCCAAATTCTAAGCGATCATTTATTTTTTTCTTTGAAGACTGAATAGTATAGCTGAAGACTGAGAACTGAATAGTATCTGAAATCTAAAATTTGAATAACATGTTTTTTTTTTCCCTTTTACCTCTAAATATATTATAAACTTGTTTGTTTTTAAAATTTAACATTATCTGAAAACTAGTAAGTTGACATTTATACTATTTTTACTATTTGTTATTATGTAATTTTAATTAATTTAATACAAACATTTGAAAATAAATAATTTAATAAATTCTAAAATATTTTTATGTACATATTGATATATTTAAGAAAACAACTAAAAAATGAAGGTTTAAATTGTAAATGAAAATATATTAGTTCAATTTGAAGATAATTTAGGATGAGATGTATTTAGGTTTTACTTTTTAAATATATTTTTTGTAAGTATCAGGAAAAAAAAATTTTGAGTAATATAAAATTAGGATAAATTTGAAATTATATTATTTTGGGGAGATAGATTTGGAATAAAAACTTTTAAATATCGTTAAGTAATTTACAATTGAGTGAAAAATTAAAAATTTTTACTTAATTTTTTCAGTTGTTTTTTGATAGTTTTAAGTGATTTGACCATTTAAAAAAACAAACGAAAACAATTTAATAGATGTAATTCAGCACTATTAAATTTTAATTGGAAAAAACAAACAACTCCTCAATTTTGATGGTTAAAAGTAACTTATGAGTTTTTGGTGGAAGAAAGACAACTTTATGATTGCATGTGTAGAATAAAATGGAATGTTCTATAATTAAAAGTCTAAACAATAACATAAAACTCTTTCTAATATCAATTTGAGTATGAATAATTAAGCATCTCTTTTCATCCTAAAAAGTCAAGGGTTCAAATTCCACCATTGTCAAAGATGTGGATAGTTTTCCATGAATTTAATCCTTATTCAAAAAAAAAAAAAGAGAAGCAATGCTGGGTAGCAATAATATATATTTATACATCACTACTGGTTCGTCATAGCCAAATTAAGGAAATCATTTGTCATGGAAACAAATCAATCTCTTAGTGTTGTCCTCATTTTTTTCTTATTACTTCATTCCATCACTTATTGCTCTTCATTACTACCTAAAAATATTACGACTGATAGGGATGCTATCCTTGCCTTGAAAGCTCATATAACTCATGATCCAAATGCTTCATTAACCAAAAACTAGTCCATGAGTACCTCCATCTGTGGTTGGATTGGTGTCACTCGTGGTGTTCGGCACCATAGAGTCATAGCCTTGAATATTTCTTAAGTTGGTCTCACAGGGACCCTTCCAACTCAATCAGGAAATCTTTCCTTCCTCTTATCGCTATCCATCAATGACAACAATTTCTATGGCTCTCTTCCATATGAGTTGGTACATTTACGTCGATTGAAACACATTAATTTCAATCACAATAAGCTTTCAGGTAACGTACCTTCCTCCATCTTCAACATATCTTCATTCCAAGAGCTTAGACTCAAACACAATCACCTCTCATCAATTGTCAATGTATCCGGTGGTGGAGTACTTAATCTGGTGTCACTTGATTCATTCACGATGAACCATGCACTATGTGGTTTACCTCAACAAGGAGTCCTCAAATGCAAAACTAGCATTCATCCAAAATCAAGGATTGGTTTGGTCCTAGCCATTACTTTGCCATTAACATGGCTTTGGCTATTGTGTTGAGAAAATGTGGAAAGTAGAAAGGTGTACAACCGTTCAATAATAATGTTGTTGATGCACCATAACAAGCAATATGAAGAAGAATTTCTTATCGAAAACTTGTTCGAGCAACAAATGGATTTAGTGAAAGCAACCTACTAAGCAGAGGTAGTTTTGATTCAGTTTACAGAGGGAGACTTTCAGATGAAATGGAGATTGTAATAAAAGTGTTCCACGTGCAACTTGAAAGAGTAGTTTAGAGCTTTGATGTTGAGTGTGAAGTGTTGAGTGGTATTCGTCATCGAAATCTTGTCAAAATTATTAGTGGTTGTACAAACATTGATGTCAAAGTGTTGGTACTAGAGTATATGCCTAATGGGAGCCTTGCAAAATGCTTATATTCAAATGAATACTCTTTGGATATATTACAGAGGTTGAATATAATGATACATATTGGATTGGCTTTAGAGTATCTTCACTTTGGGCATTCGGTTCCTATAGTTCATTATGATGTCAAGCTGAGCAATGTTTTGCTAGACCAAAGCATGGTTGGCAACTTAAGTGACTTTAGCATTACAAAGGTACTTGGTGAAGAAGATTTCTGACAAGGACGCAAACTCTAGCCACAATTGGTTATATGGCGCAGGGGCAAAATGTTCCGGATGTTGCTCTTTGTTACATTTTTCTTTTTTTTTTTTCTGTGTTAATGATTTTTACACATTTATGATACTGAAATTGACCAAGTCATTTGTAGAGTATGGAAGAGAAGGAAGGGTATCTCGAAAAGATGATGTTTATAGTTATGACATCATGCTAATGAAAACATTCACAAAGAAGAAATCAATTGATGAAATCTTTACGGAGGAGCTGAGCTTGAGAGATTGGGTTGGTGACTTATTAAATCATTCCATCATAAAAGTTGTTGATAACGATTTATTACAACTAGATGATAGTCATTTCTCAAAATACCTCCTTATCACACAATTTCATCAATGAGTCTGCAAGACAAGGATCCCACAAGACGAACACATCAAAACAACAATAACTCAAGTCGTTTCATTAGGTTCAACCCCACGATTGACCATATCATAAAACAACTCCAAACCTTCCTCAGCAAAACCATTCTGAGCATAACCAAAAAGCATTGCATTCCAAGCAACCACATTTCTCTTCCGCATTGCATCAAAATACCTCCTTGCACTCACCAAATCCTTTCTCCTAGCATACCCCGAAACCATAGCGGTCCAAGTCACAACGTTCCTTTCCTTCCTCATATCAAACAATTTAACCGCCTCAGCTTCAAAACCCCACTTCCAATACCACAATAAGACGGACAGAGAAAATTATTATCATAAAATAAAATAAATTATTAAATCCATTATCTTCCTCTTTGAAGATTTGGGTTTGAATCCTCATTTTCATTTTTTTTTTAAATTGAAATTATAAAATTGAATTTATAACTTTTCAATTAAATCTCCACCATCCATCACAATTTGATAGATGGTAGATATTTAGAGTTGTTCCTTATTTTATTATTTTTTTTAAAGGGTGTAACATGGTAGTTTCAGTCTAAGGTTAAAAATAATCAATGTCTACCTTTTATTAGTTTTGATCGTTAAAATTCTCGTTGGTTAGGCTAAATAAAATATATTTCAAACGTAAGGGACCATGGGGAGTTATAAATGGATTTATAGTCAAAAAAGAGAAAATTAATTGTAAGCATTTAAAGACCAAAATGAAATTTATCCAAACTAAAATGAGAGTTGTTAAATCAATAAGTTGTAATGAACAATCATTTTGAGATGATAATATTGGTAAAAACTAGTCAAGACTTGAACAGAAATTGACAGCAGATTTGTTGGAACAAAAATGAAATTTTGGTAAAAAATAAATGGTCCTTATAAAGAATAAGAACCCAGTGACTGGTTCAAGAGACTTTGGAGCACTGGATTTTTTTTTTTCAACTAGATTTTTTTAATTTTACTTTTTACAAAATTTCTATTAAATTTTTGACGTGTATTTCTAAATATATTAGTTACAGAAAAAATACATAGATTTATAATTTTATTAATTTTAATTTTTTATTCTTATCTTTATTGATATTAATTTCTATTTTTTATTTTTATTCATAGAATCTCCATTATAATAATGATATATTTCATAAAAAATAAGTATAAATATATTTATAATTTTAAATGAAATATTAATATCTTCATAGATATTTTAAATATAATATTAATATCTTTCTAGCTTGACTTGAAAATCAAATGAATAAATATTAAAATTAGAAATTAAGAATTTTAATTTACTACATCTAATTTCTTAATATACAATTATGATTTAATTTTTATTTCTTATTTTTTAATTATTTTTGTAATTTACTTTTGTTTGTACCCAATAAAGTTATATAAAACTACCTTGCCTAAAGAGATATGTTATGTTATATTTATTTAAGTTTTATTTCTAAAAAAAACTTAATTTCTAATTTGAATGTAAAATTTATATAATTTGATTGTGAACAGTTACACTATGATCATAAATAAAATATTAAGTAGATTATCAATTGGTAAAAATATTATTTCAATTTTTTATATGCTTTATAATTAACGATTTTTAAATTGTAAGAATACATATGTACTTAGTTAAGTGCATTATTTATGTTATTTTTTAATTATTTTAGGGCTCATGAAGATGACGTAGAAATAAAATAATAATAATAATAAATTTATATTGACTACTATAATTTTAGTTACTTTTAATATTACTATTAATTTATTAAAATGCCCATTCTGATATGAGTTTCTACGTCGGTCATTGAAACTACCTGACAGGGGAGAATTGTTTTTAATATGCTCTATAACGGACAAAGAACCACTTTCAACGAAGTGAATAACAATGACATGCCCATAGTAATGGAGCTTGGATTGAATCAATATGACTCAAAATAACAGAAGTTGATGGTTACAGGAGTTAGTTTTGTAGTTAACTTAAAAATTTATTCATTTCTTGATTTGTTATATGATTTCTAGGATTGTGTGATTTTTATACAATATAAATATAATTATAAGCTTCCTTTAATTTTATGTATCCATCTTAAGTGTTCTTGTTTCCTTGCAAGTTAGTTATTTCACCTATGTGTTAAAAATTTTTTTTTCCTGTTATATAATATGATTTCAAATTCTCATAAATCTCTTAAGGCTTCATTTTTTTTTTTTTTTAATTGGAAGATGAAATTGGAGATTAAATCCAATCTGCTTGAAAAAAATTTCAACATTAATTAAAAATTTTAAAATATTACCATCATGGTAAAAATCAACCCCGCACGGGCATAATGGATATGTGAATTGGAAGCCCCAATATAGCAACCGAGCTGATGAGCCCACAAGACGATCTAGCCTAAAAGTTGCTTAAGCCAATAAGCTAGTCCAGCCCAAGCCTCAAGACTTGATGTAATGTTCGACAATTGACTTATTAAAGATGCGTTTGACCAACTGAATGAGGGTATATAACACCTGACCAGTTAATTGAAACCCTATTAACACAGGCGTGAATGAAGGTTATTAACATAGTAGCATGGATCAAGGGAATGAATCATTTGATCACCTCTGCATTGACCCCCTAACGACTCTCTCCCCGCTTATAAAAGGGGCAGAGCAACCAGAGAAAGGGATCCCATTTTTCTCACGGTTACTTTGCCAAAAGTCTCTCAACCATCCAATTGCACCTCCGTCTTCACCGCTATACTCCAACCAGCCACCCTTGCGCTTAGGGTCTAGCATGCTACAACACAACATTTGTTCATTGATAATTCCAAAGCCTTATTCCATCATCCATCGAACAACATTATCATAATTACAGGTCATATGCTTCATTTACTTTATCTTTTGTATTCATTCCCTATTCTAACTTGAGTATTGAAATGTCATTAGCTAGCATTACCCTCATGTCAAGATTACTCTCACTCAGTTTGTTTGATTTATGTAGGTTGCTAGGTCTCTTAAACCTGACCGTCAAGTCATATCTCCAAGTCAACAATTGCACATAGACTCTCTACAGTGGCGTTGTCCGTGGCAAAAGCTAGTAGTCTGATCTAGCAAAGTCGAACACCCACTTGCATTACAAAATGATAGAACAACATAATCAGACACTTGAGACTCAGGTTATTGCCTTGATGAACTAAATGAACAACTATGCAGAAAAGCTCAAGCAACTTGAGATAGAAAATCTGGTTCGAATTAATAATGCAGAACTACAAGCTAGGGTAGAATAGCCAACCAACGTAGTGGCACCTTCGAGATTAGAACAACAAGATGGAGCACAACCAGCAAATGAAGTGGGGAGATCACCATTGGTGGCTAATGGATTGACTCCCACACACCAGACAATTCTGGTTCAACAACTGACAATTCTCCCAATAGATATTAATGCAGCTAGGTTTGACAAAGATCTAATGAGAAACACGACGGTTGACTGCATATTTGCAGATGAGTTCCTAAAGTACAAAAGACGCAGATTGTCAGACACTAGATAGCCCAGTGTCAATCCATACCAAGCAGTATAATCAGGAGCAGTACATGACATGAAGGAAGTTTGAAACCTGTGATCAATCGCATTGATGTCGAATGAGCTCACCAATAGATATACGGAGATCAAAGGCATGATTAACTGGATCTCTGGTATGACAACGCCTATCAAAAATAGCACTACAACGAGTTTCGCAAACTCACCGTTCATTGACTACAGTGCACTGGTGGAGATGCCAAAGAAGTTCAACCTCCCCAATATGACAATGTATGACAAAACACACCGACCCTAACAACCACATCGCTCAATACAAGCGGTGCATGTTTACGGTTGTCATTCCCCACGCCTTAAAGAAGTCGTTATGTGCCAGGGGTTTGGTTCAAGCATGGTGGGGCTTGCATTACAGTGGTTCTCCAATCTACTTATAGACGTGCAACATCCTGAAGAGCGCCTCAGGGAGTACGTCGGTCAGTTCAACAAGTAGAAAGCCTCAATCCCGCATTGCAACGTGTCATCTGCAATATCGGCATTCAAAAAGGGATTTCTCCATGACTCCGATCTGTATAAGGAGCTTACAAAGTATCCTCAATAAAAGATGTGCTCGAAAAAGTTTGGATGCAAATCAAATAGGAAGATGTAACCAACCACCAACCGAAAAGGTCGAGTACGAAGAGAGAAAACGGGTTCGATTAACCAAATAACCGAACAAGTTCAAGCAACTCCAACATAATAGATCCCTACTCCAATAGAAAGGATGTTCGACAGGAAAGACGTTGTCCGTACAATCGGTCTAATGAGCAACTCGTGTGACAGGCCAACCGACCGGGCGGATCTCAGAAGCCATAGTCACAACAACGTAAGGCATGGAAAATACAGTGAGGTGGCCTAAAAAGTTGATAGGCCCACCGGAGTTCAAAGATAAGACCAAGTGGTGCGAGTTCCACGACGACTATGGGCATCGCACGAAGGATTGCATATCCTTTTTCAATAATGAGAAAGAAATGTAAGGCAGTATGCTAGAAGCCATGAATTTAATTTCCAATGAAAAGCTTTAGTGCTCAAATAAAATAGCCTTATTATAGTTGTCATAAATATACTTTTGACTGAGTGATGTACAACTTTCTTTTAATTGATTTATATGAAAAGTTTAGGTGTCACCCTGCATGTTTACTAATATATATGGGTAATTAAATTATTTACTTATAATTTATGAGTTTTAATGAACAATAGAGGTGAACTTGAATGTATTTCGTTTTACGTTTAACTAAATTGATTCCATTGTGTGTTTATAAAGGATAGACACTAATGATATATATATATATATATTGCAATTTTTTGACATATTAAAAATGTTATTAGATCGCCAAATGTGCTCACTTATCTATTTGATTAAATCTAAATTAAAACTTAATTTACTTCTTCAATAATGCATATCGGAACATATGTTTAGTTCATATGAAGATTTATAACTGTATATTCTTCCTTATGAAAGAAAAATAAAGCGATTAGTTAAGAATGGCCAATGGTGATGAATAATTTCTTTTCCAAGTTGATTAATTAATTTGAAATATCAAAATGCAATACAAAATTTATGTATATTTTAAATACCATTTATGGTTTAGTAATTTGATATTTAAATATTGTGAAACTGAATGAACGTTCTCTACCATCATATTATACTAGACAGTAATAACAAAAATTCCATGTAATTTTAAAAAGAATTGAACTTTTTGTTAAAAGATGCTTTAGTATATAGTTGAACGCACTTTTAAAGCTTTAATCCTTGACATGGATAAATTTCTTGCCACCAAAGGGGGTCGAATTTTTTTCCATTGAAGGAATATATTTCTAATATTTTTGAAAAAATTAGAATAGAGATCATTGTGAATGCACTACAACAAAACATGTTATTTATACCAGAATATTCATACTGGACACTAAAGGTCCCGCATGGATACCATTATTTAATAAAAAAATATATATAGAATTATCCATACCGGACATTAAAAGCCCGGTATGGATAAATTTTTTTATTATTGAAAAAATTAAAGTCAATTATCCATACCAGACACTAATGGCTTGGTATGGATAATATTTATTTTATTTTATTTTTAAAATTAAATGTGATTATCCATACTGGGCATTAATGGTCTGGTATGGATAATATTTATTTTATTTTTTTAAAAAAATTAAATATGATTATCTATATTGAGCATTAATGGCGCGGTATGGATAATATTTATTTTATTTTATAAAAAATTTAAATGTTATTATCTATACTAAACATTAATGGCTCAGTATATATAATTAAGTTTTTTTAATTTTAAAAAATATTTTGTATTATCCATACCGGGCCACAATGGCCCGATATGGATGATATTTACTTTATTTTTAAAAAATTGAAATGTGATTATCCATGGCCCGACATGACTGGTATGGATAATCAAATTTTATTAATTTTAAAAAATTCTTTTTAGTATCTATACCAAGCCGTAATGGGCCTGATATGGATAATAATCGAGGATCCATATGGGGCCCATTATGGTCTGATATGGATAATACATTTTAAAAAAAAAAAATTGATTATCCATATTGGGCACATGACTCCATTCAGTATGGATAATCTAGGCTATACAAGTCAATTCCCTCCTCCCCCCTTCATTTCATCATTTTCTTTCTCTCTTTATCTCTTTTTCTCACATTATCTCTCTATCAAACCCTAGTCGGCCCTACCACTTTGTCAACTATTCGTCACTTCGGTAGCCGCCGTCATTAATCCACTGTCAGTGAGTCTTCTCTCCCCTTCTTCTTCTTCCTTTTCTTCTTTCATCTGTGTGATGGCCGAACTTATTCTGACCATGCCATTGTTGATGCAACAATCCGACTGTGCTTTTTTTTTTTTCATCTCATTTTTCATTTATTTTCTTCTCTTTCAGCCATCGCACCGTGTTCTTCCATCATCCAATGTCATCGTATTCGTCAATCTACTCCCCTTCCACCATCTAACAACGTTGTCTTCGCTAATATACTCCTCTTTTGCCTTTTTTTTTTTTTATCAAAAAGGTATGGTTTAGTTGTTTTATTTTTTATTTGGTTGTTTTATTTTTGTTTGAATTTTGTATTTATTTTATTTTATTTTGTAGTATTTATTTTTTGTGTTTTATTTTATTTAATATTTGTAGTGTTATTTTCTTTGTAGACGTTACTGTTGTTGCTTTAAGATATCGAAATGGTAACAACATATTTGTATATTGAGTCATAGACATTTCAAAGGAAGAATTTATATTTTCATATGAATTTACTATATGTGTGTGTGTGTGTGTGTGTATTATTTATGGAGAGACAGAGTCTCTATTTCTGTTGGATCTGTTGTGAAATTACTCTAATTTGTTCATGAAGAGAAGTTCGAAAAATAGAGAAAACTCTATCATAATTTTCGTAAAATCGATTGAGTTTATATGTATTATTTTATATATTGAGTTTGTTACCCATGTGTTTGTTACTAATATATGTTATTTCTATAATATTTTCATATATCGGCCAAAGGTGCATTCAGTAGTCTGTCTTCAAGTGGATAAAGTAGTGAGAAGAAAAGAAAGGGAAAAGGTCTCAAATGATTATATTTATCTTCAAGTGATTATATATAAATGGATTTGTTATGTATGTTGTAATATTATTTTTATTTTAATATAAAATTATATATATTTCCTAAAAACAACACATATACTTTTTTTAATATAAAAATTGGTATCCATACCAAGCACGTGTTTGGTATAGATAAACGTATCCATGGGTCGACCTATGGGTCAACCCATTTTTTATGTATATTCATATTAGGCTCTGCTTAGTATGGTTACTAGTATTCATACCAAGCAGGTGCTCAATATGGATATTGTTAGCAATTATACTGACTCTATTCATACCGAACGAATCACTTGATATGGATAGTCATTTTTGTTGTAGTGATGACTGTAGTCGTTTTTTTTAATACAATATCATTAGAAGTCTTCATCGGCTTAACCATGAAATACAATAAATACCACAATATATAGTTTTTTCACAATGAAATGTTAGTTAACAATGGTTGGATGTCTCCTGATGGATTAGTATTATTAGACCTTTAACCCATTGAAGTTGAAACATCACCTCAAGGCTCAATTACTTCAATTCTAATGTACTCAAACTCTTCATAGTTTCGCTGGAAAGCACCATCATTTTGTGATGATCGAACTTCTTCTAATACCATTGCAACTTCTTTCATGTTAGGTCTTTTCTTGCCATTCAAGTTTAAGCACCTTTTTGCTAGGTTAGCAATTATCATAATGTCTTCTTTCTTTCCTAGCTTTATTACTTGAGGAGCAAGAATATCAAACAAATTATTCTCATCCATAGAAAGAATAAAATATGTTGCCAAACTTTTATTGTCTTTTGATTTTGTTAAAGATATTGTTTTTTCTCCTGTTAAAAGTTCGAGAAGGACAATTCCAAAATTATAGACATCACTTTTATTTGTCAATTGACTTGATTAGAAGTACTCTGGATCTAAATGTCTGAAGGTCCCTTGTACTTTTGTGGTCACATGAGTTTGATCAATGCACTACAAGAAAAATGGGCTTTTATACCAGCTTATCCATACCGGTCAATAAAAGCCCGGTATGGATATTTAATTATCCATACCGGGCCTTTAAAAATCCGGTATGGATGATTAAATTGCACAAATTATTATAAAGAATAAAAATAAAAAAATTTAAAAATAAACTATCCATACCGGGCCGTGTAGCCCGGTATGGATAATCTAAATATCCACCCGGCCCGGTATGGATAATCTAAATATCCACGCCGGGTGGATCGGGTACCCGGCGTGGATAATATTTGCATAAAAGAATTAAATAAATATTTTTTTTTCGATACCGGGCGCCCGATCCGACCGGTATGGATAGGCAAAATATCCACGCCGGGTGGGCCGGGCACCCGGCGTGGATACGATTTAAAAAATAAAAAAAATACATTGCGTTTTTTACATACCGGGCGCCCGACCCGCCCGGTATGAATTTATTCGGATCCATACCGGGAGGGCCGGGGCCCGGTATGGAAAAGCTGGGCTGGTTTTTTAATTAAAAAACCAGATTATCCAGGCCGGGCGGGTACCCGCCCGGCCTGGATAACCTGGATTTTTTTTTTGACCCGCCGACCATTTCTCCTCTCTTCCTCATTTTCTTTCTTCTCTTTCTCTCTCTATCATTTTCTCTCACATAAGCTCTCCACCCAACCCTAGCCGTCGCACCTTGCTTGGTCCTCCGTCCGACGTCGCCGCCGTCCCTCCCCGTCGCCGATTTGCCGCCGGTAAGCTAGATCTCCACTTGTTAGATCTCCACTTGTTAGATCTTCACTTGTTCTTCTTCTCATTTTGTTCTTCTTCATCTCCTCTTCTTCTCATTTTCTGCTACTTCTTATCTTCTTCTTCTCCTCTTCTTCTTCTCATTTTTTTTGTGATGTTATTTAGGGTTTTTTTGAAAGAAAAAAGTGACGGCCGGACCGGCGCCAGCGACGGCCGGACCGGCGCCGGCGCCGGCGCCGGCGCGGTGGCAGTCCGGCTGTCACTTTTATTTGTCATTTCTTGCATATTATTTGACCCAACCTTTTTCTGTTGCAACAGTACCCAAAAATTGCATCTCCCTCCGAAAGCAGCTCCTTCAGTGGTCTGTACAATCCAATACGGTATCATCAACTTCAAATACCTTTAATTTTCTTCTGTTTGATATCTTATTGTGTTTATTGTACATGTTTGTTAATGTTTGTTGGTGGTTATGCTGTATTTTGTGTTGTTTGTTTATATAGAGGAAGATTTATTTATTCAAAAAATTTGTTTGTGGAAAATGTTACTGATAATTGATTATTGGTGTGGAAGATTGAAAAAAGTTACTGATAATCGTTTATTAGTGTGGGAGATTTGATAGGATTATTAGTGTGGGAGTATATATGTGGTATTGGATTAAGTTAAGATGGATATTAGAAAGAAATGCAAGTGAATGAAAATATAGACATGTAAACTAGTGTATGGACCATTTGTGTTTTGCATATGTGTAGGTTGATTTTAATATTGGAATGGCTTGTGTAATGCTTTGGAATAAAGTTGTGTTGGTTGAGATTAAAAGAATGTATGAAAAATGGTAAGTTTAAAAGTTGGGTGTTAATGTGGTTAATGTCAAAAAATGGGTGTATGGTTGTTGAATCCTTTTAAGATGTTTTGATGGTATTTAGAATGTGTTGAGTGCAATTGTGCCAAAGAAATTCAAAGGAATGGATGTTAGAAAATTTGATGGAAATATAGTGAAGTTGTGAATTTCTTAAATACATGTGTTGAAATAGATTAAGTGATTAATTGACATTTTATTGTGTTAAAGAGTTAATTAAGAGATTTGTTAGGTAATTGAATAAGTTAAAATGAAAATAATAAATAAATACTTAAGTAAATATTTGGTTAGGAAGTTGGTTGGAAAGATTATATCAAGAATTGAATTTCTCTAGTACAAGATTTTTTTTAAATCCAAATTTGAAGAATAAATATGATTGCCATGGAAATTAAGTGAAGGGCAAAGTGATATTAGTCTAATTTTGACTAATGTGCGAGTGTGAAATGATATTTTATGACGTATATTTGATATTTTAATAAAATTAGGAAAAATGGGTAATTTAAATTAAATAAGGTGATTATAATGGATGTTAATGTAGTGCATGCTTATGTGAATATGATTGTTTTAATTTTATTCAAAGTTTAATAATTTTAATGTAGGTTAACATTATGTTGTTATATGTTTTTTTTTTAGTGTTATAGCCTTTCAAATGGATAAGGAGTGGTTAAAATTTTCAAGGTTAATATTCTAAACTCAATTTATAACGACTTAAGATTTAAACTTGCAAAATTTTTAACAATTTTTTTTGTCATTTTGAAATTTTTAGAGTATCGAAAGAATATAGAGAGTGAGCTAAAAACTTTGTTGAGACGGCAAACAAATATTCAATAAATACTGGATTCATCCTTTGTCCATGTATAAAATGTCTCAATGGGAGGTATCATGACACTAAGATAGTGTATGAACACTTAGTCATCTATGGGATGGATCCTCAGTATACAACTTGGTTCATGCATGGGGAACCCTTGAAAACTTCCACACCTAGTGAAAACATTTCCAATACATTTAGAATGTATAATGATGCAAACTTGGAAAGTCATTGTAATGTTGAACCGGATGTTGAAGTAAGAGACGAAGATATCAATGCTACTTTGGAAGATGTCGAAACTCCTTTGTATGAAGGTTGTACAAAGTACACAAAATTATCGGCTATTGTAGCTTTATATAAGCATAAAGCTACTTATGGTCTATCCGATAAGGGATTTGATGAACTTCTTAACATCATTCGAGACATGTTGCCATCAGATAATGTCCTACCGGAATCATTGTATTCAACAAAAAAGTTGTTGAGAGTGTTTGATTTAGGGTATGAGAAAATTTATGCATGTGTCAATGATTGTTGTCTATTTCGAAAAGAATTGGAGCATCATGAAGAATGTCCAAAATGTGGCACTTGTAGATGGAAAGTAAACGAAGTTACCAAAAAGATTTATAAGGGAGTACCAGCTAAAGTACTTCGATACTTTCCAATTATACGACGGTTTAGGAGAATGTTTTCATCGGTTGAAATGACTAATGACTTGAAATGGCATTCTACCCATACAAGTCAAGATGGAAAGATGCGTCATCCCGTTGATTCTGAAGCTTGGAAGACTATAGATAGGAAATGGCTGTCTTTTGCTTCAGAGCCACGCAATTTGAGGTTGGCTTTAGCTACAGATGGATTTAATCCTTATAGCAACCTAAGCACAACCTACAGTTGTTGGCCGGTGGTGTTAGTTACATACAATCTACCTCCATGGAAGTGTATGTCGAAAGAAAATCTGATGCTAACATTATTGATTCCGGGAAAAAAACAACCAGGGAATGATATTGATGTATATTTACAGCCACTAATCGAAGATTTGAATGAGTTATGGCATTCGGGAGCACAAGTGTATGATTCATCTACTAAGTCCACCTTTAACTTAAAGGCTATCTTAATGTGGACCATAAATGATTTTCCTGCTTATGGAAACTTAGCAGGTTGTTGTGTGAAAGGTGAATATGCTTGTCCTGTATGTGGGTTGAATGTGCATTCACAAAGATTGAAATATAGTAGTAAACATGTGTATATGGGTCATCGACGATTTCTTCCAAAGAATCATCCTTTTCGAAAGAAGAAATCGTGGTTTAATGGGAAAGAAGAAATGGATGATCCTCCGGAGATTCTTGATGGTAAACAAGTTCGTCTTGCATGTGGGGAAGTTGACAATGATTGTGGAAAGAAAGTTAAAGGAAAAAGAAAGAGAAAAGGGCATCCTATATGGAAAAAAAAATCAATATTCTTTGATCTTCCGTATTGGGAGGTAAGATTTTTAATTGTTAAGATAATGTAATTTAGTTTATTACATTTTAGTATGCATTAAATTAACTGTCATCCATGTTTACAGGATTTGTGTTTGCGTCATAATTTAGACGTAATGCACATTGAAAAAAACATTGGTGAGAGTCTTGTTGGCACGTTGTTGGATATCAATGGGAAAACCAAGGATGGTGTTAATTCTCGTAGGGATCTGGAAGACATTGGGATCAGGTCAGACCTTCATGTGAAAGAGGATGGAGATAAATTGTATTTGCCTGCAGCACCACACACTTTATCGAAGGTAGAAAAACAACAACTATGTAAGAGGTTGTTTAATTTAAAGATGCCTGACGGTTATGCTTCTAATATATCTAAATGCATTTCGTTGAATGAATGCAAGATAGTTGGACTTAAGTCTCATGACTATCATGTATTGATGCAACATTTGTTATCAGTGGCAATACGTGGTCTTTTACCTAAAGGGCCTAGAATTGCTATATTTCGATTGTGTTCATTTTTTAATACAATCTGTCAACGAGTGTTAGATAGAGATGAGTTAGATGCATTAGAAGATGCTGTTGCGGTTACTATGTGCATGGTAGAACGTTATTTCCCTCCTTCTTTCTTTGATATAATGGTCCATCTTACAATTCATCTAACAAGAGAAGCTCGCTTATGTGGACCGGTTCAATACCGTTGGATGTACCCTTTTGAAAGGTTATTTTTATACTCTTTTTCACATATAAATTAAGATTAAATCATATATACACGTTTTATTTACTTTTATATATTCATTTTATAGATTTATGAAGGTGTTAAAAGGATATGTAAGAAACCGTGCACGACCAGAGGGTTGTATAGCAGAATGCTATTTAGCCGATGAATGCATGTAATTTTGTAGTAGGTATATACCACAAGCAGCAGATGTTGGTGAAAAACACAATAGAAATGAAGATATTGTGTTTCAAAATGTAGTGGAAGGACATCCTACATCTGCATCAACAGTAAAAACAATTTCTGGGGACATGCTACGGATTGCACATATGTATATACTGTTGAATAGTGCATTAGTCGAACCATACATTAAGTAAGTGGTTTAAATTGAAGTTTAATATAGTGTTCTATTAGTAAAAATTACCAACGTCATACTTACTTGGTCATGTTGTTTTGTATTTATATAAACGTTTTATTAGCATGCACTTGGAAGAGCTTCAACAATTAGATCCTAATCTGTTAAGTAGACCAACTTTGTTGCAAATGACACATACTAGAGAATTTCCAACATGGTTCAGAAATAAGGTGAAATCACTATCTTATACGTTAATTATATAATGTATTGACCTTAGTTTTTTTATCTTTGATAATCTAAATCGTAATCTCCCAAAACAGGTCCTTAATGAATCAAATTCCATGGATATGTCTTCAACTTTAAAGTGCCTTGCACTTGGACCAAGTACGCAAGTTACATGCTATTCAAGCTATGTTGTGAACAGGAAACGCTACTGCATAAAAAGTAGTGAAAAAAGTACACAAGATAGTGGTGTTTCTCTTGAAGCAGAAACTGTTTGTAATGAAAGAGACGGCACTCAAGTTGTCAAGAAGATGGTTTACTATGGAGTTTTAACGGAAATACTTTTGTTGGATTTCTTAGCATTTCGTGTTCCATTATTCAGATGTGATTGGATGGGTAGTGCGAGTGATGTTAGAGAGGAAGATGGGTTCACATTAGTTAATTTTAGTTCACGTGGAAATAAATGGGATAGGGATCCTTTCATTTTAGCCTCACAAGCAACACAAGTGTTCTATTCTAGGGAAAATGATAACTCTAATTGGTATGTTGTCCTAAGAGCACCTCCAAGAGGTTTTCACGATCTAGAGAAGTTTGATGAGCATGCTTATATGAAATTTACACCAGTAGATGTGTCTGCATTTGACGCTAGTGTGGATGATAGTGAGGATTATGCTCGTATTGATTGTGAGGAATTGATTGTAAATATGTGATGGTTAGTGTTTTTAATCATATTTTTATATTTTATAGTGCAATATGTGTGAACATGTATTGTTTGTGTTTATATTTGCGAGGAGACAGAGTCTCAAAAATGGTTAGATATGTTAAGAAATTACTTTGTTATCTACATTGCAGGTGACCTACATTTTCCTTAACATCGAAAAACAAAGGAAATTCTGTCAAAATTTTTGCAAAATGGAATTTTGTTTATGTGTGTGAACATGTATATAGATAATGTTATCCATGTGTTGGCTACTAATATATGTCGGTTCCATAACATTTTCAGATGTCGACTGAAGGAACATCGACTGGGCAGTCTTCCGGTAGCTCCAGTGGAGATAAGAAAAGAAAAGGAAGAGGTCCTAACCGTTTAGATTATGAGAAAATGGCAAAGGTCAAAGCCACAGGTATACAAATTAATGAAGTTGGACAACCAATTGGAGAAAATTCGGTAATCTATAGTTCAGGTTGTGGAGCTATTGCAGCTCAGATGGTACCTATAACTTATAGTAGTTGGGATAAGGTACCACAATCTTTAAAAGAAACGGTGTGGGGGAATGTAAAGGTATATAATGGTTTTATTTGTTTATAATATCAAGTTATATATTTATTTTTACAACATAAATACTTTTAACGAACTTATAATTGCAGTTACGACTTGGTGCTGATGAATCTATGAAAGTTCAAACATTAAAATCAATGAATGAGTGTTGGAGGCATTATAAAGGCAGAATAACAAAACAGATTAGAGATATTCTTCCTGGTCCTGATGCGCACAGAAGATATGAAATGCTAAAACCAGCTAATATTAGTGATCAGGATTGGATTGCATTTGTCAATCAGCGGTTGTCTCCAGAATTTACGGTAATTATATTCATTAATATTCTTTAGTTGATTTGAACATGTACGTTTTATGGATTTTTTTATAATTATAAATGATTTCAGGAAACTAGTAACCATTATAGGGAGTTGTCAAAGAAGAATCGTACCCCGCATACATCAAGTCGTAAAGGAATGACACGTCTACGAGAAGATTTGGTAAGAGTTAAATATACTGTGATAATTATATTACACATGTATAGTATATGTTTTTTCGAACCTATATATATTTTTGTATATATAAATATCAATGTTAGAGAGCGAAAAAAGTGGCTGCAAATGAGGACCCCGATGTCGATAGAGTTGACATATGGATAGCTAGTCACAAGCACAAAGATGGGAGCGCAGTAAATGAGGAAACTGCTGATAAAATTGTATGTGCAATTTAATTAATGATATATTGTGTTAATTGAATTACATATGTTTTGCGGTTTTAAGGTTAATATCATGTGACATTATTTATAGGCACAAATAGAGTCGCTTCATCAACAAACCCAACAATCAATTAGAGATGATGCTGTTACACAAGTTTTGGGTAAGGAGCATCGAGGTAGAGTTCGAGGATTGGGTCATGGTGTAACACCATCTGTTGTACAGGCATCGGTGGTTGGTAAACAAAACTTTGCTCAATATCAACAACATGTCGATGCTGAGATGGCAACTATGAAGCAGACAATTGCTAATTTGACAAACTTGCTCATGACTCATTTGCCGAACGTAGATCAAGCTCAAATATTGGCATGTCTTCCTCCCACACAGCCGGTAAACAACTTATAACATCTAAAATGCCCATGCAGCTATCTTTTTTTTTACTTATTATATATATTTTTTCTTTTGTTCCATGATTTCTCATAAGTGGGTGTACTAATTTAGTTTCATTTTCTTTGAGATTTATGTGTTTTTTAATTGTATATATATGTTGTTTGTGGAACCATTATATTGAAAAATGTTGTTTTGGTTGGATAAATTGTGAAAGTGATGAATAGTTTGATAAATTACAGGGGAATTAAATTTTTGATAAGTTCAAAAGATAGATGAAACTCTGCCAAAATTTATATAAAATTTATCGAGTTTGTGTATTGATTTTTCTTTTGTTCCATGATTTCTCATAAGTGGGTGTACTAATTTAGTTTCATTTTCTTTGAGATTTATGTGTTTTTTAATTGTATATATAAGTTGTTTGTGGAACCATTCTATTGAAAAATGTTATTTTGGTTGGATCAATTGTGAAAATGGTGAATAGTTTGATAAATTACAGGGGAATTAAATTTGTGGTCAGTTCAAAAGATAGATGAAACTCTGCCAAAATTTATATAAAATTTATCTAGTTTGTATATAGATTTAAATATTGTATTTGTTAATGGCAAATAGGAGTACTTATATTTATTTATTATCGATATTTATGTTTCCTCACAATAATGTTATTTATTTTTTTTGTAGACACAATATTCAAGTGGTTCAAATCCGATGGGATCCAGTAAAAGTGTTCAATTTGCTGAGCCTTCAACTAAGGTAAATTATATGCGAATGTTATATTATAGATTTTTTTTATATTTAATTTTAACTATATATAGATGTATTTATTTAAAGTTGTTGGTATGGGTAAATATTTAAATTTTTGTGCACAGTCTAAATCTCGGGGCTCTTCAAGCCAAGTTGTTGGATTGAACAATAAACATTGCACATTATTAGATTGGATGGGTCGAGGAATAGCAGTGGCAGAAGCAGAAATTGAGTCAAAGGACCCCTATGCTAAAGTTCATCACCTCGAGCTTGGTCCAGATTATTGGAGCGTTTCCGTCAAGAAAGTGATGGTAGGTATTTCGTTACCTCGACCTACCAACGAGCTACAAACTCTGGAAGATGCTTTAAATTCTTTTATTGCTTGGCCGGCAAAATATATTGCAATGTAGTATTATGTAATGAATGTTTATTATATAATATTTTATAATCTATGTTTAACTTTAGGTTATGGAAATTAAAATGTTGTGTTAACATTAAATTATATATATTTGTAGCAGTTATGTAAGTTGAGGTAACATTAATATAAATTAATTTAATTAATGTAAATTAATTAATTTATATATATTTTTTTTTGAATTATAAGGTTTTCCATACCGGGCACAACCGGTATGGATATTTAATATCCAAACCGGGTCGCCCGGTATGGATATTTCAATATCCATACCGGGCCAAAGCCGGGTATGGATATTTAATATCCATACCGGGCAGCCCGGTATAGATATTTCGGGCCGACCATACGGTCGACCCGTTACGTTATATCCATACCGGTGGTGCCCGGTATGGATATTTAATATCCATACCGGGCAGCCCGGTATAGATATTTCGGGCCGACCATACGGGTCGACCCGTTACGTTATATCCATACCGGTGGTGCCCGGTATGGATATTAAATATCCATACCCGGCTTCGGCCCGGTATGGATATTTCAATATCCATACCGGGAGGAAGCACGCCGGGCTTCCTGCCCGGTATGGATATCTAACCATACCGGGCATTGCCCGGTATGGTTAGGCTGTTTTCTTGTAGTGATGGCAATTGATTTTGAAGTGCCAAAGTCAGCTATTTTTACTCTGTACTTATCATCTACTAATATATTTGCAAACTTAATATCTCGATGATAAATGGGTAACGAAATTGTTGAGTGCAAGTAAGAAAGAGCTCTTCCCACTTTAGTAGCAATTTGTAAGCGCATATTCCATGTGAGCGGAAACTCTTCATTTTGATTGTGAAGATATTGGGAAAGTGTTCCATTAGGGACGGATTTATAAACTAATAAAGGAACCTCAATCTCCAAACAACACCCTAATAGTTTCACCACATTCCTATGATTAATTTGAGAAAGAATGGCAACTTCGTTAATGAATTCTTTGAGCTTCCCTTCATCAATGACTTTGGACTTCTTAACTGCAATTATTCTTCCGTCTTCTAACATTTCTTTATAAACAGTACCTTGGCCTCCTTGACCAAGTATCCTATTTACATTAAAGTGATCAGTAGCCTCATCTAACTCATTTGAGTTAGATAATTTGCTTTTGTCAACATTGTCTTCAAATGAAGTTAACTGTTGCTGTAAAAGTAATCCACCATTCCGCTTGAAGAACTTCTTCTTGAGCTTGATCTCCTTTCTTTTCTTTATTACAGTGTACAGCCAAAATGCCCCTATAAGTAGAAACAAACTTCCAAGGTTTGTCCCAAGACCTACATAAGTCAATTAATTTAAATCAAAAGTGATGATCCGTTTTTGAACAATTTGAGCTCAATCAAGTTTTGCTGCCATGGTTGATAATGTATAAATTTATTTGGTGAACATCACTAATAGAGGGTGATAGGTGCTAACTAGCGGTGTTATTGTGCAACTACTAAACCTTGAATGTTGATCACTTGTCTGCTTATAAATTCTCTGACCAGAAAATGTGAAACCTATCCTCATCAGCCAAATAACAAAAAGCTTCTAATTATTTATGAAAAACTATGTGTTTATTATTTTGGCTTGAAATATTTCTGTTTCGTCAAAAGTTAGGAAACGCTTAGTCTAACCATCGCACATTTCTCTGCATTGTGCATATTTGTATGCTTATTCAGATAAGAAGATGTTAATTACAGTCTTAACGCTCGTTCTTTTTCTTGCATATATGAAAGAAAGCTTTTGGAACATCCCCAAAAATTTATTGAATATCAAAATAGCTCCAATATATTCATGCTTTTGGAACAATCTAATATTTCTTCCTACAATAATGTTACCATCTATTTAGGTTTAACTTCGAAGGATAGAATGACGTACCTAATATGATCATGTTGACTTTCAAGTTTTCAGGTCTGGCTCGTGTAGGTGATGAGTAGCACTTGTAGCCCCTATGAAGTTCTCGCACTGATCTAACCCGCAGATGTTGGTATGTGCAGCACATTCATCAATATCTGACATGTATACGATAATTTTTTTTTTTCAATACATTTAATCAATATTTGACATATATGGGTAACAAACTAAAAAATAAGCTCTTATGCAAATTTCCCTTGTTCTACCCAACTTCTAACCTCAGTTGAAGAGATCTAATTTCTTCTTTTAAGTTTAGAATAGCATAAGTATATTTGGCTATGTATCTAGGGGACACAAACTTGTACCAGTATTTTAATGCACACAATTGTCTGATTGACTCTCTAAGCCTAAGAACATATGTAAAATGATAAAGAACTTTAAGTTAAATGATAAGGACCGTCTGCCGTTTCTTTGGACCAAGAAAAAAGAGAACTTTAAGTTAAATGATAAGGACCGTCTGCCGATTCTTTGGACCAAGAAAAAAGAGAAAAAAACAGCCATTCTTAAATGATTGAGGTTTTTATTGATTGCTTCGTGTTAGGATAAAACAGGAAGACAATGCTTCTATGCTTAGATTTCTATATTTTTCTATCACATAAACCACTTATGTGAATGAAAACATATTGTTTTTATACTTAGATTTCTGTGATTTACTATATATCACATAAGCCACCTACATAAATTATTGGTTCATTTTCAAAGTTTCAAAGGGATCCTAAAGAACGTTTTGTGAACAATGTAACTAAATGACAGCAAATAATTAGATTTCATAATACGTCGTTGTAATCCATAAAATATTATCAATTTTATTATTCAAATAAATTTGTGCCCAATGAGGAAGAGTTATTTGATCTGAGGATTGAGTTGGCTCTAATTATGTATATGCAGTTCTAAGATGAAGAGATAGCTATATCGTGTTGGTATAAACATTGAAATATCTATATTCAATATACTTCAACGTACAGTTGAAGATATCCATTCCATTATTCAGAAATGCATTCAGAATTTGATTGGCTTGTGTTGATGGAAAATCATCAACAAATGTAAATATATATATATATATATATATATTAAAATGGTATTTTGAAAGTACAAGTAATAATATCAAGTTCTATTCAAAATTAATTTTCATATTTTTGCAAATGAAATAAATTAAACTTTTATAATTTAAACACTAAAGAAAATTAGAAAATCGACAAGTTTTAATAGAATTTCAATACAAAAAGTAATGTGAAAAGATAAATTTAAAGAAAAAAAGCAATGGAAACAAGAACCTGTCCCTTTATCATATCCATAAGAACCTTTTCTTATCTTGTTCCACACCTCCACTTCTCGCTTCTGAAGATGCTCTTTTGTGACTCTAACGTTACCATTAGTGTTAGCTAGCTCATAGAAATGGTAATTAGCAAGCATATTTAAAAACATTCTCTCTTAAATCTTGTCTCAGTTGTATTCACTTTCATTATTATGGATGCTTTTATGTCAACAAACCAGAGCCAAAAGTAGATTGGAAAAAAAAACGATGAAAACGTTGTTTGAACATTTTAAGTTTTTATCTTGTAAAAGAGGAAAATGTAATTTTTGTTTTCTGTAAATTGGAAACACCTGCCGATCATAAAATGAAAATGACCCTAATAGTAAATCGAAAAAAGTGATCATAAAATGGTATCGAACAGACCATAAACGAGCGTGTTAACATTACTTAAAAATATATATATATACTACAGTTATAAGTTGATAATGAAAAGACCATTAAAGGTTAGAGAAGATATAAAAATTGATTTGAAGTGGTGTACGTACCTTGGCATCCTTCAAGAAGGCAGGGATTTCCTTCGAATCCATGCATGCAGTTGCATCGAACAGTTGGAAATTGACTATGAAAACAGCTACAGGCAGATATTTCACAAGTAGAGCCCAACTCATTCAATGTTTTCGATTTATTCTTCGCCATTGTCTCGATCGAAAGCCTGAATACGCTCCATTCCAATGCTACAGGAGCATGTGTGAATTTCTTACTATCCAGAGGATTCTTCTTTAATATGTCTCCCAACCATTGTTGTTCTACCAAAACAGCATGGTTGCATGTCTGTTTAAGGCCTTCAAAATATGGATCATACCTCTTAAAGTCGAAACAACTGCACCCTCACAATAACTATTTTCCGCCGTTTGATTATAATTGTCGCAGGTAGTCGTGCACCGAGCGATAGGAGCATCATCAGCCTACACCAATGAACGTGTTTCTATCCCGAGAGAAGATAAATGGAGTGTCTTCCAAGTAAGCTGGGTTCTCAACTGACTTATTCCGATCACAGGTATTGTATATCGAATAACTTACACTTATCGTGCCGTCTAGTGAAATATCAAGCACTTCCAAGTCAAGGTTACGTAGGTATGGCCTATTACTTCTACATCCCCACATTTTGATATACAATCTTCCTTTGATAATGTTGCTGGTGCTTGTCCTGATGCTCTCACTGGCCATACTAGCAAGATGATCAGAAACGGGAGCGATGATGTGATCATTCTTCAACCTTTTTCTCTCTTCTTTTGTGTGTTTTTTTTCCCAACTTTCTTGTGTGTACTGTGAATCTTAAGTTGAGTGAAACATAATTGTCCCTCTATATGGATTTATAGTTCCTATCAAGTTGCCAATTAGGCCAAATGGAGAATTGACAAGTTACCAGAAAGAATGAGTAAAGAATTCCAGCGGCCAAGAACCCCTGACCATTCTACCAGGAGCGGATCCACCATTGGCCAGTCCCCCTAAAATTTTTTAAAATTTAATTAAGTTTATTATATTAGTCATTCAGCTTTGAATATATAAATACAATGCCATGCATTTTTCGCATGCCTTTCTCTCCCAATACCACCAGTGTTCGATTCTTGCCCCACCTACTTTGATTTTGGTTTTTCTCCTCTTTTAAGTCATTTAATATATTATATAAATGAAATACCTAAAACCGACACAAACACACAATGGTTTTTGCGGTTGTGCCTGCCTCCTCTCTGGAGTGAACCGTAGTACAATTCCCCGTCGCCTCATTAATGTGTTTTTTATTTATTTATTTTTTGAAGTATTTTTTTTAAAATTTTTTATTCACCCGTAATTGTTTTTTTTTTTTTGAGTACAAGAATTGCATCTGGGACTGACCCAGGAAACAATCGGGACCGACCGAGATAGAACACTAATAGTACAGCCGGAGAACGACTCCCAATTGAGAGGGATCCGCCCACACAGGAGTGGGGGAGAAACCCACATGAAAGTGGGGGGTCAACCCACACTGAATGGTGAGATATAAGTATATTTATATATATTATAATATTATTATATGAATATATTATATTATTTTTATATTATTACAACTTTGCTTTGGATGTGGTGGGAGTAGAACCCACGCCTACACACGCAGCGTGGGGGCTGCTGGTGCCAACGGCGCCAGCAGCCAAATCTTATTCACCCGTAATTGTTGCTTCGCCTGATGTATATATATATATATATATTTTTTTTTATTAGCATATAGCTTGCTTTTCTTTCTTGTGTCCACAAGTTCAATTTCTTTCTCTATCAAAACTTTTTTTTTTTTTCTCTTTTTCTCTTTTCTCATTATGGTTCAATTGATTTTTCTATCAAAATATGTTGTTCTCTTTCTCTCTCTCTCTCTTTGTCCATTATTATAAATTGATCTTTAAATTTAAAATATTTTGACTTTATAAATTATTATGCTCATTTCAACTTTTTTTTTATCATAAATTAGATCATATTTATACAAATTAAAAAATAAAATATATAATTTTTTAAATCTTAATAGGTCTTGGTTTATTTAAGATTATTAATGTGAATTATTTTTTTTTATATAAACTATTTTATATGATGATATTCATAAATAAAAGTATTTATATGAATTATAATTATTTTTATCTTTTATTTTTATTTTATTTTACTTTGTTATAAATGTAACTTGATTAATAACTTTAATAATAAATATATATAGTTTGATTATATATATTCATTTACAATCTGAATAGCAATCGTTATCATCAAAATGATATATTCTTAAATTAAGTTTTTATTTATTTTTTTAGTAATATGAAATTTGAATTTTTCTCACTTAAAAAAAAAGTTAGTATACAATCAACTCATAATTTATATATATTTTTATTCTTATATTTGTATTTAAAATATTATTTTAAAAAATTCTATTTACAATCTTATAATTATATAGTTTAATTATTTTTATTTTTTATAATATTGTTAGGAGAAATATTATAAAAATATTTTAATAATTTAATTTTTTAATATTATAATTATTATATAAAAATATCCTTACATAAAATTTCGGGTCGTCAATACATTCTCCTATACGATTTTAGATTTAAATTCAAAATGTCCTCATTTTGTTTTTTAGGTAATGTCTCAAATGGGTGGAATCTTCAAAGGGCTTGTTGGTTGATTTGATGCAAAGACGTTGACTATCACATCATGAGAAATTTAACAGTGTTTTGATTAATTTGATGCAATGACTTTGACTATCACATCATGAGAAATTTAGCAGTGTTTTGATTAATTTGATGCAATGACTTTGACTATAATATGGTCATAAATTTAACAGCGCTTCGATTTTTTTTTTTTTTTTTAAAGAGTTATGATCCATTAAAAAAATTATTAAAATCAATTAGAATAGAAATAATATGATACCGCTAGAGAAATAACTTTCAATTAAAAAAAATATATCCATATAAAAATAGAAAAAAGACTCCTGTAAAAATAAAAGATCAACTCATATAATAATAAAAAATTAATTCATAATTAAGTGATGAAAGATAAGTAACATATTTATATTATTATTTATTAATATAATATGCATATATTTGGATGTGTCGGGGCTGTCGGATCCATGCCCCCTCACAATGGCAGACGTGGGGGCTGGTGGCGGCTAAACCAAGGGCGCCTGCAACCACCGATGTGTTTTGATTAATTTGATGCAGTAAGTTTGACTATCATCATGAGAAATTTAACACTGTTTCTGCTGGGTAGTTTACTCGAAATTCATGGGCCTAGTGAAAGTGAAACGGGGGCTTTTCTGACCAAAACAATTTTTTTGACATTTATACAGTTGGAACTTATCTCATTTTCTTTTTCTTTTTACGCTTTTTCTATTTTTAAATGTATTGTATTATCTTTAATTATTTTATATTAGAGATAAAATCAGTTGAATTCTATATTAAATTTGAACCAACAGTTTCCTTATCAACATTTTCCAGGGGCGGTGGATTGCTTCTCATCATGATGGGCGTGAACAAATATATATATATATATATATAATAATTTAATCATCAATATTTCATAATTTTAAAAATATTATAATCAAACAATCTTAACTGTAAATTAGATTTAATGAAAAGAAATAGAAATGGAAAACAATCCTAACAATATATATATACATGTATGCAATGTATTTTTTTTTTTTTTCATTTCTATCTTCTCTATTTTTATTCATTAGATCTAATCTATGATTAAGATTGTTTTGTCCTAACTTTAAAAAAATTAGAAGGTACTGATGATAGAATTACTGTATATGTATATATACAGTAATTCTATCATCAGTAACTCTAAACTTATGACCAAACAATCTCAATTGTAGATTAGATCTAATGATTAGAAACAAAGAAGACAAAAATGGAAATTGATCTCAACAATATATATATATATATATATATAAATATATGCAATGTATAATTATTTTTTTTTTTCCATTTTTGTCTTGTCCGTTTCTATCTATTAGATCTAATCTATGGTTGAGATTATTTGATCCTAACTTTTTAGAGTTATGAGGTACTAATAACAAAATTACTATATCTATAAAGTGATTTTATTATCAATGTCTTCCAACTTTAAAAAATTAGAATGATCTAATCAAATTTATCTATTATACATTCTCTCCTATTTAATTCAAATGCAATAGATGAGATACTCATAACTTTTTTAAAGTTATGAGGTACTAATAATAAATTTACTATATATATATATATATAAAGTGATTTTATTGTTAGTGCCTTCTAACTTTAAAAAATTAGAATGATCTAATCAAATTTATCTATTGTACTTTCTCTTCTATTTAATTTAAATGCAATAGATGAATTTGATTGGTTTTGTCATAACTTTTTAAAGTTATAAATTACTAACCATAGAAATTATATATATATATGTATATACAATATTCTATTAGTAAGTTTCCCTTGAAAAATGAAATTTTAATTCAACTTTACGAAAAGTAACTCAATGTATGGTTGGTTGTTATTTAACTCAAATGCAATAGATAAATTTGATTGGTTTGTCCTAACTTTTTAAAGTTATGAATTATTAATCATAGAAATTATATATATAATATTCTACTAATAAGTTTCCCTTGAAACTTGAAAAATGAAATTTTAATTCAATTTTACGAAAAGTAACGCAATGTTTGGTTGGTTGCTACTTATATGCATTTCTAAAATTAAAGTGGTGCTTGGATACTTTTTTAAAAATGATTTTCCACTTTCGGAAATAAACATGAGTGTACTTATAAATGTGTCTGAGAGGATGTTTTGTAAAATATGCTTTTGGACATAAAAAATAATTTTTAGCATTTGTTACTCAAGAACAAAGAACAATGTTTTTACATTTTTCATAATTTTAAATTGTATTCAAACAAATTATTATTTTTCTCTTCAAATAACTAGTTTACTTATTTTAAAAAATCAATAACAAACACATCTATAACATTTTCAGTTTTGTAAAGTAATTTTTAAAAAATTTTGCTAGATACATTATATTATTAATGCATCATTTTTAAAACATAATTTTTAATTTAAGAAATTATTTTCAAAAACTCTATTTTAAAAACAAATCCAAATGCGCCCTAAACATCAAAATAATCCTAAAACATTTTAATGAAATATAGTGTAAATGCATGTCACATACTTTATATATTAGTTTTTAAAGATTAATTCATTATTAAATCTCTGCCAATCTTTTTTCTTTTTTCTCTTTTGGTGTTGCCATTAATCCAAGGATCAGTTGGAATCAAGCAGTATCAGAATCAAATGGTACAATATGAGAAACAGTTTTCAAAATGGGAGAGAGCAACCCATGTTGAGTGAGAAGATAATCCACAATTGTAATGGTGGGGTTAAGACACACATATAGTGGGAGTGAGGAGAGTAAAACAAGGTCATGGATGGACAGTAACTTTTACCATTAGGCTACTGCCCCATGTCTAGTCTCCACCAATCCTTCGAATCTTTGCATATTAAAAAAATAAAAATAAAAATAAAGCAGCTATGCAGTGGAAGTTTCGCTTAGTGATGCAATTATATATTGGATATTTAGACTTCTATGGTAGGTAAGCTCGGCCAATCGACATCAATGACTAAAATTCCCTTATCACTCCATATCTCATTTTCCATTTCATATTGTGGAATATTGTAGAGCATTCTTTGTTGTTTGTGGACTCGAATTTCTAAGGAGAAAAGTGAAGTCATTAGGTGCATTATTTATTATTTATAACTATACATCACCGCTTGTTTGCCATTGTTTGTGTCATCGAATTAACAAATAAATCTTTTATGGAAACAGTCTCTCTCTATTGTCTACAGTTTTCATCTTACTCCATTCCGTTACTTATTTCTCATCTTCAGTATTAAACAAATATTCTTGAGTATAAGGATAATATTATGTTTACTATCGTGTTTCGAGAATTAAATTGCTTACTATAATTTGATACATATGGAAAAAATAATAATAATAATACATATACTTATTTATGAGTAGTAATATTATATAATTTATAATAAATATTTTAAGTATAAAGATAATATTATTATCAGTCATAATTTTAATTAGTGGTATGATAGGATATAATTATATGTTTACATCATCTAAGTTCTAATTGGTTGAAAATAAATTATTTTGTATAGTGAATTCATATATATCTTCAAAAAAATATGTATATTCAATTCACATAAACTGAAAATGAGTCATCCAACATAAAGCCATAAATAAAATGGAATCATGTATCATATTCTCCTATGAATACTAATGTCCTGTTTGTTAGTCAAGAAGGAATAGAATTGAACAATTTTTTTATCCAATCCCATATTTGTAGAGAACATGAGATTCTGACTTTGAAAGGTGGGATTGATTTATCCCACTCAAATGTCTCTCTTTTTGTAACGGTTCTATCTCACGGTCTTGGACCTCGTGTCCTCACAGTCTTGGCAGGTCGGTCTAGTGTGGGCATCGCCCAGCTTGCTCTACGAGCTGCTGCCACCTGCATTTCCCATGTACTTAAACTCTCAGGTCATGAGTTCGATCGGGCATGGGAGGCGAGTAAATCGCCATGGGGGAGGGGACAATACCTATCCAGTGGGTTAGGACAACAGCTCGCTAAGAGAGAGCTAGCGAGCTGGATGGTGCCTACAACTCGCAGGTCAAGTTGGGCTAGGGCAGCAGCTTGCAGAGCAAGCTGAGCGGTGCCCGCACTGAACCGGCATACCAAGACCGTGAGGACACAAGGTCCAAGACCGTGAGGCAGGGCCGTTATATAAAAGTGCATCTTTTTAGTGTGGGATCCCTCTCTTGGGCCCACTTATAAGGTACTGTTATCACCAGCCCCTCATGGGTTTTTGCTTCACCTGCCCAAGCACTCGAACCAAGGGTCAGGGACCTCTTTACCCATTTAAAAGTATGTCTGGTACCAACTGACCTAGCTAGCTCAAATAATACACATCTTGCATTCTCTATGTACTTAAGCCCTCATGTCATAGGTTTGAGCGAGTATGGGAGGCGAGTAAAACTCCATGGGAGAGGAGACAGTACCTATCCAATGGGCTAGGGTAGCAACTCACTAAGAGAGAGCTAGCGATTTGGACGGTGCCCACAGCTTGCGAGGTCGAGTTGGGTTAGGGCAGCAGCTCACAAAGCGAGCTGGGTGATGCCCGCACTGGACCGCCCCTGCCAACACCGTGAGGACGCGAGGTCCAAGACCATGAGGCAGGGTCGTTAGACTTTTTTTATTTCTTTTATTTTCTTTCTTCTTATATTTATTTGTTTATTTCATTTTATGAACTTAAACCGATCCATTTTAATCTATTTGATTTGGTTGGGTTTATTGATTTAATTGTTTGGATGCCCACCCTTTGATTTAAGTTCAATTATGTTTTTTTTTTTTTTTTTAAGTACTACTTATAGCGTGGACGATTCAAACTTGAGTCATTGCTACATTGAATTAACATTTTCTATTACCAAAGTAGTGGTAAGCTTGATTTATTATATCAAACATATTATTTGAACCATTGGGCACATAAATTACAATTTTAAATCCATTAAAAATTTTAAATTTTAACACCTTTTTAAATAATTTAAGAAGCATGTTTGGCCTACCTGGGTCACAAGTTCCACCCTTGCGACAAATAATTCACTTCTTCAAAGTCATGGCAACATGGCATGATAAGAAATGGCAGAAGTGGTTCTAATAATAGTTGGAACTCGTGAAAAAGCGCATGAAGGATACTTTAGAAGAACACCGTATTACGGAGCTTTATATCAATGTTTGTATTTATATTGCCATGGTATGGCATCATAAAAAATGGAACATAATAATAGTTGATCATGAACAAATACCTGAAGTTTTACTTTAAAAAAACTGTATTAGAGAGCTTTATATCAATATTTATGTTTGTATTTATATTTATATTTGATTCTATATTCGGGCAATGTTTCCACGTAGAAAGTTTGTTAATCTTATAGACAATAAAAATGTGTTAAAAGAGCTTAATAATAATAATAATATTATTATTATTTAAGATATTACCTGTAGTTGGGACAACTTGAACATATCTAAATAAATATTCTTTGCTACCAAGTTAAATTGGATAAATACTCTTTGTTATTGCTTAGACTTTTAAGTATATAACATTCCACTTTTTTCTACACATAGCAATCATAAAGTTGTCTTTCTTCCACCAAAAACTCAACAGTTACTTTTTACCATCAAAATTTAGAATTTGGAGTTGGATCATTTCAATATGGGGCTGTTGTCATATTTGATAAGTTAATTTTTAAATAACAAATTAATAATTAAAAAGAGATTAGTGTGGAAGAGCATAGTAACCGACTCTAGAAGATGTATATGTTGAATTATTATTATTGGACATATTGACGTGTTTGGTACGTGGAACTAAATAACATTAGATAAATAATCCCATTGATTCTTGTGTTTCGATGCAGAGAGGACTGGCTAGAGCCAACTTGCTGTTGTCATATTTGGCTAGGTCTTCGTGACGTGATATATTTCGATTGATATTCATTTTTATAGTGATTTTTTTTTCTTACCACAATAATTTTTTGGCATTTATATGTACGACAGGTTCCATCCCACTTTCTTTGGCCAACATTTTCAGAACGCAAATGGATTGCTTCTCACTATTCTTATTCTATGCATGAAAATGAAGCACATAGTTTGCATTCTTGTATATATACCTATACATCACTACTTGATCGTCACAGCCAAATTAAGGAAATCATCTGTCATGGAAAGAAATCAATCTCTCAATGTTGTCGTCGTTTTTTTCTTTTTACTTTATTCCATCACTTGTTGCTCTTCATTACTACCCAAAAATATTATGACTGATAGGGATGCTCTCCTTGCCTTGAAAGCTCATATAACTCATGATCCAAACGCTTCATTAACCAAAAACTGGTCCATGAGTACCTCCATCTGTGGCTGGATGGGTGTCACTTGTGGTGTTCGTCACCATAGAGTCATAGCCTTGAATATTTCTTATCTTGGTCTCACAGGGACCCTTCCACCTCAACTAGGAAATCTTTCCTTCCTGTTGTCGCTATCCATCAATGACAACAATTTTTATGGCTCTCTTCCATATGAGTTGGCACATTTACGTCGATTGAAATACATTAATTTCAATCACAATCAGCTTGCAGGTAACCTACCTTCCTCCATCTTCAACATATCTTCATTGCAAGAGCTTCGACTCAAACACAATCACCTCTCATCAATTGTCAATGTATCCGGTGGCGGAGTACTTAATCTGGTGTTACTTGATTTATCTGAAAACTTATTCGAGGGAGAAATACCATCCTTTATATCAACATTCAGACAGATACAATTTTTAAACTTGACGTTAAACAATTTCAAAGGAGGCATACCAAAAGAAATCGGCAACTTGACTAAGTTGAAGACTCTATCAATTGGTAACAACAAACTTCAAGGTAACTAATTAGACTAACATAATCGTTGCTTTCATCGGTAGATGGATAAGAGGATTGAATGACAGTATATATGTTTTGCAGGAGACATTCCCAAGGAGCTGGGGAATCTCGTAGAATTGGAGAGACTATTCCTACCACATAATGTCCGATTGACAGGGCAGATTCCTTCACTTATATTTAACATTTCATCTCTATGGCTTATTGATTTTACAAATAATAGTTTGACAGGTGAACTCCCTCACAACACGTGCTCGCATTATCCTCGATCGGTTCTTAAGCATCTGCGCTTGAATTATAATCAAATCGCGGGTACAATACCATCTAATTTGTGGCAATGCAGAGAGCTTACTGAAGTTCAATTAGCATATAATCATTTGAGAGGACATATACCGAAGGAAATTGGCAACTTGACCATGGTAAAAGCACTTTTTATGGGTGCTAACAACTTAACAGGTAGGTACCGTATGAATTACTCTAGAATATCTAGTAACAATTTTATTATATTCCCTGTAGACCTAATATTAAATATGCTTATATGTAGGTGAGATACCTAATGAAGTTGGTAACCTTCTTAATCTAGAGTACTTGGTGTTTGCAATAAACAACTTAGATGGGCATATTCCAACTACTATCTTCAATATTTCAACATTGAAGTGGCTTTCCCTGCATGACAACAAATTCTCTGGCAGCCTTCCATCAAATATTGGTTTTCGGATTCCTAATATTGAGAGGTTAAATTTTGGGGGTAATAATTTAAGTGGTACATTTCCAACCTTCATTACCAATGCTTCCAGTCTTTTAAAATTGGAGATGGGATCTAACCAATTCTCAGGCTTTATTCCTAGCACAATTGGCAATGGTCTAACAAGTCTTGTGTGGCTTGGCTTAAGTTCAAATTACTTCACGTCTTCTGCTCAAGATTTGAGCTTCCTTACCTCTTTGACAAATTGCAAAAATTTACAAGCGATTTCTTTAGGTGGAAATTCCTTAAATGGCGCCCTTCCAAGTTCTATAGGGAATCTTTCTGTTTCATTATACATATTTGATGTAGAATATTGCAACATCAGTGGAAACATTCCCCAAGAAATTAGTAGACTGACAAACTTGTTGTATTTACACATGAGTCGTAATCAATTGACGGGATCAATTCCTGTTACACTTGGAAAATTGCAAAAACTTCAAGGTTTACAACTTCAAGACAATAAACTAGAAGGATCCATCCCAGATGATCTTTGCTATTTAGATAACATAGTTATTTTGTACATGCAACGTAATAAGTTTTCTGGAGCCATACCTGCATGTTTTGGCAATCTAACTAGTCTAAGAGAACTCTCCTTAGCCTCCAATAGGTTGACTTCTGTTATACCCTCATCTCTCTGGAATTTAAGGTACATCCTACGCTTGAACTTGTCAACAAATTCTCTAACTGGAACTCTTCCATTAGGATTTGGGAATTTAAAGAAGGTTGTAGAAGTAGATTTGTCAATGAATCACTTAAATGGTGGTATTCCAACTACAATTGGAGGCCTCCAAGATCTACAGTTTCTCTCATTGAGATTTAATAGCTTACAAGGCCCAATTCCTAAATCATTTGGGGGCTTAATGAGCTTGGAGACTTTGGATTTGTCCTATAATAATCTCTCCGGAGTTCTTCCAAAATCTTTAGAAGCTCTATTATACCTCAAATTTTTAAATCTTTCTTTCAACCAATTAGAGGGGGAAATTCCTACCAAAGGACATTTTGCCAATTTCTCTAGCAATTCGTTCATGATGAACCATGCACTATGTGGTTTACCTCAACAAGGAGTACCCCAGTGCAAAATCGGCAGTCATCCAAAATCAAGGATTGGTTTGGTCCTAGCCATTGCTTTGCCACTAACAGTTATTGTCTTCTTGGCTTTGGTTGTTGTGTTGAGAAATTGTGGAAATTGGAGAGGCATGCAACCACTTAATAATAATGTTGTTGATGCACCACAACAAGTGATATGGAGAAGAATTTCTTATCAAGAACTTGTTCGAGCAACTGATGGATTCAGTGAAAGCAACCTACTAGGCAGAGGGAGTTTCGGTTCAGTTTACAAAGGGAGACTTTCGGATGGGATGGAGATTGCAATAAAAGTGTTCCACATGCAACTTGAAAGAGCAGTTCAGAGTTTCGATGTTGAGTGTGAAGTGCTGAGTGGTATTCGTCATCGAAATCTTGTCAAAATTATTAGTAGTTGTACAAACATTGATATCAAAGCATTGGTGCTAGAGTTTATGCCTAATGGGAGCCTTGCAAAATGCTTATATTCAAATGAATTCTTTTTGGATATATTACAGAGGTTGAATATAATGATAGATGTTGCACTGGCTTTAGAGTACCTTCACTTTGGGCATTCAATTCTATAGTTCATTGTGATGTCAAGCCGAGCAACATATTGCTAGACCAAAGCATGGTTGGCCACTTAAGTGACTTTGGCATTACAAAGCTACTAGGTGAAGAAGATTCTAAGACAATGACGCAAACTCTAGCCACAATTGGTTATATGGCACCAGGTAAAAATATTCCAAAGGTGGCTTTTGTTATATAGTTTTTTTTTTCTTTGTTATTGATTTTTACACTTCATAATACTAAAATTGACTAAGTCATTTGCAGAGTATGGAAGAGAATGAAGGGTATCTCAAAAATGTGATGTTTATAGTTATGGCATCGTGCTGATGGAAACATTCACGAAGAAGAAACCAACTGATGAAATCTTTGCGGAGGAGATGAGCTTGAGACATTGGGTTGGTGACTCATTAAATTGTTCGATTATAAAAGTTCTTGATAACGATTTATTACAACAAGGTGATATTCATATCTCAACACGAGAACAATGTGTATCATCTATATTAAGTTTGGCCATGGATTGTACTGCAAACTTGCCTGAGGATAGAATTAACATAAGAAATGTTGTGAGCGTACTTACAAAAATTAGAGCAACATATTTGTCTAGCACTAGAGAGCATCATGTTCATGTACGTGGGATGTGATCTAGATAAGTCATAATTTGTTTAAATTATTCCCTCAATAGTAAATTGATTGTATATATGCAATATTATTAATCATTTTAAAATACATTAATCTTTGTACTTATAGTTACATTAAGTTTTCGAAATTGTACTATTAGATCTCCACTAACCCTACAATCTTATATAGATAGTTGTGGTGAATTTATGGTTTGCATGTGGTGGAGTCACCAATAAAACAATTTCGGAAGTAAAATCAGTTAGTAGAACATGTGGAAATATAACTGGATGTAAGGCTTAATCACACAATTCGTCTGCAGAAGAATTCAAGTAGCATGAAGAGGTAAACTCAATCGGTTGTATTGAGACAAAAAGTGCAATGATCCAAAGTAAGTGCAAATAATTAAAGAAAGAAAATGGCAAATGGAAATGGACCTGATAACTGATAGATTTTATCTTAATATCAGAAGGTAACAACGGATTCTGAGGATACTTCTCTTCTAGATATTGTAAACATGACAATGGCGACCATTTTTGCATTAAACAAATGGAAATTAAGCTGAAACTGCATTAAAGAAAAATGAAACTAGCAATATAATCATGCTAAAAAACAAAACAAAACAAACTCACCAGGACTACTCTCCAATTTAGTTTTGCTTCATCAAAACATCCCTTGAAAAAACTACTTCTTGTAGAACTCCAGGGGCTCCAGATACTTCATCTGCCAAGTGGTTTCATGAACCCAAACGTTCGAAGTGAATGGGAAAGTCAAAGGGTCACTGGTGAAGGATGAGAAAAGTGAAATTACATTTATATCCCCAAGATGAGTGTTATATTTATAGCATTTACTTAGTTCACCCCTTTATTAATGGATTACAAATTTGAAACCTTGAAATAATTATACTTTTTTTAATTTAAATGTTTTGATCCATTATATATATTTAGTAAAGGAAAATGATTAACTAGGATAGAATGTTGATCAAAATTTTAAAATAATATACTGGACATTTTATCGTGTTATATAGCTTAACAAATTATAAATATTCATAAAAAGTGTTGGCATGACGCGGTGACTCTGACACGATATGTGATTAGAGGATTTTGGTTAGATTTTATTTGGCTTAGGGTCACTAATGGGTCAACATATTAAAGTCATTAAATAAACGGAATGTATTTGGGTATGTACCCCTTATACTATTTAATAAGACAAAATATCAAGTATATTATTTTAAATGTTATTTTGATCAAAATCATATATAGTTAATTTTTATTATTTATTAAATGTATTTAATTTATTGATCTACGTATATAAATTAAAAAAATTAAAATTATTTCAAAGTTTCAAATTGATAAATATATCAAAATTTAATTGTCTTTTATCATATAATTCATCTCAGTTATAAATTAAGTGATTAAATGGGTTTATTGGATAACCCATCAATTTAATGGGTTGTGTTTGGATTTAATCCAATGAGACCATAAGTTTAACGAGGCATGTTTGGTTTGAGCAAAAAAATTAATGAAAGCTCTTGTACTTTTAAACAAGGTCGGTTGGTAAAAGTATATTCTCCAACATTGGAATAACGTATAGATCCTATGATCTACAAGTTGAATCAAAATTTGGGTCTGTATTATACTCTCTTTAAATATTTCTTTACCAGTAGTCATTACAAGAACAACTCCCATCAATGAAACAATGCAATCTGTTATTATCTCTCACAATGATCTCTCTCCCCTCCAACTTGGAGATCATTTTTATAGCATTGTGGCAATCTCCACACTCTTAGATTCTTCACCACCCTAATCACTGCCTTTGGTTCACTAACAAGTAATGCAAAACAAATGGCCAATTTCGTACTATGAGTTCCAACGATCTCTTCCTTCTCCTCTTCTTCAACATCTCTTAGCACACAACTCTTGTCGAATTCGTAGCCAAGCTTCCTCATGTTGCTTTGCAATCTTGACAATAGCTTGTAGATATCATCCGATAGCTCGTGCCATCTGTCTCCAACTATGAACTTGTGCATTTTACCTTTGTATTCCACAGAACTCCAAGCAGTTGTCTTCTGCACTCCCCTTTCCTTCATTGCTTCTCTAATTCTATCGACGTCTTCTCATCCCCCTGCTGAAGCATACATGTTGGAGAGCAAAACATAGTTTCTGAATTATTTGGTTCTAGCTTGAATAACTTGTTTGCAGAAAGTTCTCCAAGTTCAGCTCTTTTGTGAATACTACTGGCATTCAAAAGAGAGCCATGAACTCCTCCATGTGGCTCCATTGGCATGCTATCGATCAATCTCTTAGCTTCATCAAGTTTGCCTACTCAACCTAACAAATCAACCATGCAGGCGTAATGATCTACAGCCGGATTTTCTATTGATTTGAACACTTTCCAGCCTTCTTCTAATAATCCTGCATGGCTGCAGGCAGTCAAAACACCAATATATGTTACACAGTCTGGCTCAACACCTTCATCTCTCATCTTTGACATAAGTTCAATGGCTTCTTTTCCACGGCCATGAGCTGCAAATCTTGCAATCAAAGTATTGGACGAAATCACATCTGTTGCATTCATTTCTTGAAAAATTCTCTTTGCATCTGTCATGCTTCCTCATTTGAGTACATGAAAATCAACGAATTGTACCCTGAAACACTGAGTTTGATCCGATTCTCAGCGAGAAAAGTTACAGCCCAATTGCCTAATTCTAGTGCCCCAAGATGTCCACAAGCGGATATAACACTCACCATAGTCACCTCATCTGGTTTTACTTCTTTAGCAACAATCATTTCCTTAAAAAGGTCAATTGCCATAGCCGATTGTCCATTTTGAGCATACCTGGAAATCATAGAGTTCCAAGATACAACATTCCTTTTTGGCATCTTATCAAAGAGCTCTCTAGATGTACTCAAATCACCAACTCTTGTATATGCCGAAATCATGGCATTCCAAATAACAACATTCCTATACACATTCACCCCCCACAACACCCCCCACCCACACCACCTCCACTCAGGACTCAGGCAGTGGATCCCAGTTCCATAAAACCAAAATTGTCATGGTCATGGGAATCCGAATCTACTTAACGCTTTGGTCTCTCAACTACACTGTTTCTTCTGTTGACTCCGAGTTGTTAAGGTCTCTGTTTGCTTCCTCTTCCTCTTCTTTCCATTTCTATTATTCTTCTCTTCTACATTTAAATCGAATCATTAACGGCTTTACAGCAAAAATTACACTACTTTGTTTGTTTATGCTCCTTTGGAATTCTCCAATTTTGTAATGCTTAATCGACAGGTTGAATTGATATGCAAAATTAAAGCTTCTCCAATGAAATTGATAGCTCTTCTGATTTGAATTTTTGTAGAAGACAGTTTGATCTTGCAAATAGGGAGGCAATGGATGAATCTGCAGAGTGGAGACTGAAATACGATGCGGAGGCAGAAAATGCTAGTAATTATGCTAAGGAACTAGCTGAGCTGTAGTATGCTCGCCACTCATTCATTTAGTTGGTCATATAATGGCAATGTAGTTGCACTATTAGTTGGCTTTGTTAGTAGATTATCCTAGTCTCTTGCTCATTGCTCCATTTGTAAATTAAAATCTAAGGTGTTTCATGAAAATCGCTTGGTCTTTGATGTAAGGACTGAAAGAGAAAGGAGAGGGCTATAGGGAAGTTGAATGGAGGATAAGAAAAGGAGAAAACATGGGAGAATTTCGTTGATTGATTAGAATGAACTTCATTCCATCTTTATATGACTGAGTTCTATTAGTGAATGTCAGCCAACACTTATAACTAATCATGACAACTTAGTATTTGATCAACTTATTGAACTTGATGAGCTGTGTTTCTGGTACTTGGCATACAGCAGCTCCGTTGTTGTAGTTATACTAGTTGATCATGAAAAAATTCCAGAAGTCATATTTCAAAAAACTATACTAGAGAGCTTTATATCAATATTTATATTTATATTTGATTCTATATTTAGGCTATGTCCCACGTACAAAGTTTGTTAATCCTATAGGCACATAAAAGATGTGTTAAAAGAGCTTATTATTATTATTATTATTATTTAATATATCACCTATAGTTGAGACGAGTAAGGATTTTTTATCATTTTTTTTAGCTAAGTTTTTTATAATCTATTGATACATGACAACGGAAAAATGTACCATTATTTGATATTCTTAAATGAGACTTTTGGTAATTACTGGTGTCTTTAATAAAAACTGAGAATTATGTGCAAAATTGGTAATCAAGGGCAATTTGGGAATTTATGAGAAAGTGGAAGAATTCTGAAAGGTTCTGAAGTGGAATTACAAAACTTTTCATGCAAGAAAATGATGCGGCCAATTAAGGATAATATTCTGGAAGAAAACAAGAAAAAATCATGCAGTAAATGAAGAGAATCCAGAGGCAATCATTGAGGAAATTGCAAAAAAAACCAATACCTTATCTATCGCAGGATTATACCTTTCGACCAAAAGCTATGACAGATAAGGCGTAGGGAAGATTCGCAGGAGCATAGGCTGTGACAACAAGCTATAAGACTAGGTCGCAGGAAGGAGTCGTTGGATCAGAACCTGCGAAGGCAACTTACGATGTTGGTGTAGGAAAGGAACCTGCAACCAAAAGCTACGACATATTATATGCACAGAATCTTTACTGCAATGACAGATGAAAAATTTGTATTTAACCTTTAGCAAATTACTGGTCCAACCTAGTTCATTCCCTATAAATATGAACCAATTCTCAATGATTCAATCATCAAGAAGTAAAAGAAGCAGTCGCAGTTAGAGTCAGAGCAGAACCAGTTAGTCAAGAGCGAGTGTCCAAGGAGCTTTAGTGAGCAGAGAATTTTTCTCTCCCCTTATAGTTTATTATGGAATTCTCTCTTGCATTATTTGCTCTTGTTTTTGTTACGAGGAACTAATTTATTTTTATCTAGGCTGCAGTGTTAACCGTGACTTTGATTTATTCAATGATTCAATTTTAATTAATTTAATTGTTTGGTGCTTAATGCTAGTCAATTAATTTAGGCATGTTAATTGATTAGAACCTAAGAATCTGATACTACTGAGAGAGGTATTGTGAGATTAGAATCCAATGAAATAACATAATTCATATGGGATAGAAGTATAGTTGTATGGTTGTATAATCATATGTGGATAATTTAAGCTTAATGAACTCAGGTTAGTTAACCTACACAAAGATATAGTCAGGTTAATTAAATTGGGTAAGTGTTTGACCATCTAGAGAGGCTACTTATTATCTTAGGATTATCCGATTAAATACAAGGTAAAAATTAATCTTAAGAAGAGGAGAATAAATCAAAGGATTGGTTCAATGAAGTTGTATGCCTAGATATTTTTTATCTACTGATTTTCCTTAATTTCGATTGTTAGTTTAATTTTATAATTTATTCAATCAATCACTTTTCATTGGTTGGGATAAAGTTTGCTTTAATTGATTTTGGTACTTAATACTTAGTTTGCATCTGGCCCTGTGAGATTTGACCTTGACTTGCTACTTGATACAATTAGACCATACATACTTGCTTGTAAATTGAACATTAACAAAATTGTCGATCAATACATTGGCACATAAAATAATGAATTATCAAAATTGTTATATTTTTTTCTCTTTCTTATATCACTCAAATTTCAATTTTTCTCATAAAAATGTTAGCACTATGATAACATTGACAAAACATCATTGTCCAATTGAGATAGCTTGAACTTATCTGAATAAATGTTCTTTGCTACCAAGCTAAATTGAATATTGATTAGTAAGAGTTTTAAGTTATCGTTCAGACTTTTAAATATTTCATTCCATTTTTTTCTACCATGCAATCGTAAAGTTATCTTTGTTGATTTTGGCTTAATTAACATCTCACATCTGATGAATGTTTGTTTATTTTAGTTTAATTAGCATCCCACATTTGAAAAATATAATGTGGTGGAAGCTTTAGTGGGATATAAATAGGCTCTTTAGCTAATTACTTTAGTATTAAAAAACAAGAATTAAAAATATCCATATATTTGTATTATTCTTGTTTTCTCCTCATTTGTTTCTGGGTTTTGGGATCTTGCCCAGATTTTGTAATATCTTTCTTTGGAGGTAGTGGAAGTTTTCAGCAGTGCCCGTGGACGTAGGTTTTTATACCGAACCACGTAAATTCTGGTGTGTTCTTTCTTTGTTCGCTTTGCATTTATTTATTTTTTTGCTTTATTAGTATATGTTATTTATATTTAATAGCTAGTATTAATAGTTGTGTATTTGTTTTAATTTCCGCTGCGCACAACAATTGGTATCAGAGCTCGAGGTTTCAATTGTTTTGGGGAAATAGTCTAGAGCGTCAGCTGGCTATTAAATATTTGTTTATAGAGCTTGAGTGTTATTTTGGAATAGTTACAATTTAGGAAAGCTCTGTCAAAAAAACTATATTTGTCTAAGGAGATTGAATTTTAAGTGGGACCGTTTGTGACCCCTCCAGTCTTTCTTGAGAACTTACCTTTTGAGTACTATTCATTTGATCACCAAGCTATTAGTATAAAACTTTTGGTGTAAAGCAGAAATGACAGCATCTTTATCTTCGTATGCAAAAATTGAAGTGGAGAAATTTGATGGTCGGAATAATTTTGGCCTATGGCAAAGCGAAGTTATGGACGTCTTGTTTCAACAAGATTTGGATACTATTCTAGTAGAAACAAAACTAGAGGATATTGAGGAAAGAGATTGGGAGAAGCAAAATGCGAAGACATGTGGTTTAATTCGCTCATGTCTCTGTAGAGAGCAGAAGTATCCGTTCATGAAGGAAACCTCTGCTAGTAAATTATGGAAGGCGCTAGATAATAAATATATGAAGAAAAGCAATGAGAATCGGCTATATTTGTTGAAAAGACTTTACCGTCTTCAGTTGAAACCAGGTTTGAATATTAGTGATCATATTGATAATTTCAACTGTTTGTTAGCCGATTTGTTGAATTTGAATGAAACCTTCAAAGACGAGCAGAAGGCCATGCTGTTGATAAGATCTCTTCCTGATGAGTTAGATCATTTGTGCATTACACTTATTCATGGGAAAGAAAAATTGTCCTTTGAAAAAGTGAGTGTAGTTTTGCTTAATTATGAAATTCGTAAAAAAGATCATAAAGAGAATAGGGATGAAGCAGCAGAAGCGCTTACAGTTAGGGGAAGAAGTAAGAGTCGAAAACAAGAAAGAAGGGCAGATCACAGTAAAGGAAAAGACCTGATAAAGATGAATGTGTCTTTTGTCATGAGAAAGGGCATTGGAAGAAAGATTGTCCAAAGTTAAAAAAGAAAGATAAGGGTAAGGGCAATGTTACTTCTTATGCATATGTCGCCGAACATAATAACGATGATTTTGCGTTGGCCACTCAACCATTCATATCCGGAAGAAATGAGTGGATTTTAGATACGGGTTGTACTTATCATATGTGTCCACATAAGAAGTGGTTCTTCAACTTCGAAAAGCTGGATAGTGGAGTTGTTTTCATGGATAATGATAACTCATGCAAAACTATGAGGATAGGTTCAATTCGGTTAAAGAATCAAGATGGATCAACCAGAGTTTTGACAGAAGTTCGATATGTACCAGAGTTAAAAAAGAATCTCATCTCATTGGGAGCTTTAGAATCTAAAAGCTACAGGGTAATTATTCGATATGGTGTTCTGAATGTTGTGTCTGATGCATTGGTAATAATGAAAGGCATAAGGAAGAACAACTTGTACTACTACAATGGTGATACAGTTACTGGATCAGTAGCAACAGTTTCAGAGAAGAATGTTGATTCAGATTTGATCAGACTATGGCATATGCGCTTAGGACATATGGATGAAAAAGCCTTAAGCAGTTTGGTGAATCAAGACTTGTTGAAAAAAGTAACTACCTGTAAATTAGACTTTTGTGAACATTGTGTTCTGGAAAAGCAGACGAGAGTAAAATTTGCAACTGCAATTCATGATACTAAAAGTATTTTGGATTATGTTCACTCTGATGTGTGAGGACCCACTAGGACAGCCTCTTTAGGTGGTAAACACTATTTTGTTACATTTGTTGATGATTTTTCCAAAAGATTTTGGGTATACACGATGAAGAAAAAGGATGATGTACTTAGGATTTTCCTTAATTGGAAAAAGATGGTTGAGACTTAGACTAGGAGAAAGATTAAGCACCTCAGAACAGATAATGGAGGTGAATATTGCAGTAAATCTTTTAGAGAAGTCTGTCAAGATGCAGGTATTGTACGTCATTTTACAGTTAGACACACACCACAACAGAATGGGGTGGCAGAACACATGAACCGAACGTTGCTGGAGAAAGTTCGGTGTATGTTGTCCAATGTTGGGTTGGGCAATGAATTTTGGGCTGAGGCAATGACTTATGCATGTCATCTCATTAATCGTTTACCATCAACAACGATTAGTCGTAGAATTCCGTTAGAGGTATGGTCTGGAAAACCTGGTAATGATTATGATTCTTTACATGTCTTTGGTTGTTCTGCTTATTATCATGTAAAAGAATCTAAGCTGGATCCGAGAGCCAAGAAAGCTATTTTCGTGGGGATTTCATCAGGGCTGAAAGAATATAGGCTTTTGTATCCAAATTCGAAAAAGATAATATTCAGTAGGAATGTTATTTTTGATGAATCTCCTATGTTAAGGAACAAAACAGAAGAGAATGCTGAGGGTATTCCGCAACAGGTGGAGTATACTGGGAAACAAGTGGAGTTTGAATCAACAATCAATCCAGTTAAAATTGTTGATACAAATGGTGACACTCATATGACAGATGATGTTATTGAAGAAGAAGTAGAAGAAGAGGTTCCTACCCAAGAACCTTCATAGCAACAAGAATCAGTTGCAATAAATAGGCCAAGATATGAGATTCGCAGACCTGCTCGTTTTGCTGATATGATGGCCTATGCACTTCCGATTGTAGATGATGATGTCTCTTCCACTTATAGAGAAGCAGTCAAATGTTCTGAAGCTGATAAGTGGAAGAAAGCTATGAATGAAGAAATGCAATCTCTTCGAAAGAATGAAACTTGGGAGCTAGCTAAATTACCGAAGAATAAGAAGACAATTAGGTGCAAATGGGTGTTTACTAAAAAAGAGAGATTTCCTAACAAATAAGATATCCGCTACAAGGCAAGGTTGGTGGCGAAAGGCTACGCTCAGAAGGAAGGGATTGACTATAATGAGGTATTTTCTCCAGTTGTGAAACACTCTTCCATTAGAATTCTATTGGCCTTGATAGCTCAGTTAGATTTGAAACTAGTTCAAATGGATGTAAAAACAGCATTTTTACATGGTAATTTGGAAGGGGAAATCTATATAACTTAGCTGGATGGATTCAAGGTTGCTGGTAAAGAAAATTGGGCTTGCAAATTGAAGAAATCGCTTTATGGTTTGAAACAGTCTCCTAGACAATGGTATAAGCAATTTGATCAATTTATGTTAGGACAAAAGTATACCAGAAGCAAATTTGATAATTGCGTATATTTTCGAATGCTACAAGATGGTTATTTCATTTACTTGCTCTTATATGTTGATGATATGCTGATTGCTTCTAAGAACAAAGTGGAGATTAAGAAGCTGAAAATTCAGTTGAATTCAAAGTTTGAAATGAAGGATTTGGGTGAAGCTAAGAAGATTCTTGGTATGGAGATTAGTAGAGATAGAGGAAAAGGTAAGGTTTGTTTGACTCAGAAGCAATATCTGATGAAGGTATTACAGCGTTTTGGTATATCTGAACAGTCAAAACCTGTAAGTACGCCACTTGCTCCTCATTTCAAGTTAAGCGCATCATTATCTCCAAGTACTGATGAAGAACGAGAGTACATGTCTCGTGTTCCGTATTCCAATGTAGTTGGTAACCTAATGTATGCTATGGTGTGTACAAAACCTAACATTTCACAAGCAGTTGGAGTTGTGAGCAGGTATATGCATGATCCTGGTAAAGGACATTGGCAAGCTGTGAAATGGATTCTACGGTACTTGTTAAAAACCGTAGATTTTGGTTTGGTATTTCAAAAGGAAAATTCACTTGGTCAGTTTGCAATCGGATATGTTGACTCAGATTATGCTGATGATTTAGATAAACGACGGTCAACTACTGGATATGTATTCACTCTAGCAAGAGCTCCAGTAAGTTAGAAGTCTACTTTACAGTCAACTGTTGCTTTATCTACAACGGAAGCAGACTATATGGCAATGACAGAGGCTGTGAAGGAAGCAATTTGGTTACAAGGATTACTTGTAGAGTTGGGAATGAGACAGAAGAATATTACTATTCACTCGAATAGTCAAAGTGCCATTCATTTAGCAAAGAACACAGTATTCCATGTTCGCACCAAGTATATTGATGTTCGATATCACTTTGTGCGAGAAATTCTAAGTGAATGAACGATTCTCTTACAGAAAATTGGGACTGCTAATAATCCTGCAAATATGATGACCAAAGTGGTAATGGTAATCAAGTTCAACCATTGTTTGGACTTGATCAATATTTTGAAAGTCTAAAAAGACATATTTGAAGGCATTGCTGAAAGCTAAAACGCTAAGGTGGAGATTTGTTGATTTTGGTTTAATTAGCATCCTACATCTGAAGAATATAATGTTGTGGAAGCTTTAGTGGGATATAAATAGGCTCTTTAGCTAATTACTTTCGTATTGAAAAACAAGAATTAAAAAGATCCATATATTTGTATGATTCTTGTTTTCTCCCCATTTGTTTCTGGGTTTTGGGATCTTGCCTAGATTTTGTAATATCTTTCTTTGGAAGTAGTGGAAGTTTTCAGCAGCGCCCGTGAACGTAAGTTTTTATACCGAACCACATAAATTCTGGCGTGTTCTTTCTTTGTTCGCTTTGCATTTATTTATTTTTCTGTTTTATTAGTATCTATTATTTATATTTAATAGCTAGCATTAGTAGTTGTGTATTTGTTTTAATTTCCACTGCGCACAACAATCTTTCCTCCACCTAAAACTCAAAAGTTACTTTTGATCATCAAAGTTTAGAACTTGGAGTAGTTGGATTATTTCAACATTAGCCTGGCTTTCATGTTTGACAAGTTAATATTTTAAATAACAAATTAACAATTAAAAAGAGATTAGTGGACGACCAGAGCAGTCGACACCAAAAGATGTATACCTCGAATTATTATTTTTAGACATATTTATGTGTTTGTATGTGGAATCAAGTAACATTAGGTTAATAATCCCATTAACTTATTGTTGTGTTTGGATGCAGAGAGGATTGGCTAGAGCCCATTTGTTGTTGTGCAAATGTAGGACTATAATTGCATTCCCCGCCCCGTCCCCACCCTCGCCAACCCCAGCCCCCCCGTTTTAACTTATTTCATTAATTATTTATAATATTAATTATATTAAAAATTATTTAATAGATTTTATTTAAAATATTTTAAGAATTAACATTTTCAATATAATACAAACAAATTATTATTTTATGTAAGTTATTTACTCATTTATTATTTATATCTAAAATATTGGAAAATTTTAATTTAATCCTTAATATTTAGAGAAATATTACTTTTTTTACTAATGTTTGTATTTCAAATCTCTATCATCCCTAACATTTAGGAATGTATCAATTTAGTCATTCTGTTAATCAAATATTAGTCAACCTTAACAGAGAGAGAGTTAGTTTGGTCATTTTACTGATATGTGGACATATCGTGTTTGTAAAAATAATATTATTTTTAGTTAAAAATATTTTTAAAATAAACATAATAAAATAATAAAAGGAAATTTAACGTGTGCATAATAGACATCAAACCTGCCAATAGCGGCACTTCCATTTTTTTCAATTAAAATAAAAATAAAAAATTGATTCAATGATGTATCACCATTTGATTGGAAGATGGTCAATAACAATTTTATAATAATGGATATGATTATTTTATAATTGTCAGTTTTTAAAAAGGTAATTACCTCATTTTAACTATCTATCAGAGGGGCTAAAGTAATACATTTTCGAAACGTTAGAGATTACGAGAATTTAAAATGTAAATGTTAGTAAAAAAATAATTTTCACTAAACATTGGGGCCTAAATTGAAATTTCCCCTTAAAATATTAAATATATTTAAAATCAATTCAAGAAAATATTTTAAAAACTTTATATAGTTAAAAAGTTCATTTAATCTAATATTATATTAATTAATCTCATAGTACTAATTATAAAATACAATTCCTTTTTGTTCAATTCCAAACATAACCAAGTAAAAAGCAAACTATTTTTAGGACCAACTTGGTTGTAATTTGTAAAATAATCAGTGTTGGTTAAAAAAATAATTTGCTATCAAGTTCAGTAAGCTATCATTTAGTCAATTTTGTTGTTAAAAACCAATAAATTATTTTATAATCACTTTATAAAAGTAGCTCCCCACTTGTTTCTTAAAATTTCTATTAAATTCACTCAAATTACCAAATTATCACTCTTGAAAGTTTAACCAAACACTTTTATCTTATATTAAAATTATTATATAGTTAGATTTAAACCTTTTAAAGGTAATATCAAGCGAGACCTTAGTCAAATTTCGGTTGCATCAAATATATTAATTTTGTATAATTCAATCCAATCCAATCCTCTATTCAATTCAATTCCATAAAAATAGTTTAGTCTAATTCTATGTGTGAAACTATACTTTGGAAGGAATGAAAATCTTCCATCAAATGAATTCTAAGGTCTAATAAGTTGTGTGGTATGCACTCCATTTTTCAGAATTTTCCGTCATGCTTAGAGGCTCCATCAAATGCAGGCTCACGCAAGAAATTCCACTATGAAAACATTTCAGATAGTTGCATGTTGAGTATGATATAATAGGATTAGATCGCTTGCTAAGCCCCCTATCAAAAACCTGAAGTTAGTAATTTTCTTCCATCAAAACTTAGAATTTGGAGTTGAATTGTATTAATGCTTGCCATATTACATAATTGAATCTTAAATAATAAACTAACAAATATTTTTTCTAGAGCAGCCCTTGCTTTTTGAGTCATGGTAAAAATAATTAATATATCGATAAACTCTAACCAACTAGCTACCATTAGTTCATGACTTTGTGCTCGGTAGTATTTTAAAATTTCGGGTGGATTTGGAAATCAACAAAGCCACTAACTTCTTATTTTATATATATATATCATGGTAAACATAATTAATCTATCGATCAACCCTAACCAACTAGCTACCATTAGTGCATGACTTTGTGCTCGGCAGTATTTTAAAATTTCGGGTGGATTTGGAAATCAACAAAGCCACTAACTTTTTATTTTATATATATATATATATATATATATATAATGCTTTTATAATCAAGTATCCCTAACTTTAAAAAATTAAGAAAAATCAATAAAATTCATCAATTTCACTTGAATTAAATAAAAGAGAAAATTTATTTTATGAAGAGACAATATAATTAATGAATTTGATTAGTAAAAGGTTAGGGATATTTGATTATAAAAGCATTATATATATATATATATATATATCATGGTAAACATAATTAATCTATCGATCAACCCTAACCAACAAGCTACCATTAGTGCATGACTTTGTACCCGGTAGTATTTTAAAATTTCGGGTGGATTTGGAAATCAACAAAGCCACTAACTTCTTATTATATATATATATATATATATATATATTGTGTTTTTATAATCAAGTATCTCTAACTTTAAAAAATTAAGAAAAACCAATAAAATTCATCAATTTCATTTGAATTAAATAAAAGAGAAAATTTGTTTTATAGAGAGAAAATGCAATTGATGAATTTGATTAGTAAAAAGTTAAGGATATTTGATTATAAAAGCATTATATCCATATATATATATATATATATATCATGGTAAACATAATTAATCTATCGATCAACCCTAACCAACAAGCTACCATTAGTGCATGACTTTGTACCCGGTAGTATTTTAAAATTTCGGGTGGATTTGGAAACCAACAAAGCCAGTAACCTTATATATATGATAGGTTCCATTCCACTGTTCTTGGCCAACATTTTCAAAACGCAATGGATTGCTTCTCAGTATTCTTATTCGATGTTTGAAAATGAAGTCCATAATTTGCATTCTTGTATATATACCTATACATCTCTCCTTGTTCGTCACAGCCCAATTGAGGAAATCATCTGTCATGGAAACAAATCAATCTCTCAATCTTGTCATTTTCTTATTACTTCATTCCGTCACTTGTTGCTCTTCATTACTAACCAAAAATATTACGACTGATAGGGATACTCTCCTTGCCTTGAAAGCTCATGTAACTCATGATCCAAATACCTTATTGACCAAAAACTGGTCCCTGCCTACCTCCATCCGTAGCTGGATTGGTATCACTTGTGGTGTTCGTCACCACAGAGTCATAGCCTTGAATATTTCTTATCTTGGTCTCACAGGGACCCTTCCACCTCAACTAGGAAATCTTTCCTTCCTGTTATCACTATCCATCAATGACAACAATTTCTATGGCTCTCTTCCATATGAGTTGGCACATTTACGTCGATTGAAATACATTAATTTCAATCACAATAAGCTTTCAGGTAGCATACCTTCCTCCATCTTCAACATATCTTCATTGCAAGAGCTTAGACTCAAACACAATCACCTCTCATCAATTGTCAATGTATCCGGTGGCGGAGTACTTAATCTGGTGTCACTTGATTTATCTGAAAACTTATTCGAGGGAGAAATACCATCCTTTATATCAAAGTTCAGACAGCTACAATTTTTAAACTTGACGTTAAACAATTTCAAAGGAGTCATACCCAAAGAAATCGGCAACTTGACTAAGTTGAAGACTCTGTCGATCGGTAACAACAAACTTCAAGGTAATTAGACTAACATAATTGTTGCTTTCATCAATAGATGGATAAGAGGATTGAGTGAAAGTATATATGTTTTGCAGGAGACATTCCCAAGGAGCTGGGGAATCTCTTAGAATTGGAGAGACTATTAATACCTCATAATGTCCAATTGACAGGGCAGATTGCTTCACTTATATTTAACATTTCATCTCTATGGCTTATAGATTTTACAAATAATAGTTTGACAGGTGAACTCCCTCACAACATGTGCTCACATTATCCTCGATCTGTTCTTAAACGGCTGCGCTTGAATTATAATCAAATCGCGGGTACAATACCATCTAATTTGTGGCAATGCACAGACCTTACTGAAGTTCAATTAGCATATAATCAATTGAGAGGACATATACCGAAGGAAATTGGCAACTTGACCTCGCTAAAAGTACTAATTATGAGTGAGAAAACTTAACAGGTAGGTGCCTTATGAATTACTCTAGAATATATACTAAAAATTTTGTTATATACCCTGTGCACCTGATTATTTAATATGCTTACATGTAGGTGAGATACCTAATGAAGTTGGTAATCTCCCTAATCTAGGGTACTTGGGGATTGCAAGCAACAACTTGGTTGGGCATATTCCAGCTAATATCTTCAACATTTCAACATTGAAGAGGCTTGGCCTGCAAGACAACAAATTCTCAGGCAGCCTTCCATCAAATATTGGCTTTCGGATCCCTAATATCGAGATCTTAAATGTTGGGGGTAATAATTTAAGTGGTGCATTTCCAACCTTCATTACCAATGCTTCCAATCTTTTAATTTTGGAGCTCGGATCGAACAAATTCTCAGGCTTTATTCCTAGCACAATAGGAAATGGTCTAATGAGTCTTGAGTGGCTTGGCTTAAGTTCAAATTACTTCACATCTTCTACTCAAGATTTGAGCTTCCTTACCTCTTTGACAAATTGCAAGAATTTAAAAGTGATTTCTTTAGGTGGAAATTCCTTTAATGGCTCCCTTCCAAGTTCTATAGGAAATTTTTCTGTTTCATTAGAAAGATTTTTTATAGAATATTGCAACATCAGTGGAAACATTCCCCAAGAAATTAGTAGCCTGACAAACTTGTTGTATTTATACATGAGTGATAATCAATTGACAGGATCAATTCCTGTTACAATTGGAGAATTACGAAAACTTCAAGGTTTACGACTTCAACACAATAAACTAGAAGGATCTATCCCAGATGATCTTTGCTATTTAGATTACATAGTTGATTTGTTCATGCATGATAATAAGTTTTCTGGAGCCACACCGGCATGTTTTGGTAATTTAACTACTCTAAGACAACTCTCCTTCGCCTCCAATAGGTTGACTTCTGTTATACCCTCATCTCTTTGGAATTTAAGCTACATCTGACACTTGAACTTGTCAACAAATTCTCTAATTGGAACTCTTCCATTAGGATTTGGGAATTTAAAGAAGGTTGTAGAAGTAGATTTGTCAATGAATCACTTAAATGGTGGTATTCCAGCTACAATTGGGGGCCTCCAAGATCTACAGTTTCTCTCATTGAGATTTAATAACTTACAAGGCCCAATTCCTAAATCATTTGGGGGCTTAATAAGCTTGGAGACTTTGGATTTGTCCTACAATAATCTCTCCGGAGTTCTTCCTAAATCTTTGGAAGCTCTATTATACCTCAAATTTTTAAACCTTTCTTTCAACCAGTTAGAGGGGGAAATTCCTACCAAAGGACCTTTTGCCAATTTCTCAAGTAATTCATTCAGGATGAACCATGCACTGTGTGGTTTACCTCAACAAGGAGTCCCTCAGTGCAAAACCGGCATTCATCCAAAATCAAGGATTGGTTTGGTCTTAACCATTGCTTTGCCACTAACATTTATTGTCTTCATGGCTTTGGTTATTGTGTTGAGAAATTGTGGAAATTGGAAAGACACACAGTCGCTTAATAATAATGTTGTTGATGCACCACAAGCAGCATTATGGAGAAGAATTTCTTATCAAGAACTTGTTCGAGCAACTGATAGATTTAGTGAAAGCAACCTACTAGGCAAAGGGAGTTTCGGTTCAGTTTATAGAGGGAGACTTTTAGATGGGATGGAGATCGCAATAAAAGTGTTCCACGTGCAATTTGAAAGAGCAGTTCAGAGTTTCGATGTTGAGTGTGAAGTGCTGAGTGGTATTCGTCATTGAAATCTTGTTAAAATTATCAGCAGTTGTACAAACATTGATCTCAAAGCATTGGTGCTGGAGTATATGCCTAATGGGAGCCTTGCAAAATGCTTATATTCAAATGAATTCTTTTTGGATATATTACAAAGGTTGAATATAATGATAGATGTTGCACTAGCTTTAGAGTATCTTCACTTTGGGTATTCGGTTCCTATAGTTCATTGTGATGTCAAGCCGAGCAATGTATTGCTAGACCAAAGCATGGTTGGCCACTTAAGTGATTTTGGCATTACAAAGCTACTAGGTGAAGAAGATTCTATAACAAGGACACAAACTCTAGCCACAATTGGTTATATGGCACCAGGTAAAAATGTTCCAAATGTTGCTCTTTGTTATATAGTTTTTTTTTTTTTTTTTTTTTTTTGTGTTATTGATGTTTACACTTTATAATACTGAAATTAACCAAGTCATTTGCAGAGCATGGAAGAGAAGGAAGGGTATCTCAAAAATGTGATGTTTATAGTTATGGTATCATGCTAATGGAAACATTCATGAAGAAGAAACCAACTGATGAAATCTTTACAGAGGAGATGAGCTTGAGACATTGGGTTGGTGACTCATTAAATCGTTCAATCATAGAAGTTCTTGATAACGATTTATTACAACAAGATGATATTCATTTCTCAGCACGAGAACAATGTGTATCATCTATGTTAAGTTTGGCCATGGACTGTACTACAAACTCACCTAAGGATAGAATTAACATAAGAAATGTTGTGAGCATACTTACAAAAATTAGAGCAACATATTTGTCTAGTACTAGTGTGATGTGATCTAGATAAGTCATAATTTGTTTAACTTATTCCTTCAATAGTAAATTGATTGTATATATGCAATATTATTAATCATTTTAAAACACATTAATCATTGTACTTATAGTTACATTAAGTTTTCAAAATTGTATTATTAGATCTCCACCGACCCTACAATCTCATATAGCTAGTTGTGGTGAATTTATGGTTTGCAGGTAGTGGAGTCACCAATAAAACAATTTTGGAAGTAGAATCACTTACTAGAAAATGTGAAAATATAACTGGATGTAAGGCTTAATCACACAATTCGTCTGCAGAAGAATTCAAGTAACATGAAGAAGAACACTCAATTGGTTGTCTTGAGACAAAAAGTGCAATGATCCAAAGTAAGTGCAAATAATTAAAGAAAGAAAATGGCAAATGGAAATGGACCTGATAACTGATAGATTTTATCTTAACATCAGAAGGTGACAATGGATTCTGAGGATGCTTGCTCTTCTAGATACTGTAAACATGATAATGACAACCATTTTTGCATTAAACAAAAGGAAAGCTGAAAGTGCATTAAAGAAAAATGAAACTCACCAATATAACTATGCTAAAAAACAAAACAAAACAAACTCACCAGGACTACTCTCCAATTTAGTTTTGCTTCATCAAAACATCCCTCGAAAAAACTACTCCTTGCAGAACTCCAGGGGCTCCACTTACTTCATCTGCCAAGTGGTTTCATGAACTCAAACGTTCGAAGTGAATAGGAAAGTCAAAGGGTGACTGGTGAAGGATGAGAAAAGTGAGATTACATTTGTATCCCCAAGACGAGTGTTATATTTGTAACATTTACTTGGTGTACCCTTTTATTAATGGATTTATAAATTTGAAACTTAGAAATAATTATACTTTTTTTTTTAATTTAAATGTTTTGATCCATTATATATATTTAATAAAGGAAAGCAATTAACTAGGATAGAATGTTGATCAAAATTTTAAAATAATATATTAGACATATTATCGTGTTTATATGACTTAATAAATTATAAATACAAATAAAAACTGCTAGCATGACTCGGTGACTCTGACACGATATGAAATTAGAGGATTTAGGTTAGATTTTATTTAGCTTAAGGTCACTAATGGGTCAACATATTAAAGTCATTAAAAAAACAGGATGTATTTGGGTATGTACACCTTATACCATTTAATTAGACAAAATATCAAGTATACTATTTAAAATATTATTTTGACAAAATTATATATAGTTAATTTTTATTATTTATTAAATGTATTTAATTTGTTGAACTACGTATATAAATTAGAAAAGTTAAAATTATTTCAAAGTTTCAAATTGATAAATAGATTAAAATCTAATTGTTTTTTATCATATAATTCGTTTCGCTTATAGATTGAGTGATTAAATGGGTTTATTGGATAACCCATCAATTTAATGGGTTGTGTTTGGATTTAATCCTATGAGACCATAAGTTTAACAAGGCATGTTTGGCTTGAGCAAAAAATTAACGAAAGCACTTGTATTTTTAAAGAAGGTTGGTTGGTAAAAGTATATTCTCCAACATTGGAAAAACATATAGATCTTATGATCTACAAGTTGAATCAAAATTTGGGTCTGTATTACACTCTCTAAATAATTCTTTACCAGTAGTCATTACAAGAACAACTCCCATTAATGAAACAATGAAATCTGTTATTATCTCTCACAATGATCTCTCTTCCCTCCAACTTGGAGATCATTTATATAGCATTGTGGCAATCTTCACACACTCTTAGATTCTTCACCACCCTAATCACTGCCTTTGGTTCACTAACAAGTAATGCAAAACAAATTGCCAATTTCTCACCATGAGTTCCAACCATCTCTTCCTTCTCCTCTTCTTCAACATCTCTTAGCACACAACTCTTGTCGAATTTGTAGCCAAGCCTCCTCATCTTGCTTTGCAATCTTGACAATAGTTTGTAGATATCATCCGATAGCTCGTGCCATCTGTCTCCAACTATTAACTTGTGCATTTTACCTTTGTATTACACAGAACTCCAAGCAGTCGTCTTCTGCACTCCCCTTTCCTTCATTGCTTCTCTAATTCTATCGACGTCTTCCCATCCCCCTGCTGAGGCATATATATTGGAGAGCAAAACATAGTTTCTGAATTATTTGGTTCTAGCTTGAATAACTTGTTTGCAGCAAGTTCTCCAAGTTCAGCTCTTTCGTGAATCCTAACGGCATTCAAAAGAGAGCCATGAACTCCTCCATGTGGCTCCATTGGCATGCTATCGATCAACCTTTCAGCTTCATCAAGTTGGCCTACTCAACCTAACAAATCAACCATGCAGGCGTAATGATCTACAGCCGGATTTTCTATTGATTCGAACAGTTTCCAGCTTTCTTCTAATAATCCTGCATGGCTGCAGGCAGTCAAAACACCAATATATATTACACGTTCTGGCTCAACACTTTCATCTCTCATCTTTGACATGAGTTCAATGGATTCTTTTCCATGGCCATGAGGTGCAAATCTTGCAATCAAAGTATTGTACGAAACCACATCTCTTGCATTCATTGCTTGAAAAGTTATCTTTGCATCTGTCAAGCTTCCTCATTTTGAGTACCTGAAAATCAAAGAATTGTACCCTGAAACACTGAGTTTGATCCAATTCTCAGCGAGAAAAGTTACAGCCAAATTGCCTAATTCTAGTGCCCCAAGATGTCCACAAGCGGATATAACACTCATCATAGTCACCTCATCTGGTTTTACTTCTTTAGCAACAATCATTTCCTTAAAAAGGTCAATTGCCAGAACGATTGTCCATTTTGAGCATACCTGAAATCATAGAGTTCCAAGATACTACATTCCTTTTTGGCATCTTATCAGAGAGCTCTCTAGATGCACTCAAATCACCAACTCTTTTATATGCCGAAATTATGGAATTCCAAGTAACAACATTCCTATAACCCCCCAACTCCCCTCCCCCCAACTAATCAAACATTCTTTTCACATTCTTAATAATCCCACACTTAGCATACATATCAAGCAACGCTGTCTTCAGAAAACAATTCCAACGTATTTTCATCAACGAGTCTGCAAGAGAAGGATCCCCACAAGACGAACACATCGAAACAACAATAACCCAAGTAGTTTCATTGGGTTCAACCCCACCATTGATGATATCATAAAACAACTCCAAACCTTCCTCAGCAAAACCATTCTGAGCATAACCAGAAAGCATTGCATTCCAAGAAACAACATTTCTCTCCAGCATTGCATCAAAATACCTCCTTGCACTCGCCAAATCCTTCCTCCTAGCATACCCCGAAACCATAGCGATCCAAGTCACAACGTTCCTTTCCTTCCTCATATCAAACAATTTAACCACCTCAGCTTCAAAGCCCCACTTCCAATACCACGAAATCATCGAATTCTAATCCGCGATAGTCCTCTCAGTCATTTCATCAAAAACTTTCCTAGCTAGCTCCACGGAGCCAATATTCTTCGCGTAAACATCCATGATCACATTGCGCCGTATTGATCCTGGACATAACCAGTTTCAAAACATGCATATGCAGGTGCAACACAGTTTCAACGTGAGGCACCGAACATTTTATCAACAAGGTGTACAGAGAAGCACCAACAACCTTGATGTGACAAGACTGCCTGTGCTTATAGAGACACAAGACTTCAGTATGATAACCCACTTGGGAATGGTACTTAACCATGCAAGTGAAGACGTGGGCGTTTGGGTCCCACGTGGACTTAAAGATGCCACGAACTTAAGGTGGCGGCGCGTTGATGCGCGTGCCGTAGGTGGATAGTTGTTTTGGCGGTGGAGGGAGTTGTGGATGATGTGTGCATGTAGCTGCGTGAGTTGGTTAAGGTTGGCTAGTTTGCATGCTTTGGTGGCCAAATTTGACATCACCTAAGGTTGACACCAACTTGGTTTGACTTTGCATTAACATTTTCAATTATTTCTCATCTTGGGAGATTTGTAGTTTTCAACTTCACATGTTTATGTTAATTATGTAACTAAATATTTGAGGGTTTTTTTTTTAATGCTAACACCTTATGAATCAAAGAAGTATTGGATCTATTAAGATCAATCATTGATAAGGTGATTCGGATAACTACTCTTACAATCAAAAGATGATAACTCTTACTAAAAAAAAAACCCACGCTCATACATTATATTTTAATTGATAAGAGTAGGACTCAAACTATTGACCTTTTAGAGTCAAGAGAACTACTCTACCGCTCATACTAAAGGTTGATATAGTAATATTTTAGGTTCTAATGATCCTCTAGTTGGGGGAAGTTTTATTTTTTACAAGATCAATTGATCTATAACAATACTAATTGACTTGCAAGGTTACAATGTTGTAGATCGATTGATCTTAAAAAATAAATAAATAAAAATAAAAATCATTCAAGCCCAATCCTGGCCAAGGAAGACCTCTTTTATAGTCTAGGTCAAAAATTTTAATTTTTATTTAAAGGTATTGTACAATAAAAATATCAAGTAAAATTATGGGTGTAGGGGCAGTTTTTTTGGTGGCTTCAAGGAAATTACTCATCATTTTGTATTTTCTGGTACATATTTTAATAGAAAGAAAAACATTTTCAAGCCAAACCACTTTTTGATCAACCGAGTGTGCATACAATAACTTAAACTAAATTAAACAAAACAGCTCGATAACCTTATCACAAACACAAAGTCAAGTCTATTCTTACTATGAAATTATTAAAAATATCCCAAAAGTAGTGAAAAAATGGCAAAAAGAAAAAAAGAAATTAACCATTTGTTTTCCAAAATAAAACTTTAATAATTTTTTATTCATTTTCAATTTATACAACATTTCAGGTAAATACAATTTTTTATATGTGAAACATTGCTGGGTTTGAAAATACGAAAAAAAAGGTGTTTTGTTATGAATATATGAATTTACTACTTTTTTGATAATATTTTTTTTTATCTTATTTGTTACTATTCCATTATGAAAATAATATATTTATTGTTATTTTATTATGAAAAATATTCTCCCGACTTATCTATAAAAAGGCTTATATTGTAATTATAGAAAAGAGATTAATTGAATTCTATTAACTATTTCTATCTTATTTTCTCTCTTTCTCTATTATTTTGATTAGTGTCTATATTCATTACTTTTAGGTTTTATTTCACGTGTTTGAAATTTTATTTAGGATTAAAAACGAATAATTTATAATTTAAGATTAAAAATAAATAAATTTGTCCTTATGTTTCTCCTTTTCATTGAAGAGGTTTTGTTCACATGTGTGTAATAATACGTAAATTGTGAAGTAATGGGTGTTTGGTATGTGTTAGGACTCGGGCAGTGGATCCCAGTTCCATAAAACCAAAATCGTCATGGTCATGGGAATCAGAATCTACTTAACGCTTTGGTCTCTCAACTACACTGTTTCTTCTGTTGACTCCGAGTTGTTAAGGTTTATGTTTGCTTCCTCTTCCTCTTCATTCCATTTCTATTATTTTTCTCTTCTACATTTAAATCGAATCATTAACAGCTTTACAACAAAAATTACACTACTTTGTTTGTTTATGCTCCTTTGGAATTCTCCAATTTTGTAATGCTTAATCAACAGGTTGAATTGATATGTAAAATTAAAGCTTCTCCAATGAAATTGATCGCTCTTCTGATTTGAATTTTTGTAGAAGACAATTTGATCTTGCAAATAGGGACGCAATGGATGAATCTGCAGAGTAAAGACTGAAATACGATGTGAAGGCAGAGAAAGCTGGTAATTGTGCTAAGGAACTAGCTGAGGTATAATATGCTCACCACTCATTCATTTAGTTGGTCATATAATGGCAATGTAGTTGCACTGTTAGTTGGCTTTGTTAGTAGATTATCCTAGTCTCTTGCTCATTACTCCATTTGTAAACTAAAATATAATGTGTTAGACGAAAATCGCTTGGTCTTTGATGTAAGGACGGAAAGAGAAAGAAGAGGGCTATAGGGAAGTTGAATGGAGGATAAGAGAAGGAGAAAACATGGAAGAATTTCGTTGATTGATTCGAGTGAACTTCATTCCATCTTTATATGACTGAGTTCTATTAGTGAATGTCAACCAACACTTATAACTAATCATAACAACTTAGTATTTGATCAACTTATTGAACTTGATGAGCTATGTTTCTGGCACTTCACGTACAGCAGCTGCGTTGTTGTAGTATACTAGTTGATCATGAAAAAATACTAGAAGTTATTTTTCAAAAAACTATACTAGAGAGCTTTATATCAATATTTATATTTAAATTTGATTCTATGTTTATGTCCCACATGCAAAGTTTGTTGAACCTATAGGCACATAAAAGATGTGTTAAAAGAGTTTAATATTATTATTATTTAAGATATTACCTGTAGTTAAGACGAATAAGGATTTTTTTATCATTTTTTTTAGCGAAGCTTTTGATAATCTATTGATACATGACAATGGAAAAATATACTGTTATTTGATATTCTTAAATGAGACTTTTGGTAATTACTAGTGAATTTAATTAAAACTGAGAATTGTGTGCAGAATTGGTAATCAAGGGCAATTTGGAAATTTATGAGAAAGTCGAAGAATTCTAGAAGGTTTTGAAGCGAAATTAGAAAACTTTGCACGCAAGAAAATGATCCAGCCAATTAAGGAAAATTTTCTGGAAGAAAACAAGAAAAAATGGAGCAGTAAATGAGGAGATTCCAGAGGCAATCATGAAGAAAATTGCAAAAAAACAAATACCTTATCTATCGCAAGATTATACCCTGCGAACAAAAGCTATGACAGATAAGGCACAGGGAAGATTTGCAGGAGCATAGGCTGCAACAACAAGCTATAACCAGGTCGTAGGAAAGAATCGTTGGATCAAAATCTGCAAAGGCAACCTGTGACGTTGGCGTAGAGGGGGAACTTGCGACCCAAAGTTGCGACGTATTGTATGCACAGAATCTCCATTGTAATGACAAATGGAAAATTTGTATTTAACCCCTAGCAAATTACTGGTCCAATCCAGTTCATTCCCTATAAATATGAACCAATTCTCAGTGTTTCGATCATCAAGAAGCAGAGGAAGCAGTAGCAATCAGAGTCAAAGGAGAAGCAGAAGTGGTTAGTCAGGAGCGAAAGTCCAAGGAGCTTCAGTAAGGAGAAGAATTTTTCTCTTCCTTTATGGTTTATTATGGAATTCTCTCTTGCATTATTTGCTCTTGTTTTTGTTATGAGGAGCTAATTTATTTTATCTAGACTACATTGTAGCTTAACCTTGACTTTGATTTAATCAATGATTCAATTTTAATTAATTTAATTGTTTTTATTCTTACATTTTATTTTATTGGTGTTTAATGCTAGTCAATTAATTTAGGTCTATTAATTGATTAGAATATAGGAATCTGATACTATCGAGAAAGCTATTGTGAGACCGGAATCCAATGAAATAACATAATTCATATACAATAGAAGTATACTTGTATGGTTTTGTAATCATGTGTGGATAATTTAAGTTTAATGAACTCAGGTTATTTAACCTACATAAAGATACAGTCAGGTTAATTAAATTGGATAAGTGTTTGACTATTTAGAGAGACTAGTTACTATCTTAGGATTATCCAATTAAATAGAAGGTAAAAATTAATCTTAAGAAGAAGAGAATAAATCGAAGGTTTGGTTCAATGAAGTTGTATGCCTAGATATTTTTTATCTGCTGATTTTAATTAATTTTAATTGTTAGTTTAATTTTATAATTTATTCAATTAGTCACTTTTCATTAGTTGGGATAAAGTTTGCTTTAATTGATTTTGGTACTTAATACTTAGTTTGCATCCGTCCCTGTGAGATTCGACCTTGACTTGCTACTTGATACAATTAGACCATGTATAATTGCACGTAAATTGAGCATTAACAAAATTGTCGATCAATACATCGTCATATAAAATAATGAATGACTAAGATTGTTATAATTTTTTCTCTTTTTTATATCACTCAGGCTTTCACTACAAGAAAACAGTATATTAATACTAGACTATCCATACCAGACACTAAACTTGGTATGGATAATCAAATATATTAATAAAAATTTGAAAAAATAGTTATCCATATCGGGCAGTGGTTGCCCGGTATGGATAATAAGATTCTGAGCTATTGGGAGCCCAATATGGATTGTATAAAAAAAATAAAGAAATAAATCATTTTTTTATCCATATCGGGCACCTGACCTACTTGGTATGGATAATTGGTTAATCCATACGGGGCAGGTTGGATGCCCGGTATGGATAATCCATTTGTTATTTTTTAAAAATAAATATTATCCATATCGGGCGTCTGACTCGCCCGGTATGGATAATATGGATTATTCGTACCGGGCTGGTCAGGTGCCTAGTATAGATAATAGGAATTAAAAATGTATATTATCTATACTAGGCTCCTAAACCGCCGATATGAATTATCCATATTATCTATATCGGGTGGGTTGGGTGCCCGGTATGAATGATCCATTGTTTTTTAAAAAAATAAAAAATGATGTTAATTTTGCCCGATCGAGAACCCTCATTTTCTCCTTTTGCTTTCTCTCTCTATCTCTTTCTCACACTTTCTTTCTCTAGGAACCCTAGCTACCGCTGACATCGTTCCGTCGCCACTCCCATTACCGACCGACCTCGCCACCGGCCACCTCCATCCAGCCTGCCGGTGAGTCATCTTCTCCCCGTCCTCTTCGTCTTCTCCTTTTCTTCTTCTTCTTTGATCTCTTCTTCTTCTATGTTTCTTCTTCTTCTTCTTGTTCTTATTCTTCTTCTATTCTTCTTCTTCTTCTTCTTCTTTCGTACTTGCATGGACGGCAAGACTATCGTCTGATCGTTGGATTGGTAGTCTGGTCGTGACCTTTTTTTTCTAATTTTTTTACTTCATTTCCTTTTTTGCAGCTTATTCACTCATGTAGTGCTCTTCTGGGAACGTTTTCTACATCGATCTACTCCTCTTTCGATGTTTCAATTTATCTGTCAAAAAGGTATGGACTTTATTGTGGTGGATTTTATCAAATTTAGTGATTAAAAATATTTTTTTGGTGAAATTTTATTTCCATATTAGTGACGAATTTGATATAACTTATACTACTGTTAGTACATTGATTTGAATTATTGAAAAATTGTTGTTTTAGATTTCTTATTATTTAATTTGATTGGTTATTTTATTTGCATTTGAGTGAAAAGAGTGCTGCAATTCCATGTAAATTTTGATTAAGAATTTTTAATTCATTATAGAGAATTGTCATATTAGAGGTAATGATATTGTGGATTATTACTAATGTCCTATAGCGTAATGGAATTAACGTATATTTCAATAAGAATTATTTTCGATATATTGAATTTGGAATTGTTACCTATACATATTTATGATTTAGAATTTTGGATGACGATATGACTTATATGATGTCTTTGAAAATTTAGGACTGGGATTTTTTTATTATTGAAATTCATCTATATTGAATAGAGTTCATATTGACTCTTACGATATGTGTAAAATCATATAATGCAATTGTGGTGTTATTAATGATTATCATAATAAAATTTCATATTGTTTTCATATTTTATTTGCAATATATGTGTATATATATTGTTTGTGTTTATGTTTGCGTACATACAGAGTCTCTAAAGTGGTTTGATATGTTGTGAAATTACTTTGCTATTTACATAGCAGGTGAACTAAATTTTTGATAAAGTCGAGAAACAGGGGATACTTTGTCAAAATTTTTATAAAATGGAATGACTTTATATGTATTATTTTATATATTGATAATGTTATTCATGTGTTGGCTACTAATATTTGTCATTTCCATAACATTTTCAGATGTCAACTGAAGGAACATCGACTGGTTAGTCTTTCGGTACCTCCAATGGAGAGAAGAAAAGAAAAGGAAGAGGTATTAATCGCTTGGATTATGAAAAAAAAAAGGCCAAGATCAAAACTACAGAAATACAAATTAATGAAGTTGGATAACTAGTTGGAGAAAATTCAGTAATCTATAGTTCAAGTTGTGGAGCCATTATAGCTCAGATGATACCTCTAACCTATGGTAGCTGGAATAAAGTACTACAATCTTTAAAAAATACAGTGTGAGAAAATGTAAAGGTATATGTTGGTTTCATTTATTTATAATATCAATGTTGTATATTTATTTTTATAACATATTTACTTTTTACAAATTTATAACTGCAGTTACGACTTGGTGTCGATGAATCAATGAAAGTTCATACGTTAAAATCAATGAATGAGTGTTGGAGACACTATAAATGATAAACCATGATCCTAGTTTCCTTGGAGAATTCATTTCCACCTATCGGATAGAGAATAAAGAGTCTAGAAATAGTGCAAGGGGCCCGGTTAGAATTCGATTATATTTATAAGGCCCTGAGTGTCACGTCAGGAAGAAATGAGAATTTTCGATGAATAATGTTCGGATCCAGAACAAATAGTGATTTTTCCAGAAAATATCAGAAATTAGCGTTTAAGACCGAATTTGGACCCGGTTATATTGTCCAGGGTCATAAATTAAGATTCGGTGGAAAACGAAAGTTTTCGGTAAATAGTATTTTTCAGACGGAAATTTTTGGATGAATAGTAAAATTTTCGGAAATTGACCTTAATGGTCAAAAAAGTCCGAAAATAACAGGAGGGTATAGAGAAATAGAAACGGATCAAAAAGAAGATCATTTGAGTCAGTTTTAAGCGATCCAAAGAAAATTACGATATTACCCTTTGAGAGATTAATGGGTTTTAATGAGTTTAAACCCAATTGAAATTTTTTCGAAGCATGAGATTGATAGATAAGACACCCAATTAAAGTATTTCATGGTCAATTTGAAGATTAGATGATCATGGAATATTTTCAGAATATTTTCCGGTCGAAGTGAAATTAGATTATAAATGGGCAAAATGGACATTTTAAGTTAAGTATGCATGGATCACGAGTGAGCATAATATGCAAAAGTTTCAAGGAATGTAACCCAAGTGAATGAGAATGAGTTAAAGAGAATAGACGTAAACATCGAGTATTTAAGCTATAGATACATAAAAAAAGTTATCGGTTTATTCGATCAGATTTCGATTAAGAACATTTTTTTTATCAAGTATATATGAGAGGTATTAGGCCAAAATTGAAGCTTATAAAGTTAAATTTGCCATCAGATATGTGTAGAATATTTATGGAATATTTTTCGAAAGGATTAGATATTGAAAGTTTTGTTGAAATGAAAATTCGAATTTATTATTTTATGATATTAGAAACCTTCTATTCGAGTTACGGTCGAATCGTATGCCTCCAGTAGTGTTATTTGAGGTTTATTATATTTTCGCATCGCAAGTCGGATGTTGTTTGGTTGACCTCGGTACGATTACAAAGTGATTAAGAGTGATTTATGTGTTAATCAAGCGAGGTGAGCTCACGGAATAAAGTAAAAGATATTTTAATTCAACCAATAAGAAAAGAGATAAGTGCTTTTGAAAAGTAGTAGCTATGGATGTGCCACATGTCATCAAGTGAATGGTTGAAGAGATAAATGAATTAGAATTTGTCAAGTGGACCAATAGAATTAATAATTATATATTTTTGGGCACCAGTGAGATTATTGAAAGTTTGAGATAATTAAATACAATTTTCTTGAGGGATTAATTTGTAATTGAGCATTAATATATATAAAAGTGATTTTTGTTTCATATGAGACAATTGTGACCGTGCAAAGCAGAAAAGAAAGCAAGAAAAAGAGAGAGAGACTCGAGAGAGAGCCGAGATTGCGCGAGAGAGAGAGAGGGAGAAAAGAGAGAGATCCGATCCGAATTTCGCCGCGGTTTCTTCACAAAAGTTGTTCCTTGTCATTTCCTCTAGCTAACCCAATAAATTTGAAGAGAAAAGATCACCTATTTGGTTAGTTATTTCAGTTTAAAGTTTGGTGTTTTATATTAAAACTCATTCTCTCTCTTGTTTCTTTTTCAAATTTGAGCTTAGGGCTGATAAGAGGAAGGTGTGAGAATGATTTTGGTGTGATTTATGAATGATTTGGTGGAAGAAAAATGGGTGAAAAAGAGAGAGAGAAAGTCGCGGCCAAAAATGGGTGTTTGTGGGATTTGAGTTTGTTTTCGATTCTAAGGCATTAGATAGAGGTTTTAGAGGTTAAGAAACAATCTTATGAAGTTAGATTTCGAAAACGAAAAATTTAGGATTGATTTCGAAGTTAAACGGACGAGTTGAATGATGTTTTCTAAAATCCTTCTAAATGCGTTTGTTTAACGTTCGAAACCGTTTATTTAATCATAGTTGGATGCTAGAACACTAGATAATTGATTATTGAAGTTGTCGGGAGTCCGAAGCGAAAAGTGATTTTTATTAGTAAGCGAAATCGAACGAATTTCGTTCCGAGCTTCCGATGATAAAATTGAGTGTACTGAGGTATTCCTAGGAAAGAATAAATAGGATTTATATAGAGAAAATAGATTTCGAAAACCCTGATTGAATAGAAATTGAGATCCGAAAGTTTAAACGTTAAAAGGTATTAATAAAGATAAATGAGATTTTTATTGATTTTGAATGTTATTTGAATGAGTTAAATGACCCTAAATGGATATTTGATGTTTTAGGGTAAAAATGGAGAGTTCCAGAGACATACGGAGAATGATCGGATTCTATCCGAAGACGTGTTGTAAGTGGAACTACGCGTTTTTAAAGTTTATATTTTCTTAAAATTTATTTAAAATTAATAGAATTTATTATAAATAGTTATTCATTTATTAATTGAATTTATATTATAATTCTAACATAAAGATTTTAGTTTATTATTTATGTATATGAGATTGTGCTAGAATTAAAGATTTTTAGGCTTACGGCCTTAAAATTTAGAATATTTTAGTGTATTAAGAAAAAGAAATTTTAATAGCCTATGGTTTACCCTAGCCCCAGTTTAGTACCCGACCGAATGCCCTATGCGCGATACGGTAGATGAGAGGAAGTTAATCAGTGAGATTTGAGTCTAGTCAACTCTGATGTAAGCGAGGCATGAGTGATTCGTATACACGTATAGGGTAGTGTAGTCGGTCCGCAGCGTGGGCCCACTTTCGGTGACTACACATGGTAGATTCCTACTCCTAGTGGTTAGCTAGATTTTATATGCTACCACGTCAGGAGTAGATATTCTCTGGGTTACCATATAGGCGAGCATTAGAAAAGATTTTAAGAAAAGATTTTAGAAAGTGTTTTAAAAAAGAATTTTAGAAAGCATTTTAGTTTTTAAAAACTGGTTCGGGAGAAGATTTTATACAGAAATGAGTTTTAGTTTATACAAATTAACCACTCACTGAGTTATACTCATAGTTTTCTTTAAATGTTTTTCTTAAAAATTCTCCCACAAGCGCAGGAGTTAGTTTTCCAACTGACGAGATTCAGTCAGACGTGCAGGTGGACGCATAAAATGACACCTACTACATGTATATATTTTGTTATTATGATCATGTATATGTTTATGTAGTTAGTTGTAAATATTTTAAAGAAATAGTTGATGCATTAGTTAAAAATGTTTTATTAAAGTTTTATGAAATTTAGTTTTTAGATTTTATTTACTTGTTTATGGTTGTGGTTATGTTGTGAGAAAAGAGTCGGAGGCTTTGGACGTTGAGAAATTGATTTCATAAAAGTGTTTTTATAAACTATATTTGAAATTTACAGGGTGGCATAGTTTAAAAAACAAACAGCATGCTACCGAAATTTTTATTAAAAAGCGAAAAAATTTTATCACTGTCACCTTGTAAAAGAAGTTAAAATATCTAGATAAATGAGTTTCCGGTGCCCTGACGGGATTCCTTCGAACTGAGTTAGGGTTCGTGAGAATTCTTTTAGGGTGCTACAGGGTCTTTCTCGGGTTCAGAAGAGGGATTCAGGAAAGGTCCCGTCAATAAAAGTAGAATAACAAAACAAATTTGAGATGTTCCTCCTAGTCTTGATGCACACAAAAGATACAAAATGCTAAAACTAATTAATGTTAGTGATCAGGATTGGACTGTATTTGTTAATCAATGCTTGTCTCCAGAATTTACGGTAATTGTTTTGTGGTCATAAGCTTAAGTTGGCATGAACACGAGCATCCATATGGATTTTTATTAAATTTTACAATATTTTAGGATACTAGTAACCATTATAGGGAGTTATCAAAGAAAAATCGTATCTCATATACATCAAGTCGTAAAGGAATGGCAAGCCTACGAGAAGATTTGGTAAGAGTTTAATATATTGTGATAATTGTCTTACATGTGTATAGTTTTTGTTTTTCGAACTTGTATATATTTTTGTATATATGAATATTAATGTTAGAGAGCAAAAAAAGTGGTTGCAAATAAAGATCCCGAAGTCAATATAGTTGACATATGGATAGTCAGTCACAAGCACAAAGATGGTAGTGTAGTGAATGAGAAAACTGCTGATAAAATTATATATTACGTTAATTTAATCAATTATTGTGTTGATTGTATTACATATGTATAGTTTTTTTAATGTTAATATCATGTGACATCATTTATAGGCACAAATGAAGTTATTTCATCAACAAACCCAACATTCAATTAGAGATGATGCTTCTCACAAGTTATGGGTAAGGAGCATCAAGATAAAATTCGAGGAATAAGTAATGATGTGACACCATCTATTGTACAAGCATCTGTGATTGGTAAATAAAGCTTCGTACAATATTAACAACATATCGATGGTGAGATGGTAACCATGAAGCAGACAATTGCTAATTTGATAAACTTACTCATGACTCATTTGTTGAGTGTAGATCACGCTCAAATATCGGCATGTATTCCTTCCACACAGCCAGTAAACGACTCACAACATTTAAAATTTTTTTAATTCTATTTTTTGGTACTTCTTTATTTTCTGTTTTCATGTTTTCTCACAAGTGGATGTAATCATTTTTTCATATTTTTTTAGATGTCTATGTTTTTAAATATGTATATTGTTTGCATATATATTTATTGAGAAATGTTGTTTTGGTTTCATCAATTGTGAAAGATTTGATAAGTTTGATAAATTGCACAGGAATTAAATTTTTGGTAAGTTCAAAAAATAAGGAAAACTTTGTTAAAATTTCTATAAAATTGATCATGTTTATATGTATTACTTTATATATTACGTTTGTTATTGTCTAATAAAGGTACTTATATTTTTTTTTTTTTCCGATATTCATGTTTCCTCACAATAATGCTATTTATTTTTTTCGTAAACACAATATTCAAGTGGCTCAAATCCGATGAGATTTAGTAAAAGTGTTCAATTTGTTGAGCCTTCAGCTAAGGTAAAATATATGCAAAAATTATATTATTTATTTTTTCAATTTAATTTCAACTATATATAAATATAATTATTTAAATTTGTTGATAGGAGTAAATAATTAAACTCTTGTGCAGACAGTCTATATCTCGGGGCTCTTTAAGCTAAGCTGATAGATTGAACAACAACCATTGTAAGTTATTAGATTGGATGGGTAAAGGAATAGTGGTGGCGAAAGCGAAAATTGACTCAAAGGACCCCTATGCTAAAGTTCATCACCTCGAGCTTGGTCCAGATTATTGGCGCATTTCTGTCAAGAAAGTAATAGTTAGTGTTTCGCTACCTCAACCTACCAACGATCTACTAACTCTAGAAGATGCATTAAATTCATTTATTACTTGGCTAGTAAAATATATTGTATCTTAACATTATGTACTAAATACTTATTATATAACATTTCATAATGTACATTTAACTTTAGATTATGTAAATTAAATTGTTGTATTAATATTAAATAATATACATTTTTAACAGTTATGTGTTTGTATATGTGGAATTAAGTAACATTAGGTTAATAATCCCATTAACTTATTGTTGTGTTTGGATGCAGAGAGGATTGGCTAGAGCCCATTTGTTGTTGTGCAAACGTAGGACTACAATTGTTTTTTTTTTTTTTCTTTTTTAACTTATTTCATTAATTATTTATAATATTAATTATATTAAAATTTATTTAATATATTTTATTTAAAATATTTTTAAGAATTAACATTTTCAATATCATACAAAAAATTATTATTTTATGTATAATTAACTTATTGATTTATTGATTTATTATTTATATTTAAAATATGGGGAAATTTTAATTTAATCTTTAACGTTTAACAAAATATTATTTTTTTTACTAACGTTTGCATTTCAAATTCCTGTCATCCCTAACATTTAAGAAATGTATCAATTTTTTCCTTCTATTAGTTGAATGGTAGTCAACCTTATCAAAAAAAGAGTTAGTTTGGTCATTTTAGTGATATATGGACATATCAACACGTGTTTGTAAAAATAATATTATTTTTAGTTAAACATATTTAAAAAAATAAACATAATAAAATAATAAATAAAAATAAATAAAAGGAAATTTCACATGTACATAATAGACATCAAACCTATCAATAGTAGCACTTCCATTTTTTTAATTAAAAAAAATGATTCAATGATGTGTTACAATTTGATTGAAAGATGGTCAATGGTAATTTTGTAACAATGGATATGGTTATTTTGTTATTGTCGGTTTTTAAATGGATAATTGCCTCATTTTAACTATCTATCAGAGGGACTAAATTAATACATTTCTGAAACATTAGGGATTACGGCAATTCGAAATGTAAATGTTAGTAAAAAAGTAATATTTCACTAAACGTTGGGTACTAAATTGAAATTTTTCCTTAAAATATTAAATATATTTAACGTCAATTCAAGAAAATATTTTAAAAACTTCATATAGTTAAAAATTTTATTTAATCTAATATTATATTAATTAATCTCATAGTACTAATTATAAAATACAATTCCTTTATGTTCAATTTCAAACATAACCAAGTAAAAAGCAAACTATTTTTAGGACCAAATTGGTCGTAATTTGTAAAATAATCAGTGTTGGTTGAAAAAATAATTTGCTATAAAGTTGATTAAGCTATTATTTAGTCAATTTTGTTGTTAAAACCAATAAATTATTTATAATCACTTTATAAAAGTATCTCCCCACATGTTTCTTAAAATTTCTATTAAATTCACTCAAATTACCAAATTATCACTCTTGAAAGTTTAACCAAACACTTTTTTCTTATATTAAAATTATTATATAGTTAGATTTAAACATTTTAAAAGTAATATCAAGCGAGACCTTAGTCAAATTTCAATTGCATCAGATATATTAATTTTGTTCAATTCAATCCAATTCCCTATTCAATTCAATTCCATAAAAATAGTTTAGTCTAATCCTAGATGCAAAACTATACTTTAAAGATGGAAGGAATGAAAATCTTCCATCAAATGAATTCTAAGGTCTAATAAGTTGTGTGGTATGCACTCCATTTTTCAGAATTTTCCGTCATGCTTAGAGGCTCCATCAAATGCAGGCTCACGCAAAAAATTCCACTATAAAAACATTTCAGATAGATGCATGTTGAGTGTGATATAATACGATTAAATTGCTTGCTAAACCCCCTCCCAAAACTCTGAACTTAGTAATTTTCTTCCATCAGAACTTAGAATTTGTAGTTGAATTGTATTAATGCTTGCCATATTACATAACTGAATCTTAAATAATAAACTAACAAATATTTTTTCTAGAGCAGCCCTTGCTTTTTGAGACATGGTAAAAATAATTAATTAATATATCGATAAACTCTAACCAACTAGCTACCATTAGTGCATAACTTTGTGCTCGGCAGTATTTTAAAATTTCGGGTGGATTTGGAAATCAACAAAGCCACTAACTTCTTATTTTATATATATGTGTGTGTATCATGGTAAACATAATTAATCTATCGATGAACCCTAACCAACTAGCCACCATTAGTTTATGATTTTGTGCTCAGCAGTATTTTAAAATTTCGGGTGGATTTGGAAATCAATAAAGCCACTAACTTCTTGCTTTATATATATATATAGTGTTTTTATAATCAAGTATTCCTAACTTTAAAAAGTTAAGAAAAACTAATATAATTCATCCATTTCAATTGAATTAATTAAAAGAAAAAATTTATTTTATAAAAAAAAATACAATTGATGAATTTAATTGGTAAAAAGTTAAAAAAATCTTATTATAAAAGTATTACACATATATATATCATGATAAATATAAATAATCTATCGATCAACCCTAAACAACTAGCTTATACAATTGATGACTTTGTACCCGGTAGTATTTTAAAATTTCGGGTGGATTTGGAAAAGAACAAAGCCACTAACCTTATATATATGACAGGTGCCATTCCACTGTCCTTGGCCAACATTTTCAAGACGCAATGGATTGCTTCCCATTATTCTTACTATGTTTGAAAATGAAGTCCATAGTTTGCATTCTTGTATATATACCTATACATCACTACTTGTTCGTCACAGCCAAATTGAGGAAATCATCTGTCATGGAAACAAATCGATCTCTCAATGTTGTCGTCGTTTTCTTCTTATTACTTCATTCCATCACTTGTTGCTCTTCATCACTAACCAAAAATAGTACGACTGATAGGGATGCTCTCCTTGCTTTGAAAGCTCATGTAAATCATGATCCAAATACCTTATTGACCAAAAACTGGTCCCTGACAACCCCCATCTGTAGCTGGATTGGTATCACTTGTGGTGTTCGTCACCACAGAGTCATAGCCTTGAATATTTCTCATCTTGGTCTCATAGGGACCCTTCCACCTCAACTAGGAAATCTTTCCTTCCTGTTATCGCTATCCATCAATGACAACAATTTCCGTGGCTCTCTTCCATATGAGTTGGCACATTTACGTCGATTAAAATACATTAATTTCAATCACAATCAGCTTTCAGGTAACATACCTTCCTCCATCTTCAACATATCTTCATTGCAAGAGCTTAGACTCAAACACAATCACCTCTCATCAATCGTCAATGTATCCGCTGGTGGAGTACTTAATTTGATGTCACTTGATTTGTCTGAAAACTTGTTCGAGGGAGAAATACCATCCTTTATATCAAAGTTCAGGCAGCTACAATTTTTGAACTTGACGTTAAACAATTTCAAAGGAGGCATACCAAAAGAAATCGGCAACTTGACTAAGTTGAAGACTCTATCGATCGGTAACAATAAACTTCAAGGTAACTAATTAGGCTAACATAATTGTTGCATTCATCAATAGATGGATAAGAGGATTGAATGAAAGTATATATGTTTTGCAGGAGACATTCCCAAGGAGCTGGGCAATCTCTTAGAATTGGAGAGACTATTACTACCACATAATGTCCGATTAACAGGGCAGCTTCCTTCACTTTTATTTAATATTTCATCTCTATGGCTTATTGATTTTATAAACAATAGTTTGACAGGTGAACTCCCTCACAACATGTGCTCACATAATCCTCGATCTGTTCTTAAAGAGCTGTACTTAAGTTATAATCGAATCGCAGGTACAATACCACATAATTTGTGGCAATGCAGAGAGCTTAATGAAGTTCGCTTAGCATATAATCAATTCAGAGGAAATATACCGAAGGAAATTGGCAACTTGACCTCGCTAAAAGTACTAATTATGAGTGCTAACAACTTAACAGGTTGGTACTTTATGAATTACTCTAGAATATCTACTAAAATTTTTGTTATATACCTGTGCACCTGATTATTTAATATGCTTACATGTAGGTGAGATACCTAATGAAGTTGGTGATCTTCCTAATCTAGAGTTCTTGGGGTTTGCAATAAACAGCTTAGTTGGGCATATTCCAGCTAATATCTTCAACATTTCAACATTGAAGAGGCTTGGCCTGCAAGACAACAAATTCTCAGGCAGCCTTCCATCAAATATTGGCTTTCAGATACCTAATATCGAGATCTTAAATGTTGGGGGTAATAATTTAAGTGGTACATTTCCAACCTTCATTACCAATGCTTCCAATCTTTTAATTTTGGAGATGGGATCTAACAAATTCTCAGGCTTTATTCCTAGCACAATAGGCAATGGTCTAATGAGTCTTGAGTGGCTTGGCTTAAGTTCAAATTACTTCACATCTTCCACTCAAGATTTGAGCTTCCTTACCTCTTTGACAAATTGCAAGAATTTAAAAGTGATTTCTTTAGGTGGAAATTCCTTTAATGGCTTCCTTCCAAGTTCTATAGGAAATCTTTCTGTTTCATTAGAAAGATTTTTTATGGATTATTGCAACATCAGCGGAAACATTCCCCAAGAAATTAGTAGCCTGACAAACTTGTTGTATTTATACATGAGTGATAATCAATTGATAGGATCAATTCCTGTTACAATTGGAAAATTGCAAAAACTTCAAGGTTTACGACTTCAACACAATAAACTAGAAGGATCTATCCCAGATGAACTTTGCTATTTAGATTACATAGTTGATTTGTTCATGCATGCTAATAAGTTTTCTGGAGCCATACCGGCATGTTTTGGTAACTTAACTACTCTAAGACTACTCTCCTTCGCCTCCAATAGGTTGACTTCTGTTGTACCCTCATCTCTCTGGAATTTAAGGTACATCTTACACTTGAACTTGTCAACAAATTCTCTAACTGGAACTCTTCCATTAGGATTTGGGAATTTAAAGAAGGTTGTAGAAGTAGATTTGTCAATGAATCACTTAAATGGCGGTATTCCAACTACAATTGGAGGCCTCCAAGATCTACAGTTTCTCTCATTGAGATTTAATAGCTTACAAGGCCCAATTCCTAAATCATTTGGGGGCTTAATAAGCTTGGAGACTTTGGATTTGTCCTACAATAATCTCTCCGGAGTTCTTCCCAAATCTTTGGAAGCTCTATTATACCTCAATTTTTTAAACCTTTCTTTCAACCAATTAGAGGGGGAAATTCCTACCAAAGGACCTTTTGCCAATTTCTCAAGTAATTCATTCATGATGAACCATGCACTTTGTGGTTTACCTGAACAAGGAGTCCCCCGGTGCAAAACCAGCATTCATCCAAAATCAAGGATTGGTTTGGTCCTAGCCATTGCTTTGCCACTAACATTTATCGTCTTCTTGGCTTTGGTTGTTTTGTCGAGAAATTGTGGAAATTGGAGAAATACACAATCGCTTAATAATAATGTCGTTGATGCACCACAACAAGCAATGTGGAGAAGAATTTCTTATCAAGAACTTGTTCGAGCAACTGATGGATTTAGTGAAAGCAACCTACTAGGCAGAGGGAGTTTCGGTTCAGTTTACAGAGGGAGACTTTTAGATGGGATGGAGATTGCAATAAAAGTGTTCCACGCGCAACTTGAAAGAGCAATTCAGAGTTTCGATGTTGAGTGTGAAGTGCTGAGTGGTATTCGTCATCGAAATCTTGTCAAAATTATAAGCAGTTGTACAAACATTGATCTCAAAGCATTGGTGCTAGAGTATATGCCTAATGGGAGCCTTACAAAATGCTTATATTCAAATGAATTCTTTTTGGATATATTACAAAGGTTGAATATAATGATAGATGTTGCACTGGCTTTAGAGTATCTTCACTTTGGGTATTCAGTTCCTATAGTTCATTGTGATGTCAAGCCGAGCAACGTATTGCTAGACCAAAGCATGGTTGGCCACTTAAGTGATTTTGGCATTACAAAGCTACTAGGTGAAGAAGATTCTATAACAAGGACGCAAACTCTAGCCACAATTGGTTATATGGCACCAGGTAAAAATGTTCCAAATGTTGCTCTTTGTTATATAGTTTTTTTTTTTTCTTTGTTATTGATGTTTACACTTTATAATACTGAAATTGACCAAGTCATTTGCAGAGTATGGAAGAGAAGGAAGGGTATCTCAAAAATGTGATGTTTATAGTATGGTATCATGCTAATGGAAACATTCACGAAGAAGAAACCAACTGATGAAATCTTTACGGAGGAGATAAGCTTGAGACATTGGGTTGGTGACTCATTAAATCGTTCGATCATAGAAGTTCTTGATAACGATTTATTACAACAAGATGATATTCATTTCTCAGCACAAGAACAATGTGTATCATCTATGTTAAGTTTGGCCATGGATTGTACTACAAACTTACCTGAGGATAGAATTAACATAAGAAATGTTGTGAGCATACTTACAAAAATTAGAGCAACATATTTGTCTAGTACTAGTGTGATGTGATCTAGATAAGTCATAATTTGTTTAAGTTATTCCTTCAATAGTAAATTGATTGTATATAAGCAATATTATTAATCATTTTAAAACACATTAATCTTTGTACTTATAGTTACATTAAGTTTTCAAAATTGTATTATTAGATCTCCACCGACCCTACAATCTCATATAGCTAGTTGTGGTGAATTTATGGTTTGCATGTAGTGGAGTCACCAATAAAACAATTTTGGAAGTAAAATCACTTAGTAGAAAATGTGAAAATATAACTGGATGTAAGGCTTAATCACACAATTCGTCTGCAGAAGAATTCTAGTAACATGAAGAAGAACACTCAATTGGTTGTCTTGAGACAAAAAGTGAAATGATCCAAAGTAAGCGCAAATAATTAAAGAAAGAAAAAGGCAAATGGAAATGGACCTGATAACTGATAGATTTTATCTTAAGATCAGAAGGTGACAATGGATTCTGAGGATACTTACTCTTCTAGATACTGTAAACATGATAATGACAACCATTTTTGCATTAAACAAAAGGAAAGCTGAAACTGCATTAAAGTAAAATGAAACTCACCAATATAATTATGCTAAAAAACAAAACAAAACAAACTCACCAGGACTACTCTCCAATTTAGTTTTGCTTCATCAAAACATCCCTCAAAAAAACTACTCCTTGTAGAACTCCAGGGGCTCCAGATACTGCATCTGCCAAGTGGTTTCATGAACTCAAACGTTCGAAGTGAATAGGAAAGTCAGAGGGTGACTGGTGAAGGATGAGAAAAGTGAAATTACATTTTTATCCCCAAGACGAGTGTTATATTTATAACATATACTTGGTGTACCCTTTTATTAATGGATTTATAAATTTGAAACTTTGAAATAATTATACTTTTTTTTAATTTAAATGTTTTGATCCATTATATATATTTAATAAAGGAAAGCAATTAACTAGGATAGAATGTTGATCAAAATTTTAAAATAATATATTGGACATATTATCGTGTTATATGGCTTAATAAATTATAAGTACTCATAAAACCTGCTGGCATGACTCAGTGACTCTAACACGATATGAAATTAGAGAATTTAGGTTAAATTTTATTTAGCTTAAGGTCACTAATGGGTCAACATATTAAAGTCATTAAATAAACAGGATGTATTTGGGTATGTACCCCTTATACCATTTAATAAGACAAAATATCAAGTATATTATTTTAAATATTATTTTGATCAAAATTATATATAGTTAATTTTTATTATTTATTAAATGTATTTAATTTGTTGAACTACATATATAAATTAGAAAAGTTAAAATTATTTCAAAGTTTGAAATTAATAAATAGATTAAAATCTAATTGTCTTTTATCATATAATTCGTTTCGCTTACAGATTGAGTGATTAAATGGGTTTATTGGATAACCCATCAATTTAATGGGTTGTGTTTGGATTTAATCCTATGAGACCATAAGTTTAACAAGGCATGTTTGGTTTGGGCAAAAAATTAACGAAAGCTCTTGTATTTTTAAAGAAGGTTGATTGGTAAAAGTATATTCTCCAACATTGGAAAAACATATAGATCTTATGATCTACAAGTTGAATCAAAATTTGGGTCTGTATTATCCTCTGTAAATAATTCTTTACCAATAGTCATTACAAGAACAACTCCCATTAATGAAACAATGAAATATGTTATTATCTCTCACAATGATCTCTCTTCCCTCCAACTTGGAGATCATTTATATAGCATTGTGGCTATCTTCACACACTCTTAGATTCTTCACTACCCTAATCACTGCCTTTGGTTCACTAACAAGTAATGCAAAACAAATTGCCAATTTCTCACTATGAGTTCTGTTATGCCCATTTTCTCGCTCTGCCTAAATGGGCCAGTACAAGCCTTATGAATTTTGAACAGGAGCAAAGGCCCAGAAGGCCCAAGATTGGAACCAGCGGTTGCAGACCCAGCTCGTGAGGCCGTTCAGGTCGCAAGCTCGCAATAGCTCCCAGATCTCCCACACATGCTTCCTGCCAGCGTCGTCAGCTCGTCGAGCTCACGAGGCCGTCCAGGTCGCGAGCTCGTAGAAATCTCTAGACCGCCTAACCTCTTCTCCTGGCCACGTCGACGCCCCGCCAGTGTGCATCACCTGGCTGACCAGAGAGCTTACTCAGGAGATGTCGTGTGTAGCAAGTCGACAAAGTCACCTACTCTCATGATTTCCCGTCAGAGACTGTTTACACCATTACCAAGACACATTTAATGCGACGACTCTGCATTTAATGAAGAGATGACTTTTCCAGGAGCATTAAATGCAGACGTGTGCATGCAAGAAGGAATGATGGTTTCACATTTAAGACAGCATGACTGTGTCAGGATTAGTTGAAATAACCATCACCTGTACTTTATTTTTGATATTTTTTATTGCTTTCTTTGTATCTCTCCCCTCCATATATAAACAGGGGAGACCTTTACTGTAGACAACAAGCTGAAAATACTAGAGAACTGTCACTCTGTCGGATTTACTTCAGAGTGGCCGTGGACGTAGGCGCAGTCGCCGAACCATGTAAAAATCCTTGTGTGTTGCATCCTTCCCCTTCTTACCTCCATTGATTGACTGATTGCATTTATTCTACTGCCATAACCAACATTCCCTCGCCTTAATTGAGCCCCACCAACCTCAAAACTTCATTTATCATTCATTTATCATATACCAATCGCCATAATTGTTCCTTAATTACCTTGTTCGCAGTCTGGGCCCCAAAATCTTTGGGTTGACCGTTTTCGAAAGTCAACATCTTTTGGCGCTAAAAGGAGGGCCCAACAGCAACCTGGTAATCATTCGCCAGTCCATTATTATATAATTGCTCACGTTTGTTTACTATGGCCAGAATCAAGACCACGAGGAATGTTGGAGTGGCAGATGAGCAACCTGAAGTTCTAGAAGACCAGCAGAGCGCCTCACCTTCCAGAGACGAGGTCGCTCAGGAATGACAGCAGCGACAGCGAGCTCTGGAAGACACAGTAAGGGAGTTAACAGCGACGGTCAGAGCGTTGGTAGAAGTCCAAGCCCATACCATGCAAAGGCAGGTGGAGGCCGCACCGTCAGGGAGAGCTCGCCGTCAGCCTTCAGACGAGATCCCAACTCCAGAGGGAGTAGCTGCTAGGGACAGGTCGCTGATGGAAGGATCAGCTCTCTCTTCAAATCTAAACCCGAAGAGAGCCAGGAGACAGAACCAGGAGCGAGAAATCTCACCTCGCCCCAATGATGATAGGGTAAGAATGAACTCCGAGAATGACGGGCCCGTGGAAGGAAGTCGAAGGCAGGAACGAGCTCGTGAGCCCCGTGCAGGTCATGAGCCCGAGCCGCGGGGGGCTCCCAGGCGTGTAGGAGCCCCCAGAGAGGAAAACCGATCTCGTGACCGTCCCTTGGGGGAGCAGGAGAGCACAAGTGAATGAAACCTCAGTTGGCGATCTCTAACTCAAGACCCAATGGTAGAAGAATTATTGCAGAGGGTCCGGCAGTTAGAGGCACGACCTGGAGGCCAAAACAGGGAAGAGCGAGAAAACCGCAGGGCACCATTCACCCGGGAGATCGAGACAGTACCCCTGCCAGCGAAGTTTAAGCTCCCCAATATCTCTCCGTACAATGGCAGGACGGACTCCTACGACCATTTGGACGCCTTCAATGTACAGATGGATCTCCAGACGAACGACCCATTGGTGAAGTGCCGGGTGTTCCTAGCTACCCTAGGGAATACTCCGCCAGCTTGGTTCAAAGGCCTTCCAGCCCGTAGCGTCAGGAGCTGGAGTGAGTGTCAGAAGAAGTTCCTAAATCAATATAAAGCCTTGAGGAAGCAGCTCGCGCCCACCTGTCACCTCGCCACCATCTTCCAGAGGCAAAACGAGTCCCTGAATGACTATATCACTTGATTCAGAGAGGAGGTGAGTAATGTGGAAACCCCCTCGGACGAGAGTATTTTGACAGCCATTTCTGCAGGACTCAGGAAGGATAAAAAGCTATACGAAAGTATCTATAAATCCCCGGTGAAGGATCTAGGAGAGTTTAATGAGAGGGCTGCCAAGGAGATCAGGTGGGAGGAAGCCTTTGGGGCCAAGAAACCCAGTAGCCAGCGAGGCGAAGCTAGCGGTTCCCACTGTGAGAAGAGGAAGAGCCACGATGGGGACAAGCCAGGAGAGTAGAGACATCAGTCTGCCCATGTGATAGCGAAACGAGTTAAACCTGGGCCAAGGAGGGAGCGACCTCGGCATCAGGGTCGATATGAAAGCTACAGCATGCTATCAGACAGGCAGGACAGAATCTTCGCCACGGAAAGAAACAAGGAGAATTTCGGGAAACCACCCCCGACAGGAATGCCCAATCGGCGTCGGGACCCGAAGAAGTACTGTGCCTACCACAACGAGAACGGGCACTGTTGGCAATTAAAAAATGCCATCGAAGAGTTGATAAGGCGAGGCCGCCTAGGAGAGTATGTTGTGCAGCCCGCGGGGAGACGACCTCAATATCAACGACCTCGGGACCAAGACCAACAGCTCGAGCAACAGCAGCCTCAGTGAGCTCCTGAACCCGAGCGCGAGCCCGCGGTAAGGACGATCTTTTCTATTCATGGTGGGTCTCATGTGGCAGGTACCTCGAACAGGTCGCATCGGAAGTACATCAAGGAGGCCAACCATACCCTGCTGGCAGAATACAGAGGAGCTGAGGGACCCACCAAAAAGGCCAAGATGTCCTTGGATAGCATTATGTTCACGGAAGAGGACGTGAAAGGAGTATGTTGGCCTCACAATGATGCAATTGTAATCTGGGCCCAGATCAATAATGTCGAAGTACAGAGAGTAATGATCGACACCGGCAGCTCGGTCAATGTCATGTACAAGGACTGCTATGACCAGATGGGGTTGGATGCTGAGCAATTGATGCCTTCATCGGAACCTCTCTATGGCTTCACAAGAGATGCAGTGATACCGGTGGGCCAGATTAGACTACCTCTCACCCTTGGTGAGCCAGGGCGACAAGCTACAGCCCTTACCGATTTCCTAATTATCAACAGCCCGTCGGCATACAACGTGGTCTTGGGACGACCTTCGATGAACGAGCTGGATATGATCACTTCCACCAGGACACTGACAGTTAAATTCCCCACTCCCAACGGGGTAGGCTGTGTCAGAAGAGAGCAACAGCTGGCCAGGCGATGTTACGAAGACGTAGTGAAGATGGGGGTCCGAGGAAGAAAGGTAAATGTGGTCTCAGGTGGTCAACCTCAGGTAAGTTCTGAAGCAGGGATAAGCACCGACCTCGACCCTCGCGAGGTGGACGCAGATAGGGCCGCGGGACCTATTGAAGAGCTAGAGGACGTGCAGGTCAGCGAAACAGATCCGGAGAGATGTGTGAAAGTGGGGAGGGACCCGCCACCCGAAGTGAAGACTGAGCTCATAAAATTTTTGAAAATGAACCTAGATGTCTTCGTCTGGAATCACGAAGACATGGTGGGGATATATCCTGGTGTTATGTGCCACAGACTGAATCTTGATCCCCAACACAGGCCAGTCCACCAGAAGAGGAGGCCGATGACCCCGGAACGCTGTGCAGCTCTGAGGGAGGAGGTCGAGAAGCTGCTGGCTAACAGGTTCATCAGGGAGGCACGTTATCCTGTTTGGGTCGCAAATCCGGTCCTCGTGAAGAAGAAGAACGGGAAGTGGAGAACGTGCATTGACTTCATCGACCTAAACAAAGTTTGCCCAAAGGATAGCTTTCTGTTGCCCAGGATTGATCAACTGGTAGATGCGACGGCAGGGCACCAACTCTTGAGTTTCATGGACGTCTACTCAGGATACAACCAAATTCCCATGAACCCGGAGGATGAGGAACACACCTCTTTTGTCACTGATAGGGGGCTGTACTGTTACAAGGTGATGCCCTTCGGACTAAAAAATGCAGGAGCGACCTATCAGCGACTGGTCAACACCATGTTCCAGGAGCAGATTGGGAAGACCATGGAGATGTATGTAGATGACATGCTAGTGAAATCCCAGAGAGCAGCAGATCATGTCCGCGACTTGGACGAGATGTTCGGAGTCCTCAGGAATTATCGGATGAAGTTAAACCCCTTGAAGTGTGCCTTTGGGGTAGCATCTGGCAAGTTCCTAGGGTTCATGGTAAATAACAGGGGAATAGAGGCCAATCCAGAGAAAATAAGTGCACTCGTGGAGATTAGATCCCCCTCCAGAATGAAGGAAGTACAGAGCCTAAACGGCCAGGTCGCGGCTCTCAGCCGGTTCATCTCGAAGGCTATTGACAAGTGCATGCCTTTCTTCGAAGCAATAAAGAAGGCCAAGAACTTCGAATGGACTAAGCATTGCGAAGAGGCATTCCAGAAGCTGAATGAATATATAGGCCAGGCACCCCTCCTGTCCAAGCCAAAGGATGGGGAGAAGTTATTCTTATACTTGGATGTATCTGAACATGCTCTGAGTGCAGCCTTGGTGAGAGAAGAAGAGAAGACGCAACTGCCTGTATACTACATCAGTAAAAGGTTGGTTGATGCGGAAACCCGATATTCACAAATGGAGAAGCTCGCATACTGCCTGGTGACCGTCTCGAGAAAGCTGCGTCCTTACTTTCAAGCTCATCAGATAGAGGTCCTCACGCAATACCCTCTCAGACAAGTCCTCCAGAAAGCAGATACTTCAGGAAGGCTCCTCAAGGGAGCCATCGAGCTCGCTCAATTCGATATAGAGTACAGGCCTAGGACAGCAGTCAAGGCCCAAGCACTTGCAGATTTTATTGTTGAGTTTACAGGGCCAATACCAGAGCAGGAGGAGCTAGCAGATAGTCAGACTTGGGAGCTTTATGTGGATGGATCCTCTAATAAGCATGGCTCAGGAGCAAGAGTAATGCTAATCAGCCTTGAAGGTCACAAGATCCTAAGTGCCTTAAGATTCGGTTTCCGGGCGACCAACAATGAGGCCGAGTATGAGGCGTTGCTCGCCGGACTCCGCCTGGCGAAGGAAGTACGAGCTGAGCAAGTAAAGGTCTTCAGTGACTCTCAACTTGTTGTTTGCCATGTCATGGGAGAGTACCAGACCAAGGGACAGAAGATGTCAGAGTACCTCAAGAGGGCTAAGGAGTTACTGGGGGCTTTCAAGGTTGAAGTGAATTAGATCCCCAGGACTCAGAACTCTAATGCAGATGCCCTAACTCGTTTAACGACCTCCCAGGATGCTGATCTCTTAGAGTCTATCCCTGTGGAATTCCTGCTGACCCCAAGCATCGAGGACAAAGAAGTAATGATGTTCATGCTGGTCCAGCCTAGCTCCTGGATGAACTCGTTGTTAGGCTACCTGCAGGAAGGGAAGCTGCCGGAGGACAAGTTAGAAGCTCGCCGTTTGCGAGCTAGAGCAGCCCGATACTGCATTTATGATGACAAGCTATACAAGAAGGGATTCTCAGCCCCTTTGCTACGATGTATAGATGATGAGGACTGTGAGATCGTGCTGAGGGACATACATGCAGGTCACTATGGGAACCACGCGGGAGCCTTGTCCTTAGCTCAGAAAGCCCTCAGACAGGGGTTCTACTGGCCGACTATGAAGCAAGACGCCATTGACCTGGTGAAGAGGTGTGATAAGTGCCAGAGGTTTGCCAAAGTCCCTCGAGCTCCACCAGCCTACCTCCAGCAGATGGTGAGTCCATGACCTTTTGCGATCTAGGGAATGGACCTCATCGGACCTTTACCCACAGCTCGAGGAAACTGTAAGCATGCTGTGGTTGTAGTGGATTACTTCACCAAATGGGTTGAAGTCAAGGAGCTAGCAGAAATCTCCACCATAAAGATAGAGAAGTTTGTGTGGGACAACATCATCTGCAGGTTCGGAATCCCTCAGCAGCTCATGACAGACAATGGGACTCAATTCACCAGCGAACAGTTCATAGACTTCTACAACGAGCTCGGAATCGTGAAAAGCTTCTCAGCTATTGACCATCCTCAGGCCAACGGTCATGTCGAGGCTGTGAATATGATCATCAAGCAGACTTTGAAGACCAAGTTAGAGGCAAGGAAAGGGGCTTGGGCAGATGAGTTGCAGAAAGTCCTTTGGGCATATAGGACCACGGCTCGAAGCTCAACAGGTGAAACCCCATTTTCTATGGTCTACGGAACCGAGGCCATGATCCCAGCGGAATTTGAAGTCACCAGCTAGCGAAGGGCCTCATTCCGACCTGAGGACAACGACCAGCTGCTCGCTGCAAGTTTGGACTTAACCGAGGAAGTGAGGGAAGCAGCTCCATGAGGGTAGCAGTGTACCAGCAGAGAGTTGCCAGGTATTATAATAAGAAAATGCGAGCTCGAAGCTACAAGGCAGGAGACCTCGTTCTCAGGTTAATCCTCCCTAGAGCCCGCAAGGCAAATGATGGATCGCTCGGACCGTACCTCGTCAAGCAGAGTCTGGAGAATAGAGCCTATCACTTGGCCAACATGAATGGATCAGAGTTACCCCGAGCCTGGAATGTTGAGCATTTACGGCCCTATTATACATAACTGTCAGCTTGCTTTAACCTTGTACATGATTTCTTTTGACGATTGTCTGTAAAAGTGCTTTCACTTGTTTTTCTGTTGCACGTGTCACATTTGATGCAGAAAGCATACTGGCTGAACCAGTTAATGTACATGATTAAAGGACAAAGCTAATGAAACTTCTTTTTCTCAAGAAAATGAGCTGCCATCTATTATCATACATGAATTTCTTTGGAAATACCTATGCAAACATTCAAGGAGTCGCTTGTGACCAAAACATTTGCATAAAGTGCTCGCCGAAAATTACATACAGATTATGTGGCAAAGAAATGACTATAACCCTCAGCCGAGGATCCCTTATTGATCAACGCTCAACTTACTTATGTTACCCTCAATAAGAAAATTCGTGCCAGCAAATGTAAAGCTCATTTTCCAGCTCGCAGCCACTATTTCCTGCGACCTACGAATTACTCGTGAGTCTTATGAGGGTGCGATCGTAGCAGATACTCCTCACTTGGGCTACCCTAGGCCGATCTTACGACCCACGAGCTCTCTTCTTATGAGTTCAAATGACCTCTTACCGGCCAACCAACCGCGAACTCGTGAAACTTTGCCCCGCGACCTCGCTGGAGGGGGTAAGGCTACGCCTCTCAAATATAAGGGTGCCCATGAACTCGTGAAACTTTGCCCCGTGACCTCGCGGGAGGGGGTGAGGCTACGCCTCTCAAATATAAGGGTGCCCGCGAACTCGCGAAACTTTGCCCCGCTACCTCGCGGGAGGGGGTAAGGCTATGCCTCTCAAATATAAAGCTGCCCACGAACTCGTGAAACTTTGCCCCGCGACCTCGCTGGAGGGAGCAAGGCCACGCCTCTCAAGTGCAAAGCTGTCTGGCGACCTCGCGGAAAAAGTCACCCACGATGGGGGCTCACCCCTGACCTGCAAGTACTACCACGAGCTAGATTCTCAAGGTTGGGGAAAATGCCACTCTCGAACGCACTCAACGCCAGTGCAGTTTGTAGATTAAGAGAGTGCTAAACACCCCACTAACTGTAAGTTCGTACCTACTCCTTAGGGGTTGCCCAGCTATGTCATTTGCATGATCAGGTACTTTACTCGAATGAGCCATCTGTAAATTCAGACTCTTGCAAGCTAACATATTATTATTATCATAACTGATGGCAGTTAGCGAGCTCGTAAGTTGACACGATTTTCACGATTGTGATTTACTTAGCAAGTTTTAGCATACTTATTATGATGTGTCTATTATTAAAACCTGTTAATTGTTCATCATATAAGCGGACCATGCACATCTACACGTTCCTTACTTGGACAAAATGTTGAAATTTGCAAAGGACTTAATACTATAGTTTCGAGCTATAAGCTCGCTGTTCAAATTTCAATAAAACAATAATGATAATAACAACAAGGAACAAAACAAGTAAATGAAGCTAGAGTGCTCTAGGCACCAGCTGGTGCATCTGATGGAGCTGGAGGATCGACGGGGGCTTCTGTTGGGGGCTCCGACGTGGGGATATGCTCAGGGGCTGGGAGATTAGGAGAGGCTTCTACTGGGAGCTCGGGCACTGGAAGATCGCCAAAAGTTGAAGGTCCCTCGAGGATTTGTTCTGGAGGAGGGACTTGGACAGCAGATGGATCAACTGAAGGAGCAGAAGTTGTCTCAACCTGTTGCGCGCCCTGAGCACTTGCAGCATGCTCCACAAACTCCTGGATCGTTTCAACACCGACTGGCCCAAAGAAAGAGTAATCCAAGTCCGGGTAACGCTCCCACATACTGAACAAGAAAGCCCTCTCGATCTCTTCGCCAAGCCTGTCCTGCTCCTGAGCTAGCTTGGTCTCAAAGCCCGCCTCAGTCTGAACCAACTTCCCCTCTACCCCAGCCAGCTTCTCCTCGACCCCAGCAAACCTCTCTTCGGTTAAGGCTAAGTCCTGTTGTTGCTGTTTTATTTTATTCTCAGCAACCTTTACCTTTTTCTGTGCAACACTTAGCTCACCCTTCACCTGCTTCAGCTCGCTGTGGGCCTTGCTGACTTCAGAGGTAGCAGCTTCCTTGCGAGCAGTTTCTTGTGACAGGGTTGTGTCAGCATCTTGAAGCTTGGCCTTAAGCTCCGCGTTATCCTTCTAGAGGAGGCTGACTTCTTCCTACATTACTTTCTTCTCCTCCTCGAACTGCACCTTGGATACCCTAAAGACCTCCTTCTCACCAAGCTGATCGTCTACCTCCCTCATCAGCTTCACGGTTGCCATACCCAACTGAAAGAGTAAAGAGTTGTTAAAATCTAAGTCGAGAAAAATCAAAGTATAGAGGGGTTGAACCTTACCAACGCCACATGATGAGCTGCAAAAGCTACGAGGTTCTGGCTCGAGAGCTCAGGTTTCTGTAGCTCCGGATCGCACTTCCCCATTACTCCGGGCACGAGCTCTACGAAGCTGTTGAGATACTCCATCTCCTTTGCTGCGTCAGGATGCAGCTCGAAGTCTCCCTGCAACTCTCCTACAAGCCCCGCAGGTCGCACAGGTGCTTCAATGCCCGGCTCCCTACCGATAACAACTGCCCCGAGCTTGCGGACCTCAATAACGCCCTTCTTCTTTGGAGCTGGGGGCTCCGCTATGGCTTTCCCTTTCTTTTTCCTGATAAGGGCCTTAGTCTCCTGCTGCACAGGTGAACCCCCCTCAGCCGAGACCTCAGCCCTCTTCGCTGAGAAAGGACTTTGCCCTCCGGATGGGGCAGCCCGCTTCTAAGGAGTCGCGGCTAACCTGGCCTGAGGAGAAGCAGCTATAGCGGGCTGAGATGTCGCCCTCTATGAGCGATCTGAGGAGGTGTCATCCACTTCCACGACCACAGGCACCTTTGTAAGAGGAACCGACCTAAGAGGGGGAACGGACATCGCGAGCCTTCGCATGTTGTCAAAAGGTATGATACTAGATGTGCTCGGGCTCGAGGACCTTTGAAGAAAAGGCTGCAGATCTAACTCAGACTGTTCGAGAGGAGCAAAGACTGAGCGAACTTCGCAACTTTGTCCTCGTATCCCCAAGTGCTGGATTATGTCCAAAAGGGGACCTGTGGCAGATGGCGCGAGACCCCGTTCTACCAGCTCGCTGTTAGAAGGAAGATAATCGTCGTTTGGCCTCTTGGTCGCCGCGTAAGCGTCCAGAATAGCGAGCTCGTCATCTCTGAGTTTGTACCTGGGAGTAGCAACGCCTGCAAAACAAAAGCAAACTTAAAAAAAAAAAAAAACTATTATCCTAGTGGTTGTATCACTATTTCTGTGAACCGCAGGTTTCTAAGTACCGGGTTCTAGCACGAAGCTTCTATTGTGCAAACCCCCAAGCGAAGTGCATGTGACCAGGACCCAGTTAGACTTATACTCCCCCACATTGGACCTAATGTAGTCTTGGGGCAGATATCCCCTATATAGCGAGGCTTGACGAGGCGTGACGTAGTAAAACCCTTCGTTTCCGGAGATCCCCTTGAAGCTGAAAACACTGCGGAGGATGCGAGGTGTAGGGGGCCTGAGCCCGTGCTTGATGAACGCCACTGCTAAAGTGGTTAGATAAGCATACGCGTTCGGGGTTAATTGGAATGGGGTGAAGCTTCAGGTCGTTCAGAAAGTTCTTAAGGTAGTCGGGGATAGGGAACCTAAACCCGAGCTCCAGATGCTCATGACTAATCGCCACAAAGCCGAGGGAGGATAGGTAACTCGATCGCTGGCCTTGGGGACGTTGGCTTGGCACCCCAAGGGGAAATTGAATTCTCGAGCCCAAGCCTCCAGCATTGAGAGGGTAACGTTCGAAGGTGTATGAGAGAAAGGATGTCGGTCCTCCCTCTCAGCGACCTCCTCCCATCCTGCGACCTCTCCAGTAGACCCGCCAGCCCGTGAGGTCGTAGCCTCGGCTTCACTAGTCCGGCGTCCTGCCTGCCTTCCAGAAGCAGAACCCCTGCCTCGACCAGTACGTGAGCAACCTGACATCTACAGCACAAAAGGAACGACATCAGAACGCTTACAGCATGCTGAGCCTAGCAAGCTACAGAAAAGAGTTCCTAGAGCTGTTGTCCTATGCGTCAGGTCGCACACTTGGCCATCAAAGGCGACGGAGGCCCAAGAACGTGGGTCCGTCAGGTACTACATCTCCCTAAATATTTATGTTGCTAACCCTATATCTATAGGTACCCTACTAGGCAGTATAGGGACATTCTCATCAAAAATCCTAAGCAGCAACAACACATAACAAAGATATGGGACACTTAGGCTGACAGCCAGGTCGCCCTTAGTGAACACAAGTACTCAAACAACAAGCACGACAAATCTCTAAAGGCAAGACAGGCACACAGAGACTCGCAGATACAATACAAACCAGAAACAAATCCTCAAATGACATGAAAAAGCAAAGCAAGGAAAGAATTACCTTGTTCAAGCTGCAAGTGGCTTGCTGAAAATGGCAGTTTATTCCTGAAGCAGCGGAGTCTGAAGAAGAAAATTGGTGAAAAGAGGGGCACTAGTGTCGTATCAGAAAAGCAAAAAATGGAATCGGAAAAGACCTCTGAATTATATAGGCCAGGACGTCCACCCCCAGCCATCCGATCTAACATAAAAACATAACCGTCGAAGATCCAACGGCCCAGCACCAATCTTGGTCGTGTGCTGTCATGCATGTCAGTTACAAGACGTGCGCATTTAATGCGTACGGTCCCGAGGCACATTTGTGGCTCCAACGCCCGTATGGACGCCACGTGTCAACGGTTACAGTACAGAAGTCAAAACGACGCCGGAAAGCTCGCAAATGGGCGCCAGTCATGTGTTTGAATCAGCTCCCAGTCCACAGAACGCACAGAGAGCTGGGGGGCTTGATGTTATGCCTATTTTCTCGCTCTGCCTAAATGGGCCAGTATAAGTCTTATGAATTTTGAACAGGAGCGAAGGCCTAGAAGGCCCAAGATTGGAACCAGCGGTTGCAAACCCAGCTCGTGAGGTCGTTCAGGTCGCAAGCCCGCAACAGCTCCCAGATCTCCCACACATGCTTCCTACCCGCATCGTCAGCTTGTCGAGCTCGCGAGGCCGTCCAGGTCGCGAGCTCACAGAAATCTCCAGACCGCCTAACCTCTTCTCCTGGCCACGTCGACGCCCCGTCAGTGTGCATCACCTGGCTGACCAGAGAGCTTACTTAGGAGATGTCGTGTGTAGCAAGTCGACAAAGTCACCTACTCCCATGATTTCCCGCCAGAGACTGTTTACATCATTACCAAGACACATTTAATGCGACAGCTCTGCATTTAATGAAGAGATGACTTCTCCAGGAGCATTAAATGCAGACGTGTGCATGCAAAAAGGAATTATGGTTTCACATTTAAGGCAGCATGGCTGTATCAGGATTAGTGGAAATAACCATCACCTGTACTTTATTTTTGATATTTTTTATTGCTTTCTTTGTATCTCTCCTCTCCATATATAAACAGAGGAGACCTTTACTGTAGATAACAAGCTGAAAATATTAGAGAACTGTCACTCTGCCGGATTTACTTCAGAGTGACCGTGGACGTAGGCGTAGTCGCCGAACCACGTAAAAATCCTTGTGTGTTGCATCCTTCCCATTCTTACCTCCATTGATTGACTGATTGCATTTATTCTACTGCCATAACCAACATTCCCTCGCCTTCATTGAGCCCCACCAACCTCAAAACTTCATTTATCATTCATTTATCATATACCAATCGCCGTAATTGTTCCTTAATTACCTTATTCGCAGTCTGAGCCCCAGAATCTCTGAGTTGACCGTTTCCAAACGTCAACAAGTTCCAGCCATCTCTTCCTTCTCCTCTTCTTCAACATCTCTTAGCACACAACTCTTGTCGAATTTGTAGCCAAACGTCCTCATCTTGCTTTGCAATCTTGACAATAGCTTGTAGATATCATCCAATAGCTCATACCATCTATCTCCAACTATGAACTTGTGCATTTTACCTTTGTATTCCACAAAACTCCAAGCAGTTGTTTTATGCAGTCAACTTTCTGTCATTGCTTCTCTAATTCTATCGACGTCTTCCCATCTCCTCGCAGAAGCATATATGTTGGAGAGCAAAACATAATTTCCCGAATTATTTGGTTCTAGCTCGAATAACTTGTTTGCACCAAGTTTTCCGAGTCCAGTTCTTTTGTGAATCCTACTGACATTCAAAAGAGAGCCATAAACTCCTCCATGTGGCTCCATTGGCATGCTATCGATCAATCTTTTAGCTTCATCAAGTTGGCCTACTCGACCTAACAAATCAACCGTGCAAGCGTAATGATCTATAGCTGGATTTTCTATTGATTCGAATAGTTTCCAGCCCTCTTCTAATAATCCTGCATGGCTGCAGGCAATCAAAACACCAATATATGTTACACGGTCTGGCTCAACATCTTCATCTCTCATCTGTGACATGAATTCAATAGCTTCTTTTCCATGGCCATGAGCTGCAAACCCTGCAATCAAAGTATTGTATGAAACCACATCCCTTGCATTCATTTCTTGAAAAAATCTCTTCGTATCTATCATGTTTCTGCATTTTAAGTATATGAAAATCAAAGAATTGTACCCTGATCTGATTCTCAGCAAGAAAAGTTATAGCCCAATTGCCTAATTCTAGCATCCCAAGATGTCCACAAGCGGATATAATGCTAACCATAGTCACCTCATCTGGTTTTGCTTCTTTAGCAACAATCATTTTCTTTAAAAGATCGATTGCCATAGCCGATTGTCCATTTTGAGCATACCCAGAAATCATTGACTTCCAAGATACCACATTCCTTTTCGGCATCTTCTCAAAGAGCTCTCTAGCTACACTCAAATCACCAACTCTTGTATACACCGAAATCCTGGCATTCCAAGTAACAACATTCCTATAACCCCCCAACTCATTGAACATTCTTTTTGCACTCTCAATACTCCCACACTTAGCATACATATCAAGCAACGCTGTCTTCAGGAAACAATTCCAACGTATCTATTTCCCCTCAAGCATTTTCATCAACGAGTCTGCAAGACAAGGATCCCCACAAGACGAACACACTGAAACAACAATAACCCAAGTAGTTTCATTAGGTTCAACCCCACCATTGATCATATCATAAAACAACTCCAAATCCTACTCAGCGAAACCATTCTGAGCATAACCAGAAAGCATTGCATTCCAACACACCGCATTCCTCTCTTGCATTGCATCAAAATACCTCCTTGCACTCACCAAATCCTTCATCCTAGTTTACCCCGAAACCATAGCTGTCCAAGGGACAACGTTCCTTTCCTTCATCATATCAAACAACTTAACCACCTCAGTTTCAAAACCCCACTTCCAGTGCTCCAAAATCATCGAATTCCAATCCGCAACAGTTCTATCAGTCATTTCATCAAACACTTTTCTACCTAGCTCCACGGAGCCAATATTCTAAACATCCATGATCACATTGCGCACGTATTGATCCAGAGCATGACCCAATTTCAAAAGGTGGGTATGCAAGTGCAACACCGTTTCAACATGAGCTGCCAAACATTTTATCAATACAGTGTACAAAGAAGCACCAGTAGCCTTGAAGCTGTGACAAGACTGCATATGCTTATAGAGACATAAGACTTCACTATGATAACCCAACCGGGAATAGTACTTAACCATGCAAGTAAAGACATGGGCGTTCGGGTCACACGTGGACTTAAAGATGCCACAAACGTAAGTTGACGGCGCGTTCAGGCGCGTGCAGTGGATGATGAAGAGTGACATATAGTTGTTTTGGTGGTGGAGGGAGTATTGGATGATGTGTGCATGTAGTTGTTTGAGTTGGCTTAGGTTGGCTAATTTACATGCTTTGGTGGCCAAATTTGACATCACTTAAGGTTGACACCAACTTTGGTTTACTTGCATTAACAATATTTCCAATCATTTGTCATCTTGGTAGATTTGTAGTTGTCAACTCCACATGTTTATGTTAATTAATATTATGTACCTAAATATTTTAGTTTCTAATGACCCTTATCAACTGATTTATAACAATACTAATTGACTTACAAGGTTACAATATTGTAAATCGATTCATTTAAGACTAAGTGTACATTTAGTACAGTTTATCTACTGAATAAAAGTATTTTTTTAATGCCTAAATTTCTATTTGATTTTTTTTTTTTTGCATCATTTGATTGTTATCCAAATAGAGCTTTTGGGTAATTAAAAAAGTAAAAAAAATCTAGTTGGACTTTAAAAAAAAAAAAATTAAAATATCTAATATAACCTTATTAATATTATATACTCTTAAAACTATTTAATCATTTTTGGTAAATTTATAATTTAAAATATCTTTTTTAATTGACAATCAAACAATCAACAATTTTTAAAAAAAAAAACTCTATTCATAAAATATTTATTTTTAAAAGATTTAATTTTAAAAGATTTATTTAGAAAGGTTGTACCAAACGAAGCTTAAGCCCAATCAAGAAAGATCCCTTTTGCGGTCAAAGTCAAAATTTTTCATTTTTATTTAAGGTATTTTATAATAAAAATATTAAGTAATACATCACCTCTTAATAGAAATAGTTGAATACTTACCTTGATCTTAAAAAGTTAAAGGGTTCAAGTCTTATTCATTGCCCTTTAAAACACAATGTGTGGGTTATGAACCTCCTCTTAATAGGAGTTGTTCTTTCCCCGATTATGAGAGTAGTTATCTGAAGCACGTTATCAGTGATCCATCTCAACAGTTCTAACAATCTGTTAACCTATGAGCGTCAACGTTCAAAAAGATAGATATATTGGCTAAAATTATGGGTTTAGTGGTAGCTTTTTTGGTGGCTCCAAGAAAATTACTTATCATTTTGTTCTTTCTAGTACATGTTTTAATAGAAAGAAAAACCTTTCCAAACCAAACCAATTTTTTATCAACTGAGCGAGCATCCAGTAACTTAAACCAAATTGAACGAACATCTCAATAACCTTATCAAAGACACAAACTCAAGTCTTTCCTTACTATGAAATTATTAAAAAAAAAATCCAAAAGTAGTGAAAAAATGGCCAAAAAAAAAAGGAAATTAACCTTTTTTTGTCAAAATAAAATTTGATAAGTGTTCATTTTCAATTTACACAATATTTTATGTGAATATAATTTTTTATGTATAATGTTATATATGAAATGTTGTTGGGTTATGAAAATACAAAAAAAAAAAAAAAAGATTGAAATTTTATTTAGGATTAAAAACGAATAATGTTTTATTAAAGATTAAAAAAAGTAAATTTGTCCTTATGTTTTTCCTTCTTATTGAAGAGGTTTTGTTCACATGTACTGAGTAATAATATGTAAATTGTAGAGAAATGGGTGTTTGGTATGTGTCAGGACTGAGGCAGTGGATCCCAGTTCCATAGAAGGTAAGACTTTAAAACCAAAATTGGGTTTGAACCAAAATTGGAACATAAAAACAATGGGACACATTTTTGGTGCTAGTCTTGCTACCCGTTTGCTTGGCTGCCTCACATTTGTGCATGTGTGTGTTTTTTTTGTGTTGTTGAAAGCCCTCACAGATTTGTTCCAAATACAAACTCATCATTATATATTTATATTGCCAAAGCTATAATGTAACCCCAAATCCGAAGTTGTTCGGATGCATTTTAAATAATTATAAAGCACCAAGATTTATATATAATAATGTGTAAATGTTAATTTTATAATCTCCTGTCGAGTGAGAAAAAATAAAACCAATAATAAGGTATATACCAAACATATGATCATCAAAATTTTAATACAGCGAGCAATATATCTAAGACACTATCTATATTTGCAAAAACTTGTACCTTTTTTTGCATTTCGATCAAGTATATGATATTTTTTTACCATATATCTTGTCTTCTCAACTCAAACCACAAATTAATTTAAGTTGAAATTACAAGAAAAATGTCCTAGACAAAGTGAAAATTTGTTTTGTGCCAAAAAGAAAGTTATTTGTTTTTCCGAACAAACAAAGTTCATTCATTTTTTATCCAAACAAAATTTCATTCGGTTTTTAACATGATTTTAGCCCATAAAATATTTTACGCAAAACAAATGTTTCGCCTACATGAAACGTTGCAAATGAAAATATTTCACGTAAATAAAATATTGCATGTAAATGAAATATATATATGAAATATTTAGCAAATTGCAAATGAGCTAAAACTAATTGAATTTCGTTTGAACTAAAATCGAATAACATTTTGTTTTAGGTGAAAAACCATATTTTCTTTCTTGATTACGCTAAACATGAATTTGTTTCCATTAATTAAACCGAACTTCCTATGATGTTTATCGGTGTGTTGGATTATATATACGATAAATAATTAACGAATACTTGAGGGGTTAGAACAACCAACACTTAGTATAACTGATATGATTCTGGTATTATGTTTCTATTTTTTTATTGCCAAACATGTGTAAGATTTAAATTAACATGCGTATGAGGGAATAGTAACTCGATTTTATAATAATCTCACAGATATACTTGTGTGAAAATTAAAACTTGTAATATTAGACTACCTCAATTTCCGTCAACAGATAGAAGGAATATGGATATCATATATAAGAAGATGATGATAAGATGAAATAATGTAGGGATTTAAATTATATGTACTGGACCTACTCTCATAAAGTCCGTATATATATGTTTTTATTACAAAGGCAGATGATGTACTTGTCACTTGAGATAAGCTGTTCGTGGATATTAGTCACTAACACAACAATTGGTGTAATGTTTTCTAATGCAAACAAATCAACCGCATGTTGTGTGTTTGTTTGGACAACAACTTATATCTGAAAAAAGAACATGAAACCAAACACAAACACAAGAAAGTATGTGTAGCTTTTGGCTGTCTGGCTTGCGCAGACCTAATTATCTTGATTAGATTATATTAATAAGCTGCCTAACTCCTTTGATTTGGCACATCTAAGCATTGTTAATTAGTTATCAGCACTCTAATTTTGACTACTTTTAAGAGAATTTAACGCTAATCCCTCGTTGACTTACATTGTGCTTTACTCAATCAATATAGTTTTACAAAATGCCCCGTCTATTTTATTGATCAATCTTAACGATAAATTGAAACACATCAAATTTAGCCGTTTTTAAACAGGAGATAAGTTATGGTAAACAATATCCAATTCCTGAGATTGAAATAAGATATATGTGTGCACACTAATTTAACCATCACATGTTTATATATCGAATTTAAAAATATTGAAATGTAAGGGGCCGTTTGTTTTTATCATTTTTCATTTAATGAGTCTAAATTACACTTATTAAGTGATTTTTATTTATTTTCTTAAATGATCAAACCACTTAAAACTATCCAAAAATCAATAAAAACAAAAAGCTAAAATTTCTGACTTTTAACTGAATGTCAAATTATTTTATAGTTTTTTAAATATATTAGTTTAAATATATCATTTTCAAAATAACATATTTCCAATTTATCTTAGTTATACATTATACAAATTCTTTTTAATGATATTTCTTTTAATGTTATTTTTATTTAAATATATACTAATAGTAATTCAACTTAAGATTATTTTATTTATTTTTATTTAAATATTAAATTTTATTTACTTGATTATAATAATTTATTTATGTTTATATAATTTTTTAAAAACTAATTTACTATAATAATTAATCATATTTTAATTATAAATAAAAATATTGTTAATATACATAAAAGTGTTTTAGTATTTACTAAATAATTTTTTATAATTTTTTATATTATATTAAATGAAGTTACATAATAACTAATAGTAAGAGAATATAAATATCAAATTACTGGTTTTTAGTCAAGTTTAACATTAAAAAACAAATAAAATTACTATATATTCAGATGTAAAAAAAAAAAAAACATGTCATTCATATTTCAAATTTCTGTCACTATTTAGTTTTCAGTTTTTTTTAATACCATTCGATCTTTATATAAAAAAAAAAAAACAAACGATCCCTAAGTTGAGATATATATCTAGTATTACTTATTATTGAAAATAAGTAAAATACATATTCTGAAAATTTGGCATTTTCACTACATTTCTAATATCAATTCCACATCTTATTAATATTAGTTGATAGATTTACAATGTTTCGTCTAGTAGCAATACACAACTTTGCTATACCCTTTAATCTCCAAAGATTCAAGTAGATAAAAAAAATTTGAAAAACACAAAAGAACCCAAAGATTGCATGTGATTAAGCATTTGCTTGTAGATAGCAAAGCATGTTCCAAGTACCAAAAAAATATTAATTATTGTCACTTATCTTTGTTTTGACTAGCCAATCACGTGCAAGAGAAGAGAGAAATCTGATTTGGGTATATCTTTTGGGGTTTTGTTTGATTATAAAACAATTAAATTATAATCGCCATAGAACATAATTAACGATGACATGATTGAAAGAGGTTGCTTTGTGGCCTCATTCACATGCTGTGGGAGTATATTATTAGTGGATACAAAATAGATAGTGACCAGTCTGCAATGCCTTGACCAAATAAGCAATTGTCTACTTGTGATTGTCATTAGTGAGCCATTTAATTTGCATGGCAACAACATATTTTAATTTTATTATTGATGCTAGTGTGAAGGTTGATTTAGACATGATAAGCAGTGGGTCGTGCAAACCATTTTATCTGAATAATATATAATAGATAAATTCGATATAATTTTATATTCAGAAATTTATATTTTAAATATTATTAGTAGAATATTAGTTATATATGTAGGTACAATACCACTAAGGTGTGTTTTTATTGGACCATATTGGATCTTCTTGGATTGTTTTCAACATGCTTGTTTGAGTCATATATATTGCGTCTTTTTAGTTTATGTCAGTTTTTTACAGCTTATTTCGACGGTCTTTTTCTTGAATTATTGTATGTAGTTGTTTAGTGTCAGGGAAAATTCAGGTTGACATGATACATTCAAATTAAAAGTTGACAATATCCATTATGACCCAAATATTATTATGCATTGTGGTAATGTCCTAGTTCGTATAGTTTCTCCTTCTGCGATAATCCAAAAAAAAAAAAATAAATAATATATATATATTTTTTGTTTTAACATATATATATAATGTTTTTATAATTAGTACATTATAATTTTAAAAATTTAAGACGAACCAATCAAATTCATCTATTGTATTTTCTTTCATAAAATAAATTCTCTTTCCTATTTAATTTAAATATAATTGATAAATTTGATTGGTTCGTCCTAACATTAGGAAGTAATAATTATTAAAACACTACATATATAAAGTCGATTTGTTATACAACCCAAAAACATTAACTCAAATGATATGATGGCAACCTTATTATATTTTTACACCACATCATCCAATGGTTTATATAATAAAATCAAATCACCCATCATGGTATTTTATTTAATTTTAGTTTATATAGTATTACTAGTCAAATAATGCTCATATAATTACAATTTCTGCGAGTCGTATTTGTCTTTTAACACATTTTTTATCTATAAGATAAAAGTTTTATACTTTATTCTTTGAAGTCTTTTGTATATATTTACCGATGGGTAAGTAAGGATAAAGTTCTTCATAGTGTTGTGCGAATATAAATATCACTCAATTATGTGAATAAATACATATTCTTAAAATTTAAATATAATCTATAATCTTATAAGGAAAGTGAAATGATATCTCAATATATTTATTAGATACGACTTTCTTTTAATCTAAAAAAGTCTTTTTCCTTTACGTTTCATAGAAAATACTCATCAAAATATATCTATATCCTTGAAAACACACAACTTAGAGTCCTTAATTAGGATTGTTGTGTTTCTTGTTTTGAAGCTATGACTAAAATTAAATATCCCAACTGTTTTTTTTTTTTTTTCTTTTGTCTTTTTTTTTTTTTTTATTTGTTGTCATTCCAACCCACTTTTGCGTTCACAAGTTTCATTGAACATTAAATAATCTCAACCACATTGGTTGAAAAAAGATGGCAAAATTATATGTACTCCAAAAGTACTGAACACACTTTGGTAGGTACATTTGAGAAAGTGTACGCAACCAATAATAGATATAAAAACACTAACTTCAACTTTAAGATGAATATCAAGATTTGTTTTTTTTTTTATTTTAAATCAAGATATTTATGTAAAGCTATATGTAAAGCTATTTATGATTAGTAATATCAATGCTTCTTTACAATTATTAGTACATATACTATAACTAATTATTAATCATTTTTTTTTTTTTGAAAGTTTGTTGACAACATTGTTGATTTGTTTCTTGGAAACAAGTTAATTTTTGTCAATTAACATTGTCTTTAATTTATACAAATCTAGATATAACATTTTGATTGATACTTTAATGAGATTAATGATAATCACTATATGAAATAATACAGGATTATATATGTTGTAATCATATACGTTATTTTTCATAAAATTATTTTAAAATTGACAAAACAATCCCAAATTTAGTATTTCAATCAAAAAATAATCCCAAATTTAGCAATCCAAAATTTAGTATTATTCTTAAAAAAGATTCCCAAATTTAGTATTTGTGATCATAGAGTAATGAATTATTTTTAAAAGGAAACAATTATCATAAAAATATGTTGATTACATTTGGGGCCATAATTATCATGTTTAAGTCAAGAAAATGCATCATCCACTACATGTTAATGCACTCAATACACTTACAAATATGGACTACCAATCATCATGCGTTGAATTTATACAGACTACAGCTATGCATTCACAGAAACATTCAATTATTGCACCAAATTTGCTCAACGAAAAAATACCTTTCAAAAAATAAATAATTTTCTCTCTTTTCTTGCTTGCACCTGCAAATAAATGATTTCCCTCCAAATAATTTGATAATATATATGCACCATGGATTGATAAGTTGGTTTTGGATATGATATCCAATCTTCTATATAATGCTTTCTTATTAATAAATTCCCATTCATTTTTTTAATAACTCGATAATATGTTCGAAAAGTGATACATTTGTAATTAGCACATATTATAGAGCTTCTCATCCAAAATTTTATTATTTTATTTTATTTTTTAAGAGCCTTCCCATCCAACTTAATGGTAGGATAATATCACAAATTTAAATATGTACATTAAAACATATTTAAACTTTTTTCTGCACAATAAATACAATGACTTCTCTATTTAACCTTTTTTCTAAATAAAACATAATTCACCTCCTTTATTACAATAATTTCAATAAAGTCTTTTCCTATTACAACATAATGAGAAGCCAAACAAAATAAAGAACACAATTTGTCAAACGGATAATAACGCAGGCTATTAAGATTTTATATACATATTCTACCACTAAAATCATACCATATATATAATTCTACATACTTTATATCTCTGCTATTCCAAACAATGCTACAGTATCGAACTTATTTTATTTTATTTTATATCTTTCTAAATTTAATATATTTATATCTCTACTGTTTCAAGCGACACAATCCAACCTTTTTATTTCGATTTATATTAATCATATAATATAGAAATCACATGTCTATATACTTCATATTTCTACTGTTCCATGCAAATGCGATTATATCTAACTCTTTTTATTTCGGTTTGTATTTTTCTAAATTCATGCACAATAATTTTAAATCATTACGAAATTATCCCATTAAAGACATTTTTCCTATTACATCTCTCATGTAAGAAACCAGACAAAACAAAGAAGAAAAAAGTGTTATATAGAACTAAATAGAAGACAGTAACACACACACACCAAACATAAAAAGTCGAATCCCGAAGTTCTCGGGTGTTTTATTTATTTATTTTATTTCATTGTGATGATCAAGCAAAACACGCTAAAAACTCAAACCCACTTTCAAGTTTCACTCGACTTTCAATGAGTTGATTTGAGGCGCCAAAAAAGTGACCCAAAAAAAAACCCCAGTTAAAAAAAAAAAAAAGGAATAAAATATGAGACATAACCGGTCCATTTCATTACATATATGAGAAAATGAGCCCCACTATGCCAAGAAAAGACTTTTGTTTCTGTTTCCCATCTTACTCTCCATCTGTTCTTTTCAAGTTTTAATATCCTTCTACTTGTTAGATTTTCTTTTACATTTCTTTTTAAATTTTTAATTATTTGTTTTATATGAATATATATATGTATTTGTATGTGTATGTGTTTGATGAGTGTGAAATGGAGATGGGGATGGAAAAAAGGGTGAAACTTGAAATGGGGTCGTGGGGATTGTTGTAAAGTTTGAATCTTTTTGATTTTTGGTTTGTTCAAAGTGGTTTCTATTTTTGGAAGTGAAATGGGGTTGTGGAGATTGTTGTAAAGTTTGAATCTTTTTGATTGGTTTTGATTTTTGATTCTTCGAAGTGTTCGCTTTTTGGTAGTGGAAATGGGTGAAATGAGAGGGAGACTTGAGTTGAAGAAAGAGCTGACTCAAATAAGGAAAGCAGCCCGGGTTCTGCGTGATCCGGGGACAACTTCTTCGTGGAAGTCTCCATTGAGTTCCTCCAGATCTATAGCTGCAGCCATTGCAGCCTCTGGTTCTGGTTCGGGTTCGGGTTCGGCTTGGAAGAGTAGGAGGCGGGTGGGGGAGGATGAGAATAGCAATGTTAATGTTCATGGGAATGTGAATGGGGTTGGGAGAGAGAAGAAGGTGTTTTTGTATAATTGGAAGAGTCAAAAATCTTCAAGTGAGACAAGTGCAAATGCAATGGCAAGACACGGAGATGAGGATTTTGATGATGGTGATGATGATGAGGGGGGTTCTTCATCACTTCTTGAGAGTTTTGATGACAGCTTGAGTGATGCTAGAAATGGCGGGGATTCGAAGAGTGACACATATTTGGGTGACACTAGGTCTGCTTCCAAGATTTTCAGGTGTGGAGATGCAAATCTTGTGTCATTGGCTACTCCTACAATGAAGAGAGCACTTGGAGGAGGAGGAGGAGCTGCGAAGAGGAAAAGTAAGATTACTAAATCCAATACTCATTTAGATTATTTATCTAGATATCAACAAAAACAAATTGTTCTTGCTAGGAACTCTAGGAATCCTAATTTGAGATTAAGAGATGGTGGTCATGCTTCAATGGCATTAGGTTTAGGGAGGGATGATTCTGTTGAGCAATCAGATGATACTGAGGATTATTGTAATTCGGAAGATTTACGCAAATATTCGGGGGCTTCCCCGTTGCTTTCGAAACTTAAGAATAAGAATTGGCCACATTCGTCGTCTAAAATGTTGAGAAATAGGATAAAAGAGGATTCGTCTTATACTTATAGCACACCTGCATTGTCGACTAGTTCTTATAATAGGTATGTTAATCATAATCCAAGTACTGTTGGATCTTGGGATGCTACGACAGCATCGTTGAATGATAATGATGATGATGATGTGGATGATCATTTGGATTTGGCTGGTCGTCAAGGATGTGGGATTCCTTGTTATTGGTCGAAGAGGACGCCGAAACATAGAGGGGTATGTGGGAGTTGTTACTCTCCTTCCCTTTCGGATACTTTGAGGAGGAAAGGAAGTAGCATTTTGTGTGGGGGTCAGACGATGTATCATGGAAGGAGACGTTTGTCTTCCACTTCCCATAAGCGGAGAATGACTTCGAGAAGTGCACAAGGTATTCTTCCTTTACTTTCTAATAGCGGTGATGGGAGAGCAGGGTCATCTATAGGAACTGGACGTAGTGATGACGAGCTTTCTACTAACTTTGGGGAGCTTGATTTGGAGGCACTAAGTAGATTGGATGGACGGAGGTGGTCATCGAGCTGTAGGAGTCAAGATGGGTTAGAGATTGTGGCTCTTAATGGAGAAGGAGAAGAGGAAGGCACGATGGAAAATATTAAGAGTTTGAGCCAGAAATATAAGCCTATGTTTTTTGATGAATTGATTGGGCAGCATATTGTGGTTCAATCACTTGTTAATGCCATTTCAAGGGGAAGGATAGCGCCAGTTTACCTATTCCAAGGTCCCCGAGGGACAGGTAAAACATCAACAGCGAAGATCTTTGCTGCAGCTTTGAACTGTCAGGCTACCAAAGAAATGAAGCCATGTGGGTATTGTAGAGAATGCACCGATTTCATCTCTGGCAAAAACAGGGAGTTTTGGGGAGTTGATAGCACCAATAAAAAGGGAATTGACAAGATAAGGTACTTGTTGAAAACCCTGTCTGTGGGGCCTGCATCAGCCACTTCTCGATACAAGGTTTTCGTTATTGATGAGTGTCACTTGTTGCCCTCCAAGACATGGCTGGCTTTTCTCAAATTTCTTGAAGAACCACCACAGCAAGTTGTGTTCATATTCGTTACAACTGATATTGACAATGTGCCCCGTACCATTCAATCACGGTGTCAGAAATACCTTTTCAACAAAATCAAAGAAGGTGACATTGTAACCAGGTTGAGGAAGATTTCTGCTGATGAGAATCTGGATGTTGAAGTGGATGCATTAGATTTGATAGCTTTGAATGCGGATGGATCTCTTCGAGATGCAGAAACTATGTTAGACCAGCTGAGTTTGCTGGGGAAAAGAATCACAACATCTCTTGTAAATGAACTTGTAAGTTTTCTTAACAATGCTTCTTTTGGCCTTTTTTTTTTTTTTTTTTTTTCTCGGTTCAAGTGTTTGACTCGTGCAAGTTTGTGACTGGGAAAAAAATCAATGTAGCTATTTAGTAAAGAAAACATAAAGCAACTCAATGCATGTAAATGTTTGTTTGATAATACTTTAGTTGTACATTTAAATTGTTCATACTTATTAATGTGATTTGCTGTCTCCTTTGTAGGTTGGGGTTGTTTCAGATGAGAAATTACTGGAACTTCTGGAATTAGCAATGTCATCGGACACTGCTGAAACAGTAAAAAGAGCCCGAGAGTTGATGGACTCTGGAGTTGATCCGATGGTTTTGATGTCTCAGCTGGCCAGCCTTATAATGGATATCATTGCTGGCACATACAGCATTGGTGGACGGAGATGTGAGTGTCACTCCCTTCACTCTTTTACTTTTCTTCCCTAGGAATATTTGCTATGGGTGGCAAATTCATTCATTAATCAGATTTCTCTCTGTCATTGAGATGGTATTTAACATGCTTCTGTTAAGGTGATATGGAGCACCATGAACTGTGCGATAATATTAATGTCATAAGTAGATAATATGCTCTGTTTTTCAAATAAATAGTGAGAGAAATGTTCAACTCTATTAATGTTGCTTAGAGTGTATACAGTAGACATGTAATGTTTATGGAGCCACCAAATGATCTATTAGTTCTTCTAAAGACAATGTTGTTAAGCATCTATGATCATAATTCATGAGTTCTAAGTTTCAAAAATTTGGTAGAAGATAGATTTTCGGTCAGCGAGTACTTGTCATGGATTTGCAGTTTACTCAAAGTTGATCAACATTGTATTCAGAACGTAGGAATGTTGGTTGCGACTGCTTACATAAATAAATCCACTAATACCACCCTAACATCAATTTTTTCTTGAAGTTTGGTTACATGAAGATGCATTTCATACTAGTGTTATGCATTGGCTCATGCTATTATGGCAATGTTTCTTCTTGATTTTTGTTTCTTTGTGGTTTCCAATGTCCAAAAGGTTCTTATCCTCTACAGTATATACCTCTAGCTTCTTAGTAATATTCCATTAGTGAATAACAGAGATAAATAGAGTGATCTCCCCTTGCTTTTGTGTTTTCTTTTGGTACCTCTTAAGTTTTCTAATATTTATTGTATAGTTTTTGAAATTACTAGTTAATGAATACTTGATAAAGTTGTGATATTTATGATTGGCATCACTTTTCAGTGAATGAAGCAGAATTAGAGAGATTAAAGCATGCTCTGAAGCTTCTTTCAGAGGCTGAGAAACAGCTAAGGGTTTCAAGTGAACGGTCAACATGGTTCACCGCAACTTTACTGCAGCTCGGTTCAGTGCCTTCACCAGAACTTACACTGTCAGGTAGTAGTAGGAGACAGAGCTCAAAGACAACAGAGGAAGATCCATCAAGTACTTCAAGAGAAGCTACTGTTTACAAGCGGAACTCAGGTGCTCAATACATGCATCAGAATTCGGCTTCTCCTGCTTCCTTACGTGAAGCAGTAAATGGAAATTCCAGCCATCAAATAGAATTATTAGCACGAATTGATGGCTATAGTTCTCATTCCAAGCCCTCACATTCACGGTTGAAGGATGTTGCTGCCATGACTGCCTCACACGATAATAACATGGTTGGAAATATGATTATTACATGCCAAAATTCAGACAAGCTGGGTGTTATCTGGGCAAAGTGTATTGAAAAGTGCCACTCCAAAACGCTGAAACAGCTACTCTGGGTGCATGGAAAGCTTTGGTCTATATCTGAATTTGAAGGTAGCCAAAGTTTTCTAGTCAAGTTTGTGGTTTCTCTCCTTTCTTTGTCAAGTGAAAATCCTTATTTTCTACGTTTGCTTCTGATAGTGTAGTTTCAAAATACCATTTACAATGAGACACCATCCTCCTGTCTGTCTCTATATCTCTCTTTGTGCCTTAATTCTGCAACTGTAATATAATCCTCTTTGCAGGTGTTTTAATTGCCTACATCGCATTTGGTGATGGAGATATTAAGTCTAGAGCAGAAAGGTTTTTGAGCAGTATCACCAACTCAATTGAAACAGTCCTAAGACGTAATGTAGAGGTTAGAATAGTTCTCTTGTCAGATGGCGAGGCTTCTGTGAACCGTGGAAATGTGAATGAACCATCCAAAGGCCTGAAGCAAACGGAAACAACTGCAGTTGACAGGGAAAGAAAGGCAGATATCTTAAATCCCAACAATAATTATTCTGATTCAGACTCACTGCAGCTGCCCCAGAAAGCATCCAAAGGAAGTTTTAATGACTTGGATGGCAAGCTTATAGGAGCAGAAGATTATTCCAATTCTTCCCCATTTCGGGCTGGAATTCAATCTGCTGGTGGATCATTGGAGTTGCTGGCTGAAGGCAGTTCCGATATTGGTGGTACAAAAGAGGGGAGGCAAGCAATTCCAATGCAGAGAATAGAATCAATTATACGTGAGCAGAAATTAGAAACTGCTTGGTTACAGGCTGCAGAGAAAGGCACCCCTGGATCATTAAATCAGTTGAGACCTGAGAAGAATCAAGTGCTGCCTCAGGACGGTATCTGTCATCAAAATCGTATAGATTCTATGCTTTCATCTGGATTGTCATCTCAGAATTGGGAAGATGAGCTACACCAGGAACTCAAAGCTTTGAAGCTTAACGATGAGAGATTTCAGAAGGACCAGAACAGTAAAAAGGGTGATCATTTTCCTATGTCGCCAAGCTTACTGCATGATACCAGCTTTATGGCCAATTTCAGCAAAGAGAATCTGTGAGTCTTCCCTGATCACTCTACAATTATACATGATTGTTTCCTGCGAACTCTATCAACTCCTTAGTACAACTCAATTGCAAAAACTAACTAGAACTTCTTAAAACAATTAGCCATTTCTTGAAATCTATTGAACCATGCACTAGCTCATTCATATATCTTAAAAACATCCTGGTATTGTATTTACAGAAGCTCACAGAAAACTGGTTTGGTTCAAGATTCATAGGCTTTGTATCTGTCTGCTCTATAAATTAGTGATCTGAGTATTTTTATCTGAAATAAACAACAATAAGAGTGTAATAACTATGAAGAGAGAACATTTATGTTGTCTGAGTATTGAACATATTCTTAATTCTTCATTGTGGCTCTTTTCTTCATCCTACTCAACATTTTGTATACCACTTAAGCAAAATGTTGTTTTCTCAGGGCGGGGTATGAATCAGGGTCAGCCACTGGAGGTTGCAGTGGACTTTTCTGTTGGAATAACACAAGGCCTCATAAGAAGGGGAAGGTAAGTTATTGGTACATTCCTTTCTTTCTTTCGAGAATTTCGGATAAGTTAAGAATGTTTGATTTCCGTTTCCGGATAGGTCAAAGGTACCCCTGTTCGTTCACGCAAAGGAGGACAGTTTGCATTGTTTGGTAAATGCGTGAAGGCAAAGAAAAGTGACAGCAGAACTAAGAAGATAAATGGGAAGCTTCACTAGTTTTTTTTTTTTTTGTGGAAGAAGCTTCACTAGTTTGGAGATTATGCTTTTTGTTTCTTTTATAACTTCTCTTCTCCATTTTTTTTTTTTTTTGTATTTATATTCCTGTTAAATCCATTCTTCAACAATATGAGTTCAGAGAAAGTAAAATATATATATATATATATGTTCAATGATATGTTTGTGGTTGGACTGTGGCATTTGCTTAGCTCCAGCCAAATTTTATGTCATGATCATGATTCATGAATAAAAGAAATCAAGGACAGTAAGTTGAATACAATTGCACTCTCCTTTATTTTTATGTCCCCTTCTTTTCTTTTGACTCATTCAGAAGATATTGGATTGAAGATTCACCTCTCAAATGTCATTCTTTCTTTTGGATTGCAATCAACATTTTGCAATTTTGTTTGAAGAAATGGTTATATACTCAAGACTCTATAAAGAAAGGAAAACTGTTAATGACAAACCTGTTCATTTTAGATGAACTGATGTGGTAAACCAATCTAGAAGACCTCTATTGATATGATTGCTTTATTGTTGTTGTCAAATGAAAAGCTGCATGAATCAAGTTACTAGTCCAACCCTTAAATCTGGATGTAAGAAATCTCACCAAAGAAGTTAATCGATATCCACCATTGATCTCATTATGACAATGATTGTGATTGGTATATAATTTGAACATGAATCTGAACAATTTAGTACTATTTAGTTCCTAGTGATAAAACTGTTACGTGGTCAGATATATTAACACTCGATATAATTCAAATCAGTAGGGTATACAGATCTTAATTTCAAATCATTGAGAACTGAGACCAATATGGGAACCCAGATCTACCCACCATGATGGATGCCTTGATAGAAGCTGTTGAATGGTTGTAGAGTTTGACTTACCAAAAAGAAGCAAGAACAATAATGAAGATAAGAAACGAAAAAAAAAAAAAAGTGTATCTGCAATGATTTGTAAAGAGTGCAAGAATTGACAGCTGAGAATGAATTTGCATTATTATTCAAAGCTTTTACATGGTCTTTCTCTCCTTTTTCCCCTTCATTAAGGGAGAAAGTTATTGAACAGTTGTATGCCAACATGAGGCCTACCATATCAAATCATCCCATCCCTTTGGCAGCATTCAAGTACAGAAGACCTTCTAATTTATGTATATAAAAAAATTAAAAAAAAAATTGTTACATAATTTTTCTAGTCAAGTAGGTCAAATTGACTAGAACGTTGATCATAGAAAATGAATGCATAACTTTCTATTCAAGTATGTCAAACAGACTGGAATGTCGATGAAATAGAAAATGAAACGAAATGTAATGCATTATGGATATCAAATTCATTCCTCGCTCATACTCAATATTCTCTCTGCGAGTAACAAATCATCAGGGGTTGTAACCTGCCATACAGAAAAATCAACAAGGTGACCACAATTCATCTAGGATCAGAATAATTTCTGACAGGCATTAAGCATATGAAGATTAGGTTGTGGAAGCTAATTTATTGCAGGCAAATCCAATTGACCATATTCATGATTCATGAGCCATTTTTCATGAAGGATTTAAGAAAAGAATTTGACTAACCTTGATGTTGGTATAAGATCCTTCAGTGATGTATACAGGATGTTTAAGGTGCTCCACAATTGACACATCATCGGTAACTTCAAGACCTTCCCTGTAGATAAGTACATATCCTACGAACTTATTTTCTGTTGGTTTAGGATTTGATTATGAACAGAGATAGAGTCTTTAAGAGTTCATATCAAGTCAGCCTTAATATTATTTCTAGCAAAGAGACTTGATAGAAAAAAGTGGTGTCAGCAGATTTAAAGGAAAATGGAGAATTAATAAGTACCTATTAACAAGCTCAAAACCTTTTTTAAGCAACTCAGGCTTAATAACCTGTAACAGAAAGATATATTCAAAATTAAGAAATATATATACATATCTAATATGTTCAATTATAAAAGAGTACATATTTTGATTATGTACAATTTTTTTGTTTTTTTGTTTTTTTTTGAATGGCAAACCTGAGGGGTGTGCATTTCCCAAAGTGTCTTCCGATCCAGGGTTCTCACAACAAAAGATTCGCTGTTTGCCTGCACCATTTTAAGAAATTGATTTCCAAATTTATAAAGTTAATGAACTGAGAGACTTTACAAATGACATGGTACTATCGATAGGCTATATATTACGTGTGATATGAGGTCAATTTAAATGAAAATATATTAAGTGTGAAAGACAGACCAGTAGCAAGAGGTTATGAACAGTGGCCTACTTGAAGAAAAACAGAGTTTAACAATGCAATATGCTGACTCGATTTGATATGTACATATACAACTGTCACTGATTTCAGAAACCATTTGCTTCGACCAATGGGATTGCCAACTGGACATGTGAGTACAAGAAACAGGATGAGATTATTTATTAAATGGAAAAAGAAAGCCATATGCAAAGATTAATATGTACCTCTTTAATTGTAGCTTTAGCAGGAACACCGAGTACAGCTGCTCCTACTCTCCAACCATCTTTAAGAACCTAACCATGAGCAGTAGATGAACAATATAATTAGGGAGTCATATGTAGGGAGAACAAAGATAACATAGTAAGGTCTAAGTCCCTCAAAATTAATAAAGAAAATGAAAAGAAGTTTGATTCCTAAGTTATTCTGAGAAATTTTTATGAACTCCTCAAAGACATGGGACACACGTGTGCATTAAATCCCACAAACCAGCAATGACATGTTTAAGCCCTTTTTCGTAGGTAAACAAATATTAAGTGTTTCAAAGCTACTTCCATTCATCACATGAAATCTCATTTCTTAATATGTTAATGCTCCTATCAAGTTACAAACTCTTGTCATGGAAAGACACTCTGTTGAACAGAAATATGAGTTATGCTGGGGAACAGCAAGCACTAGTCACTGAGACCAACTTCTGAAGTAGAATATATATTTACGAAAATCCCAGATACAATATGGTTTTGTACCAGTCAAACGATCATGAGCACTTTCATGTCTTCCACTAAACACTACACCCTACACAGCCACTAGAACTCAAGCCAAACTTTTGACACTGCTTGATTAATCACTGTCACACAAGGACTACAAGATATAATTTTTACCCACACTGGTTATGTGTTATGATCCAATTCTCCACAGATATTAGCATGAAGTCCAATAACCATAACCTTTTTCATTTTTAAGTAATTGTAAATGCACCAAAGTAATTATCAATGTATATAAAACAAGCAAATCAAGAAACAACTCAAGCACATAGAAAAAAATATTCCAACCGATACCTTTTCAACATCTTCAGTTGATACCAAAGGTCTTGCGGAATCATGGATGCAAACAAGGTCAGAATTTAAATCAACTGCCTGGAAAAAAAAGTAGCATATAACGGTTTAAACAAATGTTATTATCATCAAGGACATTGTTACATAAACCTGCCACCAGCAGCAAAGCAAAACATCAAACAACAAAATAAACTACTAAAGGTACAGTGACACAATAAACAGCAAACAAAGAGAGCATCAGAAATCTTGGTAAATGATCAGACTGAGTAAACCAATGAAAGTATCTAATCAAAATGTCATATGCTTCATGCATAACAAGTATATTGAAAGTCTACCTACCAAATGACATTTACTATAAATAAAATAAACAGAAATGAAGACTTGTCAACTGCTGGTTAGAAGAATTATCATTCCCCAACCCCAGTCAATAAAATATAAGAAAGTTTCAGCAGACTCTACAACAGTGAGCTGACACAGGAGAATCAAACGAGCAACAAATTGTAATAATTCAATAATATAGTTTTTCTTGGTCTCAAAGCACTCTGCACACCTGAAGTCCACTGTATACTGAATCTTGCCTCTCCTTCCCAGGTAATGAGAATTTAAGGTCCACATTGATATTCTCTTGGGTGTCTGAAACATTACCAAATAATTAGTTTGACTATTACCTGTAGCACTAATACATGCTACAGAAAGAAAACCAAAGTTGTGTTCACATCTATGAGAGAGAGGGGGGAAAAAGGGAGGGGCGGAGACAAAGACACAGAGAGAGAGAGAGAGAGAGAGAGAGAGCAAAAGCTAAAACCTTCAAAGATATCCTTGTAGGATGGATCACAAACTACAACAATTTCCTTCACTTCAGTCATGCGAGAGAAAGTGTAGAAGCTGGACAAAAAAGCATATTATTACTTTTCAGATTAAAGTGACTTTCTGTACCAACTAACTGAAAGCTCAACTATCATAATTTAAGCCATCCTAATGTTTGCTTCAAGTTCCAAACATGACAGTTAATGAATCCCGCACAGGTTACCACTACACGAGTGAATCAGATTAGTCAAAATAGTTTTGTTTCTTGATCAAAACCAGAACTCACTGTTCCCAGCAAACACACCTCTGCATTGCATTTGAGTCATTTGACTCTTCAGGCCAATTATAACCTATGATACATTGCATGTCAGCCATGTGGTATAAATCAATATTGCATATTGTGAATGTTATACCTAAAAGTCATCAGGAAGCAACATCATATTTTATCAGATTCTAATCAAACCATATCTTCCAAATGAGACTTTGTGGACCATGCGTGACATTGTTTCTATGGATGGTAGCCTATGTTAACTGTTATGGCTGATGGATATAAGGTATTCAAGACTCACAAGTGCTTTGGAAAGACTTAAAGCTACCATGAACAGTTGCATGATACCATAAATTTGGAACAAGTTATAACCGCTTACCTATACAATGCAATTGGTTGGCCCAAAAGTGGTAGATACTGCTTTGGCATGCTCGCCTATTCGGACAAACATAAGAAAACCATCATCTGAAAGAAGAAAATAAAGAACTACAAATAATGAAGAAAATGAGAAATCTATGCATATAACATATGACCACCTGCAAGTACATACACAGATATACAAATTTATACATGCTGAAACTGAAAGTGCACGCCTCTTGATATAAACAGCATAACAAAATGTCATTACATATAACTCTGATAGAAGGAATAAAGAATCAATACAGAGTAGAATACAATTGCTTATCAAGTAAGGTTGCATCAAAGCTACATGAACTGCACCGGGCGATAACTTTACAAAAGTGTCACAATGTTAGAATTTGTTCAAATTGCACCCAACTGAGAACAGTTACTGGATAGTTTATTCCTCATTGCAGCTGAAAACCATCTAGATCCTATCCAATTGAACTACGAATTTGCAAAACAACTACAATATAAACTCTAAACGACTCAAAAGGAAAACCATTGATCACATGTAACTTTTTTTTTCCCCAAAGAAATTTTGACTCACAAAACAAACAGTACTAATGAGTTCTGACTACCAAAGACCAATTAGATAATCGTTGAACATTGAAATAGAGCATTGTCTTTCACAATGTGATACTAAATGAACCGAAACAGGATGCTAAACATCAAATGCTACACTCCTATTAAAATAATAATAATAATAAATAATAAAACATCAAATGCTACACTGAATGCTAATATGCCCTATACTTCAACTGGAACAGCAATAAAAGTTCAAACAATTAGAGACTTACACCCATTCTTTTGCCCTTCCCTCCAGCCAGAAGAATAACTGATACGCTATTCTCCTTCACAACTACAGAACTCTGCCATACAAGAACAGTAGAACACAATATCAGTAACTGATGAGGCAAAAAAAACAAAATGACTTTGAATCAACCCCATTTGGCCATTTACACTATTAAACCAAACCCACATACAATATAAGCATATAATTGAAATATAGCCACTCAAAAACAACAATTGCCACTTACATTATCAACTTCTGCAGAGCAACTAATCTTTGTTGTGGCAATTCTAGCCTTCCTTGTCAAGTGAAAGACATGATTTTTATGGCCTGAACAGCACCAAAATCAATAAAAACCAACACTTAACATACATGAGTACAAACAAAACAATTGCTCATTGAACGCTATCTAACAACATCAAAATTACCTCTTCCGGGGAGAGTTTGATGGCTATGTGGAAACAGACAAGGAGAAGAACGTGAAGTAAAGTTGAGGTTCAGTTGAAGAAGCCCCATGTCTGTGTTTTTGTCACTTCCGCTCACACACAAAGACGAGATTTTTGGAGAGACTATGTACGAAACGATGAAGAGAGAATTTAGGAGTGGCTGATTCTTGTTGTCAAAATTAGGACAAGACAGAAAGGTCATGTGTAAGTAAGCTGCCATAATTTAAGCTGCCATCCAAATTATGATTGACCATAAATGCTGTTTACAATATTAATTACTGAAACCAATAATATTAATGATTTTTATTTTCACATATTTAGTCCCACAAATAAATATAAGTGTAGAGGATATATCATTGAATCCAAACCTTATATTATTTATAAAGGTATATTTCTTATACACATCGATAAATTTTAAAAAATTCTAAACGTGTCTAGTATTAATACAATAAATAACTAAAATTAGTATTTTTAATCATTTAAAAATTATGACGTGTCTTGCACCACATCTTGGGCTGGTTTGGCTGGTTTGTGTTCGTAGACTTTTCTCACTGCATTTTAGGCTGGTTTTGTAAGTTTCTGCTAGGATGGGAGAGTTAAAATTCTCTCAAGGCCCATCCTAGCACAAAGTTACGAAACTAGCCCACAATGTACTGAAAAGTCCACGAACACAAACCAGCCCAAAATGCTGTGCAAAGTCCACGAACACAAACCAGCCACATCCCCACAACAAACTAACAAGGAAACAAGAAATCAATCAGCAAAGCAGCCACAATTTGAGTCTTGACAAGGGCAGCTGAGTTTTATTCGTTGCAGAAAACAGAATGGGGCACACAGGAGAGTTCTTCAGGAGGAGAGACGAGTGGAGGAAGCATCCGATGCTGACCAGCAATCTTCGCAATGCCACTCCGGGTCTCGGTATCGCTCTCGTTGCTTTTGGCATCTACTGTGTCGGCGAACAAGTCTACTACAAGCTCATCGCTCCTTCTCCTTCTCACCAGCATCACCAAGTTCCCGTCTCTTCTTCTTCTTCCTCTCACTGATCTGCAAGCCTCTCAGGTTATATTCTGCTTTCATTGTTGGGTTCATTGCTGTTTTGTTGGTTTTTGTCAAGTGGGTGTGTATCAAGTTTAGGTCTTTGTATGATTTTGGGTGTTTTGATGGTTTTTGTGAAGTGGGTTTGTGCGAAAGTTGGGATTTTTGTTGCTTTTGTGAAGTGGGTGGGTGTCAAGTTTAGGTCTTTTTGTGACTTTGGGTTTTTTTTTTTATTTGTTGGGTTTGGTGAGGTGGATTTGTGTCAAAGTTGAGATTATTGTTGGGATTTTGTGAAATTAGGCGTTTATGTTTAGTGTTTATAAATTGGGTGTGTGTAAGATTTAGGTTTCCTTTTTTTGATTTTGTGATCTAATTGGTTTCATATCTCTCATGATCAACTGATACTGATATAAATAATTTAAGTATTTGGGAGTGTTGTGATTGTGTTTTGGTCAAATGGGGTTGTTTCTGATGAGCTAATGCTTACTGGTTTTGTATCGGTTTTGATGGTCATGTTTTGTTTTGATTGGATAATTGGTTGCCCTTGTTTTCCTTTAACTGTTAATTTATTCGCTCGTGCATAAAAGGTTGATGTTTCTGTGATTATAGGTTGTGTGTAATATTTAGTTTTTTCTTAAACTTTGATCCAATTAGTTTCATTGCATATTGATTAGAGATTCAGGGTTTGGTGATATCATGATCGATTGACATTGGTCATATGATTTGGTTTTCATGTTGTATCATTTGATAATCTCTTATTGGCTTCTGTGTTACATACTTACATTGTGTAGTTCTGTTGTTTTTTTGCTGTGAAGTGAGCACACCTCCTTCTGATTTGCATAAACTAGGGGTTTTGTGGATATTATGGTTGTATATATCCATGTTGATCTGTTGTTGAGTTCATTGTATAGCAATTTAATTGTACAATTGGAGTTTAAATTTGAAAGTAGCACTATATAGACAGTAGTACAGTTACAACGTTCTTTAATGTGGCCTATGTTATATCCAATCATTAGACAAGTATGTACTTGAATTTAAAAATTTTCTCAACTTAAGTAGATGTATAATAGCTAATTAAGTTGTATGGAACACTAAAATCAGCCTTTGTTGAGACATGCGAAAAGTTACGAGGCATTGTGACTAAGGATTTATATTGTACTTATGGCTTCGAGAATGATTTGATCTGTAGGTACTTGTACTGATCAAGGTATGATGAATATGTAGGTGCATTAGCTTACTTGATTAATTAGTTGGAGATTTCAATTCTTTCGCTTTTACCTAATTTCCTACCATGTGCATCTGCGCTTGCATATGTATGCGACAAATAAGACTGCCCTGTGAAGTGCTTTCACTTTGCGATTTTATTGATGGAGATTACGTTACACTAGATAATTATCTTTATCCCTGAAGTTGATTGGCTTGTGTATCTGTTCAACTTGGATGGATCCAAATGAAATTTGCTACTGACTGATGTGTAGATTTAATTAAGCAGTAATGTAGTATGGAATGCCTCTTCTTAATTGACTGTATTTGAGTTGGTAATATTTCCAAACATTAAATTAAGATATAACTATTTGGTTCATGCGAATTTGATATGATTGAACAGATCTCACTTTCTCTGTCATCTAAACGATTTTTCTTTTTATTTTTAGTAGGTGGCTGATACGGAAGATGAAGCATGGTGGAAGGAACGAAGCTTGGACCCGTTTCGATTCCCTGTCTTTGTGGTTTGATGTAATAAGACCATAACATGTGATACCGGTACTTCTATATAGCATGTTTGGATGTGAGACTCCGTTTGTTCTACAGATGTTTGATCTTTTCTCTTTCAAAGTTGATACTCCTTCAGTGGCCTCATTTAATGCCAAATATGCCTTTAATAAGAAGTTCCTTTATAATTTAAATGCATGATTGTAGCAAGATTCACTGTACATAAAATATATTGCTCATTTCATACTTGAAAAGTTTGCTTAGCTATAGTGAGTTTCACTACGTTTTGCGCTAAGAGGTCAAGAAGCTACAAAGAGAGCCAACACTTCCCCCTTTTGCGGCCATAAGTTTCTCTGCTCATTAATATCTTTCCTGCAGCCCCGAAATTGTATAAATTGCCCCCATTGTTACAAGCTTGAACTTGAGATTTGGTATAATTATATAAAAATAACGATGTTTGAAAAATTCACACTATCTTCCTTAACGATTTTTGAAACTCGGTATGAACCTCCCCTATAGGGAGTCAACTGTTAACTAAGACAAACAGTCAAAATAAATTTGAGCAAAAGTACCAAATTACCTCTAAATAAATTAATATGTTATTATTTTAATTTTAAAAAATAATTAAAATATAAAATAATTGAAAATCATTTTTTAAAAAAAAAAATCTTATAATCTTCTTCATCACCTCCATCAAATTTTCTTCATCATTTTTCATACCATCAATTCTTCATTAATTTTCATACCATCAATTCATCATCATTGCTTATCCGATCAATTTATCACCAATATCATCACCAGTTTAAACCCAAATAAATTTAAATATTTATCCATTATCATCAACATAAATTCTTCTTCATCATCAGTTCAAACATAAAACCTATGTTTAATAACCTCACAACCTAAATCTTCAAAAAAAAAAAAAAAACCCACAACCACATTTTCTCACCAACCAAATGCCAACCAACAACCACATGATCTCATCGCACTAAGGAAATTCAAAATAGGTATTCAAAAAGCTAACAAGGAAATTCAACCAAACCCATAAGAAAATTCACAAGAAAATTTAACCAGAAATTTTAAAAAAGAAAAAACAAGGAAATTGAAAAAAAAAAAAAGAATATATAAAAAAAAGGTCTCCATCAGTTTGTCTCCACTAGTGGAGACCCAGGTGTTACCTCCAACAATGGAGATGCCATTTCAGGTATCCATTATGGAGACCTGAAACGAGGTCTCCATCATTGAAGGGTCTCTATTGTTGACTATTTGGGTCAATGGACGCCTATAGAAACCATTTGGTCTCCATTAGAGTCAGTCTCCTAAGCGAGAGAAGATTGAGGAGGAAGAAGAAAATGAAGATGAGAGAGGAAGAAGAATATGAGAGAGCTTGAAAAGACAGAGAGTTTTTTGTTTTTATTTTTAAAATTATATATATTTTTTTAATTAAATTAAAAATATATATTAATATTAATTATTAAAAAATTAGATACCCCTATGATTTAATGTTATTTGACGATTTTACCCTTACTTAGTGTCACTTAACGACTATTCATCAACGGCGAGATGCTAATAAAGGAGGTTTGTGCTGAGTTTCAGAAACTTCAAGTGAGGGTAGTGCGAGTTTTTCAAACATCGTCATTTTTGTACAATTTTATCAAATCTCAAAGGAGGTTTATATAATTTGCCTATTAATAATTAATGTGGTTGCTCAGGTATTAAAAATATATCATTGTAGTCTTTCTTATCGAAATTTTGACGTTCAACCGTGATTGGAAAAGGCAAAAATGTTATTTTAACCTTAATTTAGATATTTTACTATTTTAAAAACTAATTTAAAAAAAAATGGCGAGAGAAAGAGAGAGAGAGAGAGAACTTATGATCTCCAACTATCAAGTTATGATAGATAGTGGAGATTTAATTATGCCAAAAATCAATTAAAATAAGGGTAAATTCTTAATTAGTCCCCAACTTTTGCCCAAAAAAAAAAGAAAAAACACACACTCCGATCTTTCAAAAATACACATTTTGCACCCAATCGTTAGAATTTTCTTTTGAAAAAGTGATTGTAGTTAGTAGGTTAAGGATATGATAGTAAATGAAGCATTTAATTAAAAGAGCAAATAAAAGAATAAATATATATATAAGAAATATACGTACATATTTATAATTAAATTAATATTAAAAAATTTAATAAAAATGCTCTCTCTCTTCCAACCATTCTCCACCACTCCACCGCTACCTCTTCCCATGCCAACCACCATCCTCTTTCATCCCTTTTTTTTTTCTCTTCTTCTTCTTTTTCTTCTTCTTCTTCTTCTCTTCTTATTCACTTTTTCTTTCTCTTCTTCTTCTTCTCGACGGAACCCAGATGTCTGGGTTTATAGAACCCATATGAAATCTAGGTTTGATGATTTTTGGATGAATTTTTAAACTCAAATATTTTTTATGAATTTTGGAGATTTTTTATGATTTATGGAGATTGTTGAGGATGACAATCTCCAACAATCATGTTTGATTGTTGATAAAGATCATGTTTGGATGGGTTTGATTAGAGGTGTATGGGTTTGATTGCTGATAAAGATGATGTTTGACCTCTTGATTTTTAAACACCTCTAATTTAAGAAAAAAAAAAATTAAACTTTTAAGATGATTTTTTTTTTTCAAATTAATCGCTATTGCCCATTTTAAGATGAATGGTAGATGATAAACAAATTTGTTATATATATATTTTTAATTTTTAATTTTTCTAAGTAATCTTCACCGTCCATCTTAAAATGGATAAGTAAAAATCTAATGAACAAATTTTTTATCTAATTTTAATTAAATTAAGTTTAAATCAAGTGCAAGAAATCATTTAGTGCTTATAGTCAACTTTTCAAATGAAAATTGCAACAGATAGGTGCAAAATGTGTATTTTCGAAAAATCGAGGTGTATTTTCTTTTCATACAAAAGTTAGGGAGTTTTTCAGAATTCACCCTTAAAATAATTTAAAAAAATAAAAAACCACACATATCGAATATCCATTATTCACTATCCATCTCATGTATGGATAGTGAATATTTAAAAAAAAATTAAAATTTAAAAAAATAAAAAAGAAGGGGTAAAAATCTAAATTGTATCTTCATTATCCATCAATTTGGTGGAGATCACCTTCATCAATGGAGATAAATCTCTGTCACTATCGACATAAGGATCTCCTTGATTTTCCATCACTGGTCTTGGAGGTGTAATAGGGGAGACCCCTATTGTGTGGTAAAGATGGAAAGATGAACCCAATAGTCTAACAACGATCTGGTTCATTGAATTAGATCATCGAATGGTGATCTAGTTTAATAAAACCAAATCTATTGTGCAATGGAAATGGGAACACAAGCTAGATTATGGAAATGAGAATGATAATATGATTCATTGAATTAGATCATCAAATGATAATTTGGGGTGCTAAAACCAATTTGTTGTCTGACGATCTAGTTACCCAATCAAGCAACAATCATTGTTCGATTTAGTTTGATGATCTGAAAATTTCTAGATCAATTACAAATTGTTTGATGATTTGGATTTGAAACCAGATTGTTGAAGCAGATCGATGATCGATTCGATTGAACATATTTTCTTTCTTTCTTTTATTTTTTAAATTTTTATTTAATTATTTCAAAAAATTGTTTGATAAATCTTGATCTTCCATCATCTATTTCAAAGATGAACAAAAGAGATCCTTTTTTTTTTCCTTAATTCTTGTTTTTATCTATTATTAATTTTATTTTAATTAATTTTTATCTCTATTGTCTATAATATTAGAGTTGTGCAGTAGAGACGTTTATTTTATTTTATTTTTTATCATTAATTTTTAATTTTTAATTATTTTAGTTACTTTTGATCTCCATCGTACATCTAATGGTTTTATGCTTTTAGTTAAAATAATCTTATTGAAATGGCAAAAAAACCCCATCCCTTGGAATGACAAAAAAAAAAAAAACCATCCCTCTATTAAAGTTGATCAATGTTTGACCAATGATAAGGATTGAAATGATATATTTCTAAAACATGAAAGACTATGTGAGATTTAGTATACGTTTGGTACAACTACTTAGTGTACATTTGATACAGCTTATCTACTAATCAAAAATATTTTTTTAATGTTCAAAGCTTTACTTAATTTCTTTTACGTCGTTTGATTGTAATTCCAATAGAACTTTTGGACAATTAAAATAGTTGAAAAATATCTATTTGAAGAAACTCAAATTTTGAGCTTTTCCAAGTAGATTTTTTTGGGTTTTAAAAAAGAAATAAAATAAAATGTGTAAATACTCCTATTATATTTTATTAATCTCACTATACCCTTAAAACCCTTATGCACTTTGAGATATGGGGTTGATGAAAATTTTCAACATTCAAGTGCCGCATTTGGTTGGAAACTGAAAATTAAGAAAACTGAATAGTAACATAGGGGATTGATGATACACGATCATGATGAAATCATTACATATCAACCAACTGAAATTGTGTGAAATTGCCAACTATTTTTTTTTTCCTGGAAAGGTTTGTGATTTTACATACAAAGAAGTCACTGCACAATTTCAGAGTTAGCAAACAAATCAAGATGCTTAGGTCTGCAATTGATCATGTGGGTTTAGTTGGGTGATTTTTTGTATTACGAATTTACAATTAATTCAGTTTTGAATGCTCTTCTCTTTTCCTCTTATGGTAAAAAATAAAAAAGTTTCCTTAAACATTAGAGATGAAAATGAAATTTACTCAAATAACAACTCAATTTTGTCTTTTTTTTTTTTTTTAAGTAATTCAATTTTGTCATTTAATTTTACGTTTTTGTTTCTCAATACAACTTTCATAAAACAAAATTATTCCCTCAGTGACCTCCTAGCTTTCCATAGACGAATTAATAGCAAAATAATAATTAAAAAAAAATCTCTTTTTAAATGAAATGAATAATCCTTAATAAGCATCTACTCATTAATTGACACATCATAAGTTGAGATTAAAATTGAAAGATAAGGTGGTAGATGTTAAGAAAAATAAGTGTTTCTCATACTTTTAATCGACTCTAATCAATGCCATTATCAATACCAACTAAACTTCTATTTGAAGAAATATTTGAGAGAAAAAATTGAAGGTTGTAACTTGTAAACATACTTGAACAATTTGGATGTTCCAATATCTCATCTGGCCACCATATCGAGCATGTAGTGGTGGAAAAAGATATTTTGGTTCGTACATGTGGCGAACTTGCACAAATCCTTGGCAATTCAAGTTGAAACATCCTATTTTTTGAGCTCCATCTCCCTAATAATATTTGTTAGACAAGGTTATCAAGCCCAATTAGCTTGGTCTTCAACTCCAGCCTATAACTAAGACTCATATTGGCCATACATTGTAATGAATTCTAGCCATTGATTATGCCACTCTAGACATCTTTCAACGACCTATGTATATCTTCTGAGTCTATCTTTTAGTTAGTTAGATTACACTTTTCATATGTATTTCATGTGCTTGTTATACTCTATTTTCTCTCTGCTTTAATTAATAAAGTTTTCAATGTTTTGGTTTCTTGCTTTTCTTGATTCAAGATAAAGTTTCACATGGTATTAGAGCTTCAGTGACAAGCGTCCATGGCAAAAATGAATTCGCACAGTGGAGCAATATATCATGTCACCTTAGACATCCATAACCTTGCTACCGAAGCTGACAAAGGACTCAGATAAGTTGGCCATAGGTAATGACAGTGACGGACCCAGAAATCTATGTGAAGGGGGCCACTTTTATATAATAATTATAACATAAAAAAACTAAATTATATGAAATGTTCTTTATAATATTTATTTCAGTTGTTAGAATAACATTATATGAAATAAAAATAACTAAAATAATATATTTTTGGGTAATAAAACAGTAGGAGATATATAATTTTACCCTTTACAAGATTGTGAATAAAATTTCTTAAAATAACATCCTTAATACAAGGATAAAATAAAAAAAAACATACTAATTGTGAGTTGATTGCACATTAGCTCATTTCTTCTTAGTGAGAGAAGTTCAAATTTCATATTACTAAAAAAAATAATAAAAAACTTAATTAAAGATATATATCTTTTATGATGTGAGTTGCTATTCAAATTGTAAATAAATGTGTGTAATAAAATTACATATATTTATTATTAAAATTACTAATCAAGCTATATTTATAGTTTTTTATCTAATAAATGTATATGATTTAAGCAAAGTAAAGTAAAATAAAAAATAAAAGATAAAAACAATCATAATTCATATGAGTTTTTTTATTTATGAATTTTATCATATAAAATAACTTATATAAAATAAAAATAATTCACGTAAATAATTGTGAGTAAATCAAGATCTATTAAGATTAAACAATACTATATATTTTATTTTATAGTTCGTGTAAATATGATATAGTTTGCAATAAAAAATAATAATTCGAAATGAGTATAATAATTTATGAAGTTACAATGTTTCAAATTTAAAGATCAATTTGTAATAATAGAAAGGAAAAAAAAATGAGAGTGAGAGAAAACATGTTTTTATATGGGAACAAATTGAACTGTAATGAGAAAAAAATTGAGAAAAAATAACATATTTTGATAGGGAAATTTATTGAACCATGGTGGATGGAAGAAAGAAAAACAAGATTCATGCCATAAAAAAAAAAAAAAATTATGAAACAAAGCAATATTTATGAGTGAATAAAAAAAATAGAGCAATATTTGTGAGTGAATAAAATATATGTATAAATATGAGAGACAAAAGGGGTGAAAAGATTTATGAGACAAATGGGGATTGAACCATGGTGGGGCTTGGAAAGGAAAGCAACCACAACCAATGAAGCTTTTATATCTTGTGTGTGTATTTGACATTTTATTTATATAATATATTACATGACTAAAAAATTCAGAAAAACAAATTCTTTTTGATAGAGCAAGAGATTGAATCTTGGTGGCTTTGTAGCAAAAGATAACAAGCAACCAGCGAAGCCAGTTGCAATTATGAATTTATGTGACATTATATTTATATATTACTAATAAAGAAACTTAATTAATTTTCAAAAAATTTCAGGGGAGGCATGTGTACCCCCTGGCCCAATGGTGGGTTCGCCCCTAAGTAATGGGGCAAAACTCACCATACCACACATAGATTCATCTCTTATTAATACACATACATATATATCACCAAGACCTCACTTAGTCTTAAATAATATCTTGCATGTTCCTTCTATAACCAAAAATTTACATAGTATATCTCAATTCACAAAGGACAGTATTTCTCAATTCACAAAGGACAATAATGTTTTTATTGAATTTCATGTTGATTTTTGTGTTGTAAAGAACAAGACTTCAAGGAAAACAATTTTGCAAGAGGGCTTGAGGAATGGTCTATATCAACTTGATGTTACACCCTCCATTTTCCAATGCAATACAGTTTTTTTAAACAAGTCAGGTTCATCAATTTTTCACTCTTTATTACCTTGTAAAAACTCTAGTTTATCCTTTTCTTTTGGTTCAAATAATGTGAATAGTATTGTGTCAAATGTTGCTACTATTAACGATGTTGATAACACTGTCTCTATGACTAAATCTTGTTCAACAACAACTTTTATGACTTCTTTACAGAATAACACTCATGATGCTCATGTTTTGGTTTCAACCAAATGACTTGATATATATGTATGGCACAACAAGTTAGGCCACCCATCCTATCCCATCCTTAAAAAAATTCTCAAAAATTTAAAACTACCTTATACTACACCTCATACTTTAGACTTTTGTGATGCTTGTCAATATGGCAAACAACATAAGTTGCCTTTTGACAGATCACACACAGTATATACTTCACCTCGAGATCTAATTTTTATAGATGTTTGGGCTCCTTCACCTCATTTTTCAAATGAAGGCTATAGGTATTATGTTCACTTTGTTGATGGCTATACTAGATACACTTGGATCTATCTCTTTTCCCTTAAAGCCCAAGTAAAACAAAACCTTGTAAATTTTCAAAGATCTATTGAAAGAGCCTTTAACAAGAAAATTAAATGTGTTCAAAGTGATTAGGGTGGGGAATATCGGTCTCTTGAAGCATACCTTAAAGAATTAGGCATTGCCTTTAGGCACCACTGTCTCCACACATATCAACAAAATGGTACCTCGGAAAGAAAACATTGACACATTGTTGAAATAGGTCTTACCTATCTTGCTCAAGCCAACTTACCTGTATCTTTTTGGTGGGAGGCCTTTCATATTGCTGCCTATATCATAAATCAGTTACCTACACCTTTGTTTGATTTTACTTCTCCATTTCAAAGATTGTTTCATCAATTTCCAAACTATCATTCTCTTAAATCATTTGGTTGTGCTTGTTTTCCTTCCCTTAGACCATATCAATCTCATAAGTTTGATTTTTACAGAACGAAGTGTGTCTTTATTGGATATAATGATGAGCACAAAGGTTATAAGTGTTTACATCCTAGTGATCGAATTTATATTTCTGGACATGTCCTTTTTAATGAGAAAGAGTTTCCTTATAAGTCACTCTTCTTTTCCTCTATTTCTCATCACAACTCAATCTCTAGCTCCCTTAACAGCATGCCACATCAGATTCCTTATAGTTATGGTCATATAAGTACATCACTTAATATTCACAAACATTATTGTGCTACTTCTCAATCAAAACCAGTCCACCCTTCCACACACCAACACAAACAGTCTCAAAAACAATCCATTAACACACATCCAATTATCATTAGATCAAAGGTAGGAACATTCAAATCCAAATCCTATCATAACACATCACTTACTTCTATAACATTTGAGCCTAGTTCAGTAAAGGAAGCTCTTCTTCTGCCCTATTAGAAAGCTGCAGTGGATGCATAATTTCAAGCCTTACTTAGAAATAATACTTGGCAGTTGGTTCCAAAATCATCTAACATGAATGTAGTGGGTAACAAGTGGATCTTTAGGGTTAAGTATAGCTCAGATGGGTCACTTCAAAGGCACAAAACAAAGATTGGTGGCAACGGTTTTCCACCAAACTGCTGGGGTAGATTATATGGAGACTTTTAGCCCCAATTGTTAAGACAAGCACTATTAGGATTGTTATTTCTCTTGCAATTATGAAAGGCTGGGATATAAGACAATTGGATGTTAACAACGCTTTCTTGAGTAAAAACCTTAAAGAGGATGTGTACATGGTTCAACCCGAGGGATATATGAGTATTTAACACCTTGACTTTGTGTGCAAACTTAATAAATCCTTTAGGGTTTAAAGCAAGCTCCAAGATCTTGGTTTGATAAGTTGAAAGGAGCTTTGCTTGAGTGGGGTTTTCACAACTTTAAAGTTGATATATCATTGTTTATATATGGGTAGAACATTGACTTGGTTCTGTTGTTGGTTTATGTTGATGTCATTTTGCTTACAAGCAATAATTCTTCCCTTATGACCAAGTTAGTCCATCATCTAAATGATATCTTTGCTTTGAAAGACTTAGGGTCTTTAAATTTTTTTTTGGGATTTGAAGCAAACGAAACCAATTCGGGTCTCTGTCTCATGCAAATGAAATATGCTCAAGACTTGTTAACAAAAACCAATATGTTATATTGTTCTCCTTGCTCGACTCCTATGTGTACTGGAACCAAACTAACCAAGTCAAATGGTGAGCCTTTTTCAGATCTTACCCTTTATCAAAACACAATAGGTGCATTGCAATATCTTACCAACACTAGGTCGGATATTTCTTTTGTTGTGAACCGTTTTAGTTAGTATCTTGCTGCACCTACTATTATTCACTAGCAAACATGTAAATGAGTCCTTAGATACATTAAAAGGACTCTTTCTTATGGTATTTGGTTCACCCCTCTTGTATCTTCAACATTGTTATCTATCGAGAGCTACTCTGATGTAGATTGGGCTAGTAATCTAGATGATAGAAGGTCAACTAGTGGCTGGTGTCTTTACTTTGGAGGCAATTTAGTTTCATGGGCTCACGAAAATAGAAAGTAGTGGCTCGATCCAACTGTAAAGCTAAATATAGAGCCTTAGCTTAAGTGACAGTTAAAGTTTTGGTTGCAAGCTTTACTAGCTGAAATTGAAGTTTTTATTGCAAGACTTGTTGTGATTTGGTGTGACAATGTGAGTGCAAGTTCCTTGGCCAAGAATCCGATTTTTCATTCTAGAACAAAGCATGTTGAAATAGACCTGCATTTTGTTAGAGAAAAGGTTGAAACAAAAGCTATAGATGTTTGCTACGTTCCTACAGAAGATCAGTTTGTTGATCTATTGACAAAACCACTTGGTATTAGTAGATTTGATTCACTTAGAAGTAAATTCATATTTGATTCCTCCCAGATAAATCTGAGGAGGGATGTTAGACAAGGTTATCAAGCCTAATTAGCTTGCTCTTCAGCTCCAACCCATAACTGAGACTGATTTTGGCCACACATTGTAATGAATTCTAGCCATTGATTATGCCACTCTGGACATCTTTCAACGACCTATATATATCTGTCTTCTGAGTCTATCTTTTGGTTAGTTAGATTACACTTTTCACATGTATTTCATGTGCCTGTTATGCTTTACTTTCTCTCTACTTTGATTAATGAAGTTTTCAACATTTTGGTTTCTTGCTTTTCTTGATTCAAGGTGTAAAGTTTCACATATTCAACAATTCGCATAATGATAATAAGGTAAAGTTAAACAGATTTTCATTATAAAATAGAAGAAGAAAATAAGAAGTGAAACTTACAATCCATCAAAGTTGAAGTAATGAAATTGAAAAAACTATTTGCAATTAGTAAAAAAAAAAAAAAAATTAGATCTCCATCATCCATCAAAGTTGTGATGGATGGTAAAGATTTAATGAGAAATATTAAATAGAAAATAAAAATTAAATTAAATTAAAAATAAAATTTTGAAAATGCATCTCCACTGTCTATCTCTCAAATGGACGGTGGAGACGAAAATTATAAAAAAAAAAACCAAACATAAAAATAAAAATGAAAAAAAAAAGAATGAAGAACATTGAAAAACAAGGTTTTCAGATGAACATGAAGAACAAAAAAAAAAAAAAAAACATAAGAAGAAAAATGAAGGAAAAAAAAAAAGAAGATCTGGGTTTGAAAAAAAAAAAAGAAGATCTAGGTTCAATTCTTAATTATTATTATTGTTATTTTGGTTTGAATCAACCCCTAGATCCACCACCATGCCACAAAACCCACCACCATACCCCAAACCGCCCAACTCCACCAATCAAATACTCCACCAATGGGAGCTTTAATCGAAAGATGACCATGGAGGGCCTCATCACTAAACAAAGGCGTCGATTGTGGTTGCGACTTTGTTTCCTTCAACTGCGCACAAGACAACCCTCGCTATGATTCCATCTCCATCTGCACCACTTTCAACCACTCCAAATTATAATGACTTCATTTTAAGCAACCTAAATCTTCATTTGGGGATCTGGAGATCTGGACCGCTTGAACCAGATTTACATGAAATGATCGTGGTTCTTCTTTTTCTCAAATTTTTTGATTAGTTTATTATTTCTAATATAATAATATAATATTATTATATTAAAAATAACTATAACATAAAAATGGTTTTCACAAATGATTGTGGTTTTTTTTTTCACAATTTTTTTGATTAGTTTATTATTTCTAATATAATAATATAATATAATATTATTAGAAATAACTAAGGTTATCATTAAAATGTTTTTCACAAATTTTTTTAATTTTTAATATTATATCATCATTTAATCTTTTTAACAATAATTTTTTATCAGTTTAATTTTTAACGTTAATTATCGTTTGATTTTTTTTTTAATAATCATATCTATTTTATTAGATTTTTTATTTTTTAATTTTATTTTGATTAAAATTTTATTTTATTTTTTCAAATTTTAATTAAAATTAAAATAAAATGATTAAAGATATTTTGATCTTTATACATATTCTATCAGAGTTAATTGTTAATTTTTTGGTCAGAGAGATTAATTTGATGAATTTCTAAAATATTAGGGATGATGAGAACTAAAACCACATAATGAATGAAAAAGTAATATTTCACCAAATGGTAGAGACTAAAATGTTAGGCATTGAAGTGAAATTTTCCCTTGACTATTTGAGCATCCTTTAATATACAACTACAATTCATATATATATATATATGTATATAATATACTTAAAAAATGTAGTAATTTAACATTTTCTATCAATTATTAAATGTGGGCTAGACTCAATGAACGGAGATGTACATTTTTATCTCAACTGAATATTCTTTCAAATTTACTCTACGTATTGGAATGAGAATAAATAAAGGGATCAGAATTTACGTCCAAAATTAATTATAATAGTCTAAAGTTAGTAAAATACTTTGAGTAATATTAGAAATCTCACTTTTATATCACAACTTATAATAATGTATCAATTGATGTATTGATATCATGAGTTGAAATACAACAAATGAAATTTCTACCATTATTGAAATACTGTACATAACCATTATTATTATTATCATTATTTTGACAAATACATAACTGGTATTTATTAAACCAAAATACAATCATAATTCATACTTAAAAATTTGTAATCTATCCTTCTAAGAAAAAAATAGAATTAAAAAAAAGAAAACAAATTTGGCTATAATCTCAAAAGTAGGAAGAACATTAAATTGCGAATTTTACCTATATTAGACAAATTTCCCATTTTAGCCTCAATAATTCAACATAAACCTCAATGGGCCCCACAAAAAAAAGTACGGACATTCCCGCTTCTTACGCATTTTCAAAATTTTCACCTCCAACATACTTTGCCTTCAGAACCCCTCCAAATTCTCCAAAACCCTGGGCGTCAAAATCCAAACTTTTCTGGTCTTCTTCAGTCTCCGCTCTCTGCAACCCCAAATGGGTCGATCCAGAAAGCGGGAGCACCCTGACCCGACCCCGGTTTCCTCTTCCGTGACCAAGAAAGTGAAAAAAGTGGAGGCTGAAGAAGTGGAGGAGGAGGAGGAGGAGGAGGAGGAGGAGGAGGTGTTGTTGAAGTTGAAGAAGAAGTGGAAGACGCAGAAGAGCAAAGCTGACTCTGAGCCGTCTCTTGTGGGCCCACCTGTTCCTGCTAGTGAGGCTGTCAAGAGATGGCCTGCTCGGTACCGGAAGGTTTCACCTTTCTCTGTTTCTAGTGCGGTTTTTTGAGCTTTGAGTTGGGTTTTAAAAAATTTTTTGTATGGTGGTGTTTACAGGGTTCGGTGAAGAAGAAAAAGACTACTGCGGTGGAGAGTGCTGAAAGGTTTAGGTCCTTTATATATATATATATATATATATATATATATATATATATATATAAATGTGTTTTGATGGAATGTTTGGTTTTTTACTTGATTTTGGAGGTTTTGTAGATGGGTTTGTGATTTTTTAGAGTTTGTTCTACTGGGTTTGAAAAATAATTGTTTTTATTTATTTATACATGTGGGCAGTCTCGAAAAGTCTGTCTTTTTTATGTGTTTTGATGGATGTTGGGTTTTCCAGTTGGTTTTCGAGGTTTAATTAGATGGGTTTGTAATTTGCTGGAGTTTGTTCTTACTGGTTTTGATGGATTGTTCGATTTTTTAAGCGATTTTGAAGAATTTTAAACAAGTTTGTGGTTTGTTAAAGTTTGTTCAGAGGGGTGGTTATGAAAAAAATTGTGTTTTTTTCTTTGATTTTTTTTTTTTTTAATTTGTTTCGTTTTACAATTTTTTTATTTGTGTTCTTGTTTGGTAGTGTGTGATTTGTATATTTGTGGACATGTGTAAATTGACTGTATTGGATTTTAAAATTTGTGTATAACTAGGAATTATAGGTGTGAAGTTAGATAAAAGAAAGAATCAAAAAGGAAAAGTTTTGGAGTGACAAGAGACAGAACCATGTTGTTATTGCTGTTAACCTGAGTTTGATGTTCTGGGTACAGAGGATCCAATGAAGATGAGGAAGTGTTGCAAGCAAAGTGTCATTATACTAAAGCTGTGGTAGATGGGTGTGTTTATAATCTTGGTGATAATGCTTATGTCAAAGTAAGTTCTTCAAATCTGTAATATGTAGCTCAGTATAGTATACCTCAGTTCTCGGGGTGTTTTACTACCATATCTTTATTGTGCATTGTTTCAGGCTGAGGAGGGGGAGCTTGACTACATTGCTAGAATTGTTGAGTTGTTTGAGTCCACAGATGGGGAGCCATATTTTACAGCTCAATGGTTTTATAGAGCCAAAGACACTGTGAGATTGTTTCTCCTTCTAGCTTACTGCTATGTTTATTATTTGCTTGTTTTTGTATTAAACTTGCAATCTTTTGTTGTTGTTGTTAGGTTATTAAAGGTCATGAAGATCTCATAGATAAAAGAAGGGTGTTCCTTTCAGATATAAAGGATGACAATCCCTTGAATTGTATTGTCTCGAAAGTCAAAATTGCCAAAGTTGCACCAAATGTATGAGTATACATATTTTCCCTTGCCATTTTCCCTATTTGACATTTTGATTAATTGCATTCATTATCCCTCATGAAGGATCATAACTAGTTTACTTTACATTGCAGATCGATTTGGAGGCAAAGGAGAAAACAATTCCTCCTTGTGATTTATACTGTGATATGAAATACACCTTGCCTTACTTGACTTTTACAAACATTATGAATGGTAAATCATTTAGTATTCCTATGTAATTTTATTTTGTTTATTTATTATGATGATAAGGCTTGTTAGTAATGTTAGCTCAACTTTTATAATTTTTGTTATCTTACCATTATCATCCATTTTTATTATACTTATCCATCTATTGGTTTTTTTGGTTTAATAATTTAGAAACTAATGGAGGAGATGACGATACATCATCTACTATTTCGAGTGAGAGTGACTCAAATAGTGTACCTGCGGAACCTGAGATGCGCCTGCTGGACTTGTATTCTGGTTGCGGAGCAATGTCCACTGGATTATGCATTGGTGCAACTCTATCTGGAATTAAACTAGTCACAGTAAGTTAATAGTTGAATTTTGATATCATTTTCATCAACTTATCAATAAATGCAATTATATTTTGTGAGTAGATAAGGTTTGTACCTTTGGCTAATGCATTGTATGTTATTTGTTGTATTTATTCATGTAGAGGTGGGCTGTAGATATCAATTCTCATGCGTGTAAAAGTTTGAAAAGAAATCACCCTAAAACACAGGTAAATTTGTCTCCATAGTTTACTTAATATCTATTCAATATGTTATAATAAGCACTGAATACTTGTTCTTGTTCTGATGTCCTGTCACTATGCGTCCTTTGTTTGACAATTAGGTAAGGAATGAGGCAGCAGAAGATTTTTTGTCTTTACTTAAGGAATGGCCAAAGTTGTGCCAAAAGTTTGCTGTAGGCAAAGAACTAGACCATAGTTCGCATTTAGAGATCAAAGAAGAGGAGGAAGAAGTAGAAGAAGAAGAAGAAGAAGAAAATGAAGAAGAAAATGAAGAAGAAAAAAAAGAAGAAAAAGATGATGATGATTCTGATCTCTCCGATGGAGAATTTGAAGTGGAGAAATTAATTGCTATTTGTTACGGTGATCCAAACAAAGTTAAGAAACCTGGAATATATTTTAAGGTACTCTAAATTTGTTTTGAGAAAAACTGGTTATCTGAGATATTTGCTTAATTTGCTCTATTTTTTTGTTTAGTTTGGTTATGCTTATCTGTGCTCAGTTGTTTGTTGTTTACTTTGTCCGAGTTTATATCATTGCTTAATTAACATTTGCAATGGTGTGGTGGTAAACTTAATTAGAAATGGCCTTATGTGCCTCCTTGTACCTTGCATAGCCATTTATATAGTAGTAGAATCCTTTCATGACTCCGTGAGATTTTAAGATTTTTGGGATGCTGTCTCTTTTTACTGTTGTTAATTCTATTGTGCTTAATATCTGGAGCTTTTAGGTACGTTGGAAGGGCTATGGTCCAAAGGATGACACTTGGGAACCCATTGATGGCCTTAGGTACTCTATTGCATTTCATTTTCTTATATCGTTGCTTGATTTGAACATTTAGTGACGTGTGCCACTATATATAATTTCATCAGTGATTCCCCGGAGAGAGTGAAAGAATTTGTGACAAAAGGGTATAGGTCAAACATATTGCCTTTTCCTGTGAGTTCCTTATTCTATCATATGTTTTGCAAAGACTGCTCTATATATTTGTGAATGCCTTTCTCCTTTTTTTTGGGGGGCCTAATATTCCTTTCTTTGTTGTTTATGTTATCTTGTATGTCTACTTAGGGTGATGTTGATGTTATTTGTGGTGGACCTCCATGTCAAGGGATCAGTGGTTTCAATCGCTTTAGAAACCCAAAAGCTCCTTTAGAAGATGTAAAAAACCATCAGTTGGTGGTTTACATGAACATTATTGATTACCTGAAGCCTAAGTATGTTCTGATGGAGAATGTGGTAGATATTTTAAAGTTTGCTGGTGGGTTTTTGGGCCGCTATGCTATAGGGCGTCTTGTTTCCATGAACTATCAAGCACGGTTAGGGATGATGGCAGCAGGATCTTATGGCTTACCACAACATAGAAAGCGGGTCTTTTTGTGGGGTGCCCAGCCGTTAAAGGCAAGTAGACATTTTAATGTTGGTTAACCTGGCACCGCTTGTTACATGATATTGATGGCATTTCTTTGATTTTCAGAAATTGCCACAGTATCCATTGCCAACTCATGAGGACAAAGGAAAGGGTGTTGTTCCAACCGAGTTTGAGGTATGTGTTTTTAAGTTGATGGTTGTGACACCATTACTGTAATATTTACACAATCTTGTCATGCATTCAGGAAATCACTGTTGCATATGATAAAAGTCAACCTCATGAGCTAGAAAAGGCTCTTTGTCTTGGTGATGCAATATCTGATCTGCCTCAGGTATGTGTTTTCAAAGTTAATCATTCAATTATACTTGTCCAAATGTTTGATAGAGTTTTCTACCGAGTAATGTGAATGGTCTTTTGAAATCATTATTCTGCGCGTCTTAGGTCAATAATGATGCAAAAGAAGATGAAAGGACTTATGGGACAGCAGCTCGTACTGATTTTCAAAAGTTTATTAGATTAAAACGGAACAGTGAGTTTATGAAAATCTATTTTGGTCTTTCTACTCGTACTATTATGATATCCTGTTTAATATCTATCTTTTGGTCAACCAACTTTCAAAATATTTTCATGGCTGGGTTTCTATTACTTGGTTTTGTTGTTTCTTGTTTTGTTATAGTTCCTAAATTTGTACAATTTCATTTTTCTATTGAATTATTTGTGAAGTACAAAAAGATTGGTAAAATGAATCAACTTATTAACTAAAAATTGTGAAATTGATTCTTTAAACACAGTGTGCAATCTTCAAGGACAAAAAATGTTTGAACAATAGTGAAGGTTTCAATAACATATAATGATATAAATAATTCATTTTGAAGAAAGTACTTCAAGATGAATATTTTTAATGCTGGGGTTCATGTCATTAGATGCTCATATTTGTTGAAATCATCTATTAATTGGCTCTTGATTGATTGAGATTGCTTGAGAATGATTAAGGAGTAATTGAAAATGATTCGGTTATCTTTCCTTCTCTTAGTTTAGTACTATATATACTTGTACCCTTGATTAAATAAAATATCACAATCTATTTTATTGAATAAAATAAAACAATCCGTTCCTTTTTCTCATCTATTATGATTTTTATACTTTTTGTTATGTTCCTTGTTATCATGATATCAGAGCCAAATTCTGTCTCATAAACACAATCCTAAAATATATATCTTTTGTGACCCTATCTGCAGTGATTATTATTGCAAATAATGGCAACATCCAAAATTCTCCCTTGACCAATACATTTATCACTTGGTACAATTCGCATGTTAGATATGTTTTTAAACATTTTTTTATTAAAGTTGTTTAATTGATTCCTCTATCAAACCCTTTTCATTAGCTGTGTCAAAGCCATTTCATCGACATCTCTATCAAAATTAAATCATTGGTCTACCTCTCAAGTTGTTTCACTGGTCTCTCTTTTAAGTTGTTTCATTGACACTTTATAAAACCATTTAGTTGGCATTTTGTCAAGTTGTTAAGTTGGCCCTCTATCAAGTTGATAAGTTAGCATCTTTGTCAAATTGTTTCATCAATATCTCTTTGTAATCGCTAGTTAAGCATACATATTAAGTTGGTTTCTCAACCTTTTACTGGATGATTATTATGTTATCAGAACTTTACAACTTAAACTATTTCTTCTCCCCATCATCAAGATCTTGAGAGAGGATGCTAAAGAATCTAGGAATTATATGCATATTATATTCTTTCATTTTTATTTTATTTCAAGTTGGAGATATATTCACTAAAACTGTGCACAAAGTGATCTTTCTACATCTTAGTTCCAAGTTGGGCTTTGAAAATATCTATGCTTCAACTTGAAGGGGAGTGTAGAAATCAACTATCAATTAGTTTTTGATTGACTGAGATTGATTAGGGAGTAATTGTAGAATGATTGAGAGTGATTAAGGAGTAATTGAAAATGGTTCCGTTAATTCAGTTGCCTGCCTTTCCTAATCTAGGTTTAGTGCTATACATACTTACACTCTTAATTTCTTTATTTCTTTTATCTACTATGATTTTTATGCTTTTTGTTATGTTCTCTGTTATCAACATCCCTACTCCATCTTTTTGATAAAATATCTGAGTACCAATGCTGAAAGTTGCATGCAATTATTTGAATTTGTATGTTTGTCATGTGCTTGATATTTGAATTATGGATGTGGTAATGCCTGTACTGAGTCAATTATATAATTGTACACAGCTAGTAACTGGAATCCTTTAAGTTAAAAATCCTATAAAAGATGATAAGCTTTTGACTCTTTGTAGATGTAGTTAGTCTTTCGACTGATCAAATAGCTTCGCGTCCTGGGTTGTTATATGATCACCGGCCTCTGGAATTAAATGTTGATGATTATGATCGGGTCTGTCGCATTCCCAAAAGGAAGGTTTGTTGCTTTAGCTTTCAAGGTTATTAGAGGCCTTGGTGTGGCACCTCCAGTCCATACTTTCAAGTTTTTTAGACTAATGGCACCTACTCTCTGTGCTTAGGGTGCAAATTTTAGAGACCTACCTGGTGTATTGGTTGGTGATGACAACAAGGTTTTATGGGATCCAACAATGGAAAGAGTGAAGCTGAAATCTGGAAAGCCATTGGTACTGTATTGCGAAATTAAGTTTCTATCTTATCTCTCTCTATGTGACAAGCTATATTATTAGTTAGTCTTATTGTTCAGGTCCCGGATTACGCAATGAAGTTTGTTCGTGGGACGTCAACCAAGTATGAGCTATTTTCTTTCATCTCATAAATTTTTTGAATTTATCACTTATATGTGGTAATATAGTTTCTGATGAATACTGCACCTTATTTGCAACTAGGCCATTTGGTCGTCTATGGTGGGATGAAATTGTCAACACAGTTGTCACAAGAGCAGAACCTCACAACCAAGTTTGTATTTAGAATTCACCATTGTGTTCTTATTAATATTTCTTAACCATCTATAAGTTGCTTGATTATCCTACTATTTTTGTTAGGTCATTATTCATCCTTCACAAGATCGTGTGCTCACAATACGCGAAAATGCAAGATTGCAAGGCTTCCCTGACTGTTACCAACTTTTTGGCCCTATTAAGGAGAGGCAAGTCAATTTAAATTCAAAGAAACACTTGGATGTTGAGTTGCTTACCTTTCTAATTTGTCTTGGATGTATATTGTACATTTTAGTAGATATCTTGCTTCTGCTTTTAGCCTGTGACCTTATATGTTCCGTTGTCCATTTTCAGGTACATACAAGTTGGCAATGCAGTTGCTGTTCCAGTTGGTATTGCATTGGGATACACTTTTGGTCTGGCATGCCAAGGGTTATCTGATGACCAACCCTTGACTACACTTCCATTTAAGTTCCCCAATTGTCTTGCGCAGACGGCTTCAACTCTCACGGCAGGAGATGAATGTGATTGATGTTGTAAGTTAATTAAAAGAAGGAAAATAAGAACAGATATGGTATCATATTCCAGTCCATTCCTACCAATTTGATTTATGTCCCCTTAACATTATTTGTTGGTAGCTTTATGTACTGGCTGCCTGAGTTTACAACATTTGTGTACCGGAATCATTAGTGTACAATATGACCCTTTCTAGACATAATAAATTATACTTCAGTGAAATGATTGGCAGGAATGTTCCTTTCCAAGAATCATGATGCAATTAGAAATTGGAGACTGCATTGCGGTATTGAAATCAATTTTATGGGTACATGGGTATTAGAATGCTTGAATATTGTTGTTGGGTCTGTTCAATTAGGTTAACATAATTTTTGAGTTTACTGGTTATTAACAATTATTGAAAATCTGATAATATCTTTGATATTTTTATTGATCTCTTCGTAAATTGAATTAAGGGTGCTAATATTGATGTATAGATTGTAATATCTTTTTTTTTATAAAGCATCTTGAAATTTTTTTTTTGAAATATTTGTGATGTTCTAGTAAAGGATAGAGGTATTGCCATCTATAAAAATAGTTTAAACATTTACTTTCCTAAAAATATTTATATGATAAAATTATTCCTAAATAAAAGTATAAAGAAGAATAAATACATATTAGAAAAATAATTGGTTTACTTTTAAACCTTAAAGCTTTTTTTTTTTTTTAATTAAATTTTAAGTTAACAAAAGAAATAAAAATTCATAAATATTTTTAACAAAAAATTTACAAGAAAAGTATTTATGAATATTATGCATACCAACTTATTCTTTAGATTTTTTTTTTCAAATATAAAATATTATTTTCAATTTTTTTATTCATCTAAATAGCAAATATTAATTAAAACACAAAATAAAGTTCCAATTTTTATGAAAAATTCGGTGGTTTCAACCTTCAAGTGTGGTTTCTTTTTCTTCTTTTTAATAAAATGTAAAATTAGGATTAGGAAATTTATTATTGAATCACATTAATTCCCAAGAAAAAGAGAGCAACTTTGATCAAATGAATAAAAAAAAAAAAAGTATAATTGACAAGCAACAACTTGGGTGTAATATAGGCTAACATTATAAAGGTTTTTACGTTGTAAAATAGAAATGTTTCATTATCTTAAATGCCATACGGGTAGAAGCTTACCCTGCATAAGGTTCAAAATAACCTTCGTAATCTACTAGACCTTCAAATGGGTCAAACTATTCTAGATCTGATGTGTCATGATAACCGAACTTGCTTTTCCCTATCATATCCAATACAGTTGAGATTGCTTCCAGCGCAAGGAAAAGCACAACAAGTTCTTGTTTCTTGTATTTGCGTAGAAACTCAAGACAAGCCTGTATGATTTATAAGAATGAAATCGTTCAATTAAATAAGGCTTTCAAATGGGTCAAATTGTTCTTCGTAATCTACTAGACCTTCAAACTGGTCAAACTGTTTTAGATCTGATGCGTCATGATAACCTATTAGATTTGCAATATTATCAGGAGTACCACTTAGATAACTCGATGTGGATTTTGAAGGCGAATCACTTTTTAACAAGCTTCGTGAATGAATATTCTTTTCATTCTTTTGAAACACGAATGCAACAGCTATTATGGCAAAGGCTAGTGGGAAAAACGATGGATTGAAATTGTTGTTGGATCGTAAAATTGCCATGACGAAGTGAACAAATGTAGCTATCAATTGGACAATAGAGAAGACGATATCCACTGCCCTTAGTTACCTTTCAGCTTGTAGTCTGGTTCTTTCTATGAAACAAGTGTAAACGGTCATGCCAAAACCAATTACTGACAGGAGCAATGCAGCTACAACAAAACTTAACCTGCTTTTCCCTATCATATCCAATACAGTTGAGATTGCTTCCAGCGCAAGGAAAAGCACAGCAAGTGCTTGTTTCTTGTATTTGCACAGAGACTCAAGACAAGCTTGTATGATTTATAAGAATGAAATCGTTCAATTAAATAAGGCCTTCTAACGGGTCAAACTGTTCTTCGTAATCTACTAGACCTTCAAACTGGTCAAACTGTTTTAGATCTGATGCGTCATGATAACCTATTAGATTTGCAATATTATCAGGAGTACCACTTAGATAACTCGATGTGGATTTTGAAGGCGAATCACTTCTTAACAAGCTTCGTGAATGAATATTCTTTTCATTCTTTTGAAACACGGATGCAACAGCTATTATGGCAAAGGCTAGTGGGAAAAACGATGGATTGAAATTGTTGTTGGATCGTAAAATTGCCATGACGAAGTGAACAAATGTAGCTATCAATTGGACAATAGAGAAGACGATATCCACTGCCCTTAGTTGCCTTTCAGCTTGTAGTCTGGTTCTTTCTATGAAACAAGTGTAAACGGTCATGCCAAAACCAATTACTGACAGGAGCAATGCAGCTACAACAAAACTTAACCTGCTTTTCCCTATCATATCCAATACAGTTGAGATTGCTTCCAGCGCAAGGAAAAGCACAGCAAGTGCTTGTTTCTTGTATTTGCGCATAGACTCAAGACAAGCCTGTATGATTTATAAGAATGAAATCGTTCAATTAAATAAGGCCTTCTAACGGGTCAAACCGTTCTTCGTAATTTACTAGACCTTCAAACTGGTCAAACTGTTTTAGATCTGATGCGTCATGATAACCTATTAGATTTGCAATATTATCAGGAGTACCACTTAGATAACTCGATGTGGATTTTGAAGGCGAATCACTTCTTAACAAGCTTCGTGAATGAATATTCTTTTCATTCTTTTGAAACACGGATGCAACAGCTATTATGGCAAAGGCTAGTGGGAAAAACGATGGATTGAAATTGTTGTTGGATCGTAAAATTGCCATGACGAAGTGAACAAATGTAGCTATCAATTGGACAATAGAGAAGACGATATCCATTGCCCTTAGTTGCCTTTCAGCTTGTAGTCTGGTTCTTTCTATGAAACAAGTGTAAACGGTCATGCCAAAACCAATTACTGACAGGAGCAATGCAGCTACAACAAAACTTAACCTGCTTTTCCCTATCATATCCAATACAGTTGAGATTGCTTCCAGCGCAAGGAAAAGCACAGCAAGTGCTTGTTTCTTGTATTTGCGCAGAGACTCAAGACAAGCCTGTATGATTTATAAGAATGAAATCGTTCAATTAAATAAGGCCTTCTAACGGGTCAAACTGTTCTTCGTAATCTACTAGACCTTCAAACTAGTCAAACTGTTTTAGATTTGATGCGTCATGATAACCTATTAGATTTGCAATATTATCAGGAGTACCACTTAGATAACTCGATGTGGATTTTGAAGGCGAATCACTTCTTAACAAGCTTCGTGAATGAATATTCTTTTCATTCTTTTGAAACACGGATGCAACAGCTATTATGGCAAAGGCTAGTGGGAAAAACGATGGATTGAAATTGTTGTTGGATCGTAAAATTGCCATGACGAAGTGAACAAATGTAGCTATCAATTGGACAATAGAGAAGACGATATCCATTGCCCTTAGTTGCCTTTCAGCTTGTAGTCTGGTTCTTTCTATGAAACAAGTGTAAACGGTCATGCCAAAACCAATTACTGACAGGAGCAATGCAGCTACAACAAAACTTAACCTACTTTTCCCTATCATATCCAATACAGTTGAGATTGCTTCCAGCGCAAGGAAAAGCACAGCAAGTGCTTGTTTCTTGTATTTATGCAGAAACTCAAGACAAGCCTGTATGATTTATAAGAATGAAATCGTTCAATTAAATAAGACCATACAGAGCAGTGCACAATTGACAAACTAATTTAAAAAGCTAAAAATTCGCTTTCTTAACTATATATAAAAACATTATAATATCGATAGGGTGGATAAAGTTCATTTACCACCATTATACCTTATATTAAAGATGGAATACCATGCAAAACATGCTCTGATTTCTTAAGAATTAGTTCATGAACAAAAGTAATAGTGTTTGGAAAAAAATAAACCGTTCTTGAACAAATTTGTTAACGGTCAAAAATGATAATTCACAGTAAAATCTTTGAAAAAAAGCAGGAAGCTCATTACACATTTTACGATGAACATAATAGGCCGTTTATTCATAAACGTATGAAAATGTCTGCTTCCACAGAATATTTAATACTGAAAATCTGAAATCATCTAAACAAATAACTATTATAATCCTCTAAGATATTGAGATCAAAGAAACCAAGATTCAAATTAACAGAATCTATGATAAGTTACCTTGAAGATTGATGAAATGAGATTTAAGAAGCAGCAGCATATATTCCACAAGAGATTCATGGTCTCCTTTCTTATTGTCATATATATATATATATATATATATATACATATATATACTTCACTTCTCTTTAAGTTTGCACTTCTGGCACTAAATTGCAATATTTATACATGAAATCCATCAGCACTTCTGTCATCTTTTTCCGGTCAAAAGCAAGTTAATAATAACAACTTACAAAGCAAGTTCTGTGATAACTAGCAAACAGATTAGCAGAAGGCAAAAGTAGTGTGAACAACTTCTCTTGTCAAAAGCAATTGATTTTTTTTCTCACAGTCAAAAAGCCAAAGGAGACAAACATTCCCCTTGTGAAATTTCCTACTGAAAAATGATAGTTTAAAAAAAATGATAATTAAATTAACATGAGATGCAATGATTATGTCTTAAAACAACTTTTCAAATTAATTATATACAGTTATTACTGTTAAAGGTTTGATTACCTTACTGATTAGGTAAGATTACTTATCAATAAAAATCTTTGGTTAATTGGTTAGATGGGGTTACTCATTAATAACAACCCTTGATCTAAGCATTATTATTAATTAATAACCTTACTTAACTAGTAAAATAGTTAAACCCTACTATTAATAATAACCACTGTTTCCAAAAAAAAAAAAAAAAAAACTAAGAATAATTGTGAGCCGAAGACGATTCTATACCAATTGTATTGACCCATTTCAATAAAACATATATTAGGCCCATATAAGAACAGCCCATCAAAGCAGTCACTGGAACGACGTCGTTTCGTTTTGGTATACGATAAAAAGCCAACTAGTCTTCCACAACTACATAGATAATCTACTAGTTGCAATCTACAAAACACACGATGGATGGCACATGCTCTGCAACACAGACCATTCTACTACCCTCAATGACTTTCAGTTTCTGAGTTTCAATTGATTCAATTTACGACCATCTTAGCCAATTCAATCGAAAGCAGTGAAGTTTGAAGTTACAAATACCATGTTGTCTATAGAGGCAACTTTACCAAGATGCCATATTGCATGGCCTTTTGATGCCTCTTGCATGGGTTTCTATTGCCTTGAAGTTTCCTCAGCAATCATTCATCCACCTAAAACTTTGTTTAACTAAAACCAAACAACTTTGGAAGATTTTGTCTCAAGTAAATCCTGCATATGTTGCGGTATATGTATCCTCTCTCTACAGTAAATTGGTAATCCAATTATTGATGCCATGAATCTTCCTTCAAGATCACAGTGGGAGACACTATATAATATGTGTACGGATATGCCCAACGTACGCCCATTTAGTAGATACTAGATAGTAACCGGGCACATCCATTTTGTATAAAACAAAGGGAAATTTATAGTTTTTACCCAAATTAAAAGTAAATTTTTGTTTTTACCCAACTATTTAAAAAAATTTGTTTTTGACCTCTCAAACAAACTATTTCCATTGTATACCAAAGATTACCAAAATACCCTTAAGTTAAAATCACTAAAAATACTCAAATATGAAATGACCAAAATACCTTTAAGTTAAAATGACTAAAATGCCCAAATATGAAATTACGAAAATAACCTTCTTCCTCCTAACAATATCCTCCCTTTTCCATCTTCTCCATCAATGGTTATTAATGATTTTTGAGATCTATTGCAGCTGAAAAACAATTTATTGAGGGGATTAGTCATTCGAGCTTCTTCAACCATTGAAGTTTTTGGATCCATTGAAGGTTTACACCATTGAAGGTTTTGAAGATTCTTCTTCCATTTGAGTTTGAAAGGTAATGTATGAGTTTTTTTAGTTGGTTTTTAGGTTGTTTTGTTCATATTGCTAGCTAAAAGATTATAAGAATGATTTGGTTGTGAGATCTAAACTTTTCTGAAATCTGCGACGAAATCTGTAAAATCTGCGACGAAATCGGTTTTTCGTGATCGATAATCGGTTTTCCACTCTGTGGGATCGGTTTTTCAGTGTCTGAAAAAACCGGGATAGGTTTTTCAGTGGTTGAAAAACTGGGACCGATCCCGGTTTTTCAGCAAATGAAAAACCGAATTAAGGTTTTTACGGTTTTTGAGAGAATGAAAAACCGATAATTTCACTGGAAAACCGAATTTAGCACATTTTTCATGGTTTTTTATTTGTTTGTGTTGCTATGTATTGAATATGATTCGATATGATTATATTTTGTAATATTACCCTATTGAAATGAGATTTAATTATTATTTGATTTGAATGTTGCAGGAATGGGTCAAGAGACCGTTGTAATCAACTTTGACGGAGAGTGGAATGAATGTAATTACATTGGAGGGGAGTCGATCATGTGTGGGGTCCACAAAAATAGTAGTTTTTCATCATTGATGGATGTTGTATACAGAGAGGCTGCTATTGATAGAAGAAGGTGAGATATCTGTATATATTATTTACTACAAAGTACAACAAATGGTCAGGTTAAAAAGATACGTATCATGTTCGATCTTGATGTTGTTGGTTTGATGGCGATAAAAAATATTGATGTTAAAGAGATTTATATCGATAAGATTGCCAGAGATTTTGGAGCTGGGGTTAGTAGGCGTACCGTTCATCCATTTGTCATTGATTCAATTCCAGACATAAGACATGACGAGGCAAATATGGATAGACCAGTAAATCCACATATGGTTAAAAGTCATTTTTATCTCACTTCAGATATTGGGAGCAATCAAGTTGATACTTCTGTCACCCCATTTACATCGGTTGAAAGTCCCATTCATGACGTTAATGATGACTATACAAATTATGGTATTGATGATGAAGATGAAGACACAGATGATAATAGTGATGGAATACGGGATAGTGATGAAGAGCAAACCGGAGATAGTGATAAAAAGCAAACTCGATTTGATGATGTCGCAGAAGAAGAAAAGTTTCCAGAAATAAGATTTTTAGGTTTACAATTTCAGAACAATCCTTCACAACTATACTGGATTGTTCCTAGTGTAGAATTAGGGGATATTGAAGCTACTTCAAGCGCTACGTCAACCGTCTACCAACGTGGTACGTTGTATAAAGGAGCATTCTTTACTAGTAAATAAGAAATAACTATAGCTATTGATGAATATGTTCTGAAAGCTAAGTTTGAATATCGGGTTAGACGTTCGGACACGGAGCGATTTGAAGCCGGTTGTAAAGATAAAACTTGTAGCTTTATTGTTCGTGCAAGATGCAGAAATGGTTGTTCAATGTGGTTTGTGTTGAATTATGTAGCGGAACACACGTGTCGTCAAACAGCCATGGAATCACATATGAAGAGTGTGAAGGCTATTGTGATCGGAAAATTGTATGCAGGAAAGGTGGGAAGAGATCTTTATACACCTAATCGTTTGGTTGGAGAAATGCTAGAGCAATATGGAGTGCAAATCTTATATAGTAAAGCTTGGAAGACTTTACAATATGCAAAGAAACTAGCATATGGGCAAGCGGATGAATCATATCAACAGTTTCCATCATACTTCGAGATGTTAAAACTTTTAAACCCCGGCACAATGACAGCAATTAAGAGAGATGAAAACAACCGGTTCTTGTATTTCTTCGTTGCACGTGGAGCTTCTATTGAGGGTTTTCGGTCTTACATGAGACCGGTTGTTGCTATTGATGCCACTCATTTGAAAGGTGAATATAAATGGGTGATTTTTTTTGCTGCGTGCAAAGATGGGTCGGAGATGATTTATCCCATCGCCTTTGGATTTGCTGACGGAGAGTCGGACAATTCGTGGACTTGGTTCCTAAAAATGTTGAGAAGAGCAATCGGGGTGTCAGACGAGTTGGTGATTGTATCGGATCGTCATAAGAGCATATCGAATGGGATGAAAGCAGCTTTTCCTGAAGTCCCACATGTGTTATGTTTTTTCCACTTATGGCAAAACCTTAAGCAACAGTGTAAAAAGCGTACGGATATGGAAAATGCATTTTACAATGCAGCATACTGTTATGTGCTTGATGAATGCAACAGAATATTGGAAGAAATGCGTGCATTACATCCGACCACACATGGAGCTTTGGTTAAGGCTGGAGTGAGCAGGTGGTCACGAACACATTATCCAAGAAGAAGATATGAAATGATGACTACCAACATTGCAGAGTCGCTCAACAATTGCATGATGCAAGTACGTCGTTTGCCAATAACAACTGCACATGAATATGTAAGAAATGTATTGCAGAGATGGTTTAATAATAGACGTGTTGCTGCTGAGAAGCTCACAACGTATGTTACTACCGCTGCATACGATCGTATCATGTTGGCAAAAGATTTATCCACGGAAGGTAGCATACATCCCATTACAGAACCGTATCATTACAGTGTCATACATTATAGCAAAGGAGATGCGATGGTTGACATTCAACAACACACATGTACGTGTAAGTAGTGGAACCTTGATCAGTTGCCATGTGTTCATGCATGTGCTGTGGCCAAGTATGGTAATTATACATTGTTTTTTTCAGTATTTCATGTCATAGCATGACACTTAAATTGTTGATACATGTCAGGTTCAAGGGCGTCAGTTGTGATATACTTTGCAATCAGTATTATAGCGTGGAGTGGCTAAAAGCTGCATATGCACGTCTGATTAATCCCGTCCCTAAATTGGCCAGTTGGAATGTTTCAGTGGAAGTTAAAAGTATGGTTGTATTACCACCGAAAGGTAAAAGACAAGCAGGTAGACCGAATGAGATTTGGATTCCTTCAGCTGGGGAAGATTATCGTCAAAAAAAGTGTGGAAGATGTGGTCAGAGGGGACACAACCGTCTTCGTTGCCCTAACCCCCCAACTTCTATCAGTGAAGGGACAAGCGTAAACGTGGGTGCGGATGTTGGAACGAGTTCAAATGCTACTGAAAATGAGCCACGCTCTCGAAGATGTCGCTTGTGTCATGAGACTGGACACAACCAACGTTGATATCTATTACGGTTTCCTACTCTCGATCAAGAAGTGGCTACTGACAAAAATGATGATTAGCAATTGATTGACATTTTGTTTATGCATGTTTTATGTAAATGTTTTTATGTTAATTACTCAATTATGTACTAATACAGCTGTATAAATTATTATTCCATGTCTACTGTTTTTGTCTCATTTCATATCAGTTTGGAACAACAAAAATCGATTTTTCACCCAGCCTGAAAAACTGGTACCGGTTTTCCAGACATGGTGAAAAATCGATATAGTTGCCTTTGATTTCCCGAACGTAGAGGTATATCGATAGGTTTTTGAGTATGTTTGAAAAACCGGTATCGGTTTCCAGTCCTCCTCGAAAACCGATCCACTGCCACCACTTCTTCCAGCACGCCAAGTGTGGATCGGTTTTTAAGAAGTCTTCAAAAACCGGTATCGGTTTTTCATGTCTCCCTAAAAACCGGTATTTACTTGGGTTGAATTTATTTCTATTTGTATGTTCATTTTATTTCCCTTCAAGTGAATTATTTTTACAAATCGTTATATACAGATGTATTTAAATATATTATATAGATTAGGAAACGTATAATTTTATTACAAAGATATCATTATTTTAAAATCATTATACATTAATTTTATCATTTATTAATATTCATTATATTAGTAATAATAAATATACATTTACTATAATATGTATTATCTTAATATATCATATTAATATGGTTAATATATTTCATATCATTTTACAATTATTATAACTATAATCCTAATATGGCTTATAACTTATATGAATGTAATATTAATAATATATATAATATAAATGTAGATATTATTATATAATATATTACAATGATATCAGTTTAATGTTTATAAAATATTTAAGTCAATATTAATATTAATATATGATATCATTCAAATGTATAATTAATATGTTAATATATTAACATTAACATATATTAATATAATGTTAATATATTGTCAGAGATAATTATATTAATATATATTAACATTCTATTAATATATGTCCGTGTTAATATATTAATATATGTTAACATATATTAATATGTTAATGTTAATTAACATTAACATTAACAAATATTAATATAATGTTAACGTTATATTAACATTATATTAATATATATAACATTAACATTAACATATTAATATAATGTTAATATATTAACATTATATTAACATATAATAGTAACATATATTAATATAATGTTAATCTAATGTTACTAAATTATATTAATATATTAACATTATATTAACATATTAACATTATATTATATTAACACTATATTAACATTAATATATTAACATTATATTAACATATTAACATTAATATATTAACATTATATTAATATATGTACATTATATTAACATTATATTAACATTAATATATTAACATTATATTAATATATGTACATTATATCAACATTATATTAACATTAATATAGCAACATTATATTAACATATTAACATTATATTAACATTAATATATTAACATTATATTAATATATTACATATATTATTAACATTATATTAACATTACATTATATTAACATTATATTAATATATGTACATTATATCAACATTATATTAACATTATATCAACATTATATTAACATTATATTCACATTAATATATTAACATTAATATATGTACATTATATCAACATTATATTAACATTAATATATCAACATTATATTAACATATTAACATTAATATATTAACATTATATTATTAACATTATATTCATATTAATATATTAACATTATATTAATATATGTACATTATATTCACATTAATATATTAACAATATATGTACATTATATTAATATATCAACATTATATTAACATTATATTAATATATTAACATTAATATAATATATCAACATTATATTAACATTATATTCACATTAATATATTAACATTATATTAATATATTCACATTAATATATTAACATTAATATATATTAATATATATTAACATTGTATTAATATATTAACATTAACATTAATATATTAACATTATATTAATTAACATTAACATATTAATATAATGTTAATATATTAATGTGAATATAATTTTAATAGGTTAACACTAACATTATATTAATATATTAACATTATATTAATATATCAACATTATATTAACATTATATTCACATTAATTTATTAACATTATATTTACATTATATTATTAACATTATATTAATATATTAACATTATATTATTAACATTAATGTTTAATTAAAATGATTTGTTGGCAATTTAAAAATATAGAATGTAATACCATCAAATAAATAATGAGTAATAATAAAAGAATAATTAAATTTATTTATATACAATTTTTCCATCAGAGTCTACAAACAATTTTCCAAAATTATTAACTTTATACATCGGCTTTGAGTACATATATATGTCTCTGGCAATCTCGGCCCTCAGTGCAATGACATCTGCAACGGTCTCGCATTTTCTTGATTTCCATGTACTCGTTCTTGACAGCAAAAGGTCGCGTACGTACATGGCTACATATGCTCCGCAGCTCGTCCTGTATATATATATATATCATAATATATAAACTATATACATTAAGATAATAATATTAACATATATTAACATTAACATAATTATATATCATAACATATATTAACATTAACATAATTAAATATTATAATATATAAACTATATATATTAATTAAGCTATAATTATATATTAATGTTAATCATAACATATATTAATATAATTATATTAATGTTAAATATATACATTAAGATAATTATATTAACATATATTAACATTATATTAATTTATGTTAATGTTAATATATTAACATTAAGATAATTAAATATTATAATATATATATATATTAATTAAGCTATAAACTTACTCACCCATAAGGTTGCTGGAGCACAACTGATTGGTGAAGACGCTTAACTTTCCACCGCTCATCCACGGGTGGCATAGCTACCTGTGCCTTCTCATAAAATCCCACGAACCGCAACAAAATAGGCATAAAACATACTAATGGCTCAAGTGGCTGTAGTCGATGGGCTATGTCAACATGCGCCAAGGGATCATATATTATGATTCTCTGCTCTTTAAGGCGCACCTCACATAGAACCCAGTGTTTTTGATTCAAGTTACACGGTAGTAACACCTGCATTTCAAAACGTTAGTACTATAGGACTACAAAGGATAATCATGTAATAAATATTAACGTTCAAACTACACTTACACTATCAACCTGCCACCACGTGACTGATGCGTCTATATGCTCACGACCGTACTCAAGCCACTCTGAGGGTACATCAGCTGTAACTGGATCAAATCTTCTTTGTTTGCTGACGTAATGCAGCCTGTAATACGCTGTCATCAAGCCTGCATGATAAAAATTAAACATGTTACTACCGATCAACCGAACGTAATATGAAATTGTAAATATAACTAACTTAAATGTAAATACTTACAAACAAAGAACTGCCATGGACAGCGTATCTACGGTCTTCCATCTCATTCCACCATTTTCTTCTTAGGCACATCAAATAAGAAACGATGTGCTTATTAGTCAACGACATGTCCACATTCTCGCATGTGACCAATGTGGTTGGTATCACAGACCACCCACAACGATCAATCGAACGCCTACAATTCAAAAAAAAAAAGTATTAAGCATTATTATATATTTTCTTACATTAACAATAATGATACAAAAATTAGAAACGTTTTTTTTTTTTTTTTAAATATACCTGAGATCCAATGTGGTTGTAGCTTTATATTCATCATAGACCACTTCTACGGGGTTTGTAGACTCTGCCATCTCCTCTGCCTACTGTTGGGCCACTTTCTTTTTCTTTTTTGCTGGCCCTAGATCCGTGTACGGTGTCCGTAAAGGTGCTGCTGGCTTTGTCTTTCGTTTGCCCCGTTCATGGATGCTTTCATCCTGCAGTTGTAAGTAAATTAAAAACATGTATAATATTAATATTTACAATTATACTTCAAAATGCAACACAATAGGGATACAAAGTCTACCTAGTCATGCTCACGCTCAGTGTCTGCAGCTGATACTCCTCCTAAGTCCGTATGGGAGTGGTGGACCTGCTCCTCCTCCTACTGGGATAACTGTTGAGATGGCTGCTGGTCACCCTGTTCCTCCTCCTGCTGGGGTGACTGATGAGGTGGCTGCTGGTCACCCTGCTCCTCCTCCCGCTGGGGTGACTGATGAGGTGGCTGCTGGTCACCTTGCTCCTCCTCTTGCTGGGGTGACTGCTGAGGTGGCTGCTGGTTACCTTGCTTCTCCTCTCGCTGGGTGACTGATGAGGTGGCTGCTGGTCACCCTGCTCCTCCTCCCGCTGGGCTGACTACTGAGGTGGCTGCTGGTCACCCTGCTCCTCCTCTTGCTGGGGTGACTGTTGAGGTGGCTGCTGGTCATCCTGCTCCTCCTCCTGATGGGGTGACTGCTGAGGTGGCTGATAGTCACCCTGCTCGTCCTCCTGCTAGGGTGACTGATGAGTTGGCTGCTAGTCACCCTGCTTCTCCTCCTGCTTGGGTGACTGCTGAGGTGGCTGATGGTCACCCTGCTCCTCCTTCTGCTGGGGTGACTGATGAGGTGGCTGCTAGTCACCCTGCTTCTCCTCCTGCTGGGGTGACTGCTGAGGTGGCTGCTGGTCACCCTGCTCCTCCTCATGGATGGCTGATTGGCCTACATCGATAGGCGATCGACGGACACCCTCGTCCTGATGTGGTGGTGGTGGTGGTGGTGATGATGGGTAATACATGTGCTCATCTCGGACAAAGCTCTCACCATCATCATCATCATTGTCATCGTCGTCGTCTGGATCATACCCACCAACCGGAGACCTGGGAATTTTTAAATGCTCTTCCACTCGTCTCAGCCTCCTATCCATCTCCCTTACAATCTGAAAGGTTGCCTTCTACCTCCTATCCATCCTACTTAACTTCTTATGGGTTGTCTTCTGTAAATTCACAATAAACTCAAACAACCGCTTCACTTGTTTCATAGAATCATAAATATATATCATTTTACATATTACCCTGAATTTTAAAAAAAATTTGATAGAGTCTCCCATGTTTTTTGTGTATCCAGGGAAATACAACCTATATATTTAAACAAATTACACTTCGTCTATCATTTTTAGAGACTCCGTCTCTTTTTCACACTCCGTACTACTACACAACATGTCCACATTTTTTGCATTTACTATAATGGAAATTAATTTAATAATATTATTATATAAATAGAATATTCGTACCTCATAATCTACGTGCCGTACATCATGTGCCTTCTTTGTCTGAAACTCTGATAAGGTATCATCTGATTCGGATTACACGCTTCGGACGTTTTAAGTGGCCGATCGTCACCCTCCACCTCATCATCATCCTCTCCTTCCACCTTCTCATCATCATCCTCTCTCTCCACCTCATCATCATCCTCTATCTCAACCTCATCCTCTACACCATCATCCAAACCATCGTCATCGTCGGCATGGTCATCATCATCATCATCATCACTCCCCCCGCCGCCATATTTATGTACTTCATCATGAACCATATGATTCGAATTAAAAGATTTCCAATAATCCATCTCCCTCTCGGTGTCAATAGGCTCCAAGGTTGGCCCAGTGCCAACTATCTGCATTATATAAATATATTTAGTTATACTATAATTATATACTTAATATAAATAACGATAGTTATAACAAACAAATAATTGACACAAATTTAGGTTATGTTTGCCACTTACGGGGGGGGGGGGGGGGGGGAAATCATCTAGGCTGTGTATATTTGTCGGTGTTCTCTTCAGTGATCATCTCATACATCTTGGTAGATCGTTTTCGAGGTTCCGGTTCTTTTTTGATATATTCTCTCGTAACACTGAGAACACCTCCACTAACCAACACTATAATGTAACAATGATTAAACAAAAAACATACATATAGTTAGTAATGGTCAGATAATAGATAATGCAAAATTTATTAAACTAAAAACATACATATAACCTTATATATTAATCGTAACAGAAAGAAGCAATAAATATTGAAAATATTAGTTATACCTGAAACGCCAACACATAGCCATAAATATTAATGGTGCTTGGTGGATTTCTGATCCGCTCTTCATTAAGTGCATTGTTGAGACAGTACAACAAGACACTATAGTATAATGTGCCCGAAGGGAATGTCTTCCACCTCTCTGTATTCTCAATGAGGACCCACATAAATGGATAAATCCTAGCCCTATCATCCAGTCCCATAAAGAGATGGAAAGTAATCCCTACATTCGTCAACTTCAAAAGATCATCATCATCTATCGGATCCTGCCCTACACGGTCTTGCTGCCCACTATGACTTCTTGACTCAAGAAATGTGACCAACTCCCTCACCTCCGGCGACACTCCATTAAACATTCGCCATAGGAGACTGTTTTGATCATTTGGCACTATTTCGAAAATTTTAGGGTCGATGCCCCCAAAAGGAAGTCAGGTCACCAACAGAAACTCTTGTTTCCCAAACCTATATCTTCTCCCCCCAATTTCAAACCACCTCTCATCACACCGTGCATCCGTGACCTTTAACTCTCTATCAAGCACCCACAAAATCATAGAACCAGCAGCCGTATTATTAGTTATCTTCAAAATATGTCCGAACGGACATTCTGCCATGAACCGATCATATAGATTTATTCTATTAATAACGACAATTATCTTATTAACCAATCTTTGACCAATATGTGTGTTCCCGCTCGTATGTCTGTCAATTGTTTGTGAACTATATTTATAGTTGAAATCCATCTGTAGGAAAGAAAAACAGCAAAGAAATCATCAGTAGGGATATATAAACTGAATCGGTTTTTGAAGGTATCTGAAAAATCGGTTAATGAAATCGATCGGTTTTTGAAGGCATTTGAAAAACCGGTTAATGAAATCGATCGGTTTTTGAAGGCACCTGAAAAATCGGCTACTGAAATCGATCGGTTTTTCACTTCGATTTTACATGATCGGTTTTTCACTTCGGTTTTACATGATCGATTTTTCACTTCGGTTTTTCAGATCGCTTTTCAACCTCGGTTTTCCATTATCGGTTTTGAAGATCGGTTTTTCACTTCGGTTACCAGAAAAATCGAAATGAAAAACCGATCGTGGAAAACCGAAATAAAAAACCGATCGTGGAAAACCGAAATGAAAAACCAATCCGATCCCGACGACTCTTCTCTCGTCGGAATCGACCATTTTCAACACAAAAACGACCAAGTACAATCAAATCCAACCTATTCTCAACCTAATAATCCTAAACTAACATCCATAACACAACAAACATTTCAAAATCCCAAATCTCAATCAAAAAAATAAAACAAACATATCAAAATCTAACCTTCGCACCTTCTGCAGGTTCGCCGGCGGTAGGAGCTGCTCGAGGAAGGTCGGCAACGTCGCGGGAATGGCCAGAAATGTCGCGGGGAAGGTCGATGTTGACGTTCGAAAACGCTCAACCTAGAGATTCTGGGGCCCAGACGGCAAACAAGGTAATTAAGGAACAGTTACGGTGTTGGGTAGGTGATAAATGAGGTTTAAATGAAGTTTTAAGATTGGTGGAGTTTAATTAAGGCGAGGGAATGTTGGTTGTGGTGGTTGAATAAATGCAATCAGATAAACAATGAAGATAGGAGGAAGAAGGATGCAACACACAATGATTTTTACATGGTTCGGCGACTGTGCCTACATCGACGGTCACTCTCAGGTCAGTCCTGCCGTTGTACGGAGGGATATTGGGGAGCTTAAACTTCGCTGGCAAGGGTACTGTTTCGATCTCCCGGGTGAATGGTATCCTGCGATCCTCTCGCTCTTCCCTGTTCTGGCCTCTAGGTCGTGCCTCCAACTGTCGGACCCTCTGCAATAATTCCTCTACCATCGGGTCCTGAGTTAGAGATCGCCTACTGGGTTCCATTCACTTGTGCTCTCCTGCTCCCCCAAGGGATGGTCCTGCGATCTGTTTTCCTCCCTGAGGGCTCTTGCTCGCCTGGGAGTCCCTCGCGGCTCTGGCTCATGACCTGTGCGAAGCTCACGAGCTCGCTTCTGCCTTCGACTTCCTTCCGCGCGTCGCTCGTCCTTGTAGTTCACCCTTACCCCATTATCATTGGGGCGAGGTGAGATTTCTCGCTCCTGGTTCCGTCTCCTGGCTCTCCTTGGGTTCAGATTTGAGGAGTGAGCTGATCCTTCTGTCAGCGACCTATCCCTGGCAGCTATTCCCTCTGGGGTTGGGATCTCTTCTGAAGGTTGACGGCGAGCTCTTCCTAGCGGTGCGGCCTCCACCCGCCTTTGCATAGCATGGGCTTGGACCTCTACCAACGCCCTGACCGTCGCTGTTAGCTCCCTTACTGTATCTTTTAGAGCTCGCTGGCGTTGCTGCCATTCCTGAGCGACCTCACCTCTGGAAGGTGAGGCGCTTTGCTGGTCTTCTCGGACTTCAGGTTGTTCGTCTGACACTCCGACATTCCTCGTGGCCTTGATTCTGGCCATAATAAACAAACGTGAGCAAATATAGAATAATGAACTGGCGAGAGATTACCAGGTCACTGTTGGGCCCTCCTTCTAGCGCCAAAAGATGTTGACGTTCGGAAACGGTCAACCTAGAGATTCTGGGGCCCAGACGGCGAACAAGGTAATTAAGGAACAGTTACGGTGTTGGGTAGGTGATAAATGAGGTTTAAATGAAGTTTTAAGGTTGGTGGAGTTTAATTAAGGCGAGGGAATGTTGGTCGTGGCGGTTGAGTAAATGCAATCAGATAAACAATGAAGATATGAGGAAGAAGGATGCAACACACAAGGATTTTTACGTGGTTCGACGACTGCGCCTATATCCACGGTCACTCTCAGGTCAAAATCCGGTAGAGTGACAGTTCTCTAGTATTTTCAACTTGTTGTCTACAGTAATGATCTCCCCTGCTTATATATGGAGGGGAGAGTTACAAAGAAAGCAATAAAAAATATCAGAAATAAAGTACAGTTGATAGTTATTTTAACTAATTCTGACACTGCCATGCTGTCTTAAATGTGAAACCATCATTCCTTCTTGCATACACACGTTTGCATTTAATGCTCCTGGAGAAGTCATCTTTTCATTAAATGCAGAGCCGGCGCATTAAATGTATCTTGGTAATGGTGTAAACAGTCTCTGGCGGGAAATCATGGGAGCAGATGACTTTGTCGACTTGCTACACACGATATCTCCTGAGTAAGCCCTCTGGTCAGCCTAGTGATGCACACTGGAGGGGAGCCGACGTGACCAGGAGGAGAGGTTAGGCAGTCTGGAGGTTCCCGCGAGCTCGGGACCTGGGCGACCTCGCGAGCTCCACGAGCTGAAGGTACAGGCAGGAGGCATGCGTGAGAGATCTGGGAACTGTTGCTGGCTTGCGACCTGAACGGCCTCACGAGCTGGGTTTGCAACCGCTGGTTCCAATCTTGGGCCTCCTGGGCCCTTGCTTCTGTTCAAGTTAATAAGGCCTGTACTGGCCCATTTAGGCCGAACGAGAAAATGTGTATAACAGGTAGCAATCGGATTCGGGTTTGGCAAAAACTGGTGTGCTTTTAAGTCTGAGAAATCGATGTAATTGTTTTCCAACGATCGGTTTTGAGGTATATATATGTAGGGGCCTTTTCATAATTTCACGTTTCGGTTTTTCGTAAATTTTAACTGTTCAGGGTTTTTTTGTAAAAATTTCCAGGGATATTTTGGATAATTTGGGTATATCAAGCAATATATTTGTTTGAGGGGTTAAAAACAATTTTTTATAAATAGTGGGTAAAAACGAGCTGGAGGAACGAGCTGATCCTGCAGGTCGTTGGACTTCCCTTGCCAACCTCTCGAGCGCTTGCATCGCTTCATGCGGCTGGGGCACATGCCTTGGTGCCTGAACCTCCACCGCTGGCACGTTCTGTATTTGAGTCTGCACCAGTAAGTTGACGGCCTCTGCGAGTTGTCTGACCGTATTCTCCAGCACCTGTTGTCTCTCATGCCACTCCTGTTGTCCATCAACTACCGGGGCCACTGGAACGGGCTGACGAAGAGGTAGAGGAGGGATGCCTGCTACAGCACCAATTGCCTGGTCGTGGGACGTGCCTGCTGCATGTATGGGTGCGTCCTTTACCTGCTGCGTATCACGTTGATGGTGACTGGGCTGGCTATCTGCCTGGTCGGTCCTTGAGCCCACATACTTGGTTTGTTTGGTTCTTGCCATCTTGTCAGAAATTGATGAACTGAGATGAAAAAAATTACAGTTTGGGTCATTCCTCTAGAGCCTAAATGTCGACGTTGGAATTCAATCGACGGGTAATCAATGCCCAATACCTGCAATCAATGTGAGAAATCACAAATACCAAGAAAGGACACAGACAAATACCGAGAATCAAACGAGGAACACGGATCTTTTACGTGGTTCAGCAATAATAGGTCTACGTCTACGACTGTCCGTCTCTTAAATTCTGCAGAGTGACAGTGTATTATTGATTATTCTCTGATCATGTTACAATGATTTTAATCCCTATTTATAGGGAAAGAGGCGTTACAATTCTGGTTGTAGCAAATCAGGAAAAGACTCCTGAATTAATTACACTTCCCAAATAATCAGGAAAAATAAGGAAAAGAATTATAAATTAATTACACTTCCTAATATGTTTGAATAATATTAGGAAACTGCTTCCATAAAATCCGGGATGATGTTGATTCGGTTTGAATTTGAGTAGACTTCCATATCTGATGAGGAAATCACGGTTTAATTGGGTAACTACCTTATTCGGAGAGAGAATCATGATTGAATTAGGTAATTGCCTGTTCTGAAAGATACTGTATTCATTACGCTTCTGAGCGAGCTGACGTGTCTATGACGGTCTATGAGCTTGAGCTCGCTGGTCAAAGAGCTATGACTGAGGCGAACTATAGAGCGAGCTGAATCCTGGCTGACATGAGTTAGCTGATATAATCTGAAGAAGCTATTTATGCGAGCTGAAGAGTTTGCTTGGGCTTAGAGTCATCTGGGCCTCGACTGATGGGTCTTGACTGGGTTGACTTTATCGGACCTTCTTATTGGGCCTAAATTGGGCTTTTACCAGCCCATTTAATGAGTCCGAAAAATACATACAACAATACGTAAATTTCATTCACCTTTCAAAAGTAAAAATAGAAAACAAACTTTCATTAATTGTGATTTGGTTTAAACTACAAATAAGCTCTCTCAGTTAAGGGATAAAAAAAGGGACCTCTACTAAAATTTATGCTTTTAATTTTATAAAACATTCAATGTAGGCCTTCATTTTCAAAATCTTAGATATAGATCTCTTCTACAATTTTAGACAGTATATACATATATCAGCTTCAACTTTTGATGTTGATTCTCGTGTCTGTTGTTTTGTACTTTGTATTTTTCTTCATCTGTAATATTTTGGTTTGGGGTTCACTCAGCTTTGGAGTTGAGTGCCAACCTAGTCGAGATGCTTCTCTATTAACTTGATGTTTCCCTTCTCTTATTTTCATAAATACAAGTTGGGTATACGTACGTATATGTATACATTAGCTTCAAAAGATTAAATATTAATACTGAACATCTAAAATCATCTATGCAAAATCTATTATCGATTTGTCCTGGACGAATATATTATAAGGTTAGACATATACCATGCAATGATTTATAAATATAGGTTTAAGGTTGAAGCCATTTTTCTGTCAACTTACAAGGGTGGTGAGAAATTGATTTTGGTCGATATATATAATTAACCATGAAGGAACAACACATTTAATCATAAAGTAATACCATGGTCAAGAAAATCTATCTTAGAATATTAAATACTTAATGGAGAAGTGAATTTAAAGCACCTTCATGAATAGTTTATGTAAAGGCAATAGTGTTTAGTTGTTCATCATCCCAAAATCTCATCAAAATTGAGAGTATTTCACTTCTCCCTCTCCTTTATTCCTTTTTCATTTAGTGAGTGGTTGTAGTAGTTCACTCCTACAACATTAGAGAGAGAATATAATTTGCTGTTAATTTAATAAGATCCTTTTATTCTTGGTTTATAGATATTTTTCTTTTATTGGAGAGTTGTACCACATAAATTTATGTTTACTACTTATATATTTTATTACGTACATTTTTACTTAAATATTATTTTTAATTTTAAATTTATATTGCGAGTTGAATAATATCAGTTTTATAACAAATAGTTACACTGAAGATTGACGAAATGAGCGTGGTGAAGGCTGTATGTTAATTCCTTTCTTCTTGTTATTAACATATAATTTATCTTTTACTTCCTTTTAGTTTCCACTTCTGGCTCTGAATTGCAGTCCTTATGCATAAAATTCATCACTTCTTTTGTCTTTTTTTTTTTCAGTGATCTATTAGTTGCAAGCAATGGTATAGTGAAATGGAAAGTAAGGCAAATTTCGTGATAATTATGTGTTTTGTTATATAACTAGCTAGCAAAAAGCTAAGCCAGAAAGCAAAAGTAGTATGAAGATGTTCCCTTGTCAAAAGCACTAATTTCTGTTTTTTTTTTTTTTAAATTTATTTTTACTGTTATTTTGCTTTTACCACTCTTTTTGTATGGATGAGGACATGTTTGTTAGCTAAACTTCACTAACCATTAATGTCGCATTTGAACCCTCCCTTGATCAAATTGTTTACTGTATATATAAGTGTAAATATTGTAATAATTATTTATTAACTCGATCCTTCTATCATAATTGTAAAAAATAGATGCACAACCATCTAAGCAATAGTAGTTGTATGTATATGTTTAAAGTTTGAGGCTATTAGTTGTTAACAAAAACTAACAAAGAAAATAAATCCTAACTGTTCATTTAACTAATTTTGACTAGAGTTTCACTCAGTAGAGGCTTCCAATATTGATAGTTGATGTAGCTTAGACAAGGATTTTATGCCACATATAGACATTTGATTTGGAAAGGTATCGTATTATGTTTCTATGTCGTTTCATATAAGTACAAATGAATAAAGTGGTTTTCAAACATACATTTTTTAATATATGGAATGAACACACCACATCATCATTATCCTAAATGGTATGTACTTTTAATAAAATTTTGATCTTCATGTGTCTAATAATTCATATAATTGAGAAATGGGATTTTGAATATAATATATTCACGCATAATATACTTAACTAGTTTTTAGACCTGCACAATGTGCGAGGTTTATGAAACACATAATACGAATACTTTTAAATTTTTTATTGTTTGTTAATTGTAATAAAAATATGTATTAGAGCTATGTTTATAGGGGAGTGTAATATGAAATTATGAACGAAGTTGAAATCATGATTGAGTTTAAATTATGTTAAAAAGAATACTTATAGAAATTCAAATATGAAACCTAAGATATTTTAATAGTATTATTTCAATTCAGAGTCGAAAAAAATAACAAATGTTGTGCTTGCTGTTTCACCTTCAACATTCACATGCAGTTTGTATCTAAAGAAAAATTCCTTTTTCTAAATAATGTAAATTATAAAGGCCGATTAAGGTGTTTATATGTTTGTACCTAGGTGTTGAGAATTGTTCTTGAGTATTGCACTTGTCACATCCAAAAGTTGATCCAATCTCATGTAACTTTTTACTGCATTGTTTGCAAGATACATAATAACATTCATACATTTCTTCTATTCTTGTGATCTTGGCTTCACATGTTACAGTTATTACCTGATTTATTCATATTATTAATACCAATTAAAAAATAAGACATGAAAGAAATAGGAAAAAAAAAGATTTTTTATATTTTAATATGTTATTAATAAAAAATGTAGAGAATAAGAATTTTCTCTCTTTTTATTATTACTATTTTTTTTTTTTGGAGTAAACAATAGGTGAACATTTTGAAACAAATTTTGTCCACTTAGAGGTTTTAAAGAAGTTCAACTTTTATGAAACAAAATCTTGTTTTTTATTACTACTTTAAGCAGGTATGAAAGTTAGAAAAAGTCATATACCTCAGATTCAGAAGTTGAAGTCATAAGTAGAATTTCTTATATTGTTTTTAAAAAGATTGAAAAGCTGTCTTTGTCCCTTTTATTTGAATCATGTTTTGATAGTTGTTCCACGTGTTTCTTATTCTTTGGAACACTATTGAATATAACAATTATCTTCATAAACTTTCATTTTTAAATAAAATAATTAGATTGAGTCCGTATAAAATATTAATACCTTTGCATAAGGCCTGATACCTCTAGAATATCAAGATTAATATAAACCTTGCTTGCAGCTGTAGTAGATAGACATATGCCTCTTGTAAAGAACTTAGTTATTAATCTATAAAAACTATTAGTATGTATTACTTTGTATATAAAACCATAAAACTGTAATAGCAAATAAAAGATATTTAAATTGCATACTTGATATCCTGAATTTGAAGAACCCGTTTCTGACATATTGAAGACAATCCTTTAACTTTTTGATTCTCGACATCAGACATCGCTGTAAAATGGCCTACAACATCTATGAGAAAAAAATATTAAATTTGTCGCAGAATATGTTTGCATGTATGTATGTAAGTGTGTGGACAAAATAGATAATAATATTATATTACCAGTGAGTTGTATGCATTTGTCTACTCTCTTTTTCAAATCTTCAAAGTTTTGAAATTTAAATTGATGAGTAGGAATTGAACTATAATCTCCCTTTAATTCGTTGATGATTGTTGTAGGCAAAATAAGTAACTTAAATTCATGTGAAACTGGCCTGTAATTATCGTTGTTATCAACAACTAGGGGTGGCAATCATGGTTGACGGGTTTGGTTGAACACAACCCGAACACGACCCGATAATTTTTTACACGACCTGAACACGACACGATTAGGAAACGGGTTGAACCCCCTCAACCCGAACACGACACGATTACTAATGGGTCGACACGAAAACGACTCGTTTAACTCGTTTCTTAACAGGTCATTGAATAACCCATTAATAACCCGTTAGTGACCCGTTTAACCGACACGAATAATAACCCGTTAATTGACCCGTTTATGACCCGTTTAAATTTTAATGATAGTTAATACATTTAAATTTTAATTATAGATCTAATAAAACACAAAATTAAAATAAAGATACATAAGACCTATAAAAATACAATCATCCACAAATACAATCCAAACCATAAAAATACAAATATTTACAAATATAATTATAAAAATATTCTTGCAAATATAGTCCTACATATTAAAAAACAAAACAATAACATAAAAAACATATCTGCAACTATAGTCCTTTATAATAGAACAACAACATTAAGCTTTGATTGCATGATTTGCATCCGCCAAACTAAACCTGTCAAAAGATAATAATTAAAAGTTAACTAATTAGGAAATTATATATTTATATATGAAAAAAATATTTTAACAAATATTTTATCAAAAGCAATAAAATTTTACCACTACATGGTAATTTGTGATGAGATGGATTCGATAGTGTGATTACTAGCACTAACAATTTCATCATTCATGTTCATCACATCTTCGGTAAGTTCATCCAATCCAAGATTTGGATTCTCTACAATAATGACAAATAAAAAAAAAAAAGATTATTCCATTAGAAAAGAAAAATAAAACTCATAATCATATAATATATACAAATTGCAATTAACAATTTTATGTAAAATATTACCTTTGTCTCCATATATCCAGTCTCGAGTACAAACTATAGCCTCCACCATGTGTGGTTTAAGTGAACTTCGATATTGATCAAGGATTCGACCACCAACAATGAACGCTGATTCAGATACCACTGTAGATATTGGGATGCTCAAAACATCATGAGCCATCATTGCGAGTTAAGGAAACCGAATTGCATTGGCTTTCCAGAAATTCAAAATATCAAAATCCATTGTATTTTGAAGCTTTGGCTCATCCAAATACATTTGCAATTGAGTTTTTCTTGTCAATTCGCTATCAGATGTATCTTTATCAAACGATTCCCACTCCTATAAATATTTATTAATAAAAAACAATGTTAATATTATGCAAATAATACATATATATATATAACAAATCAAATTAAATATATGAACAAACTAGTAAATAACATTAGCAATTACCTTCATAAGACTAAAAGATGGTGGAGCAATGATAGCTTGTGATGAAGAATTAATGAATAGGCCATGACCACTACCACCAAGATTAGATGTCGAAGTAGCTGAAGCATTTCTCACATACTCATCAAACAACAAATGCAACTTACTTCGAACATTTTCAAACTCAAATGAATCCCTCTCCATAAACTTTTCTATAAGTAAAATCAACAAATTTCATCTTGTACCGAGGATCCAAAATCAATGCTATAGCCATGATGGTACAAAAATCGCCCCAATATTTGTTAAATTTAGTGTACATTTGAGTGACCATATTTTTCAAAAATGAATCATCACTTTCCAAGTTTTGCTGTAATAGCACATAAATTTCCAACACATTCGGGAAATATAAATTTGAAGTTAGATCTTCGTTCCCGAAAAAATACAAGTGACATTATAAAATACTTTAAAAAATGAAGCAATTTTCTCAACATTTTCCTACTCACTTGAAGAAGGACAATGCTTGAAATTACTATCACTCAACTCTAATGTATACAAAGCACGACGATAATTAATAGCACTTTCAAGCATAAGATAAGTGGAATTCCATCTAGTTGGAACATCTTGCCTTAGACCCATCTTACAATTAAGAGAAACTTGTTTCACACATTCTAAAAACTTTTGTTTCCTCACTTGTGACCCCTTCACATATTTCACACACTCATGAATTTTATGGACCTCCTCATTTATTTCCTTCAAACCATCTTGAACAATCAAATTTAAAATATGAGCACAACAACGAATATGTAAAAAATCACCACAACATACAAGTGCTCCCTTTATGTTCAATTGATTTTTCAAAATGTCAATAAAGGATTTATTCGATGAAGCATTGTCCAAAGTAATTGAAAAAATCCTATTTTGAATTCCCCACTCACATAACAATGTATTAATCTTATGAGCTAAAGAAACTCCATTATGTGGTGGTGCCATAAAAGAAAAATCAACACTTTCTTTTGTAAAACCCAATCTTTATCAAGAAAATGTGATGTGAGACATAAATAACCATCAGTAGCTATAGATGTCCACAAATCACATGTCAAACTAATTCTACCAGGAGATTGTTCTAGCATATTCCCAATCTTTTGTTTTTCTTTCGCATGCATCTTTAACACATCCGCCTTTGCGGTATTCCTAGAAACTAAAGTGAAATCCTTATCCAAATATTCAATTATTTTCCTAATCCATGTCCACTCCACAAATTGAAAAGGTAAATCATGACAGATAATGGCCGCAGATATCATACCTCGAAATACTTCAGGATCTTTGGATTTCGTAAGTGTCACACCATCTTCACCAATTTTATCAATGAACATTTGATTTATATCTTTATTTTTCCTCATTGGACATGTTAATTCCATGTGGCGTTTCATGTTGCCGGTACCATAATTGCTTTCACAAATATAAATCTTGTTGCAAGGCTTACACTTACTCCTTAGTTTTCCATCTTTACTTCGTGGTAGCTTCGTAAACACACTCCACACTTTTGATCTAAGCTTTCTTTTGGGGGCGGGTTTGGTCACTATGGCATTCTTCCCCTTTCCTGTATCCTTGGTCTCTACTTCAACATATTCATCTCTTTCCTCATCGAAATCCTCTTCGATACTATTGGTTTCACAATCGTTGATATTGACATCATTGGAGTCCATAGATTTAAGCTGTACATGAAAAATTAAAAAGTAATCTCATAATCAACTCACTCAATTTGAATCATCAAGCATATCTAATCCATAAAATGATTCCAACTAAACATATGCAATTAAAAATAAAAGGAAATATCTAACACTCATTCATAAATACATACATATATATATATATATCTAACAATCATCAAGCATTGAATCTTGGATGTTCCAAGTTGTACATGAATCTTGCATAAATACATATATATATATATATATATATAATGAAACATCAAACTGCATATTGTCACTTCATTATTCATCATCTCACTTTTATCTAACTTGGATGTTTAAGAGAGGAAAAAAAAAAAAAGAGATAGAAATTTTGTTTTTCATTTAGTTATTGTTATTTAAATAGGGTTAATATTGATATATTTATAAGTGTTTATATTAATTTGTAATCTTTTAAATTTAATAAATGTATATATTAATAATTTAAGTGTAAAAATCATATATGTTGATGGCAATATCTGCACCCATAATAAAGTTACAGGACATGACTAAATTATATAACAACACTAATTTGCAAGCTAGAGATATGAATTTTTTCCTTTGTAAAGAGTAACATGTGGTTTTTCATTTTTATTTCCAAGAGTTGGGAGCATATAACATTTAATCAATGAATTAGATTAATCGAGATTTAGAAATTGAATTTAGAATTATGAAATTTAAACATAAACATCGTTATAAAGTTGACTGTACAAATGCAATGCGAGATTAGAAAGTCTAACCCATTGAAAGGTGGGTAATGATATTTCCCACCACTCAAAACCATGTATACACCCTAAACAAAAACCATATATATTATTTTGCGTATTTTCTCAAACAAAAAATGCATTGCTGCAGACAATCCATTTGGGTATTTTCTCAAACAAAAAATGCATTGCTGCAGACAGTCCATTCTAGTTTTAATGATATGTTATGAAATTTCTAATCGCACAACCAGTTACTGCAATATTGAAAGGCAACAAAAGCCATATATTTCTAATTGCACAATTGGATATAGTGATGTTTACAACAATGCCATTAATCAATTTAGCCAACATGAAAACCAACATGACGATTGAACGTCACATAAGAAAACCAACATGAAGCTGTCAAACACAAACCAACATGTGAAATATATACCTCGGAGAGCTGCAACCGTTATGGAGAAGACGGACAATGCTTTAGCTGTTGCTATCGCCGACCAAATGATAGAGGTGAACCAGATCCGCGACCCGTGCTGCTTGAGACGTACCAGACCCGCGAACCAGACCAAGACCCGTGCTGCTTGAGACGCACCAGACCCGTGAACCAGACCGTGACCCGCTTGAGACGCACCAAACCCGCGAACCAGACCGCGATTGCTTGAGACGCACCAGATCTGCGAACCAGACCGCGACCTGTATTGCTTGAAGTGATCTACGATCGGTGTTGCTTGAAACGAACCAGACCCGCCACTCTAACAGCGACCCGTGTTGCTTGAGATGCACCAGATCCGGAAACCAGACCGCGACCCGTGCTGCGAGACGAACTAGATCCGCGAATCAAATTAACTACCTGCGTTGCTTGAGATGTCGTGATTGTCGACCAAACGACGAAGACGGAGATCTGTGACTGTGTGCCGTGGAGGTGGAGTCGAGAGTGGACTGTGGAGGAGTTTTTGTGGGTACGGCGATTGGAGGTGAAGTGTGGATGTGTTAGGGTTAGGGTTTGAATTGTGAAGGATATATATACCTGCTATTAAAATTACATAACTATCCCTCAAAATAAAATTACGTTTTTGCCCTTACTTAACGGGTCAACCCATAACCCGTTAACTAAAACACAAACCAGACACGATAATTAAACGGGTTAAACGGGTTGACCCATTAATTTACCCAACTCGTTAAGACTCAACCCTAACCCGTAATTATCGTGTCGGTTTCGTGTTGACCCGACGTGTCGGGTTCCAAATTGCTAGCCCTATCAACAACTTTGAAGTTCTTTATAGAATAAACCTTTCCTTCATCCAACAGTTTAGAAAATTTTGGTATTAAGAATTTTTGAATCGAAGCATGAATGTGGTGTCCCTGGTAAAAAGTTTAATTAGTTTAAAATAAATTAAAATGAAGTATGAAATGACAATATATTAAGGAAAACATACCAATTCATCTAATAGTAACGTGTCCAAAGAATACACGTCATTTGAGTAGAAGTTTTTTTATTCCCACTTTCTTGATACTCTTACCATGATTTTCCAATCGTCTCTCTCTTTATTTATATGAGACAAACTATTATTTCGGCTAATCATTGTTGAATTTGTAATCTACTAAAAATTGACAACACATGAAAATGAAAATTTAGGAACAATTTAGATTTGATAAAGAAGGATTTTGAACATATTGTAGTATATCTATTTGTGAAGCCTAAAAACTTCATCATATATATACTTTATGAATTCATTAAATTCTATAAATTAATTCTAATTAATTCTAATAACATAATAATGATAATGAGTTCTAATGAAACGTGACATATAATATTAAATTTTTAACCAAAATACATTGTATTGTTTAATGCTTCATAAATAATAGAATTATTAGTTGAATATGGATTAAAAATATAATCAATATAAATTTTGTTCAATTAAAAATTTAATCAATATACATTGTATTTGTACTTAATTAATATACATTTATCTAAATTCTAGTATATGTGGGTACTTATTGGATTCACTTCAATTTGCGCTGGAAACGTATTGAAACAAATTAAAGTAAATTCAATACGGTCCGGAGCGTACATACCAGGATTTTCTTTAAAAGGACAAAAAAAAAAAAAAAAAAGAGTATGAGATCCCTCATTATATATACAGTATTAATTATCGAAATGATGGCTAGTTGGCTACTTATTAATTGTTAGTTTCTTTTTAGGTGGTCAATGCTTATGTTGATGTAATATCTAGTTAGAAACTGATTCTATTCGTTGGCATAGTGAATTTTATGAGAAATCATGAGTTAGACTCCTTTTAATGTTTAGAGATTGCTTAAGAAATAACAATGGGAAAGCATATCATATGACCTTTTAGTGATGTACCTCCTCTTCCTTCAAAAGGTTGGGATTAGATTCTCATCAAATATATATTACAACTTATGTGATAATTTTCTCCCGTTAAGGTGGGAGTAATTGTTTTCCATTGATGGGATCTTGGAGTATTATATATCATAAACAACTTCTTCATCAGTTTAACAGGATCAACCTGAGCAAAGTCTTCTTCAATCTCTCCAGGTTCCTACAGCACAATTCAGCCAAGTTTTGTTAGAAAGAAAATTTGATTTAAGCTATATTAATATGAACCACAAGAGAAGCACCTAGAAGGAGAATATTGAACATTTGATTAATAAATAGGAATCATTATGCTACTTTGCCATAAGTGATACTCAAATAATGTGGCATGTTAATGAACTCAATTTTGATCGGTTAATTCTCCAACTTTAAAGGATATCACATCATTTGTGCACCAATTTGAACAAAATAGCAGTAATCAATTTTTTATAGAGAGTGAATCTTTAATAAATATGTCTATAATAGAGTAGGGTCCTGTACATGGACCAACAATAGCATTCCTAGTTCAAAATCAGATCTTCCAACGTAGATTAAACAGACAGACCACCACAAAATTATGATGTTTTCATTCAATTCAGATTATAGAAATTAAACGCTTGAGCTTATAATGACGAGAGTCAAAGCAAAATGGTCATATCAAAGAAAAACAAATCAATAATTTATCGGTTTTAAAAAAAGGATAAAAACCATTTTACCTCTAAATTTTGAAAAATAGTAAAATTTTTAACCATGTTTTGGATAAGGATCAAATCATCTATAAAGTTTTTAAAAAATGACAAATCAGTCTCTTCCATCAATTAACTAACCGTTAAACTAACACTGACTATAATTGTTAAAGGTATTTTTGATAATATGTAATTTGATTAACAGATAAAATATTTAAATAAAATAGAAGACATGTGTCAAGCAATTTTTCGTGAAATAATAAAAATATAAAAAAAAAAACGTTAAAAATAAAAATAAATGGGAATCGTACTCGAATCATTATTTTTTTTTTTGAATACAGGAACTGTAACTGGGACAAGCCCAAAGAACAACCAGGACCATTGAACCGAGATATTACACTGTGGCACGGCCTGGGGGACGACTCGCAAGTGGGAGAGAGCCACCCACACGAAGGTGGGGGAAAGACCCACACTGAGGTGGGAGAACAACCCACACTGATGGTGGGACAGAAATTATTAATATATTATATATTATATAAGATTATATATTATATTATTATATATATATATAGAAAGTGGGGGGAGCGGGTGTCGAACCACGCCTACACTTGGCGTGGAAGTTGACTGGTGCCAACGGCACCAGCAACCATTCGACTACTCGAATCATTATTAGACGACAGTATTTTTGGATTGTCATTTCTTATTCATTGTTGCTCATTGATTTTACACCGATCAAGGGACTATTACTGATGACCTCATTACTGCCTGAGGAAATTAGTACATATAATAGATTGTTAGCAATAATCCAGCAAAGCTTGTATTTTGAATTGTACCGGACTTGACAACACGTTGTAACTTGTGACATATGATCAGAAAAAATGTTGTTCATACAAGCAAATGGGGAACACCTCATGGGTTAGCTTTAATTTTTTAAAAATTAATCATTAGAATTCAAAAATGAAAATTTTAATATCAATTCAATAATCCAATAACCAAATTCTAACCAAATATAAGAAACAAACATAAATTTGAGTCCATCCGAAAATAAAATATTGATTAAACCACTCGAAATCAAACTTCCAATACACCCTTACACACAGAGTAAATCATTAACAAATGCATTTATTATAGAGTAGAGATTCTGTAAGTGGTCGAACATCAGCATTTCTGGCCTTTAATAATCTCTTCGATTAAACATAGACAATGAATTAAAAATTGGGAGACCTGTAAAAGGTAACGTTACATCATCCAAAAAATTAGTCCAAATAATGTGACATATTTATATGTAACTATCACATCATTAATACATTATCCCAAAATTAATAGATAGCTACAAATAAGCTTGTTTGATTTGGACAAAACTTTTGGGTAAATTTTTGGGAAGTATAACATTATCCAACTTTAAATAACCCTGACCTTTGATGAAATACTAGATCAAAAACCCTCTAATTTGAACAATTAAGTAAGAAACAAAAAAAACCTACATCGTACGAGAAAATTATCCTCATATCCAGGGTCTTGAATGCAGATCGAATCATAAACGTTTGGACGATGGGCCAAATTCCATAGACTAAAGTGCTATTATAGCCACATCGATCTGCTAATTTTTTTTTTCTTTTTAGAAGGAAAAAGTATAAACACCATTTCTTTTTTATTTAAAAAGACTTCCATACCTTCAAGTCATTTAATAATTAAACTTATCTATCTTATTTTACTTTATTTGTATCTTTTCCTTAACAATTCTCTTTATCACCATCTTTTCATTCTTTATTCTACTCAAAAGTATTATCCTTGTCGTCAATTGGTTGCTAGCGCAGTGGTAGGTGCCAGCAGCCACCCATGCCTCCCTTTGTAAGAGGTATGGGTTCGACACCCCACAGTTCAATTTCTATAATAATAATATTATATAATATAATAATATCTATATTAATAATAATAATGATAATAATATTTGTTCTCTCATCAATTGTGTGGGTAGCTCTCCCACCCTAGTATGGGTGGTTCTCTCCCATTTGGGAGTAGTCTCTCGGGCCGTGCCACTAGTGTCCTATCTCGATTGATCCCGGATGCCACTTGGGTCTGTTCCAGATACAGTTCATATACTCAAAAAGTATTATCCTTGTCAACTTTTTTTATCTTTATTTTAAATTTATTTGGTTGCATTTAATGTTTGAGAATGACCTCAGTTTATCCTTAAAAAAAGAAAAGAAAATAGAAGAAAAGAATGAACTAAGTTGTATCGTATTATTTTAATTCATGGTCCTATCAACATTTGATTATCTTGTTAATATAATTTATGGTATATTTTGTAACCATCATAAAAACTAAATAATATAAATGGAAAGAAACAAACCAAGAGCATCTCCAATACTTTCGTTGATTGTGTTTTGAAAAAAAGTGACATATCATTTTCTTTTTTTGAATACAGGAACTGTAACTGGGACAAGCCCAGAGAACAACCAGGACCATTGAACCGAGATATTACACTGTGGTACGGCCTGGGGGACGACTCCCAAGTGGGAGAGAGCCACCCACACGAAGGTGGGGGAGAGACCCACACTGAGGTGGAAAAACAACCCACACAGGGGTGGGAGGACAACCCACACTGATGGTGGGACAGAAATTATTAATATATTATATATTATATAAGAATATATATTATATTATTATATATATAGAAAGTGGGGGGAGCGGGTGTCGAACCACGCCTACACTTGGCGTGGAAGTTGACTGGTGCCAACGGCACCAGCAACCATTCGACAAGTGACATATCATTAATATCAAGAGATTTACTTTCTACATGATATATGTATCATTTAATAGACAATCAAATTAAAAAATTATTCTTCAATGGTTTCGTATATTTTTATTTCATATCTCTATGTATTTCTATTTAATACTTTCATTTTTTTTTTTACTTTTAATTAAATTTGAAAATTAGAGTTAAATAATTATTGATTTGCTGACTTGTCTATTTAATACATCATTTAAAAATAGATAGTCATATTGATAATGCTTTTTTTTTTTTTTTATGTTATCTCAGCCAGCTTGATATTTATGAATGATAATTGTATTAGAGATTTTTTTTTTTTTTTTTTAACTCAATATCTATTCATTTTACGTGGTATGTAATTTTTCATAATTCATGAGAGTATTGAAGATATTTTAATAAGGTTTAGTAGAGAGGTAGTGCTTACAAGATTTAATTATGGTATTTACTATAATAACGTTCAGTTTCATTAAAATTCATTAGCATGCATTTCATTATTGACAAAGTTGAGACCATCCCCATATTAATAAATTGTGGGTTTAGAGAAAAAAATACATCTTATTCTCCATAAGGTTGAGTTTGATTGATCTAATGATATACATATCACCTCAATATCAATAAAGTTGTGAGTTTTGATAAAAACTTAGAAAGGAAAAACGATGTCATTTACATTCCTTTCGATTTGATTTTACTTCCTTATGCTCCGTCAAAAAATCTTTGGAAAAAATGCATAACTTCTTTAATTTTCAAGTATTTAGATTTTTAGATATTAATTAGACACATTTTCATAATTTATTACACTATGATACGTTGTGGTATTGCTATTCTTAATTGCTAAAATAATATTTGAAAAGAGTTTACAAACAATTACTAAACCAAATAAGTGGGATTAATTTAGGAAACAGGGATTTTGGAAGAATAGTAAAATAATCGCTACGATAAAAGAGTAATATTAAATAATAATATTAAACATTCCACCTTCTAAATTCATGTTATATCAATTAATGGATAATATAGTTTTTAAACAAATTAAATAATCATTAATGAATAAATATTCTTATATTAACAAATTATGAGTTGATATCATATTTGAGTTAAGATAACTTACATAGTAATATAAAGAGTAGTATTACTAAATAATAATATTAGACATTCCAACTTTTGTATTCATATTATATCAATTAATGAATAGAGTTTGGATATCTTATCCAACCACTAACTTTATTCCTTAATTAGAGCTCTTAGATTAGTGGTTAGGTAAAATAATTGAACTTAAATGAATAATATACTTTCTAAATAAAATAAAGGGTTCATCATTTAATACATTATAAGTTGAGATTATGGTTAAGATAAAACGAAGTTAAAAAAAAAAGAAAAAAAGAGACAAATAAAATGAGCAATAGATTACATGAGTTGTCCAAAATCATGTTGATTATGGTACATAAATTGTTTTTTTTTTTTTTTATTTTCTATTTTTTTACACATTACAATTATAATTATTAAGATTTTCTGAAATATGACACACTACTGCTATTCGAACCCGTCTCTTATAGATAAAGAAAGATAGGCGAGAATGGTAACCCTACACCACTCTACTTGCGAGGGGTGCGATCTAATAATAACCGGATGATATGATACATTAATTAATAAAATATTGATAAACTAAAATGATATTAATATTGTAATAGTGATGAGACAATCGTGGGCCGAAGAGAGCAGTTCATAGATATATCAGATACCTTTGTCTTTTCACCCTTGTTTTGTTTTTCGTTTTTTTTTTTAAAAAGAATTATATCTTAAATTGATCCAAAAAATAATCGAGACCAATCAAGATAAGACATTAGTGGCATGACTCGAAGAACTACTCTTAATTAGAAGGGATCCACCCACACGGAGGTGAAAAGAGAGACTCACACGAAAGTGGGGAAAAGACCTATATGAAAGTGGGGGATCAATCTACACGAAAGTAAGAGACATATACATATACATATACTTATTATACTTATTATTATTATATTATATTATATTATAATATACAAATAAATTTGGATTTGTAGGGTCAACGGGTGTCGAACCCATGCCTCTTACAATTCTTATACTATTGACTTTCACGGTTTCTTTGTTCCTTCCCATTTCATCTTATTTTCATACCTCTGTCATTTACGACCTCAGTCTGAGGCTCAGCCTGGACTCACCAACTATTAATTTCGATTAATTCAAAAAAAAAAAAAACTATTAATTTCGATTTCAAAGAGTTGTCAGCCTAGCCGAGCCCAGTTTAGCTCAGCTCAACTGAGCGACAAACACACCATGGGGAATTGCTGCTCCGGTACAAGCAGCGGCATGGCCGCCGTCTGCGACACTTCTGCTCTGACCTCCGCCGCCTCTCCTAACGACGCCGTTGACTTGTTCCTCAAGTCCCGTGGACACGTCGGCCTCTTCTCTCAGATCGAGGTTATCTATGTTTTTCAAAAACTAACGTATGGAATGGTAAATGTAGTTTTTACCGCACTGTTTGTTCTCAATCTGATTTTTGCTTGTTCAAATGATGCTTTTTGTGCAGTTATCGTTTTCGGTAGCTGAATTGCGTGACCAAGATATTTTCTCTAAGGTTTTGTTGATTGATTTTGAAGCTTATACGGCTTTAGAATTTAAACAATTCCATCTAATTTTAGTTACTTAAAGACGAACGCCGATGTTGTGTATCTTTACTGAGGAATGAAATGGAGACATCTGACATGTGAAAAAAGGATTGCACTTCTTTTTGTGTGAAATGTCAATTGCGGTGGTAGTATTTAGGTAATAGTGTAAATCAATTGAATATGAGATGATTGCTGCTCATTTTGAAGAGGTTTGAGAAATCTTGTCTCGCACTGGTACTGGTTGGAAGTTGGTGTTTTAGATTAAAGCTTTGCGAAGATTTATGAAGATAGTTAATGTCATATTACGGTCCTGTTAGTCGGAGGGAATGATAAGTGGTGTTGGTGGGGGTGACTTTGATTGCTTTAGATTGATGGTGGAAAGATTTGGCAATGTGTTCATATATATGGCAATTTGGTCAAATAGTGGAACGGTCAACATTGCGCGTAAGTGACATCTTTGACACATGATCTCTGTTGATGATGAGAGAAGTGCTGCGGCCAGAGTTACAATGAGCAGTTAATTGAGGTTTATGTTTTTGGAGTTTTAGATGTCTAACAAATACCAGAAGAATTTGGTATTTGTGATTTTAGAAGTGGAAAATCATGTGTGCTCAACTTTGTGCTAAGCTACATTAACAAGTAGATAAATATGATTATTTATCATCAATACTGTAAGGGTTGTGCATTTGTCACTGTTTGTTGTTTTTATTGAACCGGAAAACTTATGTCTCATTAATGGTTCGACTGGAAAGTAGTTATTTTAATTGGGAGCAAGGGAATAAAATTGTGGCCAACGGAATAACAAATTTAGTGGATTCATTAAGTTAGTTATTGGGATTAGCATATGTTTAGCTTGCATCAGTCATCCTTTTGTTCTCTATCATCTCTTTTCTCATTTTCTTTCTTTTCTCTATCTCCCCTGCTTTTTTACTTTTATCTCTCTCTATCATCCTTACCAAACTATTATCTAAACACACACAACTGGGACCTGGTTTCTCATTTTTTCTAATCCTGACTTGATATATGTGCAATCTTGGCCACACAGTATCTAAGATCAACTTTCAACCCCTTTATGTCTTACATCTAGTTCTTCCAGTGATCTACCATCTAGTTCTTAGCCACTACATAGCAACTAAATTTGAAACTTTCAAGCCTATTGTGAAAAATTAACAGCATACCAAACCTAGACCTACAATATTTCTCTATACCCTCGCCCCTCACAAGGTAAAATTAGGCAAATGCTCCCAGCAGTAATACACTTGGAGCCATTATAGCTTAGTAGCTTACTTGTATCATGACAAGGTAAATTACATAATTCTAGAATTAGGCCTACTCTACATAATAATACGATATCAAATTTATATTGCAGATCTTATAAGTCTGGTGGCATAACCTCTTAAAAAAATTTGAATTTTGGATTATTATTATTATTATTATTTTTTGTTGTCTGTGTGTCTCAAACTTTTATGTATCCCCATGTTGCATTACCTACTTAACTGCAGATTTCTCAACTATGAAGGTGTCACTTACTAGGCATTTGCTTAAGATGAACTCATATTTTTAAGTTGCACTTCCTGTATATGCACTAGTATGCAACAAGATGTTTCGTTTAGTGGGCCCTTGCCATCAGAATGCAAAGGGACAAAGTAAAAGGAGGATATATAATGTATGTGAAAAACGGGAAGCTACTATTCAATTTATGTGATTACAAGGTAAGAAAAATGAGTTGGTTTTCTGGTATCAATTTCTTTAACTTGAGTTTAATGGCCTATGGACTGCATAAAATTTAGTTTGATTGCAATGATAATTAAATTCTACATAACAAACTTGTTGCAATGACAACTTTTAACAGCACTTAGTGGAATTGTGTACATATCAAGCACCATGACATTTGAATTTGAAATGGCTCTTGATTGATTGTTGTTCTGACAATCCTAAAATCATTATTTTTTATTGGTCCATATTTGTTTCTCTGTGAATGTTATTTTTTAGAATCTCCATTTTGTCATGTCATGTGGTCTTTCGGATTGAGAATTTTTTTTTTTTTTTTTTTTTTTTTTTTTTTTTTCAGTTATGGAAATTGTAATTCTATTTAGAAAGCTTGCATGTTATCTCATAACTTTTCCTTGCTCCAGAGTGATCCCATGCTGGTTGTTTATACGAAAGCGAACGATGGAGCAGTTGTAGAAGTATGCCGTACTGAAGTAGTTCTTAATTCATTGAATCCTTCATGGATCACAAAATGTACAATTGCATATCAATTTGAGATGGTGCAAACTTTGCTGTAAGTTTTAATGCTTTCTGCTCTGTTTTTAATTTCATAAGTTATACCATAATGTGATTTATGAAATTGCAATTTATTCCAGGTTTCGTGTATATGATGTTGACACCCAGTTTCACAATGTAGATGTAAAGGTACCTTTACTATTAACAGCAGCACTTTACTTATTGATTTCTATTGTTCTTAAGCAAGAAATCATTTTTCACTGCAGTTTATGCTTTTTGAATTATGGTAATTTATAATTTTTCAACTCATGTACTCTTTTAAAATTAGTCATATAACTCGGCATTTGCTCAGTAGTATCATTAATTTTGTTTTCACTTGTCATAATATGCCTTAGCATCTATCTTTAATTAGTTTTTGTTGTTTAATAATTTTCAATTGCTAAATGAGAAGGGTCATTGTAGAGCAATCAAGATGTTTAATGCTTTGGTAATATTGTGGTGTTTAAAGATGTTCATTTTTGTACTATCTGCAAATCATATCCACTTTAAACAATTTTATATCTGTGTTATAGTACTGAATGTTTGCTTATTAATTACCTTCGCACATTTACACACATAGGTTATCTGGAATGTTTACGATAATTGTATAGAATTTGCTGCATTTTACTTCTGTTAAACTCATGCCACTATGTCACTATATAACGGATGATTCAACTTATGCAGATCCTCAAGCTGGAGGACCAGCAATTTCTTGGTGAGGCAACTTGTTTATTGTCTGAGGTATAACATAGAGACCATTCTTGTTAATTTTTTCCTCAGCCATGGAGTTGTCCACATTATGAACTTTCTTCTAATTCTGCTGAAAGTTTAGTGTCAACTGATTTACTCACTGACATTCTCATTTCTATTCATGTAGATTGTCACGAAATCAAACGGGCAACTAACCTTAGATCTTGTACGTAGAGAGGAATCTATCGTGTCAACAAATCCTCAACATCGTGGGAAGCTTACTGTGCATGCTGAAGAATGCATGAACTCCAATACCACAGCAGAGATAACAATAAGGTGTTCGGATTTGGAATATAAGGATCCATCTGCAAGAAATGTATGGCCGTTGATTTCTTATTATCTTTCTCATTATTAGATACTATGGCGACATTTTTTATGTTTGTGTTTATGTTCTAACTTATTTTGCAGGACCCCTTTTTGATAATATCAAAAATCGTTGAGGGTGGGATGCCTATCCCTGTTTGTAAAACAGAGGTCTTAAAGAATGAAATCAAACCAATATGGAAGCCAGTGTTTTTAAATATTCAGCAAGTTGGAGGCAAGGTATTACCAAGCTAACTGCCGGGAGCTTAAATATGCAAATTATAAGAAATCTGTCATCATATGGTTTAGGCATACCTTAAGGTTTTTGATGTATTTGTGGCATGTTCCTTTTGTTTCTTTCTTTTTTCCTTATCATGGTGTTTTGTTATTTTTTATTTATTTGTTTTTTTTATCTCCTTAATTTTTTACTTTATAGTTTCCGAGTTCCTGTTTTGGTGGTGTTGGGGGTATGGTTACTGATGATTTTGCCAGTCTAATATATGCAGTTTTTCCTATCAAATAACATGTTCCATTGTTCCCTGCATTTGATAAGTAACCCCGTTTTTTCTTAATAGCAAAGTGTTATAAGCTTTGAATTGTTTTATAATTGTTTTGTAGACATCTCGAAAACATATACTGACATTCAGTGCTTTGGACTGGCAGTTATCCTAATAAAATGTATAAAATTTTTTTGTTTGGATTTGAGGTAACTCCCTGCAAGATGCACGCTACCTTATCCATTTATTGCTAGCTTTCTCATTTTTATTTCTTTAAATTGCTTGCAGGACAGTCCACTAATAATAGAGTGGTTTAACTTCAATAGTAATGGCAAGCATGACTTGATTGGGTAAATGTAGATTTTATTTTTACTGACTTTCTTGTTCTTCTTATCTATACCAGCGTGTCAATTATGTTTGCTTGCTTCCTGTTTTATCAGAAAGGTCCAGAAATCACTTGCAGACTTGGAAAAGCTTTGGCGTAGTGGACAAGGAGAAAGTTTGTTTTTACCAACTGCCCAACACCAGAACAAGGTCCTAGCTACTTGAATCTGGGTTGATTCCCTGCATGAACGTTTCTGTCTTTTCCTTTAACTTATAGTTTCTACCTTTGTTGCAGGTATTAAAAAGTCAGCTTTTTGTGGACAAGTTTTTGGAGAGTGTTCAATTTAAATTTCTGGATTACTTGGCTAAAGGGTTTGAACTGAATTTCATGGTCGCTATTGATTTCACAGGTATTTGTCTGTAAATTTAATTAATGTTACACTGCAATAGAATTCCTAATGTTCTTGTAGAAGTGCAATGCGTAGTTGTGGTCTTGACTAGTCAAGTTCTCAGCAATGCCATAGGTATATACCCATGTATTTCTGCCCCTCATTTTCAGCAATGCCCAGTATTATTGACAATTTTATGCTTGTACACTTAGGTCATGAACTTGCTTGTACTCATTTATTATCATTTAAGTTGATGAGCTTTGAGGATTTGTTTCACATGGACTCATTCTCATTCCTTGTCTATCAGCTTCAAATGGAAATCCCCGTCTCCCGGATTCATTGCATTATTTTGATCCCTCCGGAAGGCCAAATGCATATCAGAGAGTGAGAAATTAGTCTGTTTTTCTCCTATAAAATTAGATAGTGAATGGATCCATGTGATCATCATACATACATTTCCTTTTCAGGCAATCCTGGAGGTTGGAGAGGTACTGCAGTTCTATGATAACAATAAACGCTTTCCTGCATGGGGTTTTGGGGCTCGGCCTATTGATGGTCCAGTATCTCATTGTTTCAACTTGAATGGAAGTAGTAATTACTGTGAGGTAGAAGGATTGTGAAACATTAAGTTTTGATTTTATTTGCTTGGTCGGTCTTTATTTCTTACAGCTTCATGCTTCAATATTAATGTGATATACATGAATTTCTCTCAGGTTGATGGCATCCAAGGAATTATGACGGCTTATACTAGTGCCCTCCATAATGTATCTCTTGCTGAGCCAACACTATTTGGACCTGTCATTAGAAATGCTGCACAAATTGCTGGCCAGTCTCTTGCCAGTCGTAGACAGAAATACTTTGTTTTGTTGATAATCACGGTGAGAATAAGAACTGGAATTCCAGATTGACTTCTCATTTAAATGTCTCCAATTAACGTAATACAAATGCAATTGAGGCTAACGTGCAGTTTATCTGCATAAATTCTTACATCACCTTTTTCTTTTGTTTTGCCAGTCGTGGACGGAAATACTTTGTTTTGTTGATAATCACACTAAGAATAAGAACTGGAATTCCAGATTGACTTTTCATTAAAATGTCAGTAATTAACTGAATGCAAATGCAATTGAGGCTAACATGCACTTTATCTGCATAAATTCTTCCGTCACCTTTTTCTTTTGTTTTGGCTGAATAAAGTAATGTTAATTTTTGTAATGATAGGTGATATCTCTTCAAGAAACAGAATACCATTCTGTTGAGTTCTTTCTGCTGCTTTGCTCTGAAATTTGTTAATATTGTTATAGGATGGAGTGGTAACGGATCTCCAAGAAACCAAGGATGCCCTAGTAGAAGCATCGGACCTGCCATTGTCAATCCTCATTGTTGGAGTAGGAGGAGCTGACTTTAAAGAAATGGAGGTATCTTAGTGCTAGGGATTTTTATAATTACTGCAACTTTAATAACTTATTTAACCTTTGTAGATGGTATCCAAGTGGAATTTAACTAATTACCTTCACTTATTCGGGATATTGTTGGTTTTGCAGGTTCTAGATGCAGATAAGGGAGACAGACTTTTAAGTTCAACTGGACGTGTTGCTTCACGCGATATAGTTCAGTTTGTTCCTTTAAAAGATGTTCATGGTAAGTTATATATTATAGTGGAGTGAACAAAACTCGAACCTTTGTTTAGCATATGTTTTAGTTCAAATGACGATGTCCTGTTTGTTTGCAGGTGGAGGAGAGGTCTCTGTTATTCAAGTACTTCTGGCAGAATTGCCTACTCAGTTTTTAACCTACATGCGGACCAGCGGCACTCGCTACCAATTTGAGCTAATTTAAAATTCTGTTTAGAGAAGCTTTACTTGGACCTGTAAAATTTATAAAAATTAAGTTATAATTAAGTAATATGCTAAAATAAAATCAAATAAACGAAATTTAAATAATTTTTGGTTTCTATCCACAATCACAAAATAAAATACAATCAAAATTTGTGTTCCAACAAATATATTTTAACATAATAAATCTGATGAGGTTTAAATAATAACTTTATGTTTAAATAATTACTTTATAGATGTCAAAGAAAATATAGTTAAATCCACTGCACGTACATTTAAGCTCTAACTTTCAATTTTAACATATAACAAAATTTCGAACTAAATGTATAAAGCACATAAAATCTCAAACCAAACTAAATGTATAAGAGCATTTCTAATTATGTTAGCTATCTGTTGTCGTTAACTAAAATAGTCAGTGTACTTCAATCATTTTTCATATTGTTAGTTATTTTGAAAAAGTTGATTTACCCTAGTTAAATATAGAGGGCAAGGAAGTTCTAGTCAAATTTGTTCTCTATTATTTTGAAATAAAATAATTTATAAATCATAGGCAAACTTTTCTCTATTATTTTAATATTAATGCTTAGTTAAAATAGAGATAAACTCTCTCTGATATTATTTTAATATTAATGCTTAGTTAAAATAAAAAGAATGGTTAGAGTAATTCAGTCAAAAGTTGTTAACTAAAATAAGGTTTTTGTTTTAGTATTATTTTAACTAATTTGAGTTAAAATTAGAGTACTTTGAAGCATATAAAACCTTGACCAATTATGTAAAAGTTAAAAATAATGTTACGGTTTCCAAAGTTTTTCTTGAACTTTTTATCCAAATAACGTGATAAGATGATTTGTAACAATTATCTAAATTTTCGAATGATGTATTGATGATATAATAATTTACTCGTTAAAACAATAAGATAATTTGTAATAATTACCTAAATTATAGGATGATGTACACATAGACTTGTTATATCATTTTGGTAAAATTTTAATTAGTATAACATTACTCAAAAATTAAATATAAATGGTTTCGCATCTTCTTCATAATTAAATAAGGCATAATTAGATAATCATTTGTAATTTTATAAGAACTTAGACAGTTTGTAATAATATAATGAGTTTTTATAAATAGATAAATCACAAAATTGGTTAAAGTGTGTGTGTAGATTTTCTATTTTGTCTTTCCATATTATATATAAAGCATAAATCCCCCCCTTTGTAGTTAGGTCAAGAAAGAACCTTTTAATATTTTGATATAATACAATAACGCGCGCATCACAAAACAAATATCGATTATTAAAATTTTTTTATTCATTACTTCTCTTTCTTTTATCGAATCCTTGTTACTCTTACTTGTTTTTGGACGACCGAAAAGGGGATTTGGAGATTTCACAATTGATCAGTTGTTAACTGAATAAATAATTTAATTCTAAATAATATAGTAAAATGGAGGATTGAGAAATCTCTCTCCTATTTAATATCATCTATTAATAATTAGTTTTTTAATTCAATAAATAATCTAATTAAATTTTAATTTAACAAATAATTCTTTTATTTATATAATTAGAATTAATTATTAGATATTAAAAAATTAATAAAATTTAATTTAACAAATAATTCTTTTATAATAATTAAATTAAAATTCCTCCTATTTATGAATCCATATATTATTAATTGATCAGTTGTTAATTGAATAAATAATTTAATTCTAATTCTAATTTAACAAATAATTCTTTTACAATAATTAATTAAAATTCTAATTTAACAAATAATTCTTTTATTTAAATAATTAGAATTAATTATTAGACATTAGAAAATTAATAAATTTTAATTTATAATTAATATTAACAAATTAAGTTGTTGATTCAACAAATAATTTAATTAAAATTTTAATCACAATATATATTGAACAACAAAATATTAATGTACATGTTATATTTATATTTTGAATTAATTAATAATTAAAAGTATAATTTAACAAATAATTCTTTTATTTATATAATTACAATTAATTAATAAAATTTAATTCAAAAGTATGATTTAACAAATAATTCCTTTATTTATATAATTAGAATTAATTAATAAAATTTAATTTAAACAAATGTATATTGATTAAGTATAAGTACAATGTATATTGATTAAACTTTTAATTAAAAAAAATATTCATGAACATGTTACGTTTAACTAAAAACTATGATTATATAGATTAGAATTAATTAATAAAGTTTAATTTAGATAAATGTATATTAATTAAGTACAAATACAATGTATATTGATTAAATTTTTAATTGAACAAAATTTATATTGATTATATTTTTAATCCATATTCAACTAATAATTCTATTATTTATGAAGCATTAAACAATACAATGTATTTCGGTTAAAAATTTAATATTATATGTCACGTTTCATTAGAACTCATTATTATGTTATTAGGATTAATTAGAATTAATTTATAGAATTTAATGAATTCATAAAGTATATATATGATGAAGTTTTTAGGCTTCACAAATAGGTATACTATAATATGTTCAAAATCCTTCTTTGTCATATCTAAATTGTTACTAAATTTTCATTCTCATGTGTTGTCAATTTTTAGTAGATTACAAATTCAACAATGAATAGCCAAAATAATAGTTTGTCTCATATAAATAGAGATGATTGGAAAATCACGATAAGAGTATCAAAAAAGTGGGAATAAAAAAACTTTTACTCAAATGACGTGTATTTTTTGGACATGTTACTATTAGATGAACTGATACGTTTTCCTTAATATATTGTCATTTCATACTTTATTTTAATTTATTTTAAACTAATTAAACTTTTTATCAAGGACACCACATTCATGCTTCGATTTAAAAATTCTTAATACCAAAATTTTCTAAACTATTGGATGAAGGAAAAGTTTATTCTATGAAGAACTTTAAAGTTGTTGATAACAACCGTAATTACACGCCAGTTTCACATCAATTTAAGTTACTTATTTTGCCTACAACAATCATCAACGAATTAAGGGGAGATTATAGTTTAATTCCTATTCATCAATTTGAATTTCAAAACTTTGAAGATTTGGAAAAGAGAGTAGACAAATGCACATAACTCACTAGTAATATAATATTATTATCTATTTCGTCCACACACTTACATACATACATGAACTTTATGTTGCTGTTTCAAGCGTTAGATCACGTCACGGATTGAAAATTTATATCAAGAATGATAACCCTAACCACAATAAATACACAAAAAATATAATATATGATGAAGTAGTTTAGATATCACAAATAGGTATAGTATAACATATTCAAAATTCTTCTTTGTGAAATCTGTATTCTTCCTACACTTTACATGTAACTTATTTTGTTTTGTATACAAATATAGTGTTTTTTATCTTTTTCTATATAGACCTAATCTAAAATCATATTATGCTTTTTGTTTTCTTTTCTTTTGGTTGGGTTATACTAATGTTAAATACAGAATTCAACATCTAATTTTAAACTTGGACTCTAAATTGAAATAATACTATTAAAACATCTTAGGTTTCATATTTGAATTTCTATAAGTATTCTTTTTAACATAATTTAAACTCAATCATAGTTTCAACTTCGTTCATAATTTTATATTACACTCTAAATTAAAATACCTATAAACATAGCTCTAATACATATTTTTATTTACAATTAACAAACAATAAAAAATTTAAAAGTATTCACATTATGTGTTTTATAAACCCCGCACGTTGTGCGGCTGGATATTGTTTGATATTTTCTTGTTTTGACATTAATAACAATGATAGACATTAGTAATTCTATATATGTCTTAAGGAAAAAATTAAAACCGCAGAAAAAAAAAAAAAAAAAAAAAGTTGTTGTTACCAAATGGTATGTATGTATTTGTGAAATAGGTAGTTGAAGTATCTGTTATGCTTCCTTGTCAAAAATAACAAATGTTGTGCTTGCTGTTTCATCTTCAACATTCACATGCAGTTTGTATCTAAAGAAAAATTCATTTTTCTAAATAATGTAAATTATAAAGGCCGATTAAGGTGTTTATATGTTTGTACCTAAGTGTTGGGAATTGTTCTTGAGTATTGCACTTGTCACACCAAAAAGTTGATCCAATCTCATGTAACTTTTTACTGCATTGTTTGCAACAATACCATTCGTACTTTTCTTCTATTCTTGTGATCTTGGCTTCATATGTTATAGTTATTACCTGATTTATTCATATTATTAATACCAATTAAAAAATAAGACACAAAAGAAATAGGAAAAAAAAAAGATTTTTTATATTTTAATATGCTATTAATAAAAAATGTAGAGAATAAGAATTTTCTCTCTTTTATTATTACTTTTTTTTTTTGGAGTAAACAATAGGTGAACATTTTAAAACAAATTTTGTCCACTTAAAGTTTTAAAGAAGTTCAACTTTTATGAAACAAAATCATGTTTTTGATTACTGCTTTAGACAGGTATGAAAGTTAGAAAAAGTCATATACCTCAGATTCAGAAGTTGAAGTCATAAGCAGAATTTATTGTATTATTTTTGGGAAGATTGAAAAGTTGTCTTCGTCCATTTTATTTGAATCATGTTTTGATAGTTGTTCCGCGTGTTTCTTGTTCTTTGGAACACTGTTGAATATAACAATTATTTTCATACACTTTCATTTTCAGATAAAATAATTAGATTGAGTCCATGTAAAATATTAATATGTTTGCATAAGGCCCGATACCTCTGGAATATCAAGATTAATATAAACCTTGCTTGCAGTTGTAGTAGATAGACATATGCCTCCTATAAAGAACTTAGTTATTAATCTACAAAAACTATTTAGTATGCACTACTTTGTATATAAGTTATTATAAAGAGTTATATGATGGTTTGATTATCTTTGAATTTTTTCACCAATGTTGATGTGACTACCACAATTAGTGGGTTCAAAATTTTGTCACACATGTCTTCATCTATGTGATGAGCTCGTTCTCCCCAAAGTGTTATTTCAAGTTTATTTCCACTGCAAATCGATTTATTTTACATTAAAACTATAAAACTGTAATAGCAAATAAAAGGTATTTGAATTGCGTATTTGATATCCTAAATTTGAAGAACCCGTTTCTGATATATTGAAGATGATCCTTTAACTTTTTGATTTTCGAAACCAGACATCGTTATAAGGTGGCCTACAACGTCTATGAGAAAAAAATATTAAATTTGTTGCAAAATATGTTTGCATGTATGTATGTAAGTGTGTGGACGAAATAGATAATAATATTATATTACCAGTGAGTTGTATGTATTTTTCTACTCTCTTTTCCAAATCTTCAAAGTTTTAAAATTCAAATTAATGAGTAGGAATTGAACTATAATCTCCCCTTAATTCGTTGATGATTGTTATAGGCAAAATAAGTAACTTAAATTGATGTGAAACTGACGTGTAATTACCATTGTTATCAACAACTTTGAAGTTCTTCATAGAATAAACTTTTCCTTCATCCAACAGTTTAGAAAATTTTAGTATTAAGAATTTTTGAATCGAAGCATGAATGTGGTGTCTCTGGTAAAAAGCTTAATTAGTTTAAAATAAATTAAAATAAAGTATGAAATGACAATATATTAAGGAAAACGTACCAGTTCATCTAATAGTAACATGTCCAAAGAATACACATTATTTGAGTAAAAGTTTTTTTACTCCCACTTTCTAGATACTCTTACCGTGATTTTCCAATCATCTCTCTCTTTATTTATATGAGACAAACTATTATTTCGGTTATTCATTGTTGAATTTGTAATCTACTAAAAATTGACAACACATGAAAATGAAAATTTATGAACAATTTAGATTTGACAAAGAAGGATTTTGAACATATTGTAGTATACCTATTTGTGAAGCCTAAAAACTTCATCATATATATACTTTATGAATTCATTAAATTCTATAAATTAATTCTAATAACATAATAATGAGTTCTAATGAAACGTGACATATAATATTAAATTTTTAACCAAAATACATTGTATTGTTTAATGCTTCATAAATAATAGAATTATTAGTTGAATATGGATTAAAAATATAATCAATATAAATTTTGTTCAATTAAAAATTTAATCAATATACATTGTATTTGTACTTAATTAATATACATTTATCTAAATTAAACTTTATTAATTAATTCTAATCTGTATAATCATAGTTTTTAGTTAAACGTAACATGTTCATGAATTTTTTTTTTAATTAAAAGTTTAATAAATATACATTGTACTTATACTTAATCAATATACATTTGTTTAAATTAAATTTTATTAATTAATTCTAATTATATAAATAAAGGAATTATTTGTTAAATCATACTTTCAAATTAATTTTATTAATTAATTCTAATTATATAAATAAAGGAATTATTTGTTAAATCATACTTTTGAATTAAATTTTATTAATTAATTGTAATTATATAAATAAAAGAATTATTTGTTAAATTATACTTTTAATTATTAATTAATTCAAAATATAAATATAACATGTACATTAATATTTTGTTGTTCAATATATATTGTGATTAAAATTTTAATTAAATTATTTGTTGAATCAACAACTTAATTTGTTAATATTAATTATAAATTAAAATTTATTAATTTTCTAATGTCTAATAATTAATTCTAATTATTTAAATAAAAGAATTATTTGTTAAATTAGAATTTTAATTAATTATTGTAAAAGAATTATTTGTTAAATTAGAATTAGAATTAAATTATTTATTCAATTAACAACTGATCAATTAATAATATATGGATTCATAAATAGGAGGAATTTTAATTTAATTATTATAAAAGAATTATTTGTTAAATTAAATTTTATTAATTTTTTAATATCTAATAATTAATTCTAATTATATAAATAAAAGAATTATTTGTTAAATTAAAATTTTAATTAGATTATTTATTGAATTAAAAAACTAATTATTAATAGATGATATTAAATAGGAGAGAGATTTCTCAATCCTCCATTTTACTATATTATTTAGAATTAAATTATTTATTCAGTTAACAACTGATCAATTGTGAAATCTCCAAATCCCCTTTTCGGTCGTCCAAAAACAAGTAAGAGTAACAAGGATTCGATAAAAGAAAGAGAAGTAATGAATAAAAAAATTTTAATAATCGATATTTGTTTTGTGATGCGCGCGTTATTGTATTATATCAAAATATTAAAAGGTTCTTTCTTGACCTAACTACAAAGGGGGGGATTTATGCTTTATATATAATATGGAAAGACAAAATAGAAAATCTACACACACACTTTAACCAATTTTGTGATTTATCTATTTATAAAAACTCATTATATTATTACAAACTGTCTAAGTTCTTATAAAATTACAAATGATTATCTAATTATGCCTTATTTAATTATGAAGAAGATGCGAAACCATTTATATTTAATTTTTGAGTAATGTTATACTAATTAAAATTTTACCAAAATGATATAACAAGTCTATGTGTACATCATCCTATAATTTAGGTAATTATTACAAATTATCTTATTGTTTTAACGAGTAAATTATTACATCATCAATACATCATTCGAAAATTTAGATAATTGTTACAAATCATCTTATCACGTTATTTGGATAAAAAGTTCAAGAAAAACTTTGGAAACCGTAACATTATTTTTAACTTTTACATAATTGGTCAAGGTTTTATATGCTTCAAAGTACTCTAATTTTAACTCAAATTAGTTAAAATAATACTAAAACAAAAACCTTATTTTAGTTAACAACTTTTGACTGAATTACTCTAACCATTCTTTTTATTTTAACTAAGCATTAATATTAAAATAATATCAGAGAGAGTTTATCTCTATTTTAACTAAGCATTAATATTAAAATAATAGAGAAAAGTTTGCCTATGATTTATAAATTATTTTATTTCAAAATAATAGAGAACAAATTTGACTAGAACTTCCTTGCCCTCTATATTTAACTAGGGTAAATCAACTTTTTCAAAATAACTAACAATATGAAAAATGATTGAAGTACACTGACTATTTTAGTTAACGACAACAGATAGCTAACATAATTAGAAATGCTCTTATACATTTAGTTTGGTTTGAGATTTTATGTGCTTTATACATTTAGTTCGAAATTTTGTTATATGTTAAAATTGAAAGTTAGAGCTTAAATGTACGTGCAGTGGATTTAACTATATTTTCTTTGACATCTATAAAGTAATTATTTAAACATAAAGTTATTATTTAAACCTCATCAGATTTATTATGTTAAAATATATTTGTTGGAACACAAATTTTGATTGTATTTTATTTTGTGATTGTGGATAGAAACCAAAAATTATTTAAATTTCGTTTATTTGATTTTATTTTAGCATATTACTTAATTATAACTTAATTTTTATAAATTTTACAGGTCCAAGTAAAGCTTCTCTAAACAGAATTTTAAATTAGCTCAAATTGGTAGCGAGTGCCGCTGGTCCGCATGTAGGTTAAAAACTGAGTAGGCAATTCTGCCAGAAGTACTTGAATAACAGAGACCTCTCCTCCACCTGCAAACAAACAGGACATCGTCATTTGAACTAAAACATATGCTAAACAAAGGTTCGAGTTTTGTTCACTCCACTATAATATATAACTTACCATGAACATCTTTTAAAGGAACAAACTGAACTATATCGCGTGAAGCAACACGTCCAGTTGAACTTAAAAGTCTGTCTCCCTTATCTGCATCTAGAACCTGCAAAACCAACAATATCCCGAATAAGTGAAGGTAATTAGTTAAATTCCACTTGGATACCATCTACAAAGGTTAAATAAGTTATTAAAGTTGCAGTAATTATAAAAATCCCTAGCACTAAGATACCTCCATTTCTTTAAAGTCAGCTCCTCCTACTCCAACAATGAGGATTGACAATGGCAGGTCCGATGCTTCTACTAGGGCATCCTTGGTTTCTTGGAGATCCGTTACCACTCCATCCTATAACAATATTAACAAATTTCAGAGCAAAGCAGCAGAAAGAACTCAACAGAATGGTATTCTGTTTCTTGAAGAGATATCACCTATCATTACAAAAATTAACATTACTTTATTCAGCCAAAACAAAAGAAAAAGGTGACGGAAGAATTTATGCAGATAAAGTGCATGTTAGCCTCAATTGCATTTGCATTCAGTTAATTACTGACATTTTAATGAAAAGTCAATCTGGAATTCCAGTTCTTATTCTTAGTGTGATTATCAACAAAACAAAGTATTTCCGTCCACGACTGGCAAAACAAAAGAAAAAGGTGATGTAAGAATTTATGCAGATAAACTGCACGTTAGCCTCAATTGCATTTGTATTACGTTAATTGGAGACATTTAAATGAGAAGTCAATCTGGAATTCCAGTTCTTATTCTCACCGTGATTATCAACAAAACAAAGTATTTCTGTCTACGACTGGCAAGAGACTGGCCAGCAATTTGTGCAGCATTTCTAATGACAGGTCCAAATAGTGTTGGCTCAGCAAGAGATACATTATGGAGGGCACTAGTATAAGCCGTCATAATTCCTTGGATGCCATCAACCTGAGAGAAATTCATGTATATCACATTAATATTGAAGCATGAAGCTGTAAGAAATAAAGACCGACCAAGCAAATAAAATCAAAACTTAATGTTTCACAATCCTTCTACCTCACAGTAATTACTACTTCCATTCAAGTTGAAACAATGAGATACTGGACCATCAATAGGCCGAGCCCCAAAACCCCATGCAGGAAAGCGTTTATTGTTATCATAGAACTGCAGTACCTCTCCAACCTCCAGGATTGCCTGAAAAGGAAATGTATGTATGATGATCACATGGATCCATTCACTATCTAATTTTATAGGAGAAAAACAGACTAATTTCTCACTCTCTGATATGCATTTGGCCTTCCGGAGGGATCAAAATAATGCAATGAATCCGGGAGACGGGGATTTCCATTTGAAGCTGATAGACAAGGAATGAGAATGAGTCCATGTGAAACAAATCCTCAAAGCTCATCAACTTAAATGATAATAAATGAGTACAAGCAAGTTCATGACCTAAGTGTACAAGCATAAAATTGTCAATAATACTGGGCATTGCTGAAAATGAGGGGCAGAAATACATGGGTATATACCTATGGCATTGCTGAGAACTTGACTAGTCAAGACCACAACTACGCATTGCACTTCTACAAGAACATTAGGAATTCTATTGCAGTGTAACATTAATTAAATTTACAGACAAATACCTGTGAAATCAATAGCGACCATGAAATTCAGTTCAAACCCTTTAGCCAAGTAATCCAGAAATTTAAATTGAACACTCTCCAAAAACTTGTCCACAAAAAGCTGACTTTTTAATACCTGCAACAAAGGTAGAAACTATAAGTTAAAGGAAAAGACAGAAACGTTCATGCAGGGAATCAACCCAGATTCAAGTAGCTAGGACCTTGTTCTGGTGTTGGGCAGTTGGTAAAAACAAACTTTCTCCTTGTCCACTACGCCAAAGCTTTTCCAAGTCTGCAAGTGATTTCTGGACCTTTCTGATAAAACAGGAAGCAAGCAAACATAATTGACACGCTGGTATAGATAAGAAGAACAAGAAAGTCAGTAAAAATAAAATCTACATTTACCCAATCAAGTCATGCTTGCCATTACTATTGAAGTTAAACCACTCTATTATTAGTGGACTGTCCTGCAAGCAATTTAAAGAAATAAAAATGAGAAAGCTAGCAATAAATGGATAAGGTAGCGTGCATCTTGCAGGGAGTTACCTCAAATCCAAACAAAAAAATTTTATACATTTTATTAGGATAACTGCCAGTCCAAAGCACTGAATGTCAGTATATGTTTTCGAGATGTCTACAAAACAATTATAAAACAATTCAAAGCTTATAACACTTTGCTATTAAGAAAAAACGGGGTTACTTATCAAATGCAGGGAACAATGGAACATGTTATTTGATAGGAAAAACTGCATATATTAGACTGGCAAAATCATCAGTAACCATACCCCCAACACCACCAAAACAGGAACTCGGAAACTATAAAGTAAAAAATTAAGGAGATAAAAAAAACAAATAAATAAAAAATAACAAAACACCATGATAAGGAAAAAAGAAAGAAACAAAAGGAACATGCCACAAATACATCAAAAACCTTAAGGTATGCCTAAACCATATGATGACAGATTTCTTATAATTTGCATATTTAAGCTCCCGGCAGTTAGCTTGGTAATACCTTGCCTCCAACTTGCTGAATATTTAAAAACACTGGCTTCCATATTGGTTTGATTTCATTCTTTAAGACCTCTGTTTTACAAACAGGGATAGGCATCCCACCCTCAACGATTTTTGATATTATCAAAAAGGGGTCCTGCAAAATAAGTTAGAACATAAACACAAACATAAAAAATGTCGCCATAGTATCTAATAATGAGAAAGATAATAAGAAATCAACGGCCATACATTTCTTGCAGATGGATCCTTATATTCCAAATCCGAACACCTTATTGTTATCTCTGCTGTGGTATTGGAGTTCATGCATTCTTCAGCATGCACAGTAAGCTTCCCACGATGTTGAGGATTTGTTGACACGATAGATTCCTCTCTACGTACAAGATCTAAGGTTAGTTGCCCGTTTGATTTCGTGACAATCTACATGAATAGAAATGAGAATGTCAGTGAGTAAATCAGTTGACACTAAACTTTCAGCAGAATTAGAAGAAAGTTCATAATGTGGACAACTCCATGGCTGAGGAAAAAATTAACAAGAATGGTCTCTATGTTATACCTCAGACAATAAACAAGTTGCCTCACCAAGAAATTGCTGGTCCTCCAGCTTGAGGATCTGCATAAGTTGAATCATCCGTTATATAGTGACATAGTGGCATGAGTTTAACAGAAGTAAAATGCAGCAAATTCTATACAATTATCGTAAACATTCCAGATAACCTATGTGTGTAAATGTGCGAAGGTAATTAATAAGCAAACATTCAGTACTATAACACAGATATAAAATTGTTTAAAGTGGATATGATTTGCAGATAGTACAAAAATGAACATCTTTAAACACCACAATATTACCAAAGCATTAAACATCTTGATTGCTCTACAATGACCCTTCTCATTTAGCAATTGAAAATTATTAAACAACAAAAACTAATTAAAGATAGATGCTAAGGCATATTATGACAAGTGAAAACAAAATTAATGATACTACTGAGCAAATGCCGAGTTATATGACTAATTTTAAAAGAGTACATGAGTTGAAAAATTATAAATTACCATAATTCAAAAAGCATAAACTGCAGTGAAAAATGATTTCTTGCTTAAGAACAATAGAAATCAATAAGTAAAGTGCTGCTGTTAATAGTAAAGGTACCTTTACATCTACATTGTGAAACTGGGTGTCAACATCATATACACGAAACCTGGAATAAATTGCAATTTCATAAATCACATTATGGTATAACTTATGAAATTAAAAACAGAGCAGAAAGCATTAAAACTTACAGCAAAGTTTGCACCATCTCAAATTGATATGCAATTGTACATTTTGTGATCCATGAAGGATTCAATGAATTAAGAACTACTTCAGTACGGCATACTTCTACAACTGCTCCATCGTTCGCTTTCGTATAAACAACCAGCATGGGATCACTCTGGAGCAAGGAAAAGTTATGAGATAACATGCAAGCTTTCTAAATAGAATTACAATTTCCATAACTGAAAAAAAAAAAAAAAAAAAAAAAAAAAAAAAAATTCTCAATCCGAAAGACCACATGACATGACAAAATGGAGATTCTAAAAAATAACATTCACAGAGAAACAAATATGGACCAATAAAAAATAATGATTTTAGGATTGTCAGAACAACAATCAATCAAGAGCCATTTCAAATTCAAATGTCATGGTGCTTGATATGTACACAATTCCACTAAGTGCTGTTAAAAGTTGTCATTGCAACAAGTTTGTTATGTAGAATTTAATTATCATTGCAATCAAACTAAATTTTATGCAGTCCATAGGCCATTAAACTCAAGTTAAAGAAATTGATACCAGAAAACCAACTCATTTTTCTTACCTTGTAATCACATAAATTGAATAGTAGCTTCCCGTTTTTCACATACATTATATATCCTCCTTTTACTTTGTCCCTTTGCATTCTGATGGCAAGGGCCCACTAAACGAAACATCTTGTTGCATACTAGTGCATATACAGGAAGTGCAACTTAAAAATATGAGTTCATCTTAAGCAAATGCCTAGTAAGTGACACCTTCATAGTTGAGAAATCTGCAGTTAAGTAGGTAATGCAACATGGGGATACATAAAAGTTTGAGACACACAGACAACAAAAAATAATAATAATAATAATAATCCAAAATTCAAATTTTTTTAAGAGGTTATGCCACCAGACTTATAAGATCTGCAATATAAATTTGATATCGTATTATTATGTAGAGTAGGCCTAATTCTAGAATTATGTAATTTACCTTGTCATGATACAAGTAAGCTACTAAGCTATAATGGCTCCAAGTGTATTACTGCTGGGAGCATTTGCCTAATTTTACCTTGTGAGGGGCGAGGGTATAGAGAAATATTGTAGGTCTAGGTTTGGTATGCTGTTAATTTTTCACAATAGGCTTGAAAGTTTCAAATTTAGTTGCTATGTAGTGGCTAAGAACTAGATGGTAGATCACTGGAAGAACTAGATGTAAGACATAAAGGGGTTGAAAGTTGATCTTAGATACTGTGTGGCCAAGATTGCACATATATCAAGTCAGGATTAGAAAAAATGAGAAACCAGGTCCCAGTTGTGTGTGTTTAGATAATAGTTTGGTAAGGATGATAGAGAGAGATAAAAGTAAAAAAGCAGGGGAGATAGAGAAAAGAAAGAAAATGAGAAAAGAGATGATAGAGAACAAAAGGATGACTGATGCAAGCTAAACATATGCTAATCCCAATAACTAACTTAATGAATCCACTAAATTTGTTATTCCGTTGGCCACAATTTTATTCCCTTGCTCCCAATTAAAATAACTACTTTCCAGTCGAACCATTAATGAGACATAAGTTTTCCGGTTCAATAAAAACAACAAACAGTGACAAATGCACAACCCTTACAGTATTGATGATAAATAATCATATTTATCTACTTGTTAATGTAGCTTAGCACAAAGTTGAGCACACATGATTTTCCACTTCTAAAATCACAAATACCAAATTCTTCTGGTATTTGTTAGACATCTAAAACTCCAAAAACATAAACCTCAATTAACTGCTCATTGTAACTCTGGCCGCAGCACTTCTCTCATCATCAACAGAGATCATGTGTCAAAGATGTCACTTACGCGCAATGTTGACCGTTCCACTATTTGACCAAATTGCCATATATATGAACACATTGCCAAATCTTTCCACCATCAATCTAAAGCAATCAAAGTCACCCCCACCAACACCACTTATCATTCCCTCCGACTAACAGGACCGTAATATGACATTAACTATCTTCATAAATCTTCGCAAAGCTTTAATCTAAAACACCAACTTCCAACCAGTACCAGTGCGAGACAAGATTTCTCAAACCTCTTCAAAATGAGCAGCAATCATCTCATATTCAATTGATTTACACTATTACCTAAATACTACCACCGCAATTGACATTTCACACAAAAAGAAGTGCAATCCTTTTTTCACATGTCAGATGTCTCCATTTCATTCCTCAGTAAAGATACACAACATCGGCGTTCGTCTTTAAGTAACTAAAATTAGATGGAATTGTTTAAATTCTAAAGCCGTATAAGCTTCAAAATCAATCAACAAAACCTTAGAGAAAATATCTTGGTCACGCAATTCAGCTACCGAAAACGATAACTGCACAAAAAGCATCATTTGAACAAGCAAAAATCAGATTGAGAACAAACAGTGCGGTAAAAACTACATTTACCATTCCATACGTTAGTTTTTGAAAAACATAGATAACCTCGATCTGAGAGAAGAGGCCGACGTGTCCACGGGACTTGAGGAACAAGTCAACGGCGTCGTTAGGAGAGGCGGCGGAGGTCAGAGCAGAAGTGTCGCAGACGGCGGCCATGCCGCTGCTTGTACCGGAGCAGCAATTCCCCATGGTGTGTTTGTCGCTCAGTTGAGCTGAGCTAAACTGGGCTCGGCTAGGCTGACAACTCTTTGAAATCGAAATTAATAGTTTTTTTTTTTTTTGAATTAATCGAAATTAATAGTTGGTGAGTCCAGGCTGAGCCTCAGACTGAGGTCGTAAATGACAGAGGTATGAAAATAAGATGAAATGGGAAGGAACAAAGAAACCGTGAAAGTCAATAGTATAAGAATTGTAAGAGGCATGGGTTCGACACCCGTTGACCCTACAAATCCAAATTTATTTGTATATTATAATATAATATAATATAATAATAATAAGTATAATAAGTATATGTATATGTATATGTCTCTTACCTTCGTGTAGATTGATCCCCCACTTTCATATAGGTCTTTTCCCCACTTTCGTGTGAGTCTCTCTTTTCACCTCCGTGTGGGTGGATCCCTTCTAATTAAGAGTAGTTCTTCGAGTCATGCCACTAATGTCTTATCTTGATTGGTCTCGATTATTTTTTGGATCAATTTAAGATATAATTCTTTTTAAAAAAAAAAACGAAAAACAAAACAAGGGTGAAAAGACAAAGGTATCTGATATATCTATGAACTGCTCTCTTCGGCCCACGATTGTCTCATCACTATTACAATATTAATATCATTTTAGTTTATCAATATTTTATTAATTAATGTATCATATCATCCGGTTATTATTAGATCGCACCCCTCGCAAGTAGAGTGGTGTAGGGTTACCATTCTCGCCTATCTTTCTTTATCTATAAGAGACGGGTTCGAATAGCAGTAGTGTGTCATATTTCAGAAAATCTTAATAATTATAATTGTAATGTGTAAAAAAATAGAAAAAAAAAAAAAAAAAAACAATTTATGTACCATAATCAACATGATTTTGGACAACTCATGTAATCTATTGCTCATTTTATTTGTCTCTTTTTTTCTTTTTTTTTTAACTTCGTTTTATCTTAACCATAATCTCAACTTATAATGTATTAAATGATGAACCCTTTATTTTATTTAGAAAGTATATTATTCATTTAAGTTCAATTATTTTACCTAACCACTAATCTAAGAGCTCTAATTAAGGAATAAAGTTAGTGGTTGGATAAGATATCCAAACTCTATTCATTAATTGATATAATATGAATACAAAAGTTGGAATGTCTAATATTATTATTTAGTAATACTACTCTTTATATTACTATGTAAGTTATCTTAACTCAAATATGATCTCAACTCATAATTTGTTAATATAAGAATATTTATTCATTAATGATTATTTAATTTGTTTAAAAACTATATTATCCATTAATTGATATAACATGAATTTAGAAGGTGGAATGTTTAATATTATTATTTAATATTACTCTTTTATCGTAGCGATTATTTTACTATTCTTCCAAAATCCCTGTTTCCTAAATTAATCCCACTTATTTGGTTTAGTAATTGTTTGTAAACTCTTTTCAAATATTATTTTAGCAATTAAGAATAGCAATACCACAACGTATCATAGTGTAATAAATTATGAAAATGTGTCTAATTAATATCTAAAAATCTAAATACTTGAAAATTAAAGAAGTTATGCATTTTTTCCAAAGATTTTTTGACGGAGCATAAGGAAGTAAAATCAAATCGAAAGGAATGTAAATGACATCGTTTTTCCTTTCTAAGTTTTTATCAAAACTCACAACTTTATTGATATTGAGGTGATATGTATATCATTAGATCAATCAAACTCAACCTTATGGAGAATAAGATGTATTTTTTTCTCTAAACCCACAATTTATTAATATGGGGATGGTCTCAACTTTGTCAATAATGAAATGCATGCTAATGAATTTTAATGAAACTGAACGTTATTATAGTAAATACCATAATTAAATCTTGTAAGCACTACCTCTCTACTAAACCTTATTAAAATATCTTCAATACTCTCATGAATTATGAAAAATTACATACCACGTAAAATGAATAGATATTGAGTTAAAAAAAAAAAAAAAATCTCTAATACAATTATCATTCATAAATATCAAGCTGGTTGAGATAACATAAAAAAAAAAAAAACATTATCAATATGACTATCTATTTTTAAATGATATATTAAATAGACAAGTCAGCAAATCAATAATTATTTAACTCTAATTTTGAAATTTAATTAAAAGTAAAAAAAAAATGAAAGTATTAAATAGAAATACATAGAGATATGAAATAAAAATATACGAAACCATTGAAGAATAATTTTTTAATTTGATTGTCTATTAAATGATACATATATCATGTAGAAAGTAAATCTCTTGATATTAATGATATGTCACTTTTTTTCAAAACACAATCAATGAAAGTATTGGAGATGCTCTTGATTTGTTTCTTTCCATTTATATTATTTAGTTTTTATGATGGTTACAAAATATACCATAAATTATATTAACAAGATAATCAAATGTTGATAGGACCATGAATTAAAATAATACGATACAACTTAGTTCATTCTTTTCTTCTATTTTCTTTTCTTTTTTTAAGGATAAACTGAGGTCATTCTCAAACATTAAATGCAACCAAATAAAGTTAAAATAAAGATAAAAAAAGTTGACAAGGATAATACTTTTTGAGTATATGAACTGTATCTGGAACAGACCCAAGTGGTATCCGGGACCAATCGAGATAGGACACTAGTGGTACGGTCCGGGAGACTACTTCCAAATGGGAGAGAACCACACACACTAGGGTGGGAGAGCTACCCACACAATTGATGGGAGAACAAATATTATTATCATTATTATTATTAATATAGATATTATTATATTATATAATAATATTATTATAGAAATTGAACTGTGGGGTGTCGAACCCATGCCTCTTACAAAGGGAGGCATGGGTGGCTGTTGGCACCTATCACTGCGCCAGCAACCAATTGATGACAAGGATAATACTTTTGAGTAGAATAAAGAATGAAAAGATGGTGATAAAGAGAATTGTTAAGGAAAAGATACAAATAAAGTAAAATAAGATAGATAAGTTTAATTATTAAATGACTTGAAGGTATGGAAGTCTTTTTAAATAAAAAAGAAATGTTGTTTATACTTTTTCCTTCTAAAAAGAAAAAAAAAATAAATTAGCAGATTGATGTGGCTATAATAGCACTTTAGTCTATGGAATTTGGCCCATCGTCCAAACGTTTATGATTCGATCTGCATTCAAGACCCTGGATATGAGGATAATTTTCTCATACGATGTAGGTTTTTTTTGTTTCTTACTTAATTGTTCAAATTAGAGGGTTTTTGATCTAGTATTTCATCAAATGTCAGGGTTATTTAAAGTTGGATAATGTTACACTTTCCAAAAATTTACCCAAAAGTTTTGTCCAAATCAAACAAGCTTATTTGTAGCTATCTATTAATTTTGGGATGATGTATTAATGATGTAATAGTTACATATAAATATATCACATTATTTGGACTAATTTTTTGGATAATGTAACGTTACCTTTTACAGGTCTCCCAATTTTTAATTCATTGTCTATGTTTAATCGAAGAGATTATTAAAGGCCAGAAATGCTGATGTTCGACCACTTACAGAATCTCTACTCTATAATAAATGCATTTGTTAATGATTTACTCTGTGTGTAAGGGTGTATTGGAAGTTTGATTTCGAGTGGTTTAATCAATATTTTATTTTCGGATGGACTCAAATTTATGTTTGTTTCTTATATTTGGTTAGAATTTGGTTATTGGATTATTGAATTGATATTAAAATTTTCATTTTTGAATTCTAATGATTAATTTTTTAAAAATTAAAGCTAACCCATGAGGTGTTCCCCATTTGCTTGTATGAACAACATTTTTTCTGATCATACGTCACAAGTTACATTGTGTTGTCAAGTCCGGTACAATTCAAAATACAAGCTTTGCTGGATTATTGCTAACAATCTATTATATGTACTAATTTCCTCAGGCAGTAATGAGGTCATCAGTAATAGTCCCTTGATCGGTGTAAAATCAATGAGCAACAATGAATAAGAAATGACAATCCAAAAATACTGTCGTCTAATAATGATTCGAGTACGATTCCCATTTATTTTTATTTTTAACGTTTTTTTTTTATATATTTTTATTATTTCACGAAAAGTTGCTTGACATATGTCTTCTATTTTATTTAAATATTTTATCTGTTAATCAAATTACATATTATCAAAAACACCCTTAACAATTATAGTCATTGTTATTTTAACGGTTAGTTAATTGATGGAAGAGACTGATTTGTCATTTTTTAAAAACTTTATAGATGATTTGATCCTTATCCAAAACATGGTTAAAATTTTTACTATTTTTCAAAATTTAGAGGTAAAATGGTTTTTATCCTTTTTTTAAAACCGATAAATTATTGATTTGTTTTTCTTTGATATGACCATTTTGCTTTGACTCTCGTCATTATAAGCTCAAGCGTTTAATTTCTATAATCTGAATTGAATGAAAACATCATAATTTTGTGGTGGTCTGTCTGTTTAATCTACGTTGGAAGATCTGATTTTGAATTAGGAATGCTATTGTTGGTCCATGTACAGGACCCTACTCTATTATAGACATATTTGTTAAAGATTCACTCTCTATAAAAAATTGATTACTGCTATTTTGTCCAAATTGGTGCACAAATGATGTGATATCCTTGAAAGTTGGAGAATTAACCGATCAAAATTGAGTTCATTAACATGCCACATTATTTGAGTATCACTTATGGCAAAGTAGCATTATGATTCCTATTTATTAATCAAATGTTCAATATTCTCCTTCTAGGTGCTTCTCTTGTGGTTCATATTAATATAGCTTAAATCAAATTTTCTTTCTAACAAAACTTGGCTGAATTGTGCTGTAGGAACCTGGAGAGATTGAAGAAGACTTTGCTCAGGTTGATCCTGTTAAACTGATGAAGAAGTTGTTTATGATATATAATACTCCAAGATCCCATCAATGGAAAACAATTACTCCCACCTTAACGGGAGAAAATTATCACACAAGTTGTAATATATATTTGATGAGAATCTAATCCCAACCTTTTGAAGGAAGAGGAGGTACATCACTAAAAGGTCATATGATATGCTTTCCCATTGTTATTTCTTAAGCAATCTCTAAACATTAAAAGGAGTCTAACTCATGATTTCTCATAAAATTCACTATGCCAACGAATAGAATCAGTTTCTAACTAGATATTACATCAACATAAGCATTGACCACCTAAAAAGAAACTAACAATTAATAAGTAGCCAACTAGCCATCATTTCGATAATTAATACTGTATATATAATGAGGGATCTCATACTCTTTTTTTTTTTCCTTTTAAAGAAAATCCTGGTATGTACGCTCCGGACCGTATTGAATTTACTTTAATTTGTTTCAATACGTTTCCAGCGCAAATTGAAGTGAATCCAATAAGTACCCACATACACTAGAATTTTTCTTAAAAAAAGGGAAAAAAATGCCAGGTTCCATACTAAATCATATAAAATAAAATTGCTTACTGTATTTTATTATATTCGTTACAATTAAACACAATCGATTAATTTAGTTATAATAAATATATAATAAGATATAATAAAATACAATCAATAATTTTAGGATACAATTACTTATTTGTAGTTGTAAGGTATATCGATACCTAAATATATCGTACAATATGTCACACACACATATATATATATTAATAATCGTATACCATGATTCTATGATAAATTAGTATGAAAAATATCATGTGTATATATATTTTATTTAGATTTGATTTTACTAATTGATCCTATGAGTATTTTAGACCCAGTTGGACTGCTAATACATAAACTATAAATGAATCGAAATATTATTTAGAACGCACTACGTTCATTTTATACAGATACATACATATATATATATATATATATATATATATCTCACAGAAGGAGTAGCTTGCTCACACTATCTTCTTGTTTATTATTGTTAAACATTGTATTGTTTAATGCTTCATAAATAATAGAATTATTAGTTGAATATGGATTAAAAATATAATCAATATAAATTTTGTTCAATTAAAAATTTAATCAATATACATTGTATTTGTACTTAATTAATATACATTTATCTAAATTAAACTTTATTAATTAATTCTAATCTATATAATCATAGTTTTTAGTTAAATGTAACATGTTCATGAATATATTTTTTTTAATTACAAGTTTAATCAATATACATTGTACTTATACTTAATCAATATAAATTTGTTTAAATTAAATTTTATTAATTAATTCTAATTATATAAATAAAGGAATTATTTGTTAAATCATACTTTTAAATTAAATTTTATTAATTAATTGTAATTATATAAATAAAGGAATTATTTGTTAAATCATACTTTTAAATTAAATTTTATTAATTAATTCTAATTATATAAATAAAGGAATTATTTGTTAAATCATACTTTTAAATTAAATTTTATTAATTAATTCTAATTATATAAATAAAAGAATTATTTGTTAAATTATACTTTTAATTATTAATTAATTCAAAATATAAATATAACATGTATATTAATATTTTGTTGTTCAATATATATTGTGATTAAAATTTTAATTAAATTATTTGTTGAATCAACAACTTAATTTGTTAATATTAATTATAAATTAAAATTTATTAATTTTCTAATGTCTAATAATTATTTAAATAAAAGAATTATTTGTTAAATTAGAATTTTAATTTAATTATTATAAAAGAATTATTTGTTAAATTAGATTTAGAATTAAATTATTTATTTAATTAACAATTGATCAATTAATAATATATGGATTCATAAATAGGAGGAATTTTAATTTAATTGTTATAAAAGAATTATTTGTTAAATTAAAATTTATTAATTTTTTAATATCTAATAATTAATTCTAATTATATAAATAAAAGAATTATTTGTTAAATTAAAATTTTAATTAGATTATTTATTGAATTAAAAAATTAATTATTAATAGATGATATTAAATAAGAGAGAGATTTCTCAATCCTCCATTTTACTATATTATATAGATATCAATCTTGGTTTAACTAATTAATATAGAGGGTATTTATAGTTAATAAGAGGGCTTCAATTTTTCAACCTTTAATTCATATGTACTATAAGATTAGAATCGAATAATTAGTAATACTTATATGGCTATTTGAATTTGGAATAGTAGGATGTCCTATTTAATCATGTTTAGATAACGCATCACTAATAAATAAATGGAGAAATATACATATATATATATATATATAGAGAGAGAGAGAGAGAGAGAGAGAGAGCTTATTTAATTGACTAGTTTCAAGAACAAATCTAAGCTAAAACTCTTCGTTAGCTTGCAAAAGTAAAGAAACTGAGTATGACCAAACTCTAATAACAAGTACTTTTTAATTATACACAATTATTGTTAATGATAACCAAAAGAAAAGTTAATAATAAAAAGGTGAAGAAGAGGTGGTTGATATTTAATGTTCGATACAATCTCTCTTGATTTTTATAAGAATCAAGATACAAGATAGAAAGATATTTATTTTTTTTATTTAAAAAAAAAAAGAAAAAAAAAATAGAGCAAAAAAAAAAAAAAAAGTAAATATGAATATCTTTAATTCCCATTTACAATTTGCCTCAAAACTCTCAAACTTAATTATATGCTTATGAATGATTTGGCTCTCTTCTTGTAAATAAAATCAATCTTAAATTACACACACATAAACAAATAATATATATATATATATATATATAGACACAAATAATGAGAATTAATCTGATACACAGTTCTAGTAAGTTGCTTATGTTAATACCGGGCAGCAAAAGCATTAAAGCAAACAGAACATACATGATAACAAGGAAAAAAATGAGATAAAATAGAATATATATAATATTACGTAAAAAAGCTCCATTTCTAAGATAGAAAGGTACTTCTCCATATTTATCCAATACTATAAAATATCCATGAGAAGCTGAAGCACTTCAAATGGTGAAGTCAATAATTTAGATAGCTAGGTACGAATTTGATTTCAAACCAGCCGCTGCAATAGATTGGTTGTAACTTTGCCTACATCTTATAATTAGCTCCCACGGGGGTTATCATATCATTCTTGATCCTTTTATGGATCATCATTATTGATAATCTTCCAACGAGTTATCTTGTAATTTTGAATCATGCTAATTCAACAGATCCTCGTCAGCCCTCTTGATAAATTCCTTGCAAGCCTCATGTAGTTCTTGATCCTGCCATGACTCATAGTGTAGTTCATCAGAATCCTCCAATGGTTTATCATTTAATTCTTGATAATCCCACGGGCTATCATAATCCTCCAATGGGTTATCATTTAATTCTTGATAATCCCATGGGTTATCATGTAGTTCTTGATCCTCCCATGACTCATAGTGTAGTTCATCAAAATCCTCCAATGGGTTATCATTTAATTCTTGATAATCCCACGGGTTATCTTGTAGTTCTTGATCCTCCGACAAGTAATCACAATGATCTTGATAATCCCATGAGTCTTCATATAGTTGTTGATCCTCCGATGGCTCACCTTGTAGTTCTTGATAATCCTCCCACAAATCATCTTGTAACTCTTGATGATCCTGCCACTGGTCATCAAGTTCATGATAATAATTCCATTGTTGATTCTCCCATGTGACACCTTATAGTTCTCGATAATCCTCCCATAAATCATCTTGTAGCTCTTGATGACCCTGCCACTGGTCATCAAGTTCATGATAATAATTCCATGGGTCACCGCCTAGTTCTTGATTCTCCCATGTGATATCTTGTAGTTCTTGATCCTCCCACAAGTTCTCATGTGACCCATCTTGGAATTCCTTCTTTTTGAAAACGAACACAGCAGCAATTATTGCAAATATCAAAGGAAACCAGGACACATTATAATTGTTCTTGGCACCTAAAATTGCCATAATAAAGTGAACAAACGTAACAATCAATTGGACACAAGAGAAGACAATCTCCACCACTCTTAGTTGCCTTTGAGCACGTAGTTGTGTTCTTTCAATGAAAAAAGTGTAGATAGTCATAGCAAAACCAAATGCTGACAAGAGAAAAGCAGCTAGAAGAAAACTCGATCTGCTTTTCCCAAATACGTCTAATACAGTTGATATTGCTTCCAACACAAGGAAAAGCATTGCAAGTGCTTGCTTCTTGTATCTGCATGGAAATTCTTGCCAACCCTATGATTCATAAACTGAAGTTGTATAAGATATAAAGCAACAAAGTTCTAATTAGACAAAGCTGAAAAATGCTTTCTAAGTTCTATCAAAATTACATGATACACAAGTGGACATATCTTATGTACTTTGGCGGAGGTTCGATTTTGTAAAATGTGAGGCCAAGAGGAAAGAAACGATAGAACAAAAATTTCTTCACAAAACTGAATGCTACTTTACTTATCATATACTCTTTACAATATATAGTTCCTAGAAACTATAACTACCACTGCTATTGTTGTCATCATCTGATTGGCTAATGATTAAACTTACATCCACTTGTCACAACACTATTGGCTAATGAATCATAGCTGAAACAACATGATTGGCTAATGTTTAACTCACTCCAACTTACTTAACATTTCCAACAGCCCCCCTCAAACTAGACCTGGAGTGTTTTCGAGTACTAGTTTGTTTCTCAACAACTTGAATCGATCTATGCTTAGGGGCTTTGTCAATATGTCTGCTTGCTGATCTTCTGAAGGAATGTATCTAACATCCAATTCCTTTGAAGCTACTTTATCTCGAATGAAGTGTAAATCAAGCTCTACATGTTTTGTTTTTGAGTGATATACTGGATTTTTGGCTAATGAATTTGCTCTAGTGTTGTCACACCATATGACAGAAGGATGTACCTGCTGAAAACCAATTTCAGCTAGTAAAGCTTTCAACCATACAACTTCTGCTGCAACATGTGCCAATGCCTTGTATTTAGCTTCACAACTCGATCTAGCAACTACATTCTGCTTTCTTGAACTCCAGGATACTAGATTTGAACCAAAGAAAACACATCATCCACTTGTTCATTTTCTGTCATCCAAACTACTAGCCCAATCAGCATTTGAGAACCCTTCAATTTGCAGAATGTTTGAATTTGACTTTTTGAAAAACAAACCAAAATTTAATGTCCCCTTGATGTATCTTAACACTCTTTTGCGGGCCTACCAATGAGAAATTGTTGGAGAAACCAAGAATTGACTCAACTTATTCACAAGAAAAGACAGATCAGGCCTTATTAGAGTAAGATACTGCAAGCTCCCAATAACACTTCTATACAAGGAAGGATCATTAAAAGATATTCCTTTTGTTTTATGCAACTTTGTACCTATACACATGAGAGTAGGACAAGGAGTGCAGTTTGACATTTTTGCTTTCCGAAGTAAATCAACTGCATACTTCTTTTGTGTAAGTGACAGTCCATCTGCAGTTCTCAAGGCTTCAAAACCGAAGAAATAGTTTAGAGAACCCAGGTCCTTCAAAGCAAATTGTTTATTTAAGTCACAAACCAGTTGATTTATAAGATTCACATCATTTCCTGCCACTAAAATATCATCAACATATACAAGAAGTACCACTAAGCTGTATTCTCTTTTGAAAATAAACAAAGAAGTGTCAGCTCTTGAAATCATGAATCCCCATTGCAGAAGTGCAGTTTTTAACCTTTCAAACAAAACTCTTAGAGCTTGTTTTAATCCATAGAGAGACTTGACTAACTTGCACACAAAATCAGGATGAATTGAGCTTTCAAATCCCTCAGGCTGCTCCATGTACACTGTCTCTTTTAAATTTCCATTCATAAATGCATTATTTATGTCAAATTGCCTCACATCCTAATCAAGGTTCACAGCCAAATAAAGTACCACTCTAATGGTGGATGACTTAACAACAGGACTGAAAGTTTCAAGGAAATTAACTCCGGCTGTTTGGTGATATCCTTTGACAACTAATCTTGTCTTGTATTTCTGAATTGAACCATCAGCATTCTATTTTATTCGAAACACCCATTTACACCCAATAATATCCATATCTCTAGTTCTAGGTACTAGTTCCCAAGTATTGTTTATAATCAATGCTTCATACTCATCCAACATTGCATTTTTCCATTCTAAACTCTTCAAAGCTTCACTCACACTAGTAGGCTCACTAGGAACTGAAGTTGCAGTATGTAGAGCACTAACATTAACAACTGAATGTGTTTTTGATCTAGTGATCATAGGATGAGTAGATTTTGGTTCGTTTTTGGGTTGAGTCAAATCAATGTAAAAACGAATGCTTGCAAGAGAATGGGAGGATAATTTATGTTGTGATAGACCATGATGCAATTGTGTAGTAGATTTTAAAGAATCTGTTGCAAGGGATTCAACCGATTTAGTTGAAATTTTTGAAGACTTGATAGATAAAGCATTTTCAAGTATAGATAAAGGTGAACTAGAAATGGTTAGTGAAGGAGAGGTATGTGTAGATGTAAACAAAGATGTATAAGGAAACTCTTTTTCATTAAAAATGACATCTCTAGATATATAGATTCTGCCACTTGGATGAAGACACCTATAACCTTTGTGAACATCACTATAACCAAGGAATAGACATTTTGAGGAATGAAAATCAAATTTATGTTTGTTGTAGGGCCTTAACAATGGAAAAAGCATGCACATCCAAACACCTTTAGGAAGTTATAATTTGGTTTGAGGTTGAAAAGTTTTTGAAAAGATGAAATATGATCCAGTATAGGTGTTGGAAGTCTGTTTATAATATAGACAGCTGTTTGGAAAGCTTCCCACTAGAAAAACAAAGGCATCTTGGCTTGAGCCAAAAGAGTTAATCCAACTTCAACTAAATGCTTATGCTTCCTTTCAGGAAGTCCATTCTGTTGGTGTGTGTGAGAATAAGGGTGTTTAAACTTTATTCCTAACTGAGTAAGATAGCTTGCTAATGATCTATACTCTCAACCCTAATCACTTTGCACTGTTTTGATCTTCCTATCAAAGGCTAACTCAACTGATTTTTGAAAAGAAATGAAGATATCTTTTACTTGATTCCTTGAAGAAATTGGATAGATCCATGTATACCTAGTATAAGCATATGTGAAGTGGACATAATATTTGTAACCTTGGTTAGAAAGATGAGGAGCAAGGCCCCAAACATCTGTAAAGATCAATTCAAGTGGAGCTTTGTAAGTGGTTGTGGACTTAACATAAGGTAATTGATGAGCTTTCCCACAAATACATGCATCACAGAAGTCTAAAGATGTGGTGGTTGTACAAGGTTTATTCATTGCTTTTAAAATTTGTTTTAAAATAGAAAAAGAAGGATGACCAAGTTTTGTATGCCACACAAACATATCTGATTGCTTTTCAACAGTAAAAGCATGACAAGTTTTCATTGAATCACCATTAAGATTTGAAGAGTACTGCTTACAAACATTGTACTTTCATTAAGATTTGAAGAGTACTGCTTACAAACACTAGTACAATGAGTTGGTCCATTAGCATTATTTATCAAACATGGATCAGAAACATCAACAAATGACAGTTTAGAGACTAAAGAAGGTGTGACAATATTATTTATGTTACAAGAATCAAAATGTGATGAAGTTTTAGACAAAAGAAATGCTGAAATCTTGGAGGACTGGAACTGTGGATTAGTAGTTGTGAGATCCAGCTGGTACAGTCCATTTTTCAGTTCCCCTTGCAAGAGAATAGTCCTCGAATTCTTGTCCTTGATAGCACAAGAATTAGAGTTAAACTCCATAATTACATCATTGTCTTTTGTAAATTGGGAAATACTTAAAAGGTTTTTAGTAATACTAGGGACATGTAAGATATTATTTAGAAATAAAGTGTGATAAGACATAATATGTGGTGTAATGGATGTTGAACCAATGTGAGAAATATCAAGTTTAGTACCATTACCCACTGCAACATTTTCTTGTCCCTTGTAGTCCACTTTGTGAGCAAGGTTTTGAGGGTCAGGTGTGATATGGTTAGTAGCTCCACTGTCAATATACTAGGATGGATCAGCTATTGAACTTGGTGTTGCAATGAAGGCATTTGAAGCATTTGATGAACCACCATACTAAGAAGATTGATAGGAGTGTCCTGTGTTTCCATTGTAACTTGCTGGTGTAGTAGTCAGCTGATGAGAGTAAGCCTAATAGTGTCCTTGACTTTAAGACTGTCCTGGTTTGGCTTGTACACTTTGTAGATTTAACCCTTGAAAAGATTGGTCAAATCTTTTGTAACAAGAAGACACTACATGACTAGCTTTTCCACATAATTGACAGATCACTCTAGGGCCATTTCTTCCACCATTCCTTCCACGGCCTCTACCTCTAAACCAACCCCTTGATGATCCTCCTCTGAAGTTATTATAAGAGGCATAATGAGCTGAAACCTGAGACAAATCAATAGCAGTAGTTGCACTATGCTGAGCCAAACGGTTTTCATAACTTATAAGCTGAAACTGAACCTCCTGTAGAGTTAAAACATCCTGTCTACTAGTGATGTTTACCACAACCGAATCATATTCAGGTCCAAGTCCACCAAGAACATGTGAAATCAAATCCTCATTAGACAAAGACTGGCCAGCTATAGCTAGTTTCTCACTTATGCTTTTCATTTTCAAAATATACTCATTGATTTTTAAGGACTCTTTCCTTGTTGTTTGTAACTCAACTCTCAATTGCAATACACTAGCTCTAGATTGTTGAGCATATAAAGTTTCTAGAGTATGCCAAACTTCATATGAAGTTGTACAATGTGTAACTTGACCAAACACAGCCTTACTAAGAGTAGAGAAAAGCCAGCAGACAAGTAACTGATCTGCCTTCTTCCAAATCAAAAAATCTTCATTGATAATTTCCTTTTCCTCATCAACAAATTTTGGTGGACATTTCTTTGGACTAAGGACATACTCCTCTAGATCAAAAGCACGTATGGCTGGTAATACTTGATGCTTCCAAAAATTGTAGTTGGTTTGATCTAGTTTGATAGGGAGCTTGAAGTTTAAATTGGATGACAGAAGATTAACTTGAGACTTTTTCAATTGAGAACTAGATTGAGACATATTGAGTGATTCTAAACCTTCTCCTTCAACTTGTGAATCAAAACATCCTATTGTTATACTTCGAAAACAAAGAACTACACTGTTTGTCCTACTCTTCAACTGATTCAATCACTTCATCAGGAAGATTAATCACGATCACTTCAACAAGAGAAAACTTTCAGCAAGCAGTTTCGACAATTATCACTAAAAATAGTGATCTAAAACATCATTATCATCATAAAACCCTAAACAATTCAAGATCTTGAAAATTGAACAGAAAATCGTAAATTAAATTTAAGAGAAAACAACGAACAACATACTAATGTTATCAGCTTCATCAAGAAAGTGCAGACGAAATCAGATGAGACTTCACGATGATCTCAAGACATTCATGAAGGCTCTGATACCATGTAAAATGTGAGGCCACGAGGAAAGAAACGATAGAACAAAAATTTCTTCACAAAACTGAATGCTACTTTACTTATCATACACTCTTTACAATATATAGTTCTTGGAAACTATAACTACCACTGCTATTGTTGTCATCATCCGATTGGCTAATGAATAAACTTACATCCACTTGTCACAACACTATTGGCTAATGAATCATAGTTGGAACAACATGATTGGCTAATGTTTAACTCACTCCAACTTACTTAACACTTCCAACAGATTTAACTTAAGGAGACTCTCTTCGATTTAAAAAAGTATAAGCCAAAGACCTGTCATTATGATAAATGATTTTGACGCATTAAGAGACATCTTCAACCATTTAAACATAAGTTTATAACGAATTTCAAAACCTCAGGATCCCCTTAAAAAAAAATAAATAAATAAGTGAAATCCCTCTGTGGGTATTAATTAAATTATAAGCACTGTGAATTTGATTTTTTTTTTTTTTTTTTGGTCTTTTACTATGAATTTGATTTGTTCAGCTGGATAAATCTCTCTATGTATATATGAATAGAGAAGAAAAAATTGCTAATCTAAATTTGTGAAACAAGCTATTATAATTTTGTGACATCAATAATTATCTTCATTGTCTTAATTTGAAAAACAAAAAAAATCATCTTTACTGGAAAAGAAAATATAGAAAAATCAGAAAACATGAAATTTACACCAATCATGTTACCTTGTAAAATGATGAAACGAGATTGTTGAAGCAGCTGCATGTATTCCACAAAAGACGCATGTTTTTTTAACTTCTTGTTATCACAGTTAGGTTTCTTTTCTCTTTAAGTTTCCACTTCTGGCTCTAAATTGCAGCCTTTATAACATCAAATTCATCACCACTTTTTTCATTTTAATCTTTTCAGTCTTCTCCTGCTACCAAGCAAAGAACATAGTGAAGTAAAGTAAGTGTTGTGACATGACGGTGCTCTTGTTCCTGTGACTGTCAAAATGATATAGAAGCAGAAAGCAATAGTATGATGAAACTTTTCGAGTCAAAAGGCCATAATTATAGTTTGATTTTATTGCTTTTGCTTTTGACTGAGAAGGAATTTCAGAAGACACTCACACTGATTTGAAAATTACTGCTGCTAATCATAAAATTGAAATAATTAAAAACAGTGCTTGGTATACCAGTCAAATGACAAGTGCTTTAGAGTTTGACTTGCAAACGATTAATTCATTAATTCATTTATTATCTTTTTCTTTTTTTACGACATGATAAAATATTTTTATAATTAAATTTAAGGTTTGACTATCTTATTAGTTGATTAAAGTTATCTAATAATAACAACCAATTGATATTTTTTAAAAATAATTTTTACAACCAATCTAAAAGTTATTTTTATTATGTAACATTATCCAACAGTATAATAACTAAATCCAATTAATTAAAATAGAATTAATACGCGTTTATTGAAGATGCTCTTCAAATAAATACAATAAGTTATTTCAAAGTCATTTAAGTGAGCTCCAAGAAACTTTGTAAAGTGGAAAAAACACAAAACATTCAGTCTATTCATTCTTTTCCTTTTCGAATGTAGGACTTATCCTGCTCTTTCCTTTTCCTACAGCAAATTGGATGTCATTTTCTCATTTTTCTTAGACTTCAACGGAATGGAAATTAAAGGAGCGCTTGCATCTTCTTGTGAATTTCCTACTAAAGATGAGAGACTCATAAAAAAAAAAATATTTATTTATATATTGCAGCATATCAATCGAGCATGAGTGTATATTAATGGTGTGTTTACTTTATGGATTGGAGAATGAGAATGAGGAATGTGATTGATTGATAATATTTACTTGGTTAAAATTCATTCCGTAATGGAAATAAAAATGTGAGTCCCACATCAATTTTGGGTTGTGGAATGAGAATCTCATTCCTCCTAACCCACTTGAGAATCTCATTCTCATTCTCTTTCTCAAGATGAAAAGTCTCTTATGACCCTCTTTAAAAAAAAAACTATTTTATTTGATATTAAAAAAAAAACTGTATATTATAATAAAAAACTACACACCATTGGTTTTTCATCACTAATTTCTTAATTATCATAGTGAACTATTAAAATAATATACAGTTTTTTATTTGATATTAAAAAAAAACTTATATTATAATAAAAATTACACACTAAGTTAGTGGACTATTAAAATAACATACAGTTTTTTTTTTAATTATAATATACAGTTTTTTATTTGATATTAAAAAGGAAAAAAATCGCATATTCTAATAAAAAACTGCACACTATTATAATTCACCCATAATTTTAATAAAGGACATTTTTATAACTTATAATTAATCCATTCTGATTCAAAAGCAAAGTAAACAGTTTAATGAGAATACTGCTGATTCCGATTCCAATTCCTACAGTTGAAGTAAACAACTTATTCTGATTCCGATACTTTGTTCCAATTACAAATCATTCCGATTCCAGATCATTCTGATTCCTTCAAGTAAAGTAAATACACACTAAATCCTAACATTTCTTTTAATTGAATATTTGTAGAGTTATTAGCATTAATATCCAAAAATTAAATAAATGTTAAACTATGGAGAGCTAGTTCATGTATAATGTCTGAAAAAATCTTTGTTCACTTGACAAGAGAAAGAGAATATATATATATATGGAAAAATATTAAACTCCCTTTAAAATAGAAAATAATACCAATCAGCCACAATTTTTCAAAAGATTAGCAAAAAAAACTCAATCATGAGTGGAAAGACAGTTTGCATCCAAAAAATTAGTGATTTTGTCACCAAACCAGGAAAAATACCCAAATGCTCTGACAAATTAATTAATTTCTTAATTTAAATTGCCATTACTTTCTTTTAAAAACTAAATAATTATATTAATTGTTATTATTTGTTAAAAGAAAATGAAATAATTTCTTAAATTAAATTTATTATTAATTATTAATTAAAAAGTAATTAGAAAAACAAAGAAGTTGTTTATTTTTTCCACTTAAAACTTAATAGTACTGAATTGCACCTATTAAGTTATTTTTGTTTTATTTTTAAGTGGTTAAACCACTTAAAACTACCAGAAAAAACGAAAAAATTTAAATAAGAATTTTTAACTTTGAACTTAATTACAAATCACTTAATAACATTTAAAAGTTTTTATTCCAAATCTATCCTCTCCAAAATAACATAATTTCAAATTTATCCTAATTTTATATTACTCAAATTTTCTTTTCTTTTTTCCCTTAATACTTACATCTCATCCCAAATTATCTTAGAATTGAACTAATATATTTTAATTTACAATTTAAACAATTATTTTTTTGGTTGTATTCTTAAATATATTAATATATTTAAATATATAAATATGATTAATACTACTATATTTTTTTAATCATATTTTAATTATGAATGAAATATTATTAATATGTACATAAAAAATGTGTTAGAATTTATTAAACTATTTATCTTTATATGTTTATATCACATTAATTAAAGTTATATAACGGTAAATAGTAAAAAGGATATAAATATCAACTTACTAGTTTTCAGATAATTTTAAATTTAAAAAACAAATAAATTTATAACATATTCAGAGATAATGAAAAAAAAAACAAACATGTTATTCAAATTTTAGATTTCAATTACTATTCAGTTTCAGTTTTCAATAGTACTGTTCAGTCTTCAAACAAAAAAACAAACAACCCCTAAGAAAATGGAGAGGTTGAGATCCCAAATACCTCCACTATCTATCACACAACCATCATCATCACCATTCATCACATACAACAATCATCAAATTAAATTAAATTAATTATTAACTATTAATTAAAATTACAAAATGGAGGTGGAGATCCCAGATGTGATCTCCATTGTCCATTAAGATAGTTGAACATTGGAGCTCCCATCTGGGATCTCTATTTTTTAAAGTAAAAATTAAAAATGAAAAGAAAATTATTTGGGGTGGAGATCCTAGGTGGCATTTTCATTTTTTCAAAAAAAAAAAAGAATAAAAAATTAAAAATAAATGAAGATGGAGATCTTATATGGGATCTCCATTTTTTAAATGGATGAAGACCCAAATCTAGGTCTCTGTCTAGAAGAGAAGAAGTGACGAGATGGAGAAGAGGGATCAAAAAAAGGGAAGAGAATGAGCGTTGAGAGGGAGAAGAGAGACCAGTGAGAGAGAAGAAAGAGCGTAGTCAATGGCGAGAGGATAGAAAGCGCCACCAGAGGGAAGAGAGACAGTGGGAGGGACGATTGTGAGAGGGAAAAGAGGGGGAGGGAAGAGAGAAAGATGAAGAGTTTATTATTATTATTATTTTTTGAGAGATTTGAGGTTTTTGAGAGATGTGAGGTAGCTAAGTTAAAACTTGAAAGAGGGTTTTTATTTTTTACCTCATTTAATGTCATACGTATCCATTGATTATTGGTTCAATGATTTTTTTAATTATATTTAAAAATTAAAAATACTACATTTACTTTTAATACTCTTACACCCTAACAGATTCATCATCTTATGGATGGAAATCACCAATCTACTAATGTTTGGAGCATTTGGGGTAATAACTTGAAACCGGGGGTGGTGTCACATTAATTTCAATTTTGGGAAGTTTTTGATAATATGTATGTATGTATGTGTGCATACACACACATGAAACTTTTATGGTCAGTATGCTCTAACATTTAAATTATTAGGATCATTAATTAAATTCATTAATTATGTTTAAATTGAATAGGAGAAAAAAGTTTGTTAAGAGAGAGAATATAACGGATAAATTTAATTGATGGTTTTAATAATTTAAAAATTAAGACGCATTGATTATAGAAGTTCTGTATATATATGTACTCATAAACCTTTTTTTTAATTCTAATTTATAGCTGGTCTATAGCCTAGTCGAACCAAGTCTAATTCCACTCGTTCAGTGTTTCCTTGTGTTTTGTTTGTGCATATATTGTGAAATTTTGACAACACCTCCTAGGAATTGTATTAGTGGATGTCCCTAGTTGTCAGCTATAGTAGTTCTTACCGCTAATGAGTTCTTATTAACAAAATACTGATAAACACCCAAAAAAACAACAAAAAAAATCCATTCGGCTCTTAAATTCATGAATGTCAAAGTCGAAAATTAAAAATAATGTGTAGCTTTGACTACATTAATATAAATTAGTGTGAATCTAAATAGAACAACAGCGATTTACACAGATAATTAGAAAAAAAAAATTCTTCTCAAATTGAAAAACATCATATTAAAATGACAAACAACAAAGTGAGAAAATACCGATAAAAAATAAAAACACAGCAAAAGAAATCCTTATAAAAACTTACTTAGGAAAGTAATGCAAGTAACTTAATATTGCCAGTCCATTAAAAATAAAATAAAATACCTAATATAACGATCGATTGAATAATAAATTAGTGTGTTTCTTGTTAGCATTTGAAAAACTGTTGTATATTTTAAATAATAAAATAATGGTCAATCGTTGACTATCATGGTTGTTACCAAATGAAAACGAATTCAAATGATTGAATAATTGGTAAACTAAAAATACCCAATATAACAATCAACTGAATAATAAATTAGTGTATATCTCATTAACATTTGAAATGTTGCTATCTATTTTAAATAATGAAATAATAGTTAACAGTTAACTATCATGGTTGTTAGGTAAAGATATTAAAATGACAATGTATTCAAATGATTGAATAATCAATAATTTTAGCGGGAAAAACTAAATATACATTGACTGTCTTTTTAAATAGTTTATGGTTCTTTAAAACTACAAACTGATGGTCATTTTTATGAAAATTAGAAATTTAATTTGGATTAATTAAACATTCATCTCAAGCGTGCCAAAATCATTACATGAAATTTTTTGCTTCTTCTTGTTTTATTTTATACAATAATATCACCCATTTAGTGCCAATATATCATGATTACTGTTATATGTATTTTTTGGACACACTAAATGAGTTGGTAAAAGCCCATGAAGGCCCATCAGAAAAGGCTCAGTTATCAACTCAGGCCCAGTAAGCTCTATAGCTCAGCTCGCCCCAGCGAGCTATTCAGTTCGCATTAGTCAGCTCATTTCACAACTTTACAACTCTATGAAGCTCGCTCTATTCATAGTTCGCTACTCAGTGAGTTCGAGTTCGAGATCGCTCACGGCAGTAAACAGTTCGCCTAGTGAACAGTTAATACCAAATCTTCCATATATGGTAGTTACCCAATCTAGTCGTGATTCTCTCGTCAGAAACGGAAGTTAATTCAAATTCAAACTTAGTCAACATTATCTTGTATATTACGGAACAGTTTCCTGATTTTATTCTAACAGATTAGGAAGTGTAATTAATTCATGATTCTCTTTCTATTTTATTGTTACCAGATTTGTAACGTTACTTCCCCTATAAATAGGGGTTAAAATCATTGTAACATATACGATACATTGAATAACATACTGTCACTCTGCAGAATTTTAGAGAGACAGCCGTGGACGTAGGCGCACTCGCTGAACCACGTTAAAAATTTTGTGTTCTTGGTTTTGTTATGAGTTTTTTGCTGTATTTTTCTTGGTTTTTGTGCTTTCTCACATTGATTGCAGGTACTGGGCATTGAATTCTCGTCGACTGGATTTCAACGTCAACATTTTGGCGCTAGAAGGAGGGCCCAAACTGTGATATATTTCATCTCAATTCATCGATTTTTGTTAACATGGCAAGAACCAGACAAACCAAGTATGTGGGCTCACAGGCTGACCAGGCAGAGAGCTAGCCCAGTTACCATAAACATGATGTGCAGCAGGTGGAAGGTGCACCAATGCATGCAGCAGGTACGTCGTATGATCAGGTAGCTGGTGCTGCAGCAAACATGTCGCCTTTGCCTCCCTGTTAACCAATTCCAATCGTCCCAGTAATTGATGGGCAATAGTTGTGGTATCAGAGGCAAGAGGCACTGGAGAACACGGTCAGGCAGCTCATAGAGGCCGTCAGTATGTTGGTGCAGGCTCAGGCACAGAACGCACCTAGGGTTGAGGTCTAGGCACCAAGGCACGTGCCCCAGCAGCATGAAGCAATACAGGTGCCCGAAAGGCCAGCAAGGGAAATCCCGTGACCTGCCGGCTCAGTTCGTTCCTCTAATGCGCGCTCTAGAGCTGGAGGCTACTCTGTCCACGAAGAAAAGGAAGTCGCGCGCCCAGCAAGCCTGGTAGTGAGGTTGAGCCAGGATGGAGGCCGGTGGGTAGAAGTTGGGCACGATAGACCCCGAGCTGTAGCTCGGCATGTAGACGAAATGGGTGAGCAACGTGAGAGATCCCATCAACCTGGAGGCTCGTTTGGAGAGGACAAGAGATATGACCTAGAGCATCCTTTCCCAAGTCGCGACCTCAGGAGAAGATATGAGCCTCGAGACCCGCAGGTAGAGGAGCTCCTCCAGAGGGTCCAGCAGTTAGAAGCGCGACTTGGAGCCCCGGAGCAGTGTGGGTACTACGGGGAAAAGACCCCATTTACAAGGGAAATTGAGACGTAGCCTTTGCCTCCGATGTTCAAAATGCCAAATATTCAGCAATACAATGGGGACAGTGACCCCTATGACCATTTCGACGCCTTTAACGTTCGGTTGGATTTGCAGACAGATAATCCTATGGTAAAATAACGTGTATTCCCAACTACTTTGGGGGATATTTCAAGGACGTGGTTCAAGAATCTCCCAGTTCGCAGCGTAAGTAGTTGGGAAGAGTGTCAGCAGAAATTTGTCAGCCAATACAGGGCATTGCGAATGCAGCTCGTTCCATCCTGCCACCTAGCTACCATCTTCTAGTGTCAGGGTGAGTCATGGAAAGAATATATCACCAGATTTAGACGCGAGGTTGCGAATGTTGAGCATCCATCAGATGAGAGTATACTGACAGCGATCTCAGCTGGGTTGTGCAAGGATGGAAAACTGTATGAAAGCATTTACCGGATTTGAGAGAGTTCTATGAGCGAGCTGTAAAGGAGATCAGATGGGAGGAAACTTTCGGCCCGAAGAAGCCCAGTCAGAAGAATGAAACGAGCAGTTCCAACCAGATGAAAAAGAGAAGCAATGGCAGGAATGAGCGAGAAGGTAGAAACAGTGGCTCGAACAATCAAATTGCTAAAAGGGCAATGAGAGAGCCAAGAAATGAGCGACCTCGATGTCTGGATCGTCATGAAGGGTACAGTGTCCTGACGGATTCACCGGACAGGATTTTCGCAGCAAAAAGGAATAGGGAAGATTTCGGAAGACCTAATCCTTTAAGAGCCCTTGTTCAGCATAGAGATCAGAGTAAGTTTTGTGCCTATCATAATGAAGTCGGACACAATACTTCAGATTGCTGGGTATTGAAGGACACCATTGAAAAATTGATCAGGAGAGATCGCTCGAGGGGTTATGTGGCGAGACCTGCAGACTCGCGACCTTCACAACAACGACCTCAACAGTAGCAACCAACACAGCAATAGCCTCAACGAGCTCCCGAGCCAGAGCATGAACCTGTGGTAAAAACTATTTTTATAATTCATGGTGGTCCCCATATCGCAGGTGCTTCAAACAGGTCGCACGAGAGGTATGTCCGAGAAGCAAATCATACCTTTCAGGTCAGTGGGTTAGAGGGACTCGCCAAGAAAGCCAAGACAACCTCAGATGAGATTGTTTTCACTCAGGAGGATGCTAGAAGTGTGATCTGGCCACACAATGATGCGTTGGTTATATAAGCTAAAATCAGCAACATGGAAGTGAGACACATCATGATTGATACTGGGAGTTCGGTGAATGTGATGTACAGAAATTGTTTTGATCAGATGGGGTTAGGAGCAAAGCAGTTAAGACCATCCCCAGAGCCTCTTTGCGGCTTCACTGGAGATGCTGTGGTACCAGTGGACCAGATTAAGCTGCCACTTACTCTTGGGGAAGCAGGTCGTCAAACTACTGTGTTGGCAGACTCCTTAATTATTGACTGCACATCAGCATACAATGTGGTCCTAGGAAGATCTTCGTTGAACGATCTAGATGCAATTACTTCTATCAGGACCCTTACAGTCAAGTTTCCAACTTCTAATAGTGTCGGCTGTGTTAGGGGAGAGCAGCACTTAGCTAGACGCTGCTATAAGGATGCTGTTAAAATGGGCGTGAGAGGAAAGAAAGTGAACGTGGTTTCAAGGGGCGAGCCACAAGCTATGACAGAGAAAGGGGTTAGTCACGACCTGGACCCTCGCGAGATAGATGCAGACCGAGCTACTGGGCCAGTCAAAGAGTTGAAAGATATCCAAGTCAGCGAGGCAGATCCAGAAAGGTGCCTAAAGCTGGGAAGAGGTCTAGCTCAAGAACTAAGAACCCAGCTCGCTGACTTCCTGAAAACGAACCTGGATGTGTTTGCGTGGAATCAAGAAGACATGGTGGGGATAGATCCCGAAGTGATGTCGCACAAATTGAATATTGACCCTCACCATAAACCAGTTTGCCAGAAGAGGAGAGCGATGACAGAGGAGCGCTATCTCACTCTGAAGGAAGAAGTAGATAAGCTGCTGGCCAACAAGTTTATTCGAGAAGCTTACTACCCGACCTGGGTCGCCAATCCCGTGCTAGTGAAGAAAAAGAATGGGAAGTGGAGAACGTGTATTGACTTCACTGATTTGAATAAGACATGCCCGAAAGATAACTTTCCCCTGCCAAGGATAGACCAACTCGTGGATGCTACAGCTGGACACGAGCTCTTGAGTTTTATGGATGCATACTTGGGTTATAATCAAATCCCAATGAATCCTGAGGACGAAGAGCACACCTCGTTTGTAACAGACCGCGGATTATACTGCTACAAGGTGATGCCATTTGGGTTGAAAAACGCAGGAGTGACCTACCAACGCTTGGTAAACATGATGTTTGAAGAGCAGATTGGAAAGACCATGGAGCTCTATGTGGATGACATGTTGGTAAAATCCAAGCAGGTGGGTGATCATGTATGCGACCTGGGGAAGATATTTTAGATTCTGAAGAGCTACCAAATGAAGCTGAATCCACACAAGTGCGCATTCGGGGTAGCTTATGGGAAGTTTTTAGGTTTTATGGTGAACAGTAGAGGCACTGAGGCCAACCCTGAGAAGATTAGAGCACTGATCGACATGAGGTCGCCGACCAGGGTAAAGGATGTGCAAAGCCTCAATGGCCAGGTCACGGCACTAAGCAGGTTCATCTCGAAAGCTACGGATAAATGCATCTCATTTTTTGATATCTTGATGAAGGCAAAAAGCTTCAAGTGGACCGAGCAGTGTGAAGTAGCCTTCCAACAGTTGAAAGAGTACATGGGGTGAGCTCCACTCCTTTCGAAGTCCAAAGAAGGAGAAAGACTGATTCTGTATTTGGGGTGTCTCAGCAAGCTTTAAGTGTTGCTTTAGTGAGAGAAGAGGAAAAGACGCAGCTTTCAGTGTACTACATAAGTATGTTGAAACCATGTACTCGCAGATGGAGAAGCTCGCTTATTGCTTGGTGGTCGCATCGAGGAAACTGCGACCTTATTTTCAAGCCCATACGATCGAAGTCCTCACTCAGTATCCATTGAAGCAGGTTTTACAGAAAGCAGACACCTCAGGTTGCTTGTTAAATTGGGCAGTGGAGCTCGCACAATTCGATATTCAGTTCAAGCCAAGGACGGCTATTAAGGTCCAAGCTCTGGCAGACTTCATCACAGAATTTACAGGGCCTGTGGATGATGAAGCTGAAACTTCTGAAGGTCCGATTTGGGAATTGTATGTTGATGGGTCATCCAGCAAGCAGAGGGTCGAAGCTGAGATTGTACTGATTAGTCCTAAAGGCCATAAGATTCTTTATGCTTTAAGGTTTGGTTTCTAAGCTACAAACAATGAAGCTGAATATGAAGCACTGCTCGCAGGTCTACATCTAGCTAGAAAGATGTGAGCTGAACGGCTAAGGGTTTTCAGTGATTCGCAGCTCGTGGTTTGCCACATTCTGGGGGAGTACAAGGTCAAGGGGCCAAAAATGGCTTTGTACCTCCAGAAGGTCCATGAAATGCTGGTTTCTTTTCAAAAGTATGAAGTGAAACAGATTCCGCGAGCTCAGAACGCACATGCAGATGCTTTAGCTCGCTTGGCAACCACTTAAGATGCAGACTTTCTTGGGGCAATCCCAGTAGAGTTCCTTCCAGCTTCAAGTACAGAAGAGAAGAATTTGATGATGTTTATAACTGTGCAGCCCAATTCCTGGATGGGTTCGATTCTGAACTATCTACAAGATAGGAAGTTACCGAGTGATAAGTTGGATGCACGGCGTTTGCGAGCTAAAACAGCTAGGTACTGCATCTACGATGATGTGCTGTATAAGAAGGGGTTTTCAGCCCCACTTTTGAGATGCATAGATGACCAAGATTGTGAGACGGTAATGAGGCAAATACACGAAGGCCATTGTGGAAACCATGCTGGAGGGTTGTCTTTAGCTCAAAAGGCACTTCGTCAGGGTTTCTATTAGCCTACCATGAAATAGGATGCCATCGACCTAGTCAAGAAATGTGACAAGTGCCAGAGATTTGCCCAGGTTCCGTGAGTCCCACCAGCTTAACTCCAACAGATGGTGAGCCTATGGCCCTTTGCGATTTGGGGAATGAATTTGATCGGGCCTCTGCCAACAGCTCGTGGAAGATGCAAGCATGCCATGGTCGCAGTTGATTACTTCACTAAGTGGGCAGAATCAAAAGAGTTAGCTGAAATTTCCACTACAAAGATTGAAAAATTTGTGTGGAATAATATTATTTGCAGATTCGGAGTCCCACAATAAATTGCGATGGACAATGGGACCCAGTTCAGTAGCGATCAGTTTCTTAGGTTCTGCAACGACATGAAGATAATTAAGAGCTTCTCAGTAGTGGACCATCCACAAGCCAATTACCAAGTTGAAGCTGTGAACAAGATTATAAAGTAGACTCTGAAGATGAAACTGGAAGCAAAGAAAAGAGCGTGGGTAGACGAGCTTCAGAAGGTATTGTGGGCTTACAGAACCACAGCTCGCAACACCACCGGTGAGACCCCCTTTTCGATGGTGTATGGGTTTGAGGCCATGATCCCAGCAGAGTTAGAAGTTACCTCGCAACGAAGAGCGATCTTCAATCCAAATGACAATGATCAGTTACTCGCTACTAACTTAGACTTGCTTGAAGAAGCAAGGGAAGCAGCACAGTTGAGAGTGGCAGTTTATCAGTAAAGGATTGCGAGGTACTACAACAAAAAAGCTCGAGTTCGCAGTTTCAATGCAGGAGATCTAGTACTGTGTCTCGTCTTGCCTGGAGCTCGCAAATCCTGTGATGGGTCCTTAAGCCCAAATTGGGAAGGACCCTATGTCGTCAAAGCAAATTTGGGAAATGAAGCTTATCGTTTAGTCAATGTAAATGGAGCTGAGGTCCCTCCAGCTTGTAATGTCGAGCATCTTCGACCATACTATCAGTAACATTATTTGTTACGTATGATTCAATCTTATTATAGATAATGAAAGCTTCAGTTCCCTCATGATATACATTCTCACTAAGTAACGGGCTTCGCGTTGGTTAGCTCGCTGCTCGCTAAATAAAAAAGAGCCTAAAAAGCAGGCAAGGTTACGTACCCCTGCATAGCTCCCTATAAATAAAAAAGAGCCTAAAAAGCAGGCGGGGTTACGTATCCTTACATAGCTTGCCATAAATAAAAAAGAGCCTAAAAAGCAGGCGAGGTTACGTACCCCTGCATAGCTCGCTGTAAATAAAAAAAGAGCCTAAAAAGTAGGTGCAATTATGTACCCCTGCATAGCTCGCTATAAATAAAAAAGAGCCTAAAAAGCAGGCGAGGTTACGTACCCCTGCATAGCTCGCTATAAATAAAAAAAGAGCCTAAAAAGCAGGCGAGGTTACGTACCATTGCATAGCTCATTATAAATAAAAAAGAGCTTAAAAAGTAGGCAAAGTTATGTACCCTTGCATAGCTCGCTATAAATAAAAATGAGCTTGAAAAGCAGCCGAGGTTACGACCCCCTGCATAACTCGCTTAAAATGAAAATAGCCTAAAACGCAGGCAAGGTTGTACCCCTGCATAGCTTGTCAACAATTCAATATAGCAGATAAGGTTTCGACCTGTTGCATAAAGTAAGAGTTATTATGCCTGATTTTGAGCAAGTTTATATTATGATAATTAGCTCGCATGAACTTCCACAATTAAAGGCTGTAAAATGTGTTGCAACAAACACAATAATACAATCACATTCAGCACAGAAGATATGATAAAAGAGATTTTATTAAATTCAAAAATTCTTTATAAATAAAAAGTACAAGTACAAAAAACGAGCTCTTAGTTTTGAGCTGGAGAATCCAGCCCTAAAAGAGAGTCGTCGCTCGAAGATGTGCTGGAAGATTCGAGGTCTACAGCAGGCTCAGCCTGAGGAGTTGTGTCAGGAGCCTGTGTTGCTAAAAGAACTTCATCAGTTGGAGATGAGATAGTCCCAGCCCTAAACTCCTCCACAACTCGGAGTCCCTCATCGCCAAAAATAGAAAAATTCATTTCAAGATGGGACATCCATAACGTGTAAAGGAAATCACGGCCCGTTCTCTCTTCAGCCTCATCTTTGGCTTCAGCAACCTGCTCCTCCGTTTCCTGAATAGATCTTCCTCGGAAAGCCATCAACTCTTCGAAGGCGTCATTTGCTCGACGATTAGTTTCCTCAGCCTCTCGATTCAAGGCCCCTGCTAGTTGCTCGGCAGCCTTAGCCTACTGTAGCACATTTTCAATTTTCTACTCTGCAGCCTCAGCTTGCTGCACTGCATCCCCCACTTGTTGCCTTAGCACCTCAGCTCTATGTTCGGCCTCTTCAGCCTTATTGAGCGGCAGCTTCTGCTCTTTCAGCCTGTTGCTCAACAGCCTCAGCTCGTTGTACTGTAGCCTCAACTTGTTGTCTGAGCACATCTACTTGTTTCTCCGCGATCTCAGCTCGCTGCTCAGACTGCCTCAGTTCGTCCTTCATATTGTTCAGTTCACCTTTTGCCTTGTCACGCTCATCCTCGCAATTACGTAGCAAGGTAGTAAGATGCGACCTGGTGGTTTCGATATCGCTTTCCAACCGCACCAGAGCTTCATCGGCAGTCTGCTTAGCAATGTTCGCTGCAGCTATCTTGGCCTCGTAGCCTTCCATAAACCTTCTCCCATCTCGAGCTCCCTCAGTCAAGGACGCTATCTCCTCCTTGGCTTTCTCCAGCTCGTTCTCCAGCTTCTTTATTTGTTCTTCAGCATATATGGTTCCTCTCATCCGCTTCATTGATGCAAGAGTAGCCTGAAATTTCACAAGTTAATACTCGATAAAGTAAAGAAGTCAGGAGGTAAGGGAAAAATGAACTACCAGCATGGAATGTCGGATGGCGTAGTCGTCCAGATCTGTGCCTTTGAGGGACCTATTCTCTAAGGTTCTCGTTTGATTCAGCATGATTTTTGACCAATTGTTAAGGAGGACGCTTAGGTATCTCCCCCCAGGTCCGTCTTCGGGGTCTGGCATGGTCGGCGATGGAGTCTCCTCAACCTCTGCGACCTCAGGCTCTTCGCTCCTATAGACGTGATGTTTAATGACAGAGGTGCGTGTAGCCAAATTCTTTGTTTTCTTCTTGCTGGTAATAGTTTGGGCTTCTTGGGGCGGTACCTCAGGTGGAGCGTCCCCTACTCCGAACTGCGAGCTGGGAGTTGGATCCTAGGGAAGATCCGCTGCTGCTTCAGAAGGTAGCACCTCGCTGGGAGCGACGACCATGGGAGATTTTGCCTTAACAGGTAGCTTCGAGCGTTTTAAAGGAGCGGTTAGAGAGGTTGAGGTTTCAGCAGGTCGCTTTGATGGAGTAGCTAAAAAAGCTTTAGCAGGTCGCTTCGGGGGGTATTCCAGAAGAGTAAGTTTCCTTCTCTTGGTTTGAGCCCGCCTAGAGGATGAAGCGGGAGTTGGAGAAACAATTGTTCTAGAAGCACCTACTGGTGAGGTACGAGCTGGAACCGGTGCCTCTTCAACAGGTGTTGAAGCTGTTGGACTGGGAACTTGATTTGTTTGGGCAGGTTGAGATGGAACCCTTAGAGTAGTCGTTCGAACAGGGGAAGGAGTTGAATCTATTTGTACAACAGGAGCTTTCTGAGTTGGAGCTGTCCAAGCTGAAGTTGGAACAGGAGCTGTAATTTCTGCCTGCGAGCTAGGGGCAGAAGCTGCTATGTCTGCTCACGAAGTGATGGCAGGACTTGGAGATGATCGAGGAGTAGGTGTATCCTCTTCCTCGACAGGGACTTCAAAAACAGAAGGAAGTATAGGGTCATCGTCCATGCTCCGTAAGTCCTCTTCATGTCTTAGTAGCGGAGAATTCTTAGGAGGAGTAAGGTCATGAGCCTGGAGAAGGGCGATGTCAAATTTACAGCTAATGCTCGCTTCACTCAAGTTCATGAACGCCTCGAGAACCCTTTTATCCTCGTCGCTGAGAGGGGACTTGTCAATTTTCAGCTTTGCAAAGTGAAATGTTTAAAAAATAAAAAAATAATAATAATAATAATAATAATAATAATAATATATGTATATATAAAATAAAATAAAATTTCTTTAGCTTGCTAAAGATTCCCATCTGCATACCTGGTTTTAGAACGAAACTAAAATTGTTAAGACCTATGAAAGAAAGGCAAGAGACAAAGAACCAGCTCGTCTTATATGCCCTGACATTAGAATTACCCTTTGCACCTCCTTAGCGTAAGAGTTTTTTATAGTCTGATGGACGAACTGTGAAATAATAGATGTCATCTGGTTTTTTCCCTTTTTAGTGCTCAAAGTTTTGAAACTGTAGAGGTGTTGGATGATTTTTGGAGTTGGGGGAGGAAAGTCGTTTCTGAGAAAGGTCAGAGTCAGCGAGGTCAGCTGCGTATATGAATTCGGTGTCTACTGGAATGGCGCGAGCTTAACTGTATTTAAGAACTCGATCAGGTAAGGGTGAATAAGGAACCTTAATCCGTGCTCGAGATGTTGGGTACTGACAGTGACGTACCCTCGTGGAGGGTAGCATGCATTGTTTGTAGGAATGGGTGACAATGCACGACAACCCCTAGGGATATGAAATTGAAGAACAAGCTCTATCAGATCTAAAAGACCCAGCGAAGAGGAATAGTGAGTGAACACTTCGCGAGCTTCCCTCTCCTTTTGAGCTACTTCATCAATATTGTGAGCTTCGCTTAAAGACATCTAAATAAAGGAAGCATGTTCAGGTCATAACAAGCAGATTATTAAAATGCTAAAAATTTTCCAGGTTTCCTATTTTGCAGATCATTCATGCCATGGGGGACTCGACTTTTGAAGGAACGACCTATGTGCTAAAAGTCTATAGGTATTTAATCCTACAGTTCGCATGCATGACAGGCCACAAACAGTAATTAGATTACAAACAAGCATGCTACAGGATCAAATCAACAAAGTCGAAAAGTCGTGTTCAACAAGAAACCCAGAGCAGCAAAGATTTAACAACAGCACAATGCATTCAAATCGTTCAGGCAAAAAACAAAGCACAAGCATAGTGCAACATCAAGTCAACAAATCATAAAAATGAAGGCTTGAAACCAAAAGAAAGAACTTACCGTGAATCTTTGATGAGAGTGTGAAGAACGGCGACTTGAAGTATAGATTTCGTGAAGAACCGGTGAGTATACTGAGAAAACTTGGTGGCTTCGAGAGAAAGTGACAGAAGAAAAAAAGAACAAAAGGGCTTCACTAGTTTATATAAGTGGACGAGCTCGAACCCTGGCCGTTTGATCTGAGTACCATGTAACCGCCTTGCATATGACAATGTAGCACGAGCAACGGTTCTGTAATCATGTAGTCGTCAATTGAAACACGTGCACATTAAATAGGTGTGGGACGAGACGTGTCAGAGACGGTTCAGTCACCTCTTGCATGACCGTCACGTGTCAGAAATGATAAGAATGAATTTGAAAAGGCGCGGAACAGAAATTCAAGTATAGCTTTTACCAGCGAGCTTGAGCTCCCAATTCGCAGAACGAACTGAGAGCTGAGGGACTGATGTTATATGTATTTTTTGGACTCATTAAATGGGCTGGTAAAAGCCCATGAAGGCCCATCAGACAAGGCCCAGTTATCAACTCAAGCCCAGTAAGCTCTATAGCTCAGCTCGCCCTAGCGAGCTATTCAGTTCGCATCAGTCAGCTCATTTAACAACTTTACAGCTCTATGAAGCTTGCTTTATTCATAGTTCGCTACTCAGCGAGTTTGAGCTCGAGATCGCTCACGGCAGTAAACAGTTCGCCCAGTGAACAGTTAATACCAAATCTTCTATATATGACAGTTACCCAATCTAGTCGTGATTCTCTCGTAAAAAATGGAAGTTAATTCAAATTCAAACTTAGTCAACATTATCTCTTATATTACAGAACAGTTTTCTGATTTTATTTTAACAGATTAGAAAGTGTAATTAATTCATGATTCTCTTTATATTTTATTGTTACCAGATCTGTAACGTTACTTCTCCTATAAATAGGGGTTAAAATCATTGTAACATATACGATACATTAAATAACATACTGTCACTTTGCAGAATTTTAGAGAGACAACTGTGGACGAAGGCACACTCGCTGAACCACGTTAAAAATCTTTGTTTTCTTGGTTTTGTTAACTCTTTGCTGTATTTTTGTTGGTTTTTGTGCTTTCTCACATTGATTGCAGGTATTGGGCATTGAATTCTCGTCGACTGGATTTTAACGTCGACAATTACGAGTAAACTATCAAATGGAAAAACATAATTCACAACAAGGTGAATTTGTAAAAACAAAAGCCAAAAGTAAATAAAAAAAACTCAAATGTCAAAAACTAAATAAGATGAAATAAAAACAATCATTTAAGGATAAATTTCTAAAATTATATATATAATTAAATGAGACGTTTGTTTAATGAGGTATGTTGCAATTCAACCAACCCATATAATCACAAAACAGGAGGAAAAAGCAAACCAAACATAGAGTGTAGAGAGACAAGAAACGGTTGCTAGAAAGGATGAATAGTTATTTCCAGAAAACTTCAGATGTAATTATGAGAGAATTATGCAAAATGGAACAATATGAGTCGTGCAAAGTGAGGATACTTCAGTGACAATGTACAAAAGTGGTTAGCAGCCAGCCATGACAATTTACTTCCTGAGTTGTTTGCACTTAGGTGTAATTATGATTTTTATCAATCATTGGCAATTTGCTACAGACAGACTATCACCCTAGTAAATGTTCTCACTCACGTAGCCTCACAACACCACTATAAAGCCAACCCTCTCAATACTTAATTCACATACAAATACATATCACTTAGATAGAGTGAGGTAAAAAGGTCTTTGAGAGAGTAATTATGAGAGTATTATGCAAAATGGAACAATATGAGTCGTGCAAAGTGAGGATACTTCAGTGACAATGTACAAAAGTGGTTAGCAGCCAGCCATGACAATTTACTTCCTGAGTTGTTTGCACTTAGGTGTAATTATGATTTTTATCAATCATTGGCAATTTGCTACAGACAGACTATCACCCTAGTAAATGTTCTCACTCACGTAGCCTCACAACACCACTATAAAGCCAACCCTCTCAATACTTAATTCACATACAAATACATATCACTTAGATAGAGTGAGGTAAAAAGGTCTTTGAGAGAGTGTTTGGCATTGGCCTCTCTAGTGCGAAAGGCTACACTACTTGCTTGAACAAGCTATTTTCATCTCTTTGGATATGATCTCTTTCTTTTGCTAGTGTTACGTTTGAGATTGGTCTATGATTCTCCAGTGCTTGTCTTTATATCCCTGTTGATTCCTTGTTTATTAGTCTGTGGTTTTGAGTTTGGATGGATTTGATGGTTTACAATTAGTCTGTGGTTGATCATATGCTACATCATACCATATTTGAGATGATCTAACTGTTCAATCTAACTATCAGTTAAACAAGTATAGTTTGTGAGTTTTTTTTTTCTTCCAAAGATTATAGATGTTTTACTATTGCATCTATCCATGACTTACACCCTTGTAATCATATGAAGCCTGCTCTTGCTTGGAAAGTCATGACTGCACGCTTTGGTTTAGTACTCATGTTGTTGTAATAAGAGGCTAAGGGATGTTGATATTTGCTGTCCTTCTATTTAAATTTGTGGTGATTTATGGTTCATATAATTGCAAAACCATAATTGTCACCGGTTTAAGGTGAGATATTCAAGAGTGCCTCTGATATATAATATTGTTTAATTTTTTTCTTATATTTTACAATTTAGATTGACCACACCCATTTGAGACCCTTTATATTAATTTGGTTAAAAAAATCCTTAATAAAAAAAATCTTTCAAGCTAGAACTTATGACCAATGTTAGACTTTTAAATTGCCTTTTCCTTTTATCACTGTTTGTGTAAGATTGAATTCTTCACAAATACCTTCACTCTTCAGTATCTTTGTCAGATCTTCATTATTCGATGTGGAAATTGTAAAAAATACCCATTTAAAAATGGTAAAATTTGTTTTTACCCATTATTTTAAAAAAAAAATTATTTTTAACCCTTCAAATAAATATATTTGATGGTATACCCAAATTACCCAAAATGCCCTCGGACATTTTTACAAAAAAAACCCTGAACAGTTTAAAATTTACGAAAAATCGAAATGTGAAATTACAATTAAGCCCCTGCATATATATACCTCAAAACCGATCGATGGAAATCAGTTCCATCGATTTCTCACTCAAAAGCACACCAGTTTTTGGCAAACCCGAACCCGATTGCGACCCGACGGAGAGATTGACGTTTTCAGCCATTCCCACGACGTTGCTGACCTTCCCCGAGCAGCTCCTACCGTCGACGAACCTGCAGAAAGTGCGAAGGTTAGATTTTGATATGTTTGTTGTATTTTTTTATTGAGATTTGGGATTTTGAAATGTTTGTTGTGTTATGGATGTTAGTTTAGGATTATTAGGTTTAGAATAGGTTGGATTTGATTGTGTTTGGTCGTTTTTGTGTTGAAAATGGCTGATTCCGACGAGAGAAGAGTTGTCGGGATTGGATCGATTTTTTAGATCGTTTTCCACGATCGGTTTTTCATTTCGGTTTTTCTGGTCACCGAAGTGAAAAACCGATCTTCAAAATCGATAATGGAAAACTGAGGTTGAAAACCGATCTGGAAAAGCGATCATGAAAACCGAAGTGGAAAACCGATCTGAAAAACCAATCATGGAAAACCGATAATGGAAAACCGAAGTGAAAAACAGATTGATTTTATTAACCGGTTTTTCAGATACCTTTAAAAACAGATCGATTTCATTAACTGGTTTTTCAGTTGCCTTAAAAAACCGATTTAGTTCAAAAACCAATTCAGTTTATATATCCCTACTGATGATTTCTTTACTGTTTTTCTTTCTTACAGATGAATTTCAACTATAAATATAGTTCACAAACAATTGACAGACATACGAGCGGGAACACACATTTTGGTCAAAGATTGGTTAATAATAATTGCCGTTATTAATAGAAGAAAGCTATACGACCGGTTCATGGCAGAATGTCCGTTCGGACATATTTTGAAGATAACTAATAATACAACTGCTAGTTTTGTGCTTTTATGGGTGCTTGCTAGAGAGTTAAAGGTCACGGATGCACGCCGTGATGAGAGGTGATTTGAAATTGGGGGGAGAAGATATAGGTTTGGGAAACAAGAGTTTCTGTTGGTGACCGGACTTCCTTTTGGGGGCATCAACCGTAAAATCTTTCAAATAGTGTCAAATGATCAAAACGGTCTCTTATGGCGAATGTTTAATGGAGTGTCGCCGGAGGTGAAGGAGTTGGTCACATTTCTTGAGGCAAGAAGTCATAGTGGGCAGCGAGACCGTGCAAGGTAGGATCCGATAGATGATGATCATCTTTTGAAATTGGCGAATGTAGGGATTGCTTTCCATCTCTTTATGGGACTGGATGATAGGGCTAAGATTTATCCATTTATGTGGGTCCTGATTGAGAATACAAAGAGGTGGAAGACATTCCCTTGGGGCACATTATGCTATAGTGTCCTGTTGTCCTGTCTCGACAAGGCACTTAATGAAAAGCGGATCAGAAATTCGCCAAGAACCATTAATATTTATGGCTATGTGTTGGCGTTTCAGGTATAACTAATACTTTCAATATTTATTGCTTCCTTCTGTTACGGTTAATATATAGAGTTATATGTATATTTTTAGTTTAATCAATTTTGCATTATATATTATTTGACCATTACTAACTATATGTATGTTTTTTGTTTAATCATTTTTACATTATAGTGGTGGTTAGTGGAGGTGTTCCCAGTATTACGGGAGAAGATAGCAAAAAAGAACTTGAATCTCCAAAATGATCTACCAAGATGTATGAGACGATCACTGAAGAGAACACCGACAAATATACACAGCCTTGATAATTTCCCCCTCTGTAAGTGGCGAATATAACCTAAATTTGTGTTAATTATTTGCTTGTTATAACTATCATTATTTATATTAAGTATATAATTGTAGTATAACTAAATATATTTATATAATGCAAATAGTTGGCACTGGGCGAACCTTGGAGCCTATTGACGCCGAGAGAGAGATGGATTATTGGAAATCTTTTAATTCGAATCATATGGTTCATGAAGAAGTACATAAATATGGTGGCGGGGGGAGTGATGATGATGACCAGGCCGACGATGACGATGGTTTGGATGATGGTGTAGGGGATGAGGATAAGGATGAGGATGAGATAAAGGATGTTGATGAGGTGGAGGGAGAGGATAATGATGAGGTGAAGGGTGACGATCAGCCACTTAAAGATGTCCGAAGCGTGCAATCCAAATAAGAGGATACCTTATCAGAGTTTCGGACAAAGAAAGCACATGATGTACGGCATATAAATTATGAGGTACGAATATTCTATTTATAGAATAATATTATTCAATTAATTTCTATTGTAGTAAATGCAAATGATGTGGATATGTTGTGTAGTAGTACGAAGTGTGAAAGAGAGACGGAGTCTCTAAAAATGATAGACGAAGTGTAATTTGTTTAAATATACAGGTTGTATTTCCTTGGATACTTAAAAAACAGGGGAGACTCTGTCAATTTTTTTTTTTTTTAATTCAGGGTAGTATGTAAAATGATATATATATATGATTCTATGAAATAGGTGAAGCGGTTGTTTGAGTTTATCGTGGATTTACAAAAGACAATCTATAAGAAGTTAAGCAGGATGGATAGGAGGCTGAGACGGGATGGATAGGAGGTTGAGATGGGTGGAAGAGCATTTAAAAATTCCCAGGTCTCCGGTTGGTGGGCATGATCCAGACGACGACGATGACGATGACGATGACGATGATGATGGTGGGAGCTTTGTCCGAGATGACCACATGTATTACTCGTCACCACCACCACCACCACATCAGGACGAGGGTGTCCGTCGATCGCCTATAGATGTAGGCCAATCAGCCATCCATCAGGACGAGCAGGAGACCCTTCAGTCAGAGGGTGTCTACCAGTCACCCCATGAGGAGGAGGAGTAGGGTGACCATCAACCACCTCATCAGGAGGAGCAAGAGGTCCGTCATCCTAAACTTTGTATCTCTATTGTATTGCATTTTGAAAAATAATTGTAAATATTAATATTATACATGACCACCAGCCACCTCATCAGTCACCCTATCAGGAGGAGGAGGAGCAGGATGACCAGCAGCCACCTCATCAGGAGGAGCAGAAGCATGACCAGGTAAACTTTGTATCTCTATTGTGTTGCATTTTGAAATATAATTGTAAATATTAATATTATACATGACCACCAGCCACCTCATCAGTCACCCCATCAGAAGGAAGAGCAGGGTGACCAGCAGCCACCTCATCAAGAGGAGCAAGAGCATGACCAGGTAAACTTTGTATCTCTATTGTGTTGCATTTTGAAATATAATTGTGAATATTAATATCATACATGACCACCAGCCACCTCATCAGTCACCCTATCAGGAGGAGGAGTAGGGTGACCAGCAGCCACCTCATCAGTCACCCCAGGAGTATGACCAGGTAAACTTTGTATCTCTATTGTGTTGCATTTTGAAATATAATTGTAAATTTAATATCATACCTGTTTTTAATTTACTTACAGCTGCAAGACGAGAGCATCCTTGAATGGGGCAAACGAAAGACGAAGCCAGCAACACCTCTACGTACGCCATACACGGATCCGAGGCCGACAAAAAAGAAAAAGACAGTGGCCCAACAGCAGGCAGAGGAGGTGACAGAGGCTACAGATCCCGTAGAAGTAGTCTATAATGAATATAAAGCTGCAACCACTTTGGATCTCAGGTATATTTAAAAAAAAAAGGTACTAATTTCTGCATCCTAGTTGTTAATGTAAGATAATTTATAATAATGCTTAATTCCTTTTTTTTTTAAATGTAGGCGTTCAGTTTATCGTTGTGGGTGGTGTGTGATACCGACCACATTGGTCACCCTCGAGAACGAAGACATGTGGTTGACTAATAAGCACATCGATTCTTATTTGATGTGTCTACGAAGAAAAGAGTGGAATGAGGTGGACGACAATAGATACGCTATCCATGACAGTTCTTTGTTTGTAAGTATTTACATTTAAGTTAGTTATGAATTTACAATTTCATGTCGCGTTCGGTTGATCGATAGTAACATGTTTAATTTTTATCATGCAGGCTTTGATGACAGCGTATTATAGGCTACATTACATCAGCAAAGGTGTAAAATTTGATCCGGTTACAACTGATATACCATCAAAGTGGCTTGCGTACGATCGTGGGCAGATAGATGCATCAGTCCCGTGGTGACGGGTTGATAGTGTAAGTGTAGTTCGAAGGTTAATATTTATTATATGATTATCCGAACTAATCCTATAACACAAACGTTTTGAAATGCAGGTGTTACTACCGTGTAGCCTCAATCAAGAACACTGGGTCCTATGTCAGGTGCGCCTTAGAGAGCAGAGGATCATGATATATGATTCCATGGCGCATGTTGACCTAACCGCACGGCTACAACCACTTGAGCCATTGGTATGTTTTATGCCTATTTTGTTACGGTTCATAGGATTTTATGAGCAGGCCCAGGTAGATATGCCACCCGTGGATGAGCGGTGGAAAGTTCAGCGTCTTCATAGATCAGCTGTGCCCCAGCAACCTGATGGGTGAGTAAGTTTATAACTAATTAATATATATAGTCTTTATGTTATGATATTTAATTAATTTATTACTGATACAGGACGAGTTGCGGAGCATATGTGGCCATGTACGTACGTGACCTAGTGCTTTAAAAGACGCGTACATGGAAATCAAGAAAAAGCGAGACCGTTGCAGATGCCATTGCACTGAGGGCAAAGATTGTCAGAGACATATATATGTTTACGAAGCCTTTGTATAAAGTTAATAAATTTGGGAAATGGTTTATAGACTCTGATGAGGAAATTGTATATAAATAAATTTAATTATATTTTAAATGTGTTCATTATTTATTTGATGTAATTACATTCTATAGTTATAATGGCCAACAAATCATTTTAAGTAACATTGTATTTCCCTAAATTTAATTTTATATATATATATATATATATGTGATCATAACATGGAGAAAATAAATAATATTTCGTATTATTAATATTATTACTTTATCCCTAGCATTACACAATTATACATGTATTATGACTATAATTTATATGTATTATATTACTTATTAACATTAACTATAATTTATATTTTTGAAATGTTGATTTAATTAATTTGTAATATCAATATAGGAAGTTAATTATACTCTATATTATATACCACTTAATACTATAGGTACAATCTTATAATATCAATCTAGATATTATATAATATATTACAATGATATCGGTTTAATGTTTATAATATATTTAAGTAAATAAATTAATATTCATATATTATATATTTTACATGTATAATTAACTATTGTATAATGCCCATATAATATATTAACCGTATATAACATATTAATATGCACTCATTATATTATATCATTATGTTTATATTATTTAGGATTATATATTTAATATATTAACTACTATATACTTAAAAGATCATTATATTATCATCATCATGATAATATCATACAATATTAACATATATTAACATTAATATAATTATATCACACTGTAAATACAAATCTAGATATTAATTATTATATTACAATAATATCGGTTTAATGTTTATATTATATTTAAGTAAATAAATTAATATTCATATATTATATATTTTACATGTATAATTAACTATTGTGAATATTAATATCATTATGTTTATATTATTTGGGATTAACATAATGTTATAAATACAGGTATATTTAATATAACTAATAATTATAGTATTATGTTTAGTATTATAGTGTTAAATACATGTATATTTAATGGTATAGCATTAATATTTATGTTATAGTATATTTTAGGTTATACTATAAGATAACACATATTAGGACTGCATCGGTTTTTAGGGACACATGAAAACCCGATACCGGTTTTTGAAGCCCCATTAAAAACTGATCCACACTTTACGTGCTGGAAGAATCAAAGGCAACTGGATCGGTTTTTTGAGTAAGTCTGGAAAACCAATACCGGTTTTTCATGTTTACTCAAAAACCGATCTATGTACCTCTACGATAGGGAAAATCAAAAGCAAGTTGATCGATTTTTCACTTAGCCTGAAAAACCGATATTGGTTTTCCAAGCTCCCTTAAAAATCGATTTTTATGCTTCCGAGCTGATATAAAATGATACAAAAACAATAGAAATTGATTAATAAATTATACAGCTGTATTAGTACATAATTGAGTAATTAACATAAAAACGTTTTACATAAAACATGCATGAACAAAATATCAATCAATTGCTAATCATCATTTTCATCAGTAGCCACTTCTGGATCGGGAGTAGGAAACCGTAGTATACATCGACGTTGGTTGTGTCCAGTCTTATGACACAAGCGACACCTTCGAGAGCGTGGCTCATTTTTAGTAGCATTTGAATTTGTTCCAACATCCGCACCCACGTCTGCGCTTGTCTCTTCGCTGATAAAAGTTGGGGGGTTAGGGCAACGAAGACGGTTGTGTCCCCTTTGACCACATCTTCCACACTTTTTTTGACGAGGATCTTCCTCAGCTGAAGGAATCCGAACCTCCTTCGGCCTACCTGCTTGTCTTTTACCTTTCGGTGGTAATACAACCATACTTCTAACTTCCGCTAAAACATTCCAACTGGCCAATTTTGGGACAGGATTAATCGGATGTGCATATGCGGTTTTTAGACACTCTACGCTATAGTACTAACTGCAAAGTGTATCACAACTGACACCCTTGAACCTGACATGTATCAACAATTTAAGTGTCACACTATGACATGTAATACCGAAAAAAACAATGTATAATTACCATACCTGGCCATAACACATGCATGAACACATGGCAACTAATCAAGGTTCCACTGCTTACACGTACATGTGTGCTGTTGAATGTCAACCATCGCATCTCCTTTGCTATAATGTATGACACTGTAATGATACGGTTCTATAATGGGATGTACGCTACCTTCTGTGGATAAATCTTTTGCCAACATGATACGATCATATGCAGCGGTAGTAACATACGTTGTGAGCTTCTCAGCGGCAACACGTCTATTATTAAACCATCTCTGCAATACATTTCTTACATATTCATGTGCAGTTGTTATTGGCAAACGACGTGCTTGCATCATGCAATTGTTGAATGACTCTGTAATATTAGTAGTCATCATTTCATATCTTCTTCTTGGACAATGTGCTCGTGACCACCTACTCACTCCAACCTTAACCAAAGCTCTATGTGTGGTTGGATGTAATGCATGTATTTCTTCCAATATTCTGTTGCATTCATCAGGCACATAACAATATGCTGTATTGTAAAATGCATTTTCCACATCCGAACGCTTTTACACTGTTACTTAAGATTTTGCCACAAGTGGAAAAAACATACCACATGTGGGACTTCAGGAAAAGCTGCTTTCATCCCATTCGATATGCTCTTATAACGATCCGATACAATCAGCAAATCGTCTGACACCCCAATTGCTCCTCTCAACTTTTTTAGGAACCAAGTCCATGAATTGTCCGACTCTTCGTCAACAAATCCAAAGGCAATGGGATAAATCATCTCCGACCCATCTTTGCATGCAGTAAAAAAAATCACCCCTTTGTATTCACCTTTTAAATGAGTGGCATCAATAGCAACAATCAGTCTCATGTAAGACCGAAAACCCTCAATGGAAGCTCCAAGTGCAACAAAGGAATACAAGAACCGGTTGTTTTCATCTCTCTTAATTGCCGTCATTGTGCCGGGGTTTGAAAGTTTTAACATTTCAAAGTAGGACGGAAGCTGTTGATATGATTCATCCGCTTGCCCATATGTTAGTTTCTTTGCATATTGTAAAGTCTTCCAAGCTTTACTATATAAGATCTGCACTCCATACTGCTCTAACATTTCTCAAACCAAACGTTTAGGTGTATAAAGATCTCTTCCCACCTTTCCTGCATACAATTTTTCGATCACAATAGCCTTCACACTCTTCATGTATGATTCCATGGCTGTCTGTCGACACGTGTGTTCGGCTTCATACTTCAACACAAACCACATTGAACAACCTTTTCTACATCTTGTACGAACAATAAAACTACAAGTTTTATCTTTACAACCAGCTTCAAATCGCTCCGTGTCCGAACGTCTAACCCGATATTCAAACTTAGCTTTCAGAGCATATTCGCCAATAGCTATAGTCATTTCTTCTTTACTAGTAAAGAATGCTCCTTTATACAATATACCACGTTGGTAGACGGTTGACGTAGCACTTGAAGTAGCCTCAATATCCCCCAATTCTACACCAGGAACAATCCAGTATGGTTGTGAAGGATTGTTCTGAAATTGTAAACCTGAAAATTTTAATTCTGGAAACTCTTCTTCTTCAATGACATCATCAAATCGAGTTTTCTCTTCATCACTATCTTCAGTTTGCTCTTCATCACTATCCCGTATTCCATCACCATTATAATTTGTGTCCCGATCTTCATCATCAGTACCATAATTCATATAGTCATCATTAAAGTCACGAATGGGACTTTCAACCGATGTAAATGGGGTGACAGAAGTATCAACTTGATTGCTCCCAATACCTGAAGTGAGATAAAAATGACTTTCAACCGTATGTGGATTTACAGGTCTATCCATATTTGCCTCGTCATGTCTTATGTCTGGTATTGAATCAGTGACAAATGGATGAACGGTACGCCTACTAACCCCAGCTCCAAAATCTCTTGCAATCTTATCGATATAAATCTCTTTAACATCAATATTTTTTATCGCCATCAAACCAACAACACCAAGATCAGACATGATACGTATCTTTTTAACCTGACCATTTGTCGTACTTTGTAGTAAATAATATATACGGATATCCCACCTTCTTCTATCAATACCAGCCTCTCTGTATATAACGTCCACCAATACTAAAAAAACTTCCATTTTTGGACCCCACACATGATCGACTCCCCTCAAATGTAATTACATCCATTCCACTATCCGTCAAAGTTGATTACAACTGTCTCTTGAGTCATTCCTGTAACATTCAAATCAAACAATACTATTAAATCTCATTTCAATCGGACAATATTACAAAATATAATCATATCGAATCATATTCAATACATAGAAACACAAACATATAAAAAATCATGAAAAATGTGGTAAATTCGGTTTTTCAGTGACGTTATCAGTTTTTCATTCTCTCAAAAACCGGAAAAAACCGTGAAAAACCGTTCAATCGGTTTTACAGTGGCTGGATCGGTTTTACATTGGTTGAAAAATCGGGATCGGTTTTTAGCCACGTACTGGTTTTTCAGTGGATGAAAAACCGATACCGGTTTTTCAGTGGCTGAAAAACTGATCCCACTGAAAAACTGTCACAACTCTTCAATCGATTTTCCACAGAGTGGAAAACCGATTATCGCTCACGAAAAATCGATTTCGTCATAGATTTTGCAGATTCCGTCGTAGATTTCAGAAAAATTTAGATCTCACAACCAAATCATTCTTATAGTCTTTTAGCTAGCAATATGAACAAAACAATCCAAAAACCAACTAAAAAAACTCATACATTACCTTTCAAACTCAAATGGAAGAAGAATCTTCAAAACCTTCAATGGTGTAAACTTGAATGGATCCAAAAACTTCAATGGATGAAGAAGCTCGAATAAATAATCCCCTCAATAGATTGTTTTTCAGCTGCAATGGATCTAAAAAATCATTGATAACCATTGATGGAGAAGAGAGAAAAGGGAGGATATTGTTAGGATTAAGAATGTTATTTTCGTAATTTCATATTTGGGCAGAAAGTTATTTTCGTAATTTCATGTTTGAGCATTTTAGTGATTTTAACTTAAGGGCATTTTGGTAATCTTGAGTATACAATGAAAATAGTTTGTTTGAGAGGTCAAAAACAAATTTTTTTAAATAGCTGAGTAAAAACAAAAATTTTCTTTTGATTTGGGTAAAAAATATAAATTTCCCTTATTCGATGTGGTTTTTTATTTTTCTTTTTTTACATGTTTTGTTGATTTAGATTGACAAAGTCATTTGAAGTCTTTTATTTGGTTAAAAAATCTTTAATTGATGTTTGAGTTAGATCCTATGACCAATAATGAAATAGATGTTAGATTTCTGATATGTTTTTTTTCCATTTAGTCATTGTTTGTGTTAAATCATATTGTTCGTGATTTTATGTTGGGATATTATCAAAATTAGCAGTGATTCTTTATTAATGTTGACATGATATTAACATTTTTATAACATAAGTTTAAGTACGAGTGATGTAAGAGAGAGAAAATATAATAATTTGGATAATCTATTATTTTTTTATGCAAATGTATTAATAGATTATCAAAAGTATAGAAAAAAAAAAAAAAAAAAAAGATAATAGAGAATCCTTACTTAATTAAATTACCCCATGAAAATAAAATTAATGTGAAATCACTTATTTTTACATTAAAAACTAGGGTTCAATGATACCATTTTTCATTTTAGGAGGTTTTTCGGATTTTTTATCACTAATAAGCTATCATTTGTGACTAAATTAAAATTCAAGATTTTGTTAAATCATATTGATATTTATATTTGATTTATCTTTTTCACATTATAAAAATTTTATAATATAAAATATTATATTAAGTATGAAACTTTTTGGTCAACAAAATCCATTCTGTTATGATTTGAGGTTAGATTATGCGGTCAACACTCTGAGAGGTTGCTTTTTTGCTTTTGTTTATATTTTTCTTTACATAAAATTTTAATGCTTTGTGGCCTCCTTATTCATAAAAAAGACTTTATAAAAAAGTTAATTTTTATAACAGAATTTAAATATAAGCAATCTCGGATATATGGTTTCTATTAATTTGTGAACTACTTTTTCTATTTACTATTTACATTAATATTTAAGATTATTTCATATGATAAACTTGCTTATCTTGCATGTGATGGTTGTACTCTTGATGTTGTTGTTTGGACCATTGCCTAAAAGCTTAACCTTTAGTGAGCGAACAATCATAGCCCTTATATTTATCTCCATGAGAACTAGAGGGCTAGATCTTTGGATCATTGGGGATTCTTAGTGATTATGTTAACTTTTGAATTCTTTGTTTGCCCAGATACCCACTTATTGGCTAATAGCCTCATGTTGCAGCATACACATTACAATAACAGAAAAATGCATGTACAAGTATCTAACAATTACCAATCAAATGTCAAAGACTACACGATAAGAATCAAACCCGAAGAGCTTAATCAAGCATGCACATTGAACTTCAATCAAACCCCCTACAACTTCAATCAAACTTACAACACTTCAATATACTAACAATCCCATAAAAAGCTCAAACCTTGAAGTTGTTATATGCATTTTTTGGACTCACTAAATGGGCTGGTAAAAGCCTGTGAAGACCCAATCAAGTCAGCCCACATGCAAAAGCCCATCAAACAAGGCCCATATTTCAACTCCAAGCCCGGCGAGCTCTACAGCTTGTCCCAGCAACCTTCTTAGCTCGCAGTAATAAGTTCGTCTCACAGCAAGGTTGTAGCTCGTTCCACAATTCGTCATACACATAAGCTCGCCATACGTTTACCAGCGAGGTCCAGCTCGAGGTCGCTTAAGGCGGTAGACAGTAAACAGCTCGTTAAGAGGGCAGTTAATGTAGTATCTTCCAGAACAGGCAATTACCTAATCTGATTGTAATTCTCTCACCAGATATGGAAATTAATTCAAATTCGAATTCAGTCAACATTATCCCGAGATATTTGGAGCAGTTTCCTGATTTTATTCAAACAGATTAGGAAGTGTAATTAATTCATGATTCTTTCTCTATTTTATTGTTACCAGATTTGTAACGTCTCTTCCCCTATAAATAGGGGTTAAAATCATTATAACAGACACAATTGAATAGCATACTGTCA